>CAKJTW010000022.1:26497500-27697500 GCA_917880005.1 Nanger dama
AGCTCTGAGGTTCTGTCTGCAGTGTGAGTGTTCATCACATCCAACTTTTGCAACCCTATTGACCATAGCCTGCCAGACTTCTCTGTCCATGGGATTCCCCAGGCAATAATGCTGGAGTAGGCTGTCATGCCCTCCTCCAGGAGATCTTCCGAACCCGGGAATGAAACTCGCTTCTCTTACGTCTGATGCATTGGCAGACAGGCTGTTTGCCACCAGGGCCACCTGGGAAGCCCGAGTTCTATCTATAGACAGCTAATTTTACCCAGTAATTATTTTTTCAAAATTATAATATATTTCTTTCTCTGACTGAAAAAGGAATACAAATGTATTATAGAAAGTTTTGGAGATATAGAGGTACATAAAGAACAAATTTGTAAGTACCTTAAGCTCACCAATATGAAGAGAAGAAGATTGTTAACATTTTAACAGACAAATATTTTTGAGTATCTGCTATATGCTAGCAACTGTTCTGAATTTGGGGGCTACACTACAGAAAGTCCTTGCCTTCAAAATATTCTACTTATTCATTCTTGTAGATATAAATGATACAGACAGAAATAGAGATATACAAATACACAAGTAGATTTTTATAAGGCTGAATACTATTCTTATTTTTTTATTAGGTGACTTTTTATTTAACAGTATGTTACAAACATGATTTTATTTTATTACACTTTCATCTACACCATAGTTATTAAAAGCATGACAGTAACTTAGGGACACAAACTTGCAACTTATTGTAGAAATTTAGGTTGTTTTCAATTTTTCTTTCTTATAAACATACTAAGATGAATATTTTTACAGACAAATTTTTGTGAATATCCATGATTATTTCTTTTGGATAAATTCTTTTGCATCAACATGATCTTCTTTTTAGATCAAAGATCATGCATGTTTTCATGACTTTAAATGCATTATCAGAAAGAGTTACACCAGCTTCTATGTTCAAAAGCAGTTTATGATCATGTCTATTTTCTCATACCCTCAATATTACATGTTTATTATTAAAAATTTTAAACCAATTTGTAGGTGAAAATTGGTTTCTCATTTTAATAAGTTTCTTTGATTTCTCATGAGATCAAACATTCACTGGCTTCTGTAGTTCATCTTTTGTGAATTGCCTTTTCATGTCTATGCTTTGGCCATTTTTCTATTGTGATGGCTATCTTTTTCTCTCTTATTTGTAAGACTGTTTTCCTTTTAAATAAAGTAAATAATAAAATTTTGCCTGCCACATATGGTATACCTGTTTTTCAGTTTATAATTTACATTTTGATTTATACGCTGAGTTTTTTACCTTGAAGAGTTTTAAAATTTTATGTGGTTGATATGTGTTAGTTGCTCTCAGTCATGTCCCACTCTTTGCGACCCCATGGACTATAGCCCACCAGGCTCTGCTGTCCATGGGATATTCCAGGCAAGAGTACTGGAGTGGGTTGCCATTCCCTTCTCCAGGGGATCTTCCCAACCCAGGGTTCAAACCCAGGTATCCTGTATTACAGCAGACTCTTTACTGCCTAGCCATCAGGCATCAGTTTCTTTTATAACTTCTGTTCTGGTTTGTAGCTTAGAAAGGCCTCTCCCACCTCAACATCTATTATCTTCTCTAATTATATGTGAGACAACAAAGAGACACAGAGGTACAGAGTGGACTTTTGGACTCTGAGGGAGAGGGAAAGGGTGGGATGGTTTGGAAGAATGGCAATGAAACATGTATATTTTCTTGTAAGAAACGAAGCGCCAATCTATGTTCAATGTAGGATGCAGGATGCATGGGGCTGATGCACAGGATGATTCAAGTAGAGGATGTGGGGTGGGAGGAGGGACGGGGCTTCGGCATTGGGAGATTGTGTTCACCTATGGCTGATTCGTGTCAATGTATGGCAAAACAAATACAGTATTGTAATTTAAAAAATAAATAAATTTAATAATAATAAAAATAATAATAATAATAATTCCAAAGGATAACATCATAAAATGTGTTGGACATATTCTGAATATCTCTCAGTTTTGAGGAAGCAATATGATCCTTCAATTTTTAGGAAAGAAATCAGAGAGTGAAGAGTTACAGAGAGGAGGGGTTGGTAGTGCTTTGAGGCATGCATTATTGTACCCTTTTCTTCCCAGAAAGCAACTAGACTCTAAGCCAGTGGTCTTGGGAGGGCCCAGGAATTGGTATTTCTAACAAGTTCCAAGGGGAGGCTCTTGGCTCTTCCAGTCTGTAACCATAGAACACTAGGATTCCTTAATATAACTACCAACTTTAATTGATTTACTTCTTCCTTTTTCTAATCTAATAACTTTCACTAATCTGACACAGTAAGATAAATTTAAGAGTGTGAGCATATTTTCTCTGGTGTGCCCGTCCCCACTCAAGACCTAACCAAATGAAAAGACCATATCCAGATGCTAGTTTCCAGAAGGCCCCCGTGGCTCCCTGAACCCCTGAGATTGTCCTGAGGCCACTGGCCCAGGTTTGTTTCTGACTGGGCACTGGGAGAGGGTCCATTCTCTTCTGCTTCAGTAACTGCTTTGTAGAAACATCTGTGGTGAATGCGATGTCTAACTGTTCACTGGGCTAGAGTGTGGGGTTTTGGTTTTTTTCAGTAGCAAACCAAATTCTCTTTCCTAAGATTTATATTTGTTTTAAAACTAAAACATTATCCAATTGAGCCCTCAAAGCCGGTTGATACCACCTTGCGGCTCATCCTCAACATCTTTGTATAAATGAAACTCCCAAGGGCTTAGTCTTCTCTCCTGACTTCTCTGTGCTTCCTTGCCAAAGACTGCTTTGCCAGCCTGCTCACCTTCCCAGCCATTTCCACTATGATTTTCTGAAATTCCTTGTTCTATCCACCACCACCACCACCACCCCACCCCAAATAAGCATTTCTACCTCCTTCCATGTTTTCTCCACAGCTGGGAGTCATCCCAGACCCTCTCCTCATTCCCCACATCCAGACACAAAATCTGGAAGACCATGTCTTCTCAACGTCTCTCAGACTTGTCCATGCTTCTGATTGCTCGTGTTAATGCCTTAATTCAAACCCTTAGGGTCTACCCTTGGGAAGTCTGCATGGTACAGAAATGAATATCCAAATGATTTGGAATCAGAGAAGCTTGTTCTTGACACGCATCAACTGCTTATTAACAGCCTGACATTGAAAAAAATAACTTGACCTTTCTGAAGCTTCCTCTTCTTTAAAGTGGGAATTAGACCCATCTCACAGGCATGCCTTGTGAGTTAATGAGATGGTGTGTGTGCCAGAGGCTTAGCCACAAGCTAGGTCTTCAACAAACATGGGTTTCCTTCACTACTCATTTTTTCATTCTTTGGTTTTGATCAGTGTTCCCTCACAGATCCCCTGATCTCCAAAAGAATATCCACAGTATCACCAGAGTAATCTTTCTGGACCAAAAATCTGATTTTTTTTTAAAGCAATTAGGGTCTTAGCATTGCTTGCAGGGCAAAGCTGCTGCAGGGGTGATCTATCCACCATCCTCCACCTGCCTTTACTGGCTCATCTCCTTTGCTTCCACCTCTAGATGCTTCCTGCAAAGTGTGCACACTCCTCCCAACACACCTAATGGCTTCATGCCTTCCTGACTTTCCAAGTCTGGTCCTCATGGAAAGTATCCTTCTCTTTCCCAACCCTGTTCACCTGATATCTTCTTACTATTAATTCCTCAAGCCCTGCCTAAAGCATCTGTCAGAAGTTTTCTTTGAATTATTTATATGATTGATCTTACTTCCTTTTTATATCATTCTGGTACTTCATATAAAATGTGATTACACTCTTTGTAACATGGTAGTATGATAATTATTTGTATGTCCATTTCTCTTCTGGACTCTGACTTCATTGAGACTTGAGATCACATATGAGGTAGATGAGGTAGCTTCATACAGCTAGTATTTAACAAACAGAACCATTTTAGCCTTAACTCTTCCTGAGAGCCTCATACTTTATATTGTATATGTTAAAATGAACTCATATCATACAATTAATATAACTTTTGCTATGATATTTTGAAAAGATTTTATAATTTTGCTTTTAAAATTATTTAGCTACAAATGAGTGGTTTAATTCTCAAAAGGCAGTGATTTCTAGGCAATCATTAAGCAAAATCATAATTGTCCCAAAGTGGGAAACCTGACCTAGAAATTACTTTTAAATAAAATGAAATACTAAATTAACATAGTATTTTGTAGATATTTAATAAGATAGTAATTTTTTTATGTTTTGTCATGTTTTTCCTTTTCATTGTTTTGGAACTAGTAGTGAACTTTTTCAGATCTCACATATTTCCATACTGCTGGAAAGTTTGTGGGCCTAAAGGACTGTTCTTATTGTATGTAATCAGCACGATGCTTCTGCAGATATAAACTATTAAATAAAGAATAAGTGTTACTGTGAATTAATAAATAGCTCTGTGGCCTCTTTTATTTTTTGCTTCTATTTAGTTAGCCTTTGCCAAGTGGTGATTCTGTGCTGTTATTTCTGTATATGTTAACTCAGTTGATGTTCACCATTATCTCCATTTTTATAGATGGACGAAACTGATTCCTAAGGACATCAAGGGACTTGTCTACTCAGTGCACGGATGGCAGAGCCAAGATTCACTCTAATAAGGCCATGTCTCAATCACTACACTATATCATCTTAAAAAGTCCTTAAACAATCTGACATATAGCTTCCTTGTCCATAAACTGAAGATATTTGTGTATTTCTCAAAATACATATGTATTCTGAAAATGAAGTGAAAAGTGCCTAGTATAGTCTTAGAACACAGTTTGTGTTGTTGCTGTTTCGTGGTTAAGGAGTGTCTGACTCTTTGTGACCCCATGGACTATAGCATGCCAGGGCCCCGTCCTTCACTGTTTCCTGGAGTTTGCTCAGATTCATGTCCATTGAATTGGTGATGCTATCTAATCATCTTATCTTTTGCCTTCCCCTCCTCCTTTTGCCTTCTATCTTTCCCAGCATCAGTGTCTTTTCCAGTGAGCTGGGTTTTCACATCAGGTAGCCAAAGTATTGGAGCTTCAGCTTCATCAGTCCTTTTAATGAATATGCAGGATTGATTTCCTTTAGAATTGGCTAGTTTAATCTCAATCATTTAAATAGTTTGCTAGGGACTGAAAATAATTCCCCTATTCTGGGATAACAATAGGTGAGGTCAGAATTCCTATGATGTGCTCCCATAGCAGCTAGACTATCCCTATGGAGCACTTTCATTGAATCTAATATATTTGCTTGTTTAATTGTCTTCCTGTATAGACTGTGAGTTCCATGAGGACTAGAATCATGCCTTTAGTCACCTTCATTCTCAAGTTCCCAGCATATTGTCTAACACAGATATTAGCTACTGGAAATAAATATTATTTGAATTGGTTAAGTTAGTAAGCACCTACCTGCTGCAAATAACTACTAGGAAAGGAATAGAAATCAAGTCTTTCGCCAACAAGTAGCCTATACTCTAGTTGGGTTAAAAAAAAAATCATAGCACAATATTTCCAAAGCAGTATGTACTCATTATTTATATAGTAAGACCTCACAAGACCTCACTGCTTTTTCTATACATCAGTTCAGTTCAGTTCAGTTCAGTCACTCAGTTGTGTCCGACTCTTTGCAACCCCTTGAACCACAGCACGCCAGGCATCCCTGTCCATCACCAGTTCCTGGAGTTTACTCAAACTCATGTCCATTGAGTCAGTGATGCCATCCAAACATCTCATCCTCTGTTGTCCCCTTCTCCTCCTGCCCTCAATCTTTCCCAGCATCAGGGTCTTTTCAAATGAGTCAGCTCTTCACATCAAGTGGCCAAAGTATTGGAGTTTCAGTTTCAATATCCGTCCCTCCAATGAACACCCAGTACTGATCTCCTTTAGAATGTACTGGTTGGATCTCCTTGCGTCCAAGGGACTCTCAAGAGTCTAATCCAACACCACAGTTCAAAAGCATCAATTCTTCTGCGCTCAGCTTTCTTTATAGTCCAACTCTCACATCCATACATGACCACTGGAAAAACCTCCCATAAAGGATATACTATGAAAAACATTGTCATAATTCTGCTAATATTCTTTTAGCATACTAAGATATCATTAAGATGTAAGAAGAGAACAAAAACACATCAAGCCCATAATGATATGCAAATGATATTGATCTAATCAGTCATGTTTGCTGTCATAAAGAAGTCTACATGATTACCAAATATTTCACATATTGTATGAACATTATTACAGACTACATCATCATCAAACACCCATCTGTGTGAGGCACCCTGCTAGGTATCATGCAAAATGCTTTAATTTAAATAAGTACAATTTCTATACTTCGAGAATGAAGTTCACCCAAATAATCCTCTCTTTAAAAGATTCTTGATACTTTTAAAGTATTAAAGAATAACTTAAGCAACTAGATCCTATTCTATTGACACTTTCATTAATTTTCATAAATTATCAAGTATATAAGGTAAATCCTAAAGAACATGAATTCAACTAAGCTTACATTTGTCATTTTTTAATTGAAACTAGATCTGATTATATTCATACTGATTTTTATATAGTCTTTATATATGAGGACTTTATATATGAGTCTTTATATATGTGAAAGACTTTGTCATGGCTTTCAATTTTGTTTCTAAATTTATCGTTTGATTTTCAACTTATTTTATGGCATCTTTTTCTCCAAATAATGTCATGCAGTCACAATTTTGTCTTTTGATACAGTTTCTGTCTTGATGTAATGATGTACTTTCTTTCATTCCTTGTATGGTTTATCTTTTTAGATTTAAATCTTCAATTCATCTGGAATTTATTTTTGGAAAGTATTTTTAAGTGTTTTGCCAGTTCAACATTTTTCAAACTATGTCCATTATTACAAGTAATATATTTTGCCTTCCCAAATTTCCATACATACATGGATCTGTTTCGTGACTCTTTGTTCCATTATTCTAGCTACCTATTCTTTCTCCAATACTGCATATTTAAATTACTTTGACCTTACATTTTAGTTTCTGATATGATGTTATTTTTGTTGCTAACGAATAGGAAATGCTCTTTTTAATTTTCTAGCTTGTAATTACATCTATGGGAAACCAATTGCATTTCTTAAGTTTTAATTAGATTTGACTGTCTTTCAAGTCTTTGCTTTTATTTCTCTTTGCAGTTTTAGTTGATTGTCTTTAGTCATTTAGAGAGACAATTTCATCTTCTGTAAATAATGACCACTTTGTCTCTCTCTTATGTTTATATCAGATCTCTTTTCTTTCTTTTCGTGCCTCACTGGCTAGAACTTCCAGATAAATGTTTAACAGTAGTAAATACAATGGAAACTTGGTCTTCTTTGAAAGGAAAGATAATCTAATTAAGAGTATTCTTAGCTCATAATTATACACTAAAGATATTTAGCAAGTGGCTATTTGCTCATCTACGACTGTTGTGAAAATAATAGTATCATAAAACTCTCTAATCATAATAATCTCTTCTCTGAGCAAACACCTGTACTAGGCATTCTACACGTTTAATTCATAATCCTTAAAACATCCTGTAATATAGTGCTATCACACCACTTTGCAGATGAGTTAAGTTCTCATCTACTGAATAATATACCCAAGGTTACCCAACTCAAAAGTAGTGAATTCAGAAATATAAACTAGAGCTTTTGATTCTAAATTCTTCCTTTGTATCATACTATCGTATTTCATGGATTCCCTGGTGGCTCAGCTGGTAAAGAATCCTCCTGCAATGCGGAAGACCCAGGTTCGATCCCTGGGTTGGGAAGATCGCTGAAGAAGGGAAAGGCTACCCACTCCAGTATTCTGGCCTAGAGAATTCCATGGATGGGTCTATGGGGTCACAAAAAGTCAGACTCGACTTAACGACTTTCACTTTCACTTTCCTAAGGTAAAGAAATATGTGAAATATGAACCAAAGCCTTTCCTGTGTTACCTGGTGGGTTTTCTAAAGGCGGACTCTGCGATAGTTCTGTGTGCTCAGTTCAGCAGGTACACTTGGATGAACACATGTGAAAGGAAGGCCAAGGCAGCCAGACTTAGCAGAGGGAGAAATCCAGGTAGGCTGCAGGCCTGAATAACAGCCTCAAATGACCCCGTGGTGTCTCTGGAGCTAAAGTGGCCTCCCAGACTTGCTACATGGGCTGAAGTGGCTGGGCCTTTACATGTCCCTGCTCCATGAGTCATTTAAGGTGGACCAATCTGTGAAGGGCTTGGAGCACATCTTTGGGCTTTCTGCAGCTGACTTCATCCCCAGAGGGCTAACAGCTGGAGGCTTTCTTCTGCTAGCTGTCCTGCAGAAAAATCTTTCATAAGTAAGTTGGGTCAACAAGTCTTTCCTTAAGAGCGTATCTGGGGAGTATATCTCTGCATCCATCAAGTTCTCTAAGAAAGCTAAAGTTAACCAACAATGAGGGGGAAAAAAAAAAACTAGAATATTTTTAAATGCTCTGCTGTAGATAATTGATATGTTATATTTTTTAAGTGTTTCATTTACTCTTAATGCTATTCTTTCCCAATAAGGAAGTGGATTTACACTTAGTGAGGCTGAGTAGATGCCCTCTGTTCCTTTTTTATGTGGTAAGTACTTGTGCTACCAAACTATCATCAGTGCAATGTGTTGATAGCTAAATAATGACCATGTACCACTAAATGAGTAAAAAAAAAAATCCTTTTCTTTATTTTTTAAAATTTATTTATTTAATTGGAGGATAATTACAATATTGTGGTGGTTTCTGCCATACATCAACATGAATCAGCCATGGGTGCACATGTGTCCCCCATCTTGAACCCCCATTGCACCTCTCTCCCCACTTCTCCCATTCATCCCTCTGGAGTGTCCCACAGCACTGGCTTTGAGTGCCCTGCTTCATGCATCAAACTTGCACTGGTCAACTATTCTACATATGGTAACATACATTTTTCAATGCTATTCTCTCAAATCACCCCACTCTCACCTTCTCCCATAGTCCAAAAGTCTGTTCTTTACATCTGTGTCTCTTTTGCTGCCTTGCATATAGAATCATTGTTACTGTCTTTTTAAATTCCATATATATGTGTTAGTATACTGTATTGGTGTTTCTGACTTACTTCACTATGTATAATAGGCTCCAGTTTCATCTATCTCATTAGAAGTGATTCAAATGTGTTTTTTTAATAGCTGAGTAATATTCCATTGTGTCTATGTACCACAACTTCCTTATCCATTCATCTGCCAAAGGACATCTAGGTTGCTTCCATGTCCTAGCTATTGTAAACAGTGCTACAGTGAACACTGGGTACATGTTTCTCTTTCAGTTCTGGTTTCCTCAGTGTATAATGCCCAGCAGTGGGATTGCTGGGTCATATGGAAGTTCTATTTCCAGTTTTTTAAGGAACCTCCACACTGTTCTCAATAGTGGCTGTACCAGTTTGCATTCCCACCAACATTTTAAGATAGTTCCCTTTTCTCCACACCCTCTCCAGTATTTATTGTTTGTAGACATTTTGATGGCAGCCATTCTGATCTGCATGACAGGATACCTTATCGGGCTTTTGATTTGCATTTCTCTAATAATGAGTGATGTTGAGCATCTTTTCATGTGTTTATTAGCCATCTGTATGTCTTCTTTGGAGAAATGTCTTTTTAGTTCTTTGGCCTGCTTTCTGGTTGGATTGTTTGTTTTTCTGGTATTGAACTGCATAAGCTGCTTGTATATTTTGGAGATTAATTCTTTGTCAGTTTTGTTTGCTATTATTTTCTCCTATTCTGAAGGCTGTCTTTTCACCTTGCTTATAGGTTCCTTCATTGTGCAAAAGCTTTTAAGTTTAATTAGGTCCCATTTGCTTATTTTTGTTTTTATTTCCATTACTCTAGGAGGCGGGTCATATAGGATCTTGCTATAATTTATGTCAGAGAGTTTTCTGCCTATATTTTCCTCTAAGAATTTTATAGTTTCTGGTCTTAAATTTAGAACTTTAATCCATTTTGAGTTTATATGTGTGTATGGTGTTATAAAGTATTCTAGTTTTATTCTTTTACACGTGGTTGACCAGTCTTCCCAGCACCACTTGTTAAATATTCTTTTCTCCATTGTATATTTTTTTCAGAAACCCTTTTAAAATGTGTTATTTATTTTCTATTTCATTTATCACTTTTTAAATTCTTGAAAAGGCTAATTCATAAAAAAATGTGCACTTTTCTATAATATAGTTCTACTGTAACAAAAACAACAAACATAGCTTTTTCACAAATTCTACTTTGTTAAAACAGGCAGTAACTTTGAAAATCATGGTGATGAATCTGAGTTAAATAACATGTTATGGAGAACCCTTAATTGTGGTGACTTGTACTATAATTCATTCCAGTTGAATTAACCTGAGAGTTACAAAGCACTCTGTGTATGAAGTGTGGGAACGAGCAGGAGTTTTGCACTTGAACTGACTTGAACACTTCATAGTTAGGGAGCCTTGGGCAGATTAACCCCTCTTCATTTGTTTCCTCATTTGTAAAATGGCAATGATAATAATGATTCAAATAAGATATAAAGGACAGAAAACACTGACTGCCACATAGGCATGCACACAATAGGTAGCTGTTATTACTCACTGTTATTACCAAAGCAGGATTACCAAAAGATCTGGTTTTGAGATTTATAAACAGCTGATAATTATAAAGAGAAATATAGTGCCCTGTACTTCCTAGCATGAAGATGGCATCATTTTAGAATGGGCCATTAAGCTCTTGGATTTATTTGTAACACACACACCCCACCCCCTTACCCACACACCCCCACCCACCCCCACCCTCCTACACCTAGACCTATTTCCTACTTCATTTTTGTTCCTTCTCCCCTGACCATGTTTCATTCATTTATGAAACAAAAACATCTTAGGGGCCAACTATGCACTCTCTTCACTTGCTTTTGCCCTCAAGTCTGCCCTCCAGTCTTTCAGAGGCACACAGGACTTTGAGTTTTGCCCTTTATTTCTGTGCTTAATGACTATTCAGACACTAATGCCATAAGACTCTTCATGAAGACCTCTGCCCTCCAGGACTTCATCCCTCTCTGCCTATCCAGTGAGCCTAGGATACCATATAGATGCCATATATATTCAGTCTTTAATTTTTTTCTGTTTTCATATATTTAAAAATCTACTTTTGATGCCTGAGTAGAATGGCCTTTAATTTTTTCACTCATGTATAAATAGGAAAGGTAGAATTTGGAAGCCAAATAAATGAGACTCCAAAGGGTTAATTAGACATAACAGCTGGCTGCTGTTGGGTTCAACTCAGGTAGCTCAATTAGGGTCCCTGCCTGAAATCTGATTGCCCTTGGAAGAGCTTCTCAGCTGTAGCTTGTGTATTCAAGAGCAAGAGTTCCATTCTAATTAGCAATATTTCTTCCACTTAATTATCTTTAATTTTAGAAGTCCATCAACTAATAACTTTATCTGTTTCAATGAATAAGCCCCTACTATGAGTATTATTGTGCTGAGCATTCCTGTACATAGCACCCTGCATTCTTATCTACAAGTAAGTAGGAAATGAGGCTGGCACTTGTGGTGTAAAGAGTATTAAGATAAATATTCGAAGACGAATGATGCTATTGTGAAGCAGAATAGGTAAAGGGCTGTAAGAGATAAAATGTTACAAGAATCCAAATGAAAACAGTTGCCTCTGTTTGAAGCGGAGCAGATAAATTTTAGTGGAAAAGGAGGATGTGAGATGAGCTTGGATTGGGGCCAGCAGAAATGGGCAAGGGATTCCTGTCAAAACAGAGGGGTGGAAATATAAAGGTGCACGATGTGACTGATGTGTAATATCCCCACATGCAGGTGGGGGGTGGGGTAGTCTTGAAAGTCACTGTGAATGATCTGTGAATAGAGTTCCACTGGCAGTGAGGAGGCAAGGATGATGTGACTGACATCTAGCATTCAGGTTCATGTGGGACAGGGCAAGGAGTCTTTCTGGAGGGACAGAGGAAATGAACAAGAGAACCCACTCCCATGAGTGACACTGAAAAGGCAAATTTCAAGGGACCTGGGTTCAGGCTGTAAGTGTTAGGGAGATGGTAAAAGAAGGCGCAAGGAAATCTGCAGGAAGGATAACATAGGGAGGGAGAAGCAAAACATTTTATTTTAGATGTTGATTAGAACTGTGAATGGATTAACTTGATGGGAATATTCAACAGAAAGTTGAAAACATACCAAAAGTGAAAGTGAAAGCCCAATCCCTCAGTTGTGTGTCTGACTCTTTGAGACCCCATGGATTAAATTCTCCAGGCCAGAGTACTGGAGTGGGTAGCCTTTCCCTTCTCCAGGGGATTTTCCCAAACCAGGGATTGAACCCAGGTCTCTCCCTATCGCAGGCAGATTCTTTACCAGCTGAGCCACAAGGGAAACTCAAGAATACAGGACTGGGTAGCCTATCCCTTCTCCAGGGGATCTTCCCAACCCAGGAATCGAACCAGGGCCTCCTGCATTGAAGGCAGATTCTTTACCAGCTGAGCCATTAGGGAATCCCTAAAGGGAGTACAGAACTGTAGATACAGATAGGCAAGCATTGAAGATAGAGCCCTAAGGGTTGATAGGGCTTCCCTGGTGTCTCAGCAGTAAAGAATCCACCTGCTCTGGTGCTGGAGAAGACTCTTGAGAGTCCCTTGGATTGCAAGGAAATCAAACCAGTCAATCCTAAAGGAAATCAACCCTGAATATTCATTGGAAGGACTGGTGCTGAAGCTGAAGCTCCAATACTTAGGCCACCTGATGTGAAGAGCTGAATCTTTGGAAAAGACCGTGATGCTGGGAAAGATTAAAGGCAGGAGAAGAAGATGACATAGGATAAGATGATTGGATGGCATCAGCTGACTCAATGGACATGAGTTTGAGCAAACTCCGGGAGATGGTACAGGACGGGGAAACCTGGCGTGCTGTGGTCCGTGGGGTTGCAAAGAGATGGACATGACCGAGGCGTCCGGTCCCATCACTTCATGGGAAATAGATGGGGAAACAGTGGAAACAGTGTCAGACTTTATTTTGGGGGTCTCCAAAATCACTGCAGATGATGACTGCAGCCATGAAATTAAAAGACGCTTACTCCTTGGAAGGAAAGTTATGACCAAACTAGATAGCATATTCAAAAGCAGAGACATTACTTTGCCGACTAAGGTCCATCTAGTCAAGGCTATGGTTTTTCCAGTAGTCATGTATAGATGTGAGAGTTGGACTGAGAAGAAGGCTGAGAGCCGAAGAATTGATGCTTTTGAACTGTGGTGTTGGAGAAGACTCTTGAGAGTCCCTTGGACTGCAAGGAGATCCAACCAGTCCATTCTGAAGGAGATCAGCCCTGGGATTTCTTTTTTCTTTTTTTTTAATATTTATTTATTTGACTGCATTGCATCTTAGTTGCAGCATAGTGAAAGTGAAGTTGCTCAGTCATGTCCGACTCTTTGCAATCCCATGGACTGTAGTCCACCAGGCTTCTCTGTCCATGGGATTTTCTAGGCAAGATTACTGGAGTGGGTTGCCATTTCCTTCTCCAGTAGCCCTGGGATTTCTTTGGAAGGAATGATGCTAAAGCTGAAACTCCAGTACTTTGGCCACCTCATGCGAAGAGTTGACTCATTGGAAAAGACTCTGATACTGGGAGGGATTGGGGGCAGGAGGAGAAGGGGACGACAGCGGATGAGATGGCTGGATGGCTTCACTGACTCGATGGAGGTTGAGTCTGAGTGAACTCCGGGAGTTGGTGATGGACAGGGAGTCCTGGCGTGCTACCATTCATGGAGTCGCAAAGAGTCAGACACGACTGAGCGACTGAACTGAACTGAGCGACGGCACAACAATAATGGAGGGGATGCAGATTTGATCTCTGGGTCAGGAAGATCCCCTGGAGGAGGAAATGGCAACCCACTTCAGTATTCTTGCCTGGGAAATCCCATGGAGTAACAAAAAGTCAGACATGACATAGCAACTACACAACAAGAATTGATGAGATTCTTGAGAAATAAGAATCACTTCTTTGTCTACACTTTGTCCCTCAAAAATCTCTCCCATTCTTAAGTGAAACATTTTCATTTAGGAAGTAGAAGAGATAACACATCAAGTTAAGAGGGCAGAGAAAGAATAATCAGTGAAGGAGAAGGAAGTCCTGGAGTGTACAGGGAAATAGAAGGAAAGGAGAGGTTTAGGCAGGGACATGGAGGTTAACCCCTCCAACTCTGCAGAGGAGTTGGATTGCTTGAACATTAAGCAGAAACTCTCCCCATTGTGTCTGCCTAAGACTCTCAATATTGCATTTATCACATGATCATGTAATTACTTATTATTCTCCACGGTGGCTCAGGTGGTAAAGAATCTGCCTAAATGTAGAATACCTGGGTTCACTCCCTGCGTCAGGAAGATTCCCTGGAGAAGAGAATGGCTACCCATCCCAGTATTCTTGCCTGGAGAATTCCAAGTCCAGAGGAGTATGGCAGGCTACAGTTCTTAGGGTCACAAAGAGTCAGACACTACTGAGTGACTAACACTAATACTGACTGTGGGTTGCCTTCTTCTGACATTATTCTCTACCTTTGGGTAGGGGTAATTTGGTATTGTTAATTATTTTATTACCAACATTTACCATTGGTAAATGACTGAATGAATGAATAGACACATGAATGAAAATGTCAGTTATGCCTCAGTATAGTTTCAATTAAGAGGTGAGTGTGGAAGCCAAATTCCAATGCCTAAAGTAAATGATGGTCAATCAAGCTACGCAAGCTATTTTTACTTTCGTAAGAAACAACACACACACAAAAAACCCCAAACATGCAAATTCTTAGAACTGTTGACTTTACTTGCAGTGATTAAAAAAAAAAAAAAATGAACTGCCCTGTGTCAGGGAATGTTCTTTCTGGTAGGTAGGAGAAAGTGCTGCTAAGAATAACATTTCTGTTTATTTTGAGATTGTCTGTTGACCTAGTGGGACTTCAGAGAGATTTAGATTACAAGTAAAGCCTCTGACAGATATCTATGAAAGCGAGATTAAAACAATAATACACACAATCAACTGTGGTCCAAGGGCTTGTAAACCATTGCCAGTTGGAATGCTCAGGAATTGGGAACAGTGATCTTTAGGCAGCCAGGTGAGACTAATCTGGGGAAGCTTTAGGAAGGAGATAAATTTAAGCTGTTTTGAAAGGGGACTATTCTAGTCAGTTGGCAAAGAGTCTTACGGCACATGATTAGGTGTTTTAATTTGATTACTTGAGGTAATTTGGAGCCACCCCAATATTCTGAAAAGACTTGGTATAAAATGTTTGGAAGATGACTCGTTTCAGTAGTTTTTAACTCTGACTGCATATTAGAATTACCTGGAAAGCTTTTAAAAATCCTAGTGCCCAGGCTGTAGGGCAGAATGATTTAACCTAGAGGTGGGACCCAGCCATCAGTATTGTTGTTTTGTCTTTTTGATTGTTTAAGTTCTCTGGATGATTCCAGTAAACAGCCCACAGTAAGAGGTACTGCTCTAAGTGTCGGGAAAATTGCAAGTAAGCAAGCAAGAGACTAGAATTAGAAAGGTTAGCAAGGAGGCTGGAAATTGAAATCTGACCTAGCTTTGTGAACAGAGATAAAAGGGGTGAAGCTAAATAAAGTATTCTGGAGGAAAGCTTGGTTGGACTTTGTGGTGCATGTCAGCTGCAATTTTTCACAAAGCTATATTCCCAGAGCATCACCATTCTTAATATGATAGATTAGTTGAAAAACAGGTGGGCAGAACTTGCTTTACTAAGATTTGGGGCTATTAGCAAAATTCTCAATTTTGAAGTACCAAAGCCACTCAGAAGAAAAAAAAATCATATTGAAAGTATAGAAGCTTTTGTTTATACTTGAAGCAGGAAATAAAGCCAATGATAGATGGTCTGGAATTAGGAATCAAAATTCAGACTTTAAGGTGATTTACAGTTAGGAGAAGGCAATGGCACCCCACTCCAGTACTCTTGCCTGGAAAAACCCATGGACAGAGGAGCCTGGTAGGCTGCAGTCCATGGGGTCGCTGAGAGTTGGACGCGACTCAGTGACTTCACTTTCACTTTTCACTTTCATGCATTGGAGAAGGAAATGGCAACCCACTCCAATGTTCTTGATTGGAGAATCCCAGGGACGGCAGAGCCTGGTGGGCTGCCATCTATAGGGTCGCACAGAGTCGGACACAACTGAAGCAGCTTAGCACTGTTAGGAGAGATACTGAGCTGGCAAAATTATGATCCTTTCAGAGTAACCTTGAAGAAAATGAAAAGTCAAACCATTAAGAGAATTCCTCATCATTTTCAATCATAACATTCATTCCCTTTCCTGGAATAAAGAATTTGTAACAGGTATAGGAAATGGATGGGTTTTTTCTCAGAAATGATGACCTCTTAGAAAGGTAAGCTGGAAAGCAATAATGAGAATTCCAATGTTCATATTAAATCACTTTAAATTTATTCTGGCATGTCCCATCTTCAAAGTTTAGGGGAAGGGCAGAATGTCATATGTGGCACTACTATTTATAAAAACTAGTGTTTCATAGTAATATATCATATTTGATAAAATAGGCGCTGGAGAACTTTCCCTGCCAAGAGCATCCTGAAGGGAAGCAATCGAAGGCAAATGTAGAGCAAAATCCTTTTCCCGGCTCCAAGGATGAGGCTGAGACTTACAAGCATGATAAGCCTCCATGTAATAGCTGTCATTACATAGTGAAAAGACTTGGAATTATAAATGAAAGCTAATCGTTCCTGTATTCCTGCTTCCATGAACTGGGTTCCTGATACATGCAGCAATAAGAGAGTTGGCCAGGACTGGTCCCAGCTGTAAGTCATGGAGAACTACATTTGTGACTTGAAGGGTAGAGACTCCTGTCTCCCTCCAGAAAACTTGGTCAGTAGATGTCATCCTATTTTCAGGGAGTGGGGTGTGGAGTAGGAAGTTAGTACATTGCTTCTAGAAGACCCTGGAGAAAATATAAGTGTACTATAAAGGATGAGGAACACAGCAGAAATGACATGCTTCATCTCTTCCTCAGAGGAACTCAGGGCACTCCTGGGTAGGATGAGGTTGAAGGTCAAAAGGAAGAAGAGAATCAGAGTTGTTCAGTCTGGGTAGGGTGCAGCAAGAATGAGCGGTTGGGTATCTTCCTAGGGGACGCTTATGGATCTAGTAAGCAAGGAGGCAGAAGAAGACCTGAAAGTTCTGCTGATTCTCTGAGAAAAGAAACCCCATTCTTTCCTTCTCCATCCTTACATCACTCTTGGGCCCAGGGCACCTTCTATTTCATTTCATCTGCTGACCACAAGGGAGGGAGGCTCCACTTGTGCCCAAAGTTAATCTGTATCCCTTAGTACATTCAGGTGTCCTCAAATGCTTCCAATTTCCCTTCCTCAGGGTTGCTGTTCCAGGAAAGAAGGTTCTAAATAGTCTAAAAACTCCCCCTGCATGCTGGTTTTCAAAATTAATGATCCTTATGAAAAAGTAAATTAATCTTTGATGCTTGGTTGAGGCTAAGAGAAAAATCACTGTTTGGGGGACTGGGCTTTCTTAATACCCCTCATCCAAAGCATTCTCTCACTCCCTTCTGGACTAACCACACTCACAGAGATTGGGAGGGAGAGGTGGACACCACAGCTTGAAAGTCCATCTCTGAATCCACAGGGCCGTGTTGCAAACATTTATCAAATGCCTGTTTGTGCAGCTCAGTGCAACTGTGCAGGAGAGGAGCCCAGAAAGGCTGCAGGGGGAAGCCCCTGATGTGATGTTCCTCCCTTGTCAAGTTTTACTTGCACTTTCTACATACACAGTTTGAAAAGACTGCAATAAACATTTTGTGAAATGTAAATACCGTGATCATGGTTTCCTCAGCTTTAGGAGGAACACAGCAGCTTTGCCAAAAGCCCCCATCACAGGTCCCAGGGTTCACAGATCTCTCAGGATTAGATAAATATTAAAGGAATTGGAAGTTCTGGTTGCCTCGCTGTGTTTTTCTAGCCCGAGACTCTGCTGCACTGCATTGCTCAGTTCCTTTCAACTGAAAAATTAAATCTGCACTCCTGTCAGAATGTGTCATCTGCACACCCGGACACTTATCCCAGTTCATCATGCTTTCTGCGGAGTCGAGGTGGAAAGAATCCTGCAGCTCCCACTTGTGAGGCCTGGGAAGACCAGGTGTTTGGGAGGATCCGAACAACTGTTGTCCTGGGAGTGTCCTGCGAAGCCGACCGGGAATTCCACGGGAACCTCGGTGCTAGGAAAATAGCTAGTGTCCGTCCGTTTCCTCGGGTGTGAATCACCCTGGTTGGGCTGGGAGAACATGAAGAACCTCGTCAGCGCTGTAGAACCTGCTAGATACACATCAGAACCAGGGGCGTGTGTGTGAAGGAGGAGAAACGTTATCCGGAGGCTTTTCTTCGAGGTCTATTTATCCTTTGTGCCCCACGGCTGGTGGGTTCTTTGAATGTAAACTCTAGGAAAGGGACGGGGGAGCCTCTTTCACGCCCGGGGGAGTATCTTGCCCGTCTGTAAATGCTGAATGACAGCGGCAATTTCGGCCTGGGAGGGCCGGTGCGGATTGGGTCTGGTGACCCTCTCGCAGGCGCGGGTCGGGGCCAGGACCGGGGACACCATGGAGAGGCCGCGGAGCGCGGGCGGCGCAGGGGCCCGGGCGCAGTCTGCGGGCGCTCGGAGGGGGCCCCACCTGGTCGCGGAGCCTCGGCCGGAGAGGCGGGGCCCGGCTTCCCGGAGGCGGCGGCGCCTCCTAGAGCCCGAGCGCGCGCTCCCCGGCGTCCGGCGCACGCGCAAGGCCGGGAGGGAGCGCGCCCCGGCGGCGGCGGCGGCGGCGGCGGGGAGGAGGAGGGCGGCCGAGGGGGAGCCTAGCCGCGCGCGCGGAGGTGGTGGTGGTGGTGGCGGCGGCGGCGGCGGCGACGATCTGAGCCGGGCGGAGAGAAGAGCGAGGGAGGGGACGGAGGGAGAGGGAGGCGGAGGGGAGTGAGAGCCGCATTTCCAGTTCCTAACTACGAGCCGCGAGTTTGTAGATGGGGCTGCTCGGTGGCGCCTGCGGCTGAGAAAGAGCAGCGGCGGCGGGCGGAGAGGAGCGACGGCTGCGCGGAGGAAGCCGAGGTGCGAGTCGGTGAGTTGCCGGGGCCCCCACGTCACTCGGGTAACGGTCTCGCCGCGCGCCGGGGCCGGCCCGGGGGCGGGCGCCCTGTTGCTCGTGGCTTCGCGCCACGCGGGGACCCCCGCCCCGCCCCCCTCAGCACCTGGGCTTGGGCGGGCGACGGGGGCTGCTCCGCTCGGCCGCGGCGGGAGGGGCGCGCTCTGCCGGGCCCCGGGCTCCCGGGCTGCTGGCGGGCGGGCCGAGCGCGGCAACGTGTCTGGCCCATGCCGCCGCGCCCCGCTCTCGCCACACGCTCCGCGGCGCGGCCCGGGCGGAGGCAGGGCTGGGGGCGCGGGGCCCCCTCCGGCCGCCGGCACCCTCTGCGGCGGGAGTGACGTTAAGACTTGAATGGAGAGCCGTGCTGGGGGCGGTTGTGCCCGTGACAGACACCTTCGGGGTCGGTCCCCAGCGGGGCGGCTCCGCCGGCCTCTCGCTGCCTCCCAAGCTCCGAGTTCTTGGGGGAGGAGGCTTTGGGCAAGTACTGCTGCCACTTCCGAGGCACGAGACTCCAGTTGTTTGGCCAGAGTGGTTGTGGGCCGAGCACACGCTGCTCCGGAGGCGTTTGCGGCTGAGGCAGTGCTTTCCGATTCTGGGTACGTTGGTCTGGAACCAAGAAGGTGCCTTTTTTTTTTTTTTTGGTGGGGGTGCTTTTTGGGCGAGGTGGAGGGCCAGGAGGGAGCTGATGGTCGGTGTGATGACAGGATGTGGATTGGTTGATGGGTGTTTTTTTGCAGAAGGACTTTTTAACACTTTCTTGGGAGTTTCATCTCAATTTCCCCAGCTCCTGAGGTTACAGCTGGAGAGTCCATCCATTCAACTTCCCATCAGCTGGGTCACGTTAAGAGGGGCCGAGGGTAGGAGAGGAAGGTAATTGAAGACTGATGGGGGAGCTCAGAAAATTCACCGCATTACTTAACAACAGCCGGTTAAGGTCAAACTAGCCACGTTTTACTCCTCTTCATGCCTTTGGGGATGGTTGAAATTTTACTTGAGGCTTTCTCAATTGGTCGTCTTGTTATATGGCTCGGAACATTTGAGGTGCATTAAAATGCTCTTCAATTGGCGTATGATTTAGCAGCCATTTGTTCCCGTGAAATCTTTCGAATGGTCGTTCGGAAACTTCTGTTTGTCGACTGTTTTAGGTGAGGTAACACGCTGGTACCAATGCGGAGATAGTTGCGGTGCGTTGGTGAAACGACGGACCTCAAGGTAGTATTGTATCAGGCCTGATTATAGGCAAGTCTTCTGAGGCCTGATTACAGTAAACAAAGAACTTTTCGGGGTTGTGTCATTTTAAGGTCATCTGTATCTGAAATCTATCATATATTTAAATTCATGTTTTAAGTATACGTTGGCACAGTGTGTTACTTTTTAAGGTCTCTGCTGCTTTTAGTTTAGGGTTACATAATATACAAGCGGTGACATTTATAATGGCTCTGTTTCTGTCCTGTAGAGATTGCACACTAAA
The DNA here is from genome assembly GCA_917880005.1 of Nanger dama. Taxonomy (NCBI): domain Eukaryota; kingdom Metazoa; phylum Chordata; class Mammalia; order Artiodactyla; family Bovidae; genus Nanger; species Nanger dama. The sequence goes on from CAKJTW010000022.1 coordinate 26,518,137, forward strand.
CATGAAAAACATGCTGGGATGTGTTTGTCCTTTTCTAATTGATGCCACTCAATTCCTTTTCCGCTTGGAATTTCAAAATGAATTTTTTTCTTTACTGGAAAGAAACTGGAACGCTGGAAAAATTGGGGGCTTATGCAAGTCTGGTAGCTCTGTATAAGACAGAATCATTTTCTGTTGTTCTGTAGGCCAACTGTTGGATTTTTTTCTTGACGAATCATATTTTTCTTAAACATTTGTGGGAGCAGTTTGCATTTTCTTGAGTCCCATTTCAGGCTGAAATTGTTCCAGAAGACTACACAGCCTGGTACTCTAGCTTCTTCCCCCACTGTCTCTTTTAAGCTTGGGATAACCAAGAAAATCATAACTGAGAGGCTCCGTGTATGTTATCTGTGCTCTGTTTTGAAAACTGAAGTTGTTTGAGTATTTACTACCCCTTTATAGAGTTTACCATTTAATAAATGATTAGCAGAAGACAACCGAGATTTTAATTAGATACCCTTCACATTTTTGACATCCAAACTTTGTTGAAAGTGAGTAATAGCAGCATATTTTTGCTGAGAGTTACAAATAATACGGGATTAGGGGCTGTCAAAGGCTACCTAACTATAAAAATACTAAGAAGATAAATATTAAAATGGGCAAAAGAACCCATTTGTACTTTTTGTGTCGCTTGCTATATTATAAATTACCTAGTTAGGTGGCTTTATAAAAAGAGTATCTTGCAAGTTAGACTTAGGTTTTTAGCACTAGTGATAATTTTCTCTACAAGATGATTCATTTGGTGACTAAATTTGTTTCAGAACTTCACTTTAGATAGATGTGGTTGACTTGCAATGGATGTCCTGATATTTATTTCAAGAGGGATGAACATCTCCCCATTAGATAAATACTTGGTTATTTGAGGATATCATTAAATTATTCCTAAAAAAAAAAAAGAATGTACTGAGAAAAAACAACCTATAGGTTCTTTTCTTCCAAAAATAGTGTTCACATTTATGAATAACATAAGAACAGAAAAGCATATGAAGTCTCTCTACGGATATGGTGCCAGCATTGAATTAAAGATTTGATTTCTTCTCTATAGGTACCAGATTCTGCATAGATTGTTTTTGGTCAGTCTTGGAGAAGCTGCGATGATTTTCTCACTCTTCCAGTTATTTATATGTGACCACTGGGGGAGACTTGACAATTTAGGTTGTTGGTATCCCTCTCTCTACACTGCTACTAATCATTCCTGGGCATTTTGCCCAACTACTGGAAATGTGTTGAGGAAGATGCACTTAGAATCCAGTCCTGATCAAGGTGTCTAAATGACTTTTATTTCTTTAAATCACACCACACTCAAAAAGTACCTCTCTTTATAAATTGTGTTTTTAACAGTTTACTTTTGGGTCTATATTACATGGGCCAGCTACACATCTAGCACAGTGAAAGAAGAGATTCATGAATACATTAGAGCTTTCAAAGATCTGACTTTACTGATATTAATCTTAGAAGCAGTGCAGGCTCAATTACTTGCTTTGTGTACATAGGAATTAGTTGTCTGGAAAAATCTGGAGAGAATACCACTCTTCTCTGAGGTACACTATATCCAAACCTCTTTAAACTGATTGGTCTCTTATTTTAAAAAGCTTTCAGAAGGAGAGATATTGAAGCATCCTTTGTGCTTAATTTCACCACATGGGGAAGTTTCTCCTTTATGACAGTAATAGAGATAAGACCAAAACTCACAACTTTGTTGACCATTAAGCTGAAGCTATTCTCAAGAGGTACAATAAAGTCAAGAAAAACTCTAGTTTCCAGTCTTCTCTTCTGACAGTATTTAACTTTGTTAGTGTCCAATAACAAAGGACATTATTCTTATAGTAGTTTATAAAGAACTTAAATTCTTCTTAAAATCTTGATTGTAGTAGATTTATTCACTGTATAATGAGTAGGATAGAATTTGAAGTAGTTTCTATCACCTTTCTTAGTTTCTTCATTTTTACAATGGCTTCACATTTTTTTTTTAATTCATAACTACAATAAGAGATATTTTCTGCTGAGGAAATGCACATTCCTGGCCAACCTCAACATTGTGTTTACTACTGGAGAGTAATTTCTAATGGTCTGCAAAGCAAAATGAGAAAGACAATGTAGTGAGTTTTTCATAAAGCTCAAGTTATTTTCAAATCCTTTCCTCTGCCTACTAGTTCCTGAGTCCCACTTACTTTACTGACGCACAGCTTTTCCTCTTAGATCAGTTGCTCCTTCGCCACTTCTGTAGCATCCTCCCTTGTTCACTGTTTCCATCTACCCAGGGCGTGTGTGCTCTGTCACGTCTGACTCACTGTGACCTCACGGACTGTAGTCCACTTAGGCTCCTCTGTCCATGGAATTTTCCAAGCAAGAGTACTAGCGGAGGTTATCATTTCTTTTCTCCAGAGGATCTTCCTGACTGAGGGATCGAACCTGAGTCTCTCTTGTCTCCTGCACCGGCAGGCGGATTCTTTACCACTGCTCTGCTTGGGAAGCCCATATTCCATCTGCATGGCCCTTCTTCTTTCCGCTCAGAAACGCCACGGCTTATTCCTGACTTAGGTCTGTTCCCTTTGCCTGGAATTGCCTTAAAAGGGACACAATGGATCCTGTTCATCATTTCAGGTTTCAGTTCAATAACGTCTTTTTCAGTTCAGTTACTTTCTCAGATAAGCATTACTGTGGAACCACCCTGTCAGAATGGCACCATCCTTATTTCCCCTTATGCCATTACTTTTTTTTTTTTGCAGATTATCATATCTGACTTCATTTTTTATTTTGTTATCTGTATACTCTCACTAGAATGCAAGCCCCATTAGAACCGTGATATTTATCCCTTTTGTCTTAACAGTATATTTTAAGAACTTAGACTAGTTCCTGGCACACAGCTGTCATTAAATATAAATATGCATTTAAAAAATCTGAGGTTCCATTCCTCCTGAGACTTTGGTGTTAAAGTGTTCCTTTATGAAATGATATGAGTCAATGGTAGTTGTAGTAAGATAGTTGTAGTAAGTAGGCCACTTTTGGCTGTAAGTTATAGAAATCCATTCTAACTGGTATGGGTATGAACAAAAAGTGAGATTTACTATAAAGATAGATGCAGAAGTGTCTAAAGGAATCCCAGGGTTGGGACTCTGGAACTCCAGTGCCAGCGGAACACACTTCATCTCTCTGTTTACTCTTCCCTATGCATTTGTTTCATGTTTTCTAATGCTGTGGAGGACCACTTCCTAGTCCTCTTAATAGAAGATGTGGCCCCCAGTGGCTCCTAAAATTTCCCTGTTTCTGGGCCTAGAAAGAAATAGATTTCTCTAGCACTCAAATACATGGGGAAACAGTGAGAAACTTAATTTTTGTGGGGGAGGGCTCCAGAATCACTGCAGATGGTGACTGCAGCCATGAAATTAAAAGACGCTTGCTCCTTGGCAGAAAAGCTATGCCCAACCTAGACAGCATATTAAAAAGCAGAGACATTACTTTGCCAACAGAGGATGTCAAAACTATGTTTTCTAGTAGTCGTGGTATGAATGTGAGAGTTGTACCATAAAGAAAGCTGAGCACCGAAGAATTGATGCTTTTGAACTGTGGTGTTGAAGAAGACTCTTGAGAGTCCCTTGAACAACAAGGAGATCCAACCAGTCCATCCTAAAGGAAATCAGTCCTGAATATTCATTGGAAGGACTGATGCTGAAGCTAAAACTCCAATACTTTGGCAACCTGATGTGAAGAACTGACTCATTTGAAAAGACCCCAACGCTGGGAAAGATTGAATGGGAGAGGAGAAGGGGATGACAGAGAATGAGAGGGTTGGATGTCATCACTGACTCAATGGACATGAGTTTGAGTAAACTCCAGGAGTTGGTGATGGACAGGGAAGCTGGCATGCTGCAGTCCATGGGGTCACAGAGTCAGACATGACTGAGCGACTGAACTGAACTGATGCATAAATTGCTGTAGGTGTTATGGGAGAAGAAAGAACTTATCTGAACACTAACTTGTGTTGCTGTTTTGTTTTTTTTTTCTTTAATCATGCGGTAAGCACAGGCTAGGCAATGGCACCCCACTCCAGTACCCTTGCCTCGAAAATCCCATGGACAGAGGAGCCTGGTAGGCTGCCATCCATGGGGTCTTGAAGAGTTGGATATGGCTGAGCGACTTCACTTTCAGCTTTTCACTTTCATGGACTGGAGAAAGAAATGGCAACCCACTCCAGTGTTCTTGCCTGGAGAATCCCGGGGAAAGGAGAGCCTGGTGGCCTGCCATCTATGGACCTGCACAGAGTCGGACACGACTGAAGCAACTTAGCAGCAGCAGCAGGCTAAAGCCTGCAAAATCTCTGCCTTTCTCCCCTACAAAAACACACACAGGAGATTGCTTTTAGGATCATAATTAATTGCCCTTCTCAGATCACCTCTTCATCCTAGTACTGGTGAAGTTTGCTTCTAAATCAGTGAGGTTTCCATTAACTTTGTATCTTTCAGAGACTAGTACTTTGTTAGCTACTTAGTAATTCTCAAGGAAAGATTGAACTGAATAGTGCTTAGCTTAAGAGCTTTTATAACTACTTCATAATTTTACACTTTTGGAAATAATTGTAAAAAAATGATTTAGAATTTCACTTAATATATGTATTTAGGATTTTATTACAATAAATGGCCATAGAACACTTTTTGTAAGTTGTTTATTTATACAGTATATTAAGGGAACTTTACTTTTACATGGTTCCTGTGCTCTATAAAATATTTTTAGATCTTTATTGTGTTGGGGAAATGTGGAAAGAGGAGGGTGGGCAACTGAAATGCCTGGAACTTTTCTAGAAAATTTCATGAGAAACTGTGAGGAAGGTGACTAAGTAGATCAGAGGCCATATGCTTAGGAAAAGAAAAGGAAAGAGTGAAGAATTTACAGAAAGTCTCGTGGAACCTGGAGGGGCTACATCTTCAGTTCAGTTGCTCAGTCGTGTTGGACTCTTTGCGACCCCATGAATCGCAGCATGCCAGGCCTCCCTGTCCATCACCAGCTCCACCCAAACTCATGTCCGTCGAGTCGGTGATGCCATCCAGTCATCTCATCCTCTGTTGTCCTCTTCTCCTCCTGACCCCAGTCCCTCCCAGTATCAGTCTTTTCCAGTGATTTAACTCTTCACCTGAGGTGGTTAAAGTATTGGAGTTTCAGCTTCAGCATCAGTCCTTCCAATGAACACCCAGGACTGATCTTTAGAATGGGCTGGCTGGATCTCCTTTCAGTCCAAGGGACTCTCAAGAGTCTTCTCCAACACCACAGTTCAAAAGCATCAATTCCTCGGCGCTCAGCTTTCTTCACAGTCCAACTCTCACATTCATACATGACCACTGGAAAACCATAGTCTTGACTCAGTTCGGTTCAGTTGCTCAGTCATGTCTGACTCTTTGTGATGGAGGAGTTTTAACCAAGGAAAATGCTGTTAATGTAGTTGAATGCATACTTTGAGAATACATTATATACTTTACGCCACTTTAATTCTGTAGGTCTTCTGCCATGAGTTGACTCTGATACAGGGGTTCTCTACCTAAGTGGCTTGTAAGAATCCTTTAGAGTTATGTCTAACCAAAAGATTCTAGTTTAGTATGTCTGGTATGGAGCCAGAGCGTGTTTATATTTTCAAAATCCCCAAGAGTCAATATTTATAAAATCCACTTTACAAAGTATTCTCTTCAACAACCAAATCAATCAACATAGCTTTTAGGGTCCTTTAGTTTAGGAACCTCAGAAGGGCTTCCTGATGCCTCAGATGGAAGAGAATCTGCGTGTAATGTGGAAGACCCAGATTTGATCCCCAGGTTGGGAAGATCCCCTGGAGAAGGGAATGGCAACCCACTCCCGTATTCTCACCTGGAGAATTCCATGGACAGATGCTACAGTCCATGGGGTTGCAAAGAGTCAGACATGACTGAGAGATGTAACAAACATACAACCTCAGAAAGTCTGTCTTACCTTGGTCTCTACTTTGGGCAGATTGGTAGCTCTGTAAACATCTGACTGATTTCCATTGCTCTGCCCACTTTCATTGTTTCCCCTTCTTTGCCTGCCTGTTTCTTCTGCTCAAAAAGGTTGAAGCTTGCCTCCCCCAAGAAGCTGTCCTGGCTGGTCTCATCCAGTTTATCTTTCCAGTACAGGACAGATTATAGCACAACATTGACACAGCTGGTAAATATACATTCTAAGAGAGGCTGATTCATGTGTTTTCACTGTTAAGTCTTGTGCATAAATTCCCATTTTACTGTTGAACATCCTTAGTTTTTCCTTTTGCTACCAAGAGCTTGAAGGTTATACATAGCTGGCTGAATATTGATAATGACATCAGTATTTTTGAATGCTTACTATGTTTCAGGAACTTTGCTGAGTGTTCTCCACACATTATCTCTCTTGCTCATCAGCAGTTTTTAAAAATCAAATTAAAACCCTTATATGATTGTGCTAGTTTCCTGTGGCTGCTGTAACAAATTGACACCAACTTGGTGGCTTAAAAACAAAAGTTTATTCTCTCCCAGTTTTGGAGGCCAGGTGTCTGAAGTCAGTATCAGGGTGCTCCCTCCAAAGGCTCAAGAAGAGACTATGTTCTTTGCTTCTTCCACAGTTTGGTGCCTGCCAGAATTCCTTGACTTGTAGTTGCATCACTCCAGTCTTCAAAGGTAGAATTTCAAATCTCCCTCAGCTCTCTTCTTCTCATCACCTTTTCCTGTTTGTGAGCAAAAAATAGAGAAACCATTCATTGCCTCTCTCTTATAAGGACACGTGTGATGGCATTTGAGATCCCTTTGCTCCAGAATCATCTCCCTGTCGCAGGATCCTTAATCACATCTGCAAAGACCCCTTTTCCAAATAATGTAACATTCACCAGTTCCAAGGATTAAGCCATGGATGTTTTTAGGGGACCATTATTCAACCTACCACTTTGATAATTCAGAGGAGGACAGGTAAAAGTCTTTTCTCCATCCTCATTCCTCTCTGTGTCAGCGTCTCTTATTCAGAGACGGTTTTGCTGCCCTCTCATCACTCCCTCAGGGACATCTGGGAGGGGGTTGCTGTTGGCATCTGTCAGATAGAGGCCAGGGATGATCCTGCAAACAATGCACAGGGTGGGCCATTTCTCACAGTTATCCAGCCCGAATGTCATAGTACTGGGGCTGAAAAACCTTGTCCTGTACGTAACTATTACAGATAGTTTCCTGTGTATCATTCCTGAAAAAAAAATCTTATATTAGCTAGCACATGAGTAAAGCCCTCTGATATGATTTGATTGTGTCCGGTGGTAGTTTTTGGTTAAGTGAAGAGTCATAATAAATGACTTACATATACCTTAAATAACATTTTCACTTTCAAAATATAAATACACATGCACACAGTAACATTTTCTTTGAGTGTGTATCTTTTGAGTGGAGCTCTGGGTCAATATTCTTATAGAAACTTGCTCTGGCTTTGGAGCAAGAACTTAAAAGTTTGTGGAGGAATCTGAGTGCAGGATCCTTGTAGTATTTTATGACTCCTCGATTGTTTATCGTTGACTTACACTTAATTATAGAGCAATTTGGATTTTTTTGTATTATTGTTTTGTCACTTGCTTTCTTTGGATCTCTCCAAAGCGTTCAATTTGGCTTTCATATAAAGAACAATATGACTCTGGTGGTCTTGTGTCAAACATGATATATATATAGTGTGTGTGTATAAAGAAATCTTTGTTTTGTACAGAAAAGAATTGCTCTAATATATTGCAAATACTTCTTCCAGTTGTAGCTCACTTAAATAGTTTCTCATGTGACATAGAGCTAATTTCATAGTTACTTTCAGATGTTTGGAAGTTTTAGAAAATTTTGTTTTAACACTGTAATAACTTTATAAATTATATGATATTGCATAAATACTTTATTGCTGTTCATATTAATGCTTGGTTTACTTTTCATTAACTGCAATAAATATCATTTGGTGTTTTGCTTACTAGCAAAATACTTTCAGTTTCTTATGTAGTTAAATAGCACAATTTCTTGATACTGGCTATTTTATTATTTTCTTACTCAGCGAGTGAGTTAGGGATATGTATTGTAATTGCAGTTTTTGTAACTTCCATCTCTCTTACTTTGTCCAAGACACAGAGCTCTGTGTGGTACAAATAATAAGCGTGGTGGCATATCCTAGTATTACTGTTGAACTCGATATATTGATACCTCATCTCTAAAACGGGGTTGTAATACTTACATTGTAGGGTTGGTGTAAGGTTTTAATTAGATAATAAATACAGTGTCTAGCATAGAGTCTGGGACAGTCACTAAATGTGAGTACCCTTTCCTTCTCTTACTGTCTGGTTCAGTGTTAAATGTTCAGTGGATATTTGTTGAATAAGCATATTTTCAGTTGCCTTAGCGTGATTCATTTTTTCACATTTTTTTCCAGCATAGGAACTATGTCTCAGTAAATATTTTTAGAAGAATTTCGCTTTTAAAGTAGTCCAATAAGTTATGTGCTATTAACTAAAGTTACTAAGTCTTATTTTTATATGACATTTCAGTGTGTTTACAAAGGCAAGTTAATATTAGATGGAAAGATGACTATGTGACCTCAAAGATTCCTTCCAGCATGATCTAAAGTTTTTATAAAATTCACATAATCCTGAATTTTCTTTCTGCTTTGCCCCTAAAATCTAAAGAAGTAAGTAGTGCTTGAAAATGGAGGATTTAGTTGGGAATGAAGAAAATAACCATACTTGTTATATGTTCATAATGGTTCCTTACCATATTATAGGAATCCTCTAGTCTTTGGGATGTCACTGTCTTCAAGTGGATTTGTCTTTTTATTTTACCTAGAATATATATGTATATCTACATATAATGAAATGTTAAAGGAAGTTTCATTTTATGTAAAATTATTTGCCTTTTTATTCATCTATTAAATATCCTTCTATCTGAGATTTTGGTATACTTGGGTAGTATACTGAGTAACTTAGGTAGCTGAGTTAAAAGAAATTTAGTTCATTTAAGTTGCTTATTTTAGAAGTTAAAGATAGTCATGCATGATTTTGTATAAGTTGATTCTGATATTTTCTGTTTTAAACTGCTAATTGTCATTTGTAATCGGGGATAAATGGAAAAAATTTAAACCACATTTTTTTAAGAAGGTTGGAACACTGTGAGGCAAATGGGCAAAGCCATTAATCACAGCATGCCCTCACCATCCTTAGCATCGGGCTCTTGCAAACCCCAAGGCAGAGAGATTTTCCCTAAAGGAATTTAAGCTGTTACAGGGGATGTCAGGCCAAGGAGTCAGAGATTGTGAGTGAACCCTTAAGAAATCTTATAAGCTTTAATGTCCTCCCAATCAAAGCATTAGCTATATCAAATTTATCAGCATTTTATGCAGTTTCAATATATCAGGTATTAGTTTCCCCTACTTTCTTCAAAGAAATGTTTCAGAATTTCCAGTCTTGTAGTTGGTGGGGAACAGGAAATGCTTCATAATTCATAAGAAGCAATTTTTAGTGTATCTTATTCATAGCTTTTCTTATTTTCACTTAAAGGTTACTGTTGTTTTAGAGATAGCATAACTTGAATATTTGAGATTAAAAATAAGCTTTTAGTAACCTTTATTTGACTTGCTCACTATAGCCAAGTGGGTATTTACAGTTCCTGTCCAGCTCTGGTAACTTCACGCCAGTTCATGTCGGAATGTGACAGAGTGGAACACTGATGAGGCTGCTGGTCCGTGCTTTCTCATCTTTGCTCTCTCCTTCCCAACACACTGTGATTCTAGATCGAAGGCTGGAGATGTGTTTTTTCTCTGTTTCTCCCTCTTTTACCGGGGCCCTGCAAATATCTTCTACTCCTATTCTGCCATCTCTTTATTTCTCTTCTCTTTTATCTTCCAAACCTGCAGTTCCTTCTTTCCCAAAAATATCTCCAGAAACAGCAACTTAGAATTGGTTACATTCTAGAAATGTTTACCAGAAGGAAATCCATGACTATGTGTATATACTGGAATTTCACATAATAAAAAAGTTTTTCGAGGGAAGAAATGGTCTTTGTATCCCCTCAGCCAAGCATTGGCCCATGAGCTTAGGCAATTCTTAGTATTTATTATTGAACAAATTAGGAAACTTGAGAAGTTGGCACATGAGTAGTGGTTTATCATGTGTGGCAGACTGTAAGTTCTGAGATAAAGAAAAGAAATTCTTATCTGTAGAGGGGGACTTGCTACTCATTTGATTGGATTAATTTTGAGAAAAGTCCTAGGATATGTTCTAAAATTTGATTATAAAAAAGCAAAAAGTGGGTCATCAGTTGGTGAGATATTGAATAGCTAAGAAAAACAATATTTTTAGGTGAGGTAAAAGAAATAAAGGAAAGAAACAGAATTGGACACAGTAGAGACCTCTTCAAGAAAATTAGAGATACCAACGGAACATCTCATGCAAAGATGGGCTCGATAAAGGACAGAAATGGTATGGACCTAACAGAAGCAGAAGATATTAAGAAGAGGTGGCAAGAATACACAGAAGAACTGTACAAAAAGATCTTCACGACCAAGATAATCATGATGATGTGATCACTTACCTAGAGCCAGACATCCTGGAATGTGAAGTCAAGTGAGCCTTAGAAAGCATCACTACGAACAAAGCTAGTGGAGGTGATGGAATTCAAGTTGAGCTATTTCAAATCCTGGAAGATGATGCTGTGAAAGTGTTGCACTCAATATGCCAGCAAATTTGGAAAACTCAGCAATGGCCACTGGGCTGGAAAAGGTCAGTTTTCATTCCAATCCCAAAGAAAGGCAATGCCAAAGAATTCTCAAACTACTGCACAGTTGCACTCATCTCACATGCTAGTAAAGTAATGCTCAAAATTCTCCAAGCCAGGCCTGAGCAATACGTGAACCGTGAACTTTCTGATGTTCAAGCTGGTTTTAGAAAAGGCAGAGGAACCAGAGATCAAATGGCCAACATCCACTGGATCATGGAAAAAGCAAGAGAGTTCCAGAAAAACATCTATTTCTGCTTTATTGACTATGCCAAAGCCTTTGACTGTGTGGATCACAATAAACTGTGTAACATTCTTCAAGAGATGGGAATACCAGACCACCTGACCTGCCTCTTGAGAAATCTGTATACAGGCCAGGAAGCAACAGTTAGAACTAGACATGGAACAACAGACTGGTTCCAAATAGGAAAAGGAGTACGTCAAGGCTGTACATTGTCACCCTGCTTATTTAACTTCTATGCAGAGTACATCATGAGAAATGCTGGGCTGGAAAAAACACAAGCTGGAATCAAGATTGCCGGGAGAAATATCAATAACCTCAGATATGCAGAAGATACCACCCTTATGGCAGAAAGTGAAGAGGAACTCAAAAGCCTCTTGATGAAAGTGAAAGAGGAGAGTGAAAAGTTGGCTTAAAGCTCAACATTCAGAAAATGAAGATCATGGCATCTGGTCCCATTACTTCATGGCAAACAGATGGGGAAACAATGGAAACAGTGTCAGACTTTATTTTGGGGGCTCCAAAATCACTGCAGATACTGATTGCAGCCATGAAATTAAAAGACGCTTACTCCTTGGAAGGAAAGTTATGACCAACCTAGATAGCATATTGAAAAGCAGAGACATTCCTTTGCCAACAAAGGTCCGTCTAGTCAAGGCTATAGTTTTTCCACTGGTCAAGTATGGATGTGAAAGTTGGACTGTGAAGAAGGCTGAGCGCAGAAGAATTGATGCTTTTGAACTGTGGTGTTGGAGAAGACTCTTGAGAGTCCCTTGGAGTGCAAGGAGATCCAACCAGTCCATTCTGCAGGAGATCAGTCCTGGGTGTTCTTTGGAAGGACTGATGCTAAAGCTGAAACTCCAGTACTTTGGCCACCTCGTGTGGAGAGTTGACTCATTGGAAAAGACTCTGATGCTGGGAGGGATTGGAGGCAGGAGGAGAAGGGAATGACAGAGGATGAGATGACTGGAAGGCATCACTGACTCGATGGACGTGAGTCTGAGTGAACTCCGGGAGTTGGTGATGGACAGGGAGGCCTGGCGTGCTGCGATTCATGGGGTCGCAGGGAGCTGGACACGACTGAGCGACTGAACTGAACATGAATAATGGCATTTAGGTGGGAATGAGATGTGTGGTTTGTAAGTATAGGAAGTAAAAAGATCAATGTTGTTAGGACAGAGAGTTTGTATTAGAGAATAGAGGAATTCAGTTGAATCGATAAAAGCTCAGTTTTTAAAAGAAATGTAAGCATTTCGAGATGGCAGAAGGCCCTATTTTTCTAATGCAGTATTGTCATTAAAATGAAAATTTAACATGAGCTGTGTGATAGTCTTATAACTGAGTGAATTACCTTGACGAAAGAACGGTAGGAGAAGCCTTGCAGTGGTAATTTAAAGGTGAAGCAGTAAGAGCTTGGAAGACAGAGGTGGCAGAGAAAATGGGGAGTAAAAGATGAATATATTAATAGTGAAATTGTGAATTCACTGTGGCCAGTTAAATGGAATACAGAGGTATTTTGAAGTTTTCAAGGGATTCCTAGGCAAAGGACAGTCCCTGGATTTTTCAGAGTTTGGAGATCTTTTCCCAAGATAAGCCCTGTTCTTGTTTTAAAAGGTTCATTTAGTTTCTTAATTTTAAATAAGTTGTTATATTCTTTAGATTTCAGTAGGCTGTTCTCAACCATATTTGACCCTTTTCATTATTAAAGGATAAAAAGTTCTTTTGAGACCACTTACCTGAATATTAATAAGTCAAATTTTATTTGGACTTTCATGGTATACTATTAATTTTCAAAGGGAGGGTATTTACTGTAATGAGAATTGAGATGCTGGTGGGTGCTGTCATGAAAAAAGAGGGACAGAGGAACTAAAAATTTAAAAAGGGGAAACAAAGTCAAGAGATGGTAGTACTCAGGAAGATGACAAAAATATTAAACCAGGAATATTAAAATTTAAAATACTGAAGTGCCTGAAAAATACTTCAGTGTTAGAAGTTGTTGGGAAGTATGAGTCAAAAAGATTTGACTTTCATTATCAGAGAGCATATATAAAGTATAGTCATGAGTCTTCCTCTCTTGACTTTTTTTTAAATTCACCAAAAAAGAAGAAACTTTATAGCAAATACCTCTTATAACCATGCCATGATCATACTTCCTCTGAAAGTGAAAGTCATTCAGCTGTGTCTGACTCTGTGACCTCATGGACGATACAGTCTGTGGAATTCTCCAGGTCAGAGTACTAGAGTGGGTAGCCTTTCCCTTCTCCAGAGGATCTTCCCAACCCAGAAATCAAACTGTGGTCTCTTGCATTGCAGGTGGATTCTTTACCAACTGATTAATTCTTTACCAGTTAATTTGGCTATGAAAGCCAAATTAATATGAGACACTTACTGTGTGATCAAGAAAAGTGAGGTGATTTTGATGGTAGAAGTATCAAACTTTATTAGCTTGATTCACATTGTTTAGAATATACCATTGATGCTTTAAGGGGACAGCTTTTGCCTCCCACTGGGTATTTGGTAATATCTGAAGATTTTTGATTGTCACAGTTTGGAAAAGGGGTGCTTATTAGCATCTGGCGGGTAGAACAAGGATGCTACTGAACAATTCATAGGACAGCCCCCCATAACAGAGTCCAAAATGCCAGTAGTGCCAAGATTGAGTAGCCCTGGAGTATGGGAGTAAGCAGTTTTCCCTGGGCAGTTTTAAAGACCTGTGTCAATTTATTATTTCTTTTTCTGCAGGTCTGACCAGGTATTGCCTTCTGTTAATGCACTTTGTTCCCACAGCTCACAATACACTTGATTGTCACTGTTTTCTTTACTGTGTTCGTATCCTCAGGCTAGGTCTTGGGCTTCCCAGGTGGCGCTAGGGACGTTGGTGGCTCAGATGGTAAAGAATCTGCCTGCAGTGTGGGAGACCTGGGTTTGATCCCTGGGTTGGGAAGATCCCCTGGAGAAAGCAATGGCAATCCACTCCAGTATTGTTGCCTGGAGAATTCCATCGGCAAGGAACCTGGTGGCTACAGTCCATGGGGTTGCAAAGAGTCGGACACGACTGAGCTTTCTTCCCGGGTGGCACACTGGTAAAAATCCTGTCTGCCAATACAAGGAGATGCAAGAGATACAGGCTTGATCCCTGGGTTGGGAACATCCCCTGGAGAAAGAAATGGCAATGCCCTCTAGTATTCTTGCCTGGAAAATGCCATGGACAGAGGAGCCTGACAGGTATAGTCCAAGGAGTCGCAAAGAGTTGGACACTACTGAGCACGTGCATCTTGGGTACTTTGATTAGATGCAGTTTGATTTCCAAATTCTGGGGGCCTTTTGATGTAATTTCTTAAGTACTTTCTTCTGTAAGAAGACTTTTTCATGTGCCTCAGGTCCTAGGTCTGGGCTGCGCTAGTTCTTGAGTCCAGGTTTTCTTCTAGTGATGTTTAAATTTTTTTATGCAAGGTTTTTTTTTAACATTATTTAAAACTGTTGTAATCTTTCTTGTGTGTGTGTGTGCACACACACACACGCACACATGCTCAGTTGTTCAGTCTTGTCTGACTCTTTGCGACTTTATAGACTGTAGCCTGCCAGGCCCCTCTGTCCATGGGATTCTCCAGACAAGAATACTAGAGTGGGTTGCCATGCCCTCCTCCAGGGCGTCTTCTCGACCCTGAGGTCACACCCATATCTCCTGCATTGCAGGCAGATTCTTTACCACTAAGCCACTTGGATATACAAGTTTATTTAAATAAAATACTTAACTCCTGGAAAAGCTCTGTAGGAGTTATTTCTTTTAGAATGATTTTGTCCCTGCTTATAGATAAAGATTGCCATACCTACGACATTACATTTAACAGCTGCATACAAAAAGGTATTTTAAAAGGTATTTAAATTATAATGGCTTTATAATGATAAGTGAAAACATTAACCAATTTTTTTCCTTAGCCTACCTCAATTTGATGTTGATTTAAACATATTGATCATTTAGTAAAGTACAGGTGCCATATACCTGTGTATACACTGACCCTTGGATGACGTGGTAGATGATAGGGTGGAGGGCCTGGGAATCTGTGGCTAATTTATTGTTGGCCCTCTGTATCTAGAGTTCCTTGGTACCTGTGAATTCAGCCAACCATGGATTGGGTAGTACTGTAGTATTTACTGTTAAAAATACCCATGTTTGAGTGGTCGTACATAGTTCAAAGCCCCATTGTTCAAGGGTCAGCTGTACTAGCTACTCTGTGTATGAAAAGAATAGGGAGGAAAAGCAAAAGTACAGAGCAATTATGTAGTAGTCAGGGTGTGGTGGATCCACATTGTGTTTATGTGTCTGTGCGTGTGTGTGTGTTGAAAATTTATCTCTGAGAAGTGAAGTTCTGGAGTAAGTGTAGGTTTGTTGTTTTGTTTTGTTTTTTGTAGTAAATATTTTGTCTACTTCTAGTATGTATCACTTATGTCTTAGTCTTCCATTTTCATCTGTGCAGATGTTTTGTTAATTGGCCTTCTATCAGTCTAAAACTGATCTGCCTCATTGACCTGTTAAAGAGACATTTACTTGTCTATTAAGTGACATATTCTGGAACTGCACAACAGAAACATTTACGCCACTGCTTCAAACGTGCATACTTATTGCTTTGAGTCTTGACTCCTTCCTTGGGCGTCTGTCAGCCGTGGAGAGCATTGCAGTTGCAGCTGTTGTCTCACAAAAGAAGTTTTGGGTCCTCACTGCCTAAGCACACAGCCAGCATCAATGGAGAAGGCAATGGCAACCCGCTCCAGTACTCTTGCCTGGAAAATCCCATGGACAGAGGAGCCTGGTAGGCTGCAGTCCATGGGGTCGTGAAATGTCAGACACGACTGAGTGACTTCACTTTAACTTTTCACTTTCATGCATTGGAGAAGGAAATGGCAACTCACTCCAGTGTTCTTGCCTGGAGAATCCCAGGGATGGCAGAGCCTGGTGGGCTGCTGTCTGTGGGGCCTCACAGAGTCGGACACGACTGAAGCAACTTAGCAGCAGCATCAATAACTCTGTTTTAATTCAGGAGATGTTTTAGCTAAGAAATATTTAAATGCTTGAAGAGACTACTCTTCTGAGTCTAAGAATTCCAGGGTAGTCTGATACACTGCTTTTATCCTTGGTGTGCTGAACCACCTACTTTATCTGAAGGGAAGGATTGATGTTGACTGATAAACAGGACAGCTCTCCCTCTTGTTACTTATTTATATAAACTTATTTTTTGAAAATTCTAATCTTAATGATAAGCAATTAAAATAACACAGAAGGGTGAATGTACAATGAAAGTTTAAAATTTTTCTGTTCCCAGTCTTACTTCATGGAGTTATTTATTGATAACAGTTTCGAATTGAGTCATGTCAGTAAAGCGTCTCTCAACAATTGGTGTCCGGCGTTTTTGGCAGCGCTGTTCTTTGCCATGTGGGACTGTGCTGAGCACTGCTTAGTGTTCAGTGCCCCTGTTCTCTGCCATAGCCCCTGGACTCTGAAAGATGCCTGCACACGTTTCCAAATGCTCTTGGGGCCGGGAATGGTACTGGTCCTGGGTGAGAGTATTGTAAAGTTTAAAAGTACACTGTGTATCTTAGAAAATATGTCTATTTTTTCAACTTTATTGACTCTACTATGAAAGAAGAATATTTGAGCGCACATGCACCATTTATGGGAGGCCCAGAAAAAAAAATTCACTGGGGACGAACTGTGCTTACTTCTAATGGCTTAGATTACTATGGTTTTTCAGTCTTACCTACTTTGCTTTATGACAGCATTACTCTTGTGTTCTCAGTTACCTGTCTTTTTTATTTTTCTCCTCTTGGGTGTTTGTGTGTGTGTGTGTGTGTGTGTGTGTGATTTTTCAAATGGCCAGCTCATGCTTGGTTGAGTTTTATTCAGGGGATTCTGTGCAGTCTGGTTAGGGGGCACATTCCTCCAGGGAAGATTCGCTAAGGACTTTGTTGGGCACCTCTGTAATTTTTCTGCTTGGAGTTTTCTGAATTAAGTAGGTATATGGGAACTCTGTATCCTGGGTAGTAGGCTGTGGTTACAAATTCTTGGGTTGTATTGCCCCCTAATATGGTGTTCAAGCTGAAAAAGGCTCATAGCCTCATTCTTTTCCTTAGCCAACAGGTATATCTTTAGACAGGTGGGGTGAGTCTTGTATGGTTCCTGCTCTATATGGAGGGGTCTGAGTTGGCAGTTCTTTTTGAACAAACCAAGGCCTAAACTGCTGCTCCTGAACTAGGTGCTGAATCTGTGAACCCTTTGTGCAGCCATGACTCAAGCACGTGCTTACCAGTTTTTTATCTTCATATTGGCCCTTGGGGAGTTTCTGGAGCACTAGCTGTTGTACTTGAGAGGATGTTTTGGATATTTTGGTTAGTGTTTCTAGGCATTTTGTGAGAGAATGATTTCCAGATTTTAAAGTCCGTCTTTTTGTTGGACATGCAAGCATCTTCACCTACTTTCTGACTTCTAGTATTTCCTAAAATTTCTGGTATTTAATCTCTCATTTCCCTTTCATCTACCTCCAGTAATATTTCTGTTCTTTTTAAAAGCATGTATTCTGTCATTTCAGTGAGTCCTCAGGAGGGAGACAGTGTAGACGTGTATGCTCGGCCTTCCTTTGTTTCTGGAAGCTTGTCACATATTTTTAGGTCCAAGTCCATCAGTGCTAACTGACCTGATGAAAACTAAATCTCTAAAAATGCCTGTTCATTTAACTACATTTTTCTTTTTCTTTTTAAAATTTGAACTTAAAAAGCATGATGTTTAGCTATAAAAGAGGTGAAAGGACAGGGATGAAGGATGAAGTTCAGGTCATTAACTGTGCAGTTGAGCAGGGCCTCCCTGGGGTGGGAAGCAGCATGGGGATCTTACCATGAAGTCTAAATATATAAGGGAAATTACAACAATGAAAAACCACAATTTTTAAATTATGTGCAATAAATGTTAACTGTAGTACATTTGGCATAATAAGAGTTAGCGTTCAAAGATAAATAAGATGCTATTTCTGCCCTCAGAGAACCCACTAATTTGTGGTAAAGACAGACATGTAAATGAAAATGCAGTCACTTCTCATTACTCATTCTTTGTGGTAGTTTTGTTCTGTAAGTCTCTTTCAACACTGAATTGGGGAACACTGAGCCATTGTCTCTAGGCTAGAAGGGGGTTAGGTTTCTACAAGCCCCTGGTCACATCTTCATTAACTGGTCAGTATGTAACCTTGCTTTCTGTGTGTTGCTGTTTAAAGACATCTTGATACATATCTATCTATCTATATATATCTATTAATGTATGTGTGTGTATATACTTGATTCATTAACATTGAATAGCCAACAGCACTATAATTTCATGCCTAAAGGAAGCTCTTCAGAGACTTGTATTTTCTCTGCAAGGCACATCACCTTACTTCTTTGTGGTTAGGAACACTGGACAGCACTTATGCACTATGCTTGGGGGACATTTCAGACAGTGAAATAACCAAGCACAAAAATGTGAAAAACATGACACTAGATAAACCATAAAAAGGATACCTATTTTTGGTGTGAGAGCTGAAACAAGAAAGCAGAGTGTTGCCTCATTAAACCTAAGCTGGGGATGCACACACTTAGGCATGTCGTTTTTGCTGCTTAGTGTCTTCATATGACGACAAAAGCACTGTGCATTCTGACTTTGGCGTTAAAGGTAAATTTTATCAAGCGGGCAAATTCCCAAATACAGACTCCATGAATAATGAGGACCAAATGTACTGGGGTGTAAGTGCTGTATGTTCTGCCCTAGGAACTGCTAGGATGGGTCAGGAGAGGCTTCACCTTGAAGGTAAAGTTACAGCAGTATGAAGCAACAGGCTTATGGATAGCAAATGGCCTGGTGTGGCTGGAATTAAAAGGACCTCTTTAAGGAGGAGCAAGAGAGGATGTTTGAACAGGTAAAGGAGTGGGGGGATATGAGGTCCTTATGCCATGTTAAGTCATTTGAATTTTATAGGTGATGAGGATCCAGAGAATGATTTTAACCAGGGAGAAACATGGTCATATTGTATTTTGGAAAGTTCACTCTGATGGTGGTATCAGGAATAGGTGAAGTCAGAAAAATAGATTTTAGAAGTTAAGATGAGAGTATGAACTAAGGAAGTGACAGTGGAGATAAAGAAAAAGGGATGTGTTTGTAAGATATGTAAGATAATTGATTGAAAAGCCTTGGTGGTAGATTCAGTTCAGTTCAGTCTCTCAGTCGTGTCCCACTCTCTGTGACCCCATGGACCACAGCACGGCAGGCTTCCCTGTCCATCACCAACTCTTAGAGTTTGCTCAAACTCGTGTTCATTGAGTCGGTGATACCATTTTACCATCTTGTCTTCTGTTGCCCCTTCTCCTCCTGCCTTCAGTCTTTCCCAGCTTCAGGGTCTTTTCTAAAGAGTCAGTTCTTTGCATCAGGTGGCCAAAGTATTGATTCATCTTCAGCATCAGTCTTCCCAATGAATATTCAGGACTAATTCCCTTTAGGATTGGCTGGTTTGATCTCCTTGCAGTCCAAGGAACTCTCAAGAGTCTTCTCCAACACCATAGTTCAAAAGCATCAGTTCTTCCAGAGGTACTGGGCATAAAGGAAGTTGAACATGTATACCTTGGTGTCATTAACTAAAATAGGAAATACTGGAGGGTGACCAGATTTAGGAAGTAATTTGAGTTTTGGGCATGTTGAGTATGATCATTGTGTTTGTGGGATATCTTTACAGAGATGAGGCAAGAAATATAATCTTAAACCCAGGAGACAGAGCTTTGAGAGACATTAGATGTGGGAACGCTTTGGATGGTTTTGGCAGAAGAGTAACAATCTGTATATGTTTTAAATGATTGGTCTAGCCAATCTAGAGAATATTGTTGAGAACTGGAGTGAAAGCTGGGGATCAGCTGAATGACTACGGAAATAAATGAGTAACAGATGGTGGTGGCTTGGACTAAAGTGACAGCAGTGGAGGGGTACAAAGTTGGGTTTTGAGTCATTACCTCTGTCATGGCTGAATTTAAAAACCACTTTATCATTGGATCTGCTTTGATTCCGTATATATGTGTGTGTGTACTCTAGGCCACTTCAGTCATGTCCAACTCTGTGTGACGCTATGGACTGTAGCCTGCCAAGGCCCCTCTATCTGTGGGATTCTCCTGGCAAGAATACCAGAGTAGGTTGCTATGCCCACCTCCAGGGTATCTGGCCGACCCAGGGATTGAACCCACGTCTCTTACGTCTCCTGCATTGGCAGGTGGATTCTTTACCGCTCGTGCCACCATTAACTGCATATATAATATGTATTATCTTGAAAAAACTATCAATGAAATTTATTCTGGAAATCTAGTTTGGGGTATACTAAAAAAGATTCAAATTTGCATATTTAATATAATCAGGCATTGATCCTGTAGTTGTATTTCATGTTTATTAGTGCTTATTGTATAAAACACTTCTGGACAGTTCTACTGGTTCAGTTATAATTCTGCATATTTTCTTATAATAAAGCAATGGAACTTTAAGCTACTTTACTAATTAGTGACTAGGTCAGAAAAAATGTATTAGAAGCTGGGCTACTGCATTGTGAAAGCAAATTAGGAATGGCACTCAATATTTGAGCTTACATTAAAAACAAACAAAAAAAATCTATGGATCTAGTTTTTCTCTGGATGAGCCCAGTACTTTAACAAGGATACTTACTGGACATAGCATGGAGCTGGGCCCAGGGTAAGAAAAGCAGAGATTAGTTGACCAGTTAAGAGACATTTAATATAGTCTAGACAAGAGAAGAGATACAAAATGTAAATCAAAGATGAGAGATCAGAAACTGTGATGGGGGTGAATATTTGAGACTTTGTGTAGTAGAATGAGAAGGATTTGGAGGAGAATTTGATGTCAGGGTTAGGGAGAATAAAAAGAAATCAAGATTCTGAGATTTTAAGCTTTGGAAAATGGTTGGATGGCGATATCAGAATAACAAGAGCTAGAATCTGTAGGATGAGTGATAGTTTTGAAAATGGTAAATTAAAGGCATCATCTTTGGAGTTCCCAGGGGAAGTACATTAGAAGACAGTTGGAGAACAGTGAGTGCTGAAACTAAGATTTGAAAATTCTTTTCACATAGAAATTGGTTGATGTCCTAAAAGTGAGTAAGATCACTCGTAAAAGAATGAAAATCTAAGAAAGACCAACAGGAGTGACCATCTGCCCTCAGGCAGAATGTGGACAGAATATGTGATTGATTTTTCAGTTCAGTTCAGTCTCTCAGTCGTGTCCGACTCTTTGCGACCCCATGAATCGCAGCATGCCAGGCCTTCCTGTCCATCACCAACTCCCAGAGTTCACTCAGACTCACGTCCATCGAGTCGGTGATGCCATCCAGCCATCTCATCCTTTGTCGTCCCCTTCTCTTCCTGCCCCCAATCTCTCCCAGCATCAGGGTCTTTTCCAGTGAGTCAACTCTTCGCATGAGGTGGCCAAAATATTGGAGTTTCAGCTTGAGCATCAGTCGCTCCAATGAACACCCAGGACTGATCTCCATCAGAATGGACTGGTTGGATCTCCTTGCAGTCCAAGGGACTCTCAAGAGTCTTCTCCAGCACCACAGTTCAAAAGCATCAATTCTTCAGCTCTCAGTCTTCTTCACAGTCCAACTCTCACATTCATACATGACCACTAGAAAAATCATAGCCTAGACTAGACAGACCTTTGTTGGCAAAGTAATACCTCTGTTTTTCAATATGCTGTCTAGGTTAGTCATAACTTTTCTTCCAAGGAGTAAGAGTCTTTTAATTTCATGGCTGCAATCAGTATCTGCAGTGATTTTGGAGCCCCCAAAATAAAGACTGACACTGTTTCCACTGTTTCCCCATCTGTTTGCCATGAAGTAATGGGACCAGATGCCATGATCTTCGTTTTCTGAAAGTTGAGCTTTAAGCCAACTTTTTCACTCTCCTCTTTCACCTTCGTCAAGAGGCTTTTTAGTTCCTCTTCATTTTCTGCCATAAGGGTGGTGTCATCTGCATATCTGAGGTTATTGATATTTCTCCTGGCAATCTTGATTCCAGCTTGTGCTTCTTCCAGCCCAGCGTTTCTCATGATGTACTCTGCATAGAAGTTAAATAAGCAGGGTGACAGTATACAGCCTTGATGTACTCCTTTTCCTATTTGGAACCAGTCTGTTGTTCCATGTCCAGTTCTAACTGTTGCTTCCTGACCTGCATATAGGTTTCTCAAGAGGCAGGTCAGGTGGTCTGGTATTCCTATCTCTTGAAGAATGTTCCACAGTTTATTGTGATCCACACAGTCAAAGGCTTTGGCATAGTCAATAAAGCAGAAATAGATGTTTTTCTGGAACTCTCTTGCTTTTTCCATGATCCAGTGGATGTTGGCCATTTGATCTCTGGTTCCTCTGCCTTTTCTAAAACCAGCTTGAACATCAGGAAGTTCATGGTTCATGTATTGCTGAAGCCTGGCTTGGAGAATTTTGAGCATTACTTTACTAGCATGTGAGATGAGTGTAATTGTGCAGTAGTTTGAGCATTCTTTGGCATTGTCTTTCTTTGGGATTGGAATGAAAACTGACCTTTTCCAGTCCTGTGGCCACTGCTGAGTTTTCCAAATTTGCTGGCATATTGAGTGCAACACTTTCACAGCATCATCTTTTAGGATTTGAAGTAGCTCAACTGGAATTCCATCACCTCCACTAGCTTTGTTCATAGTGATGCTTTCTAAGGCCCACTTGACTTCACATTCCAGGATGTCTGGCTCTAGGTGAGTGATCACACTGTCATGATTATCTGGGTCATGAAGATCTTTTTGTACAGTTCTTCTGTGCATTCTTGCCACCTCTTCTTAACATCTTCTGCATCTGTCAGGTCCATACCATTTCTGTCCTTTATCGAGCCCATCTTTGCATGAAATGTTCCCTTGGTATCTCTAATTTTTTGAAGAGGTCTCTAGTCTTTCTCATTCTGTTGTTTTCTGCTATTTCTTTGCATTGATCACTGAGGAAGGCTTTCTTATCTCTCCTTGCTATTCTTTGGAACTCTGCATTCAGATGCTTATATCTTTCTTTTTCTCCTTTACTTTTTGCTTCTCTTCTTTTCACAGGTATTTGTAAGGCCTCCCAGACAGCCATTTTGCTTTTTTTGCATTTATTTTCCATGGGGATGGTTTTGATCCCATTCTCCTGTACAGTGTCATGAACCTCTGTCCATAGTTCATCAGGCACTCTGTCTATCAGATCTAGTCCCTTAAACCTATTTCTCACTTCCACTGTATAATCATAAGGGATTTGATTTAGGTCATACCTAAATGGTCTTCTGGTTTTCCGCACTTTCTTCAATTTAAGGCTTAATTGGCAATAAGGAGTTCGTGATCTGAGCCACAGTCAGCTCCTGGTCTTGTTTTTGCTGACTGTATAGAGTTTCTCCATCTGTGGCTGCAAAGAATATAATCAGTCTGATTTCCGTGTTGACCATTGGATGATATCCATGTGTAGAGTCTTCTCTTGTGTTGTTGGAAGAGGTTGTTTGCTATAATCAGTGCGTTCTCTTGGCAAAACTCTATTAGTCTTTGCCCTGCTTTATTCTGTACTCCAAGGCCAAATTTGCCTGTTACTCCAGGTGTTTCTTGACTTCCTACTTTTGCATTCCAATCCCCTATAATGAAAAGAACATCTTTTTTGGGTGTTAGTTCTAAAAGGTCTTGTAGGTCTTCATAGAACCGTTCAACTTCAGCCTCTTCAGCATTACTAGTTGGGGCATAGGCTTGGAATACCATGATATTGAATGGTTTACCTTGGAAATGAATAGAAATCATTCTGTCATTTTGAGACTGCATCCAAGTACTGCATTTCGGACTCTTTTGTTGACCATGATGGCTACTCCATTTCTTTTAAGGGATTCCTGCCCACATAGTAGATATAATGGTCATCTGAGTTAAATTCACCCATTCCAGTCCATTTTAGTTTGCTGATTCCTAGAATGTCGACATTCACTCTTGCCATCTCCTTTTGACCACTTCCAATTTGCCTTGATTCATGGACCTCACATTCCAGGTTCCTATGCAATATAGCTCTTTTCAGCATCAGACCTTGCTCCTATCACCAGTCACATCCACAGCTGGGTATTGTTTTTGCTTTGGCTCCATCCCTCCATTCTTTCTGGATTTATTTCTCCACTGATCTCCAGTAGCATATTGGGCACCTATCGACCCAGGGAGTTTCCTTTTAGTATTCTATCATTTTGCCTTTTCATACTGTTCATGGGGTTCTCGAGGCAAGAAAACTTAAGTGGTTTGCCATTCCGTTCTCCAATGGACCACATTCTGTCAGACCTCTTCACCAAGACCCATCCGTCTTGGGTTGCCCCCGCAGGCATGGTTTAGTTTCATTGAGTTAGACAAGGCTGTGGTCCTAGTGTGATTAGACTGGCTAGTTTTCTGTGATTATGGTTTCAGTGTGTCTGCCCTCTGATGCCCTCTCGCAACACCTACCGTCTTACCTGGGTTTCTCTTACCTTGGTCATGGGTATCTCTCCATGGCTGCTCCAGCAAAGTGCAGCCGCTGCTCCTTACTTTGGATGAGGGGTATCTCTCACGGCCGCCCCTCCTGACCTGGAACGTGGAGTAGCTCCTCTCGGCCCTCCTTTGCCCGCACAGCCACCATTCCTTGGACTTGGGATTGCTCCTTTCGGCCACCTCCTGATTTTTCAGTTAGCTTGTTGCTAAACATAGGAAATTTGAGGAAAGTGGTGGCTAGGGAAGCCAGATAGCAGTGCTGAGAATGGGAAGGTGGAGAATTGAAGAAGAGATGTCCAGGGTGGCTACTCTTTAGACAAGCTTGGTGTGTGTGGGAAAAGGAGAGATAGGAAGATGTGACTTAAAAGGAAATCAGTTCAGTTCAGTTGTGTCCGACTCTTTGCGACCCCATGAATTGCAACACACCAGGCCTCCCTGTCCATCACCACCAACTCCTGGAGTTTGCTCAGACTCATGTCCATCGAGTCAGTAATGCCATCCAGCCTCTCATCCTCTGTCATCCCTTTCTCCTCCTGCCCCGAATCCCTCCCAGCATCAGAGTCTTTTCAATGAGTCAACTCTTTGGCTGAGGTGGCCAAAGTACTGGAGTTTCAGCCTTAGAATCATTCCTTCCAAAGAACACCCAGGGTATATCTCCTTCAGAATGAACTGGTTGGATCTCCTTACAGTCCAAGGGACTCTCAAGAGTCTTCTCCAGAAAGGGAAATGGGTTCAAATTTAAAATATTATCACTGAAAGACGAGGAAGATATTAATATTTATAAATGTGGAAGTTACAAATGAAGAAAATATACTGAAGTAACAGGAGAGGAACAGCCCATGGGTCATGGTCCTACAGTGGGTGGGAGGGACTTGATTCATCACACAGACAAGCAGCTTCATAAAGGAGGAAGGGCATATTTTCTTGTGAGATTTGAGAAAAAGAGGTTAGAAATGGTGCTAATGTAGTTGATTCTACAAGTGGAAGGTAATTTCAATAAATCATAAATGATAACCTCTTTTCCCTTCTGACAAAATCATTTGCTGGCTTGGGTAGTAAATATTTGAAATAGAGAATGTGAGAGAACCCAAGGGACAAGTAAGAATGCAGCAGGCCTTGGGACTTCGCTGATTTGGAGAGAAATAGGGAAGTGTAGGACTTCCCTGTTGGCTCATATGGTAAAGCGTCTGCCTACAATGTGGGAAACCTGGGTTTGATCCCTGGGTTGGGAAGATCCCCTGGAGAAGGAAATGGCAACCCACTCCAGTACTCTGGAAAATCCCATGGACGGAGGAACCTGGTAGGCTACAGTCCATGGGGTGGCGAAGAGCAACTGCACTGTCACCTTCATTTTCTTTCAGGGAAGTTTGAACGTACTGCAAAACCTGGGATAAGCATAGGAATGAGGGCACTGAGTGGAAGGAAAGCTCCATGGAGATCAGAAGTGAAGGGGGAGGTGAAGACAAATTTGATTCACAGATAATTTTGTTTAAGGCTACCTGTATTAAAATGAGTGTAGGCGAGTTATAGCCAGGCTCCTGGGTTAATCTTTTCACTAAGTCTAAATGTAAACTACACCATTATGCAATCTTATCAAATCAAGCATATGAAGGAAATTCTATTACAGAAGAAAACTGTCATTATAGAAGAGGACTTGTAAAAACTTTCCGCAATATTTGAAACAGTATTTTTATCTAACCTTTTGAAATTTTATGAGACACAAATTACCATATCTCTAGTTCATTTTGTTACCAGTATTCTCAAAACATGGTATCCAGCTCTTTAACGGCTAGAACTGAAGAGCTGGCAAGGATATCCAGTTGTGTCTAGTGTTTATGCTTCCTATAGGGAAAATTGCAATGAGAAAAAGTCTAAAATAGTACTGGCATTCAGTTGTCATTTTATCTATTTAGAGTATTCTTTAACCACTTTGAACATATTGCATGTTCCTCAAGTTTCTTACAACCAGAAAGTCTTCCAAATAAGAAATGTGAGGTTAAAGCCTAAAATAATCTTTGCATTTGGCTGAAAATATGGCTGCTCTCACTGAGGTAGAACTTCTTTGGCCTTTCTGAATTTCTAAAACTTTAAAAATTAACAAGCTACTCTATGCAGAGTTTCCATCTCGACATACAGAATGAAGTTTTCTAATTTTATAGATTATGTTTGATGTTGCTTCCCATAACTCCCTATGTGGGGAAACTGTGCTCTCCATCTTCTTACCTGAGCATTCCTGCCCAGAAGAGCTGGTTGAGTGGCATTATACATTTGAGAAGAGACTGTTTCCTTACTCTTTTTCATCATCAACAATATATTTTTGTGCTTATTTTTTGGAGAAGGCAATGGCACCCCCACTCCAGTACTCTTGCCTGAAAAATCCCATGGATGGAGGAGTCTGGTGGGCTGCAGTCCATGAGGTCACTAAGAGTCAAACGCGACTGAGCGATTTCACTTTCACTTTTCACTTTTATGCATTGAAGAAGGAAATAGCAACCCACTCCAGTGTTCTTGCCTGGAGAATCCCGGGGATGGAGGAGCCTGGTGGGCTGCTGTCTATGGGGGTCACACAGAGTCGGTCACAACTGAAGCAACTTAGCAGCAGCAGCAGTGCTTATTTTTAATGCAATGTGTTGTACTTACTTTTAAGTAATGTTTTGCTCATTGCTTTAAAAGCTGATAAAAGTAAGAGTGAACAACAGCCTGAGTGTTGAGACAGAGATAAGAATAAAATACTCCAAATGAATAACTAATTCTAGTAGCTTATAAAAATATTTTTACATAGAGAGATCAGTGTCATTTTAGTGTAACAGTACTATCTTCTGAATCGTATTTGATTACAAACCAGTGATATCTGAGCCCCAGTTCCAAGTTGGAGTGGAATTAGTGTCGTGTAAATAAAGAAAAATGATTTGGGTTGAAATTAGATAAACATAGCAGTAAATAGAAGAAGCAGTTCTTTTATGAGTTAAGTAAGATTGATTTTAAAGTTTCCTTTTGTTAAAGTTAAACCTTTACACTTATGAATGCTGAGAAAATACACATCTTTTGGAAATTAGAAATGTTTTTGTAAGTTTTTAAATATTGACTTTAAATGTTATTCTTTAATGGAATGTCTACCAAAATATATTTCATGTCTTAGTGTTTCCAAAAGAAGAATTTAATGAAGCATATTATCTGAAGACAACTTGGTCTTCCCAGTCTTTTTCACCTTCAAAGAAAGAGTGCTGTTTATTTTTAACTGCAAGAACAGTTGTAATTGTGATTTTTCTGCATTAAAACTGGTTACTGTTTACACAGAAGAGGTGTATTTTTGGGTAAGCTTTTATAGTAAAATTGTTAATGCATGTATAGATGAAAGACTGTCTTGCTCTTTAGCTTTTTCTTGCTCCCCAGAGGCCAATACTTTGAACTTTTTAGCTGTTTCTTTTGGCACTTAGCACCATGTCATTATATGGTATGCTTATGTGGGTGATTTTTTCAGTTTTAACCATTTTTGAAAGATGAGAATTTAGCTCTTTTTCCTACTCTTACTCTCTATGCATATACACTTCTGATCCTTCATTTCTCCCAACATGTTAATATTTTTATTAACTCAGTATTTATTAATTGATCCATTAGTAAACTGTAAGGACCTTCTGACTTGTCCAGGATGACTCCTTATTCTCCATACCTCATACACACCCATCACCATCTTGCTGAGAATTACCTTTGCCTTTCTCCTGGATTGTGTCCTCTAGTTGCTTTATCGCACATCTTCCCCTTTTCTATTTTGCCCCTTTGTTACATGCTTGGAGGGCAGCACATCTTTTTTAAAAAGAAAATTTCTAAGAAAAAGTGTATGTGGTAGATTAGTTTTATGAAACCTTATAAGCAAGTCTGAAAATTATTTTTAACTGTCCTTGCACTTGACTGATAGTTTAGCAGGGTAAAAAAATTTTAGGGTGGAAATGTTTTTAAATTCATCATTACATTGTCAATCTCTTAAGATGTCATCATTGAAAAATTCAAAAGCACTTTGATTCCTAATTCTTGAAATGTCATTGTAGTTCCCCTGTCTCTCTTGTTCTGAAATTTCACAATGATGTGTCTTGGTATGCCTCTATTTTCATCTGTTTCTCTGGGTACAATATGCCCCATTTAGTCTAGGAACTTACTGCTTTGAGTTCTGGAAAATATTAAGTGTTTCATTAATGTCCCCCTGCCCCCGCTTCTGTTTTGTCTAATCTTTTATAACTCTGCTTGTTTCGATGCCCTGTGTTAGTCCTCTAATTTTTTTCTCTTTTGTTTTTCTACCTTTCTGGTATTTCCCCTAATTTATCTTCCATGATTTCTATTGCATTTTTCATTTCTACTTTTGCAATTTTATTTTAGAAGCTCTTTTGTTTCCCCTGGATGTTCATCTCCTATAGGAGTCTTGTTCTTGTTCCATGAATGCAATATTTTATTTCTCTTGAGAATTTTAATGATTTTCTTTTATCCTTAAATAGTTTTATTACTCCAAGTAGATTGTACCTGTTTGTTTATTCTAGTCCTTGACGTTCATGTTATAGGCTTTCCTCAGTATCTGAGATCCTGAGGTTACTACTCATTTTCAAGAGTACAGAAATAAAATCATGGAGCTCTGTTTGCAGGTTGAGCTTCTCTGTAGCCATTCTGACTGGATTATTTAGGGATAATGCCTTATCTTTCCACTTAGGCTGGTCATGTTCTCTAAAGAAGACTCTTCACATCTTTCTGGAAACTAAAGCCCAGGCTAAAGTATTTTGATAATCAAGAAGGAGAAGCAGGTGGAAGGGTTGTCTCATCATTCAGTAATCCTGTTTTCCATATGATTTCATTGTCCATTGTCCAGTGGCACTTCTTACCTTACTCCTTCTGGAAGATCTACCTCTGGTTTTCAGTTCTGCATAGATGAGGGTGAGGGGCAGCAAGTACCCTGCCAAGAGGGTAGGACTGAACTATTGATAAGTAGTATACATGAAAAACTAAAAAATAAATACCAACTTTAAGAAAATATAACTACCAGAATGGAGAAAGATATCTACAATTTACTAATGAAGCATCGAATGAATACTGACCTAATATTTTCTGAGTTTTCCTATCTGAGTTCCCCTCACCTCAAGTACTTTAGGTCATTTCTCAGCCTTTGAAAGATTTTGTTTTATAAAATGAAATGGCTTTCTGCTTTTCTTATAGTTCATTTAGAGTTTGGTCTCTTGTGTCTGCTAAAGCAGTTACCCCTTTATCCCTATGTTTTACAGCTTCCAAAGTCAACTTTTTTCTACATTCTCCACATCTTCATAAAACGTAATGCCTTTAAAATAAAATTACACACATCTTTATTAAATTTTAGTGAAATTCTGAGAGAAAAATTAGAAATATTGATATTCTCAAATAAAAATATTTGTTCATTTTACTTTTCTGTTTACTATTCTTTCAACTTTGACACTTAATTTTGTCAAATCCAAATATGCCAAAATGTTGGAGCCTGTCAGAAGAGTTTCTGCTTTGTAACCATGTTTATTTTTAATTACACTTTGGGTTAAAGGATCTGTGATGGAGAGCCTCCTTTTGTTTTCCCTTCTGAAAGAAGATTGCTTACTCTACGAGCAACTACAGTCATGCATGCTTTACTTCAATTTGATTTTTCTTTAGAACTCTTCATTGTTAACACAAGAAATGAGTTGGTTCCTTTGGCATACTGGTGCTATTTCAGACTCAATCTAGTCCCCAAGTGACTTTGTATTTTACTTTGGTAAATGTCAGTTGTTGATTATACAAAATTTTGTCCCTAATCAGAGCTGACAGCTAAGTGATATAAAGGAAAATTAATTCAGAGCATTAGTTAAGAATTTACTAAACATTTGTTGAGTACTTAATATATACAAGGCTCTATACTGGGAACTATAGTGGAAGAAAAAGCTTTTGTACATGGAGAGGTTATAATTTAACAAGGAGAAATGGAGAATAAACATGGAATACTTAGTGAATGCTGGAAAACCATTCGTTCAGCTTGTTTTTACCAGATGTTTGTCTTTAAAATCAATTAGAGAAATATGATAAGAAATTGTGAGTGTATGTATTCCCTTTAGATCTTTACTTTGCTTATTAGATGTTATATAATAATAGTCTTTTTGGAATTACATAGTGTAGAGTGACAGAATTAAAATCTGTATCTGGTACCACTCTTCCTTCAGCATTTCTTGAATTCTTGATAATTGTTTTTCCACAAAAGATTACTTTAAACAAAGAATATGAGAAAAAAAAAGAAGATAGGTAATTGGGGGAAAAAAAGGAATGATTTTATATTTAATACTTTCCTTTCAGATTTTAGTACATACATTTGATTCCATGACTATCTTTCACAGTTCAAAGGGAGAGAGAATAAAATAGAGTGGTGACAAGTATCTTAACCCACTGCTAATCTGTAGCACCCAAAATCCCTAGACCCTTCAGACTGCAGAGTTTCTTGTTGCTGTTTCTGACTATTAAACTGGAATTTCATTTTGGTCATCTGTGTTTTTAAAGGCATTTACTTTAGTCAGCTGCTGCTCCTGAGCATGTTAAGACTGGCAACTCATTTTCTTCCATCTTACTGAAATTTGCAACTGCCGAGGTTCCAGACACTTGGCACGAGAATAGAAATGATGAGAGACAGCCACTGTTGACCAGTAGGAATTTTTGTCTACCCCTTCAGGACTAAAATCGTAATAAAGTCATACCACATAGTGACAAGACTGGGACAAAGAACTGCGTTTTCTCATGCCCAGTGTTCTCTCCACTGACCAGACTAAATTGCTTCATGATTTTTCTTCATATCTGCTACTTGTTGAAATGCAAGGCTTCAGTGACAGAACCATCATATCCCTGTGTTCTTGGCCAGTCCCTTGCAAAATGTTATCCTTACAATCTCGAACATTTTCACTATTTTTTTAAAAAATTAATTTTAATTAGAGGCTAATTACCTTACAGTATTGTAGTGGGTTTTGCCATACACTCACATGAATCAGCCATGGGTGTACATGTGTAAAAGGGAAGTTACTGAGATTGTTTTGTAGAGGGATCATATATGGGAAATGCTGCTTACAATTATAATCTGTGATGATAGCTGGAAAAGTGGAGCATGGTTTGGGGCTACTCAGTTAAGCTGAATTCTTGATACACATTTTTTTTTATCATATTGGCTTACCGCTGGCAAGTCTCTTAAACTTTGGGGGCCTCATTTTTCTTATCTTTAAAATGGAGATGATACTTAAACTCTCTAGCTTATAGCAATTTTTTTAGACTAAAGTGAGATAGAAAATGTAGGAAAAGGTAATAATCTATACATAAGGTGATTATTATTTGAAGTTAAGTAGAGACTTAGATCAATACTTGGGATTCTAAGTTAGAGAGAACACAAATATGAATATTAAAGTGACTAATGAAGGTGGGGAGACGACAGACAGCTAGTGTCTGTAATGGTGTGCAGGCTTGATTCAGTGATGAAGGAGTTGTAAAGAGATAAGATTGCTAAGATTTTTATCCTGATACCATTTGATGGGTTTAATTAAATTAGCATATGTGGGTGCCTGTTTATATTAGCAGAAAAATCTAAAAGGACTCTTACAAAAGGGGTTCCTTAAAGCAACAATGGTAAGAAATTATTCCTCAGTCACTTAGTACAGATAGAAAAGGTAGTCTGTTTTGTCATTTTACAATTGTGAGAGTTATAGTGTTTTAAGGGAGTAAAAAAGTTTTCGAACCTGATAAATATTTGTAAGAATCAATATAGAAATTAATTCTTAGTCTTCTCATACCAGATACCCTGGAGCTACATGCAGAAACCACAGTTTTCATTGTGTGCATTTATGATTAACAGTGGAAGCTAAGTTATTTTCATTTGTTCCCATAGTGGCTAGAAGGCTCTATTTCCTTTCTGAAATGTATTAAGGTTGTGATTAGGGTTCAGTTCAGTTCAGTTCACTCAGTCGTGTCCGACTCTTTGCGACCCCATGAATCACAGCACGCCGCGCCTCCCTGTTCATAACCATCTCTCAGAGTTCACTCGGACTCATATCCATCGAGTCTGTGATTAGGGTAAAAATGGAGAAAAAAATCTGATTGGTAGGATGAAAATTTAAAAATTAAGAGTGACTGTTAATGAGTTTCATTAATTGTAATGCTTAACTGTAGGTGTTAAAGTAGCTTTGTAACTCGAAGTGCACCTGTTAAAAGTATGGAAAGGTATTTTTAATGTGACATAAACTGAAATTGCTTACTAGGAAAGAAATACATGATGTAAAGTACAAACTAATACATAAGGCGCAAGGTA
Source organism: Nanger dama (assembly GCA_917880005.1). Classification (NCBI taxonomy): domain Eukaryota; kingdom Metazoa; phylum Chordata; class Mammalia; order Artiodactyla; family Bovidae; genus Nanger; species Nanger dama. The sequence goes on from CAKJTW010000022.1 coordinate 26,551,013, forward strand.
TTTAAGGGATGAATTGTTCTATATAAGAAGATTATGTTTGGGGAAACAAAGTCTCATGACTTGAGAGATGAGTCTCACCATTTTTGCCTAATAAAATCTTGTATATAAGAATAATTAATTTTATTAAAGTGGCTTTCATTAATCCTTATAAGTCTGTACAGAAACTTCTAGGAATCTTCATGATATTGACTTTCCAGATACACAGTTCATAGTTTGAGCAGCTCATTTGTTCAGATATTGTTTTCTTACACAATATGGATAAATATGTTAATTTTATAACAATTTTAAGACATTACCAGATGGAGCCAAAAGCCCTTTTCACCAACCTTTCTTTCAATTTCTGCTCCTCCCCCAGGGCTAATATGTATTATATCAATACTTTGCTATATTTCTTTGCAGACATATTTCTCTATATTTCCATATTTGTATCTAACAGAAGATAAAGTATTGTTTTGTGTGCTTCAGTTCTATGTATATGACACAATTCTATCTTTATGACACTTGCATTTTTCCACAGAAAAATGTGTTTTGGAGAGCTGTGTCATGTTAGTGTGTGTAGAACCATGTTGTTCTTTTAACTATTGCAGATTATTCAGAGGATGGGGATTTAGCCATTCCCCTGATGAGGAACACTGAGGCTGTTTTTTCCCCATGTTTACAGTAACATCAGGATGCACATCCTAAAAAGTTACCTCAGAAAGTATTACCAATTACGATGATAATCTTTGACTGGATAAAAAGTCGTGATGATGAAGGCTTCAGTTCAGTTCAGTCGCTCAGTTGTGTCCGACTCTTTGCGACCCCATGAATCGCAGCACGCCAGGCCTCCCTGTCCATCATCAACTCCTGGAGTTTACTCAGGTTCATGTCCATCGAGTCAGTGATGCCATCCAGTCATCTCATCCTCTGTCGTCCCCTTCTCCTCCTGCCCCCAATCCCTCCCAGCATCACAGTCTTTTCCAATGAGTCAGCTCTTCGCATGAGGTGGCCAAAGTACTGGAGCTTAAGCTTTAGCATCATTCCTTCCAAAGAAATCCCAGGGCTGATCTCCTTCAGAATGGACTGATTGGATCTCCTTGCACTCCAAGGGACTCTCAAGAGTCTTCTCCAACACCACAGTTCAAAAGCATCAATTCTTCGGTATTCAGCCTTCTTCAAAGTCCAACTCTCACATCCGTACATGACTACTGCAAAAACCATAGCCTTGACTAGAAGGACCTTAGTCAGCAAAGTAATGTCTCTGCTTTTGAATATGCTATCTAGGTTGGTCATAACTTTTCTTCCAAGGGGTAAGCGTCTTTTAATTTCATGGCTGCAGTCACCATCTGCAGTGATTTTGGAGCCCCCAAATAAAGTCTGACACTGTTTCCACTGTTTCTCCATCTATTTCCCATAGAGTGATGGGACTGGAGGCCGTGATCTTCATTTTCTGAATGTTCAGCTTTAAGCCACCTTTTTCACTCTCCTCTTTCACTTTCATCAAGAGGCTTTTTAGTTCCTCTTCACTTTCTGTCATAAGGGTGGTGTCATCTGCATATCTGAGGTTATTGATATTTCTCCCGGCAATCTTGATTCCAGCTTGTGCTTCTTCCAGTCCAGCGTTTCTCATGATGTCCTCTGCATAGAAGTTAAATAAGCAGGGTGACAATATACACACTTGACATACTCCTTTACCTATTTAGAACCAGTCTGTTGTTCCATGTCCAGTTCTAACTGTTGCTTCCTCTCCTGCATACAGATTTCTCAAGAGGCAGGTCAGGCGGTCTGGTATTCCCATCTCTCTCAGAATTTTCCACAGTTTAATGTGATCCACACAGTCAAAGGCTTTGGTATAGTCAATAAAGCAGAAATAGATATTTTTCTGGAACTCTCTTGCTTTTTCCATGATCCAGCGGATGTTGGCCATTTGATCTCTGGTTCCTCTGCCTTTTCTAAAACCAGCTTGAACATCAGGAAGTTCACGGTTCATGTATTGCTGAAGCATGGCTTGGAGAATTTTGAGCATTTCTTTACTAGCGTGTGAGATGAGTGCAATTGTGCGGTAGTTTGAGCATTCTTTGGCATTGCCTTTCTTTGGGATTGGAATGAAAACTGACCTTTTCCAGTCCTGTGGTCACTGCTGAGTTTTCCAAATTTGCTGGCATATTGAGTGCAACACTTTCACAGCATCATCTTTCAGGAATTGAAACAGCTCAACTGAAATTCCATCACCTCCACTAGCATTGTTTGTAGTGATGCTTTCAAAGGCCCGCTTGACTTCACATTCCAGGATGTCTGGCTCTAGGTGAGTGATCACACCATCTGATTATCCAGGTTGTGAAGATCTTTTTGTACAGTTCTTCTGTGCATTCTTGCCATCTCTTCTTAACATCTTCTGCTTCTGTTAGGTCCATACCATTTCTGTCCTTTATCGAGCCCATCTTTGCATGAAATGTTCCCTTGGTATATCTTAATTTTCTTGAAGAGATCTCTAGTCTTTACCATTTTGTTCTTTTCCTCTATTTCTTTGCGTTGATCGCTAAGAAGGCTTTCTTATCTCTCCTTGCTATTCTTTGGAACTCTGCATTCAAATGTTTATATCTTTTCTTTTCTCCGTGGGTTTTTGCTTCTCTTCTTTTCACAGGTATTTGTAAGCCCTCCCCAGACAGCCATTTTGCTTTTTTGCATTTCTTTTCCATGGAGATGGTTTTGATACCTGTCTCCTGTACAATGTCATGAGCCTCATTCCATAGTTCATCAGGCACTCTATCAGATCTAGGCCCTTAAATCTATTTCTCATTTCCACTGTATAATCATAAGGGATTTGATTTAGGTCATACCTGAATGGTCTAGCAGTTTTCCCTACTTTCTTCAATTTAAGTCTGAATTTGGTAATAAGGAGTTCATGATTTGAGCCACAGTCAGCTCCTGGTCTTGTTTTTGCTGACTGTATAGAGCTTTTCCATCTTTAGCTGCAAAGAATATAATCAATCTGATTTCGATGTTGACCATCTGGTGATGTCCATGTGTAGAGTCTTCTCTTGTGTTGTTGGAAGAGGGTGTTTGCTATGACCTGTGCATTTTCTTGGCAAAACTTTTATTAGTCTTTGCCCTGCTTCATACCGCATTCCAAAGCCAAATTTGCCTGTTATTTCAGGTGTTTCTTGATTTCCTACTTTTGCATTCCAGTCCCCTGTAATGAAAAGGACGTCTTTTTTGGGTGTTAGTTCTAAAAGATCTTGTAGGTCTTCATAGAACTGTTCAGCTTCAGCTTCTTCAGCGTTACTGTTTGGGGCATAGATTTGGATTACCGTGATATTGAATGGTTTGCCTTGGAGACGAACAGAGATCATTCTGTCATTTTTGAGATTGCATCCAAGTACTGCATTTCGGACTCTTTTGTTGACCATAATGGCTACTCCACTTCTTCCGAGGCATTCCTGCCCACAGTAGTAGATATAATGGTCATCTGAGTTAAATTCACCCATTCCAGTCCATTTTAGTTTGCTGATTCCTAGAATGTTGACGTTCACTCTTGCCATCTCTTATTTGACCACTTCCAGTTTGCCTTGATTCATGGACCTGACATTCCAGGTTCCTATGCAGTATTGCTCTTTTCAGCATCAGACTTTGCTTCTATCACCAGTCACATCAACAGCTGGATATTGTTTTTGCTTAAAACAATAAGCAAAATGATGAAGGCTTAATAGAGTTAAAACTTAGTTTTTTTTTTTAATGTTACTGGAATTTTTGGTTATGGTGACGTGAAGAGGCTAATTTTTGGTTATGGTGACGTGAAGAGGTTTTCTATTTGCAAAAGGCAAATAGAAAACCAGACAAAATTGTCAAAAACATCCATTTAGAGGTACTGAAAATTGACCAAAGGCAGTTTAAAAATTGGTCTTGCACAACTGTTATGACTTGGAGTGAGAACAGTGGGAGTGTGTGGCCTTCTAGCTTCGGCCCTTCCCAGATAACCCCTCAAGCTTGCCCTCCTGCCCCCACCCTCCTCAACTGATGAAAAATGAAAATTTACAAGCCTGGGACTAGCTGAGAAAACCAGCAGCCCTGCTGCCAAAAAGATGGGGGGTGGGGGAGTAACTTGATTCAGGGAAGGGAAGAGAGAAGGGGCCACACATACTTGTGACTCTGCAGATACAGGTTGGTGGATTTGGTTGGAAACAGGCGGAGAAAACCTGCTGCCTTGCTAGCTCCAGGTTGTGAACCTGTTTTAGGGTGAGGAGTGGACCAGAGACATTTAATAGAGAAATCCCAGAAGTGAGAGAACCATAGGACTGAGATAAGCTCTCCATATAGCTCCGGTTGACTGGGAAACTACATATCTGAAGGGGTGACCCAAGAGAGCCTGACAAAAAGTTTAAACCAAAAGAGACTGGAGAACTGGCTGCAGTGTTGAATGCATTCTCCAATCTGCACTCAGGTCAACTGGCAGAGGCTGGACATCTTACAGGCTTGAGATACTTGAGCACAACCATTGCCCAAGTCATTGGATGCCCATTAAGCTGTAGAGACACAGGCACACCCAGTAGGGATCCAGGCTAAAATATAAAAGTAAGAATTGAAAACTGACCAGAGATGTCCCAGCTGAGTACCGTGTAGGGAAACTGGTTCTGCAGTTTAAGTTCAGATGAATTACTAAAAGGAGACCCAACATCTATGAAAAATAAAATAAATCAAATTACTGTAATATATTAAAGGTTCAGTTTTCAAATGGAAACTGCTGAACCTTAGAGAAAGGAAAGAAAAGAAAGCCTAGGAAAACATGACCCATGATCCTGACAGTCAATGGAAACTGACTGAGTTGGCTTGATGTTGGATGTAACAGACTTCAAATTGGCTATTTTTAATATGTCCAAAGAATTAAAGGACAGTATGTTAGCAACACTTAATAGAGAATCTCAATAGAGAAATTAAAAGAGAAAAATGAGATAGAAAATTTAGATTTGAAAAGGACAGTAATTGAAATGAAAAGTTCATTAGATAGGCTCAGTAAGATTTGAGGTGCCAAAGAAAAGGAAGATCAGTAAAAAGTGTTCAAGAAGAGAGAGAAAAAAAGAATATAGAGAAAAGTAGACAGAGCCTTAGAGACCTGTGGGACAGTGTTAGACATTTTAACATGGATGTAATGAGAGTTCTAGACAGAAAGGAAGGAGAGAAAGGGACAGAAAAATATTTGAAGAAATAGTGACACCACACCACCCCAGGTTTGGTGGACAATAATTACTTAACAAGGGTTTCAGGACGATGAAGTAAGCACGCTGCACCCTGTCTCTTCTATTGAATGAAGCTTTAAAAACTGGACAGTATACATGGAGTAGCTATTTGCAGACTCTGAAAAGTCAGTAGTAGCAGGTGGATTGAAGAAAACAACCAGGATACCATTGAATCAACAGTGAGTTTACTGTAGGTTGTTTTTTGTTGTTTTGCTTTGCTATCCCCAACCTAACCTCAAGCCTAGAGCATCAGAATGGACAACTGGAAACCCAGTGGTTCTGGTTTAAAGAGCAAGATCCTCAACAGGAGTTCAGAAATCTCTCCCTCAGCAGCTGCAACAGCTAAAAGGAGCCTACCTAAAACTCCAAAGGAAGAAATCTTCCTCTTTAGAGGAGTTGTACTTCCTGTCTTTTTTTTTTTTTTTTCCTTGTGTTCTGTGGCCATCTGAACCAGATCATGAGCCCAGTTATAGAAAGTATCCTATAGAGTTGGTTAAATTATGCCCCAGATTTCTGGCTGGAGGATAAGTAAAGAACATCCCAGAGAACCCAAAGTGCCAGACAGATTGAAGAGGAGGCTGGAAAGAGATTCTGCATGTTGTCATGCATTCCTGGGCTCATTCTTGAGATGTGCATGTGTAGCTCTGACCCTGAAGACTACACATAGTGTTTTGTAGTGAAATACAATAGACCACCAGCTAGGTGTCTGACTGCCTAGTGGTTGGTTCATATGTGGAACAGAGCCAAAAATACTGTGGAAATCTTGGACAGTTTCCTGGTTTCTTATAAAGTTAAATATACACGTATCATGTGCTCTAGCAATCCCATTCCTAGATATTTACCCAAGGGAAATGAAGACTTAAGTTCAAAAACAAGGTGCAGATAACTATAATAAAATGACATTGGTACGTTAAAGAGTCAGAATTTGAGAACTGACCTCAAATGAGTCAGTTGCTTACTGAAACAAAACATATCAACACTCTCCTTCAACAAGGCAGGGTCTTCTGTTACTATTAAAAATATAGAACATACAGTCCAGAATTCTTTGGCATATGAAGAACCTAGAAATCCTTAATTCTCATGGTCAAAGATAATCATCAGACACTAAGATGACACAGATATGGGAAACATCTGAAAAAGATGTAAACAGACTTTGTAATTATAAATACGCTCCAACAATTAAGGGTACGTTCTCTTGAAATGAAAAATAGACTGTCTCAGTAAAGAAACAGACAAAAGGAAAACCAAATGGAAAAATTGGAACTGAAAAATATAATTAAAAACTCATTGGGCACGCACAGTAGCAGAATGCAGATAACAGTCCATGAACTTGAAGACAGAAAAGTAGAAATTTATCCAAATTAAACAAACAAAAAAAATAGTTGAAAATAATGGGCAGAGTAAAAATGAGAGAAAATTCAAAAAATGAATTTTTATTTTTTGCCAAGGACCGATGGGATGATACCAGAAGGTCTAACATTATGTTTCATCAGACAATCAGAAGGAAAGAAAAAGAATATAGTACAGAAATGAATGTTGAAAGAAATAGTGGCCAAAAACTTCCCAAATTTGGTGAAAGGCATAAATCTTTTCTAGTAGACTTAAGAGGTTCAGTGAACCTCAATGGGATAAGCCCAGTGAAATCCATGCCCAGAAACAACATAATGAAATTGCTGAAAAGAAGACAAAGGAAAAAAAAAAAAACAGTAATAGAGAAACTATTGAATAAATGTGGATGTCTCATCATAGACAGTAGAGGCCAGAAAGAGGTGAAACAATGTTAAACATACTGGGGGCAGCGGACAGGGATTGGGAGGAGAGAGTTCAATCCAGTAAAACTATTTTCCAGAATCTGCCTTTAAAAAAAAAAAAAAAATTAGGACTTGTACTTGAAAGCGCTGCACATAACAGAAAAGTGTTTCTAAATAAGATTGCCAGAAAGTTATACTGGCTGCTTTTATAAGACATTTACTTGGTTCATAGTAGAAAAATCAGTAAGTTCATTTAAAATGGTAGTTCACTTTTTTTTTCTGAATTAAATTTGTTATCAGAGGATGACAAAGTACAAAATGGGTCAGGTAAGATTAAATTAGGGGAAAGCCCTACTGTGTTAATTTTTAAAAACATTGTTTTCAAGGTGGGAGTATTGTAATTGCTGTTTTTGAGATTTATTTTTCACTGACACTTTGAATAATTAGCAATACAATGAGAGATGGTTGAAGAGAATGAATTGCAGAATGTTAGATAAAACAGAGTATTTAACATTTACATGTTTTTAGTATTAGATCAGTCACTTAAATTTATTATATAACTTCATAAGTTATACCAATGTCATTTCTGTTTTACAGATAAGGAAATAAGTATGTAGTTAAATATGTCTTTAATGCTATATTTGAGAAAAAGATTAAAATTCAGAATTAACTCTTTTAAAATCACTCTTTGCTACACATGTTCTCAGCATTTATATTGATATATCTTTAGGAGGCAATTCATTATTATTATAACAAATAATAAAATGAGGACCTCTTGATGGAGATGTAATTGATACAGCCTGTTTATAAAGGACAGTATGACAGTATCTGACAATTGAAAAATTACATATTCTTTGATCTAGCAATTCTCTTAGCCTATATTTACTAATGATACGTTCAGTTCAGTGGCTCAGTTGTGTCCAACTATTGGCAGCTAGGTGAACTGCAGCACATCCCTGTCCAGCACCAGCTCCCGGAGCTTACTCAAACTCATGCCCATCAAGTCAGTGATGGCATCCAACCATCTCATCCTCTGTCACCCTCTTCTCCTCCTGCCTTCAATCTTTCCCAGCATCAGGGTCTTTTCCAGTGAGTTAGTTCTTTACATCAGGTGGCCAAAGTATTGGAGTTTGAGCTTCAGCCTCAGTGCTTCCAATGAGTATTCAGGACTTATTTCCTTTAGGGTGGACTGGTTGGATCTCCTTGCTGTTTATGGGACTCTCAAGAGTCTTCTCCAACACCGCAGTTCAAAAGCATCAGTTCTTCGGTGCTCAACTTTCTTTATGGTCTATCTCATACGCCCATACATTACTACTGGAAAAACCATAGCTTTGACTAGATGGACCTTTGTTGGCAAAATAACATCTCTGCTTTATAATATGCTGTCTAGGTTGGGCATAGCTTTTCTTCCAAGGAGCAAACGTCTTTTAATTTCATGGCTGCACTCACCATCTGCAGTGATTTTGGAGCCCCCCAAAATTAAGTCTCACTGTTTCCATTGTTACCCCATCTATTTGCCATGAAGTGATGGATGGGATCATATGCCATGATCTTAGTTTTCTGAATGTTGAGTTTTAAGCCAACTTTTTTTTCTCCTCTTTCATTTTCATCAAGAGGCTCTTTAGTTCTTCTTTGCTTTCTGCCATAAGGGTGGTGTCATCAGCATACCTGAGGTTATTGATATTTCTCCCAGAAATCTTGATTTCAGCTTGTGCTTCATACAGCCTGGCATTTTGCATAATGTACTCTGCATATAAGTTAAACAAGCAGGGTGACAATATACAGCCTTGACGTACTCCTTTCCCGATTTGGAACCAGTCTATTGTTCCATGTCCAGTTCTAACTGTTGCTTCTTGAGCTGCATACAGATTTCTCAAGAGGCAGCTAAGGTGGCCTGGTATTCCCGTCTCTTTCAGAATTTTCCACAGTTTGTTGTGATCCACATAGTCAAAGGCTTTGGCATAGTCAGTAATAATACTGCTGCTACTGCTAAGTCACTTCAGTCATGTCCGACTCTGTGCGACCCCATAGACGGTAGCTCACCAGGCTCCCCCGTCCCTGGGATTCTCCAGGCAAGAACACTGGAGTGGGTTGCCATTTCCTTCTCAAGTGCATGAAAGTGAAAAGTGAAAGGGAAGTCACTTAGTCGTGTCTGACTCTTCGTGACCCCATGGACCGCAGCCCACCAGGCTTCTCTGTCCATGGGATTTTCCAGGCAAGAGTACTGGAGTGGGGTGCCATCACCTTCTCCAATACATAAGTGTATATATCTGTGGTGTTCCTGGTGGCTCAGCGATAAAGACTCTTCCTGCAATACAGGAGACTTGCAGGAGATGTAGGTTTGATCCCTGGGTCAGGAAGATCCCCTGGAGTATAAAATGGCAACCTACTCCAGTATTCTTGCCTGGGGAATCCTATGGACAGAGGAGGCTGACAGGCTGCAGTCCACGAGGTCGTAAGAGACATGAATGAGCGACTGTAAACAATAACAAAATAACTTGTTTGTGTGTACAGATGTAGATGTGGACATATCGGTGTTGATTGTAACAGATTATAGCTATTAAAAATGGAAGCAGCTTGTATATCTTTCAGTGGAAAATATACTAAATAAATGTTGACTCTTCCATATAGTGAAATGCTAGATATATTGAAAAAAATGAGCTCCAGTAGGGAAAGATTATTAAGATTTTATTAATAAAAGCATCATGTTCGTGTAAATAAAAAGCTTGTATTCAAATATCATGATACATTTTGCTGGGAAGCTTAGAAAGAAAATCTCTTTGGAGGAAACCAGTTTTTGTGTTTATTTTAAAATATTTCAGTGTAAACTTCCATTCACCAAACTGGTATATATATACACACACATACATATATATATACACACATACATACAAATTTATATAATTTTTAAAATAACATAAGGTTTTTTAACTTGTCTTTCATCAGAACTTTGACATTTTTACTCCATTATCTTCTGGTTTTAAATATTAACTAGTAATAAGTGGCATGGAAGTCTGCTACTTTTACAAGGTCTTTTCATTTCTTTCAGGAAGTCTTCACTTCCTCTCTTTTAATTCTCAACGTTTCAAAATTTTATTTAGGTGTCCAAATATGGGTCTTTTCCATTCAATCTGAAGTTTTTTATGTCATTTAAATTTGGGGAAATTTTCTACTGTTTTTTCAACTATTTCCTTCCCATCCTTATCTCTGATTTTGTCCTGTGTAACTCCTGATACACACTGTTGTCTTAGATTCCATATTTTAAGTATGCTCATATTTTCTGTCTTGTCTTCTACATTTGAGAGTTTACCTTGACTTGACTAGTAATTTCAACCTTATTCTATGGTTTAGTCCGCTGTTTGATTTTTTTTGATTTAACTGTATTATTTGCCAGATACTTCTTCTTCTTGACTAGCTCCATTTTCTCCCTCCTTAGTGGCCCATTCCTTTATGAGTGCAGTAGCCTCTCACATGTTTTTGAGAATGCTAATAAATATAAAATTTTAAAGTTCTGTTCTTAGCACCATCTGTTTCCCCTATAATTTAGTTTGTTCAACTTTGCCCCTTGTCACTGTTTTCTTCAGATGTCTGGTGATCAATAATGGTTGGTTTATATTGACAAATGAAGGACTGCATTGATTAATCCAGAATATCTATCTGTTGAGAATTTCCTCTGTAGTTGTGTAGGCTCTCCCTCATCGCACTTTCTGGAATGGTGGGCTTTGCCTTCAGATATTTAGGCAAAAAAACTGGTGAGCAAGCTGAGGACCCTCAAATAGCTAAATTAAGAAGGAGGAATTTACCCTGGAATTGGAACATATTTGTGCAAGTTGAAAGAACAGAAGGGGAGAAGGGTGTGCCACCCCTAAAAGTGTTAGGCAGCATGGTAAGGGGAATTTTTGGTTGTCATAATAACTGAGAAACACTACAGGCATTTGGTAGAGAACAGTCTTGTGCAAAAAGGGTTACACCAGTAGTTTGCTGTTTCTTTTTAATTTTATTTTTAATTGGAGGATAAAATAAAGTGAGAGTTGCTCAGTCGTGTCTGACTCTGACCCCATGGACTATAGCCCACTAGGCTCTTCTGTCCATGGAATTTTCCAGGCAAGAATACTAGAGTGAGTTGCCATTTCTTTCTCCAGGGAATCTTCCCAACCCAGGGACTGAACTCGTGTCTCTTGGGCCTTTTGCATTATAGGCAGATTCTTTACCATCTGAGCCACTAGGGAAATCCCAAGTCTTCTCCAGCACCACAGTTCAAGAGCATCAATTCTTTGGCACTCAGCCTTCTTTATGGTCCAACTCGCACATCTATACATGACTACTGGAAAAATCATAGCTTGATTTTACAGACCTTTGTTGGCAAAGTGATATCTCTCATTTTTAATATGCTGTCTAGGTTTGTCATAGCTTTGCTTCCAAGGAGAAAGTGTCTTAGTTTCATGGCTGCAGTCACCATCTATGGTGATATTGGAGCCCAAGAAAATAAAATCTCCCCTTGTGTATGGAGGTCCTTAATTGCTGTGAGTGTTTACCCATCCACTGTGCCTGCCCTTTTCTTTTATTGGCTCAAAGTTTAGATGTCTTTTAATAGGCTTCTTTGGGAAATACAGCTCCATGTTGTTTTAAGGGTTTAAACACTAATTATAAATTCGGGATTTTCAGTAGGGTGAACTCTTTGGTGATTTGCACTGGGATGCCTTCCACTGGGTGTCTCATCATTCTCATCATCTTACTGTCCCACCACCTCCACCAAATAAAAGAGCTAATCTTTTACTCATTTCCAGTATTCACTATGTTAATAATGCACTAGAAGGTATTGTCCCGGGAGTTTCCATGTATTATTTAGTTGCACCAGCCCTGTAGGATAGATACTATTGCCATCCCCCACTTAACAGATGGAGGAAACTGACTTGGAGGAGTTAATTCATTTACTCTGGTTTTCAGAAATAGTTAAGTGGTAGTGTCCAGGCTTTTAACCACTATGCTGTATCACTTAATTTTCTGATTCCTCAGTAGTGTTCTTACCATCATACTTTATTCATATGTTTACATTGTGGTCTACTCTATACTATATTTAGTTTTTGAAGGAAAGACAACTGTGTCTCTAGTCTCTTCTGTATCTATGGGCTTCCCTGGTGACTCAGCTGGTAAAGAATCTGCCTGCAATGTAGGAGACTTGGGTTCCAGTCCCTGGATTGGGAAGATTCCTTGGAGAAGGGAACAGTTACCCTCTCCAGTATTCTGGCCTGGAGAATTCCATGGACTGTAAAGTCCATGGGAGTTGCAAAGGGTCGGACACAACTGAGCATCTTTCACTTTCACACCTGGTCTGTGAGCACTCAGCTAAGGTTAAGTTAACTGAACACAAAGTTTAACTTTCTTCTCTGATGCATTATAACTAGATTAGAATTTCAGGATACTGTTTTGAGAGCTAAGGTATTGACTACATGATTTCATTTTGTAGAAAAGAATTGTTTCTATTGACTTAAGGATTTAGATGAACTCTTGCTGTCATGGTGAAACCAGCCAAGTGAATATTGTGTCAAAATTTAATCATAAAGAATCCTGTTTTGATTCAGATTTCTTTCTTTTTAACTTTTATTTTATATTGAAACATAGTTGATTAATAGTGTTGTGTTAGTTTCAGGTGTACAGAAAAGTGATTCAGTTATACATATATTAGTATCTGTATCTATTCTTTTCCAATTCATTTTCCTATTTAGTGTATTACAGAATATTCAGTGGACTTCTTTATGATATGCAGTAGTTTCTGCTTATTTATCTGTTTTAAATATAGTGTGTACATATCAATCAAACTCCCAATTTATCTAACTTCCACCTTTCCCCACTGGTAAATATGTTTGATCTCTAAGTCTGTGAGTCTTTTCTGTAAATGTTTGTTTTTATGTTTTTGAAAAATATTCCATATATGAGTGAGATTATATGGTATTTGTCTTTCTCTGTTTGGCTTAGTTCACTTGATATGATAATCGCCAGGTCCATCCACGTTGCTGCAAATGGCATTATTTCATTCTTTTTAATGGCTGAGTAATACTCAAATGTACCACATCTTTATCCATTTCTTTGTCCGTGGACATTTAGTATGCTTCCATGTCTTGACTATGGCAAATAGCACTACAGTGAGTATTTGCGTACATATATCCTTTCAAACCATGCTTTTCTCCAGATATATGCCCAGGAGTGGGATTGATGGATCATATAGTAGATCTATTTTGAATTTTCTAAGGAACCTCTGTATTGTTCTCCATAGTAGCTCTACCAATTTACATTCACACCAACAGCATAAGAGGGTTCCCTTTTCTCCACACCCAGTCCACATTTAAAGTTTGTACATTTTGTGATGATGACCATTCTAATTGATCTGAGATGATGTCTCATTGTAGTTTTGATTTACATTAGTTTTTCTCTAATTAAGTAGCAGAATGAGCATCTTTTTATGTGCCTCTTGGCCATCTGTATATCTTCTTTGGAAAATTGTCTATTTAGTTCTTCTGTTTTTTTGGTTGTGTGAGTTTTGTTTTGTTTTCTAATATTAAGGGGCATTAACTATTTGTAAATTTTAGAGACCAATCCCTTGTTAGTCACATCATTTGCAAGTATTTGTTCCCATTCTGTAATCATTTTACGTGTGTGTGTGTGTGTGTGTGTGTTTTCCTGTGCATGAGCTTTTGACTTCAACTGGGTGCCACTTGTCTGTTTTTGTTTTTATTTTCATCATTCTTAGAGGTAAATAAAAAAGATATTGCTGTGATTTATGTCAAAATGTTGTTCTGTTTTCCTCTAAGAATTTGAGAGTATCCAGTCTTACATTTAGGTATTTAATCCATTTGGAGTTTGTTTTTTGTGTTTTAAGAATGTTCTAATTTCATTTTTTGCGTGTAGCTGTCCAGTTTTCCCAGCACCACTTATTGAAGAGACTGTCACCAGTATTGTATAGTCTTGCTTCCTTTGTCACAGATTAATTGACCAGAGGTGCACTGGTTTATTTCTGAGCTTTCTATCCTGTCCATTGATCTATATTTCTGTTTTTATCCCAGTACCATAGTCTGGATGACTGTGGCTTTGTGCCTAAAGCCAGGGAGCCAGATTTCTCTAGCTCCATTTTTTCTCTCTCAAGATTGCTTTGGCTATTTGGGATCTTTTGTGTGTCTATGCAAATTGTTTTGTTCTAGTTCTCTGGAAAATGCCATTGGTAATTTGATATGGATTGCATTAAGTCTGTAGATTGCCTTTGGTAGTGTAGTCATTTTGACAGTATTGATTCTTCCAATCCAAGAACATGGTATATCTTTCTAACTGTGTCATCTGTTTTTTTCATCTCTTTTTTTTTTTTTTTTTTTTTTGGAGTGCAATCTTTTGTATCCTTTGGTGGGTATATTCCTAGGTATTTTATTCTTTTTTGATGTGATGATAAATTGGATTGTTTCTTTAATCTCTCTTTAAGGTCTTTCATTGTTAGTGTATAGAAAGGAAAAGATTTCTGTGTATTAATTTTGTAACCTGCAGCTTTATTGACCATTCAGGTATGACCTAAATCAAATCCCTTATGATTATACAGTGGAAGTGAGAAATAGATTTAAGGGCCTAGATCTGATAGATAGAGTGCCTGATGAACTATGAAATGAGGTTCATGACATTGTACAGGAGACAGGGATCAAGACCATCCCCATGGAAAAGAAATGCAAAAAAGCAAAATGGCTCTCTAGGGAGGCCTTAAAAATAGCTGTGAAGAGAAGCAAAAGCAAAGGAGAAAAGAAAAGATATAAGTATCTGAATGCAGAGTTCCAAAGAATAGCAAGAAGAGATAAGAAAGCCTTCTTCAGCGATCAATGCAAAGAAATAGAGGAAAGGAACAGAATGGGAAAGACTAGAGATCTCTTCAAGAAAAGTAGAGATATCAAGGGAACATTTCATGCAAAGGTGGGGTCAATAAAGAACAGAAATGGTCTGGACCTAACAGAAGCAGAAGATATTAAGAAGAGATGACAAGAATACTCTGAAGAACTGTACAAAAAGGATCTTCATGACCTGGATAATCATGATGGTGTGATCACTCATCTAGAGCCAGAAATCTTGGAATGTGAAGTCAAGTGGGCCTTAGAAAGCATCACTACGAACAAAGCTAGTGGAGGTGATGGAATTCCAGTTGAGCTGTTTCAAATCCTGAAAGATGATGCTGTGAAAGTGCTGCACTCAATATGCCAGCAAATTTGGAAAACTCAGCAGTGACCACAGGACTGGAAAAGGTCAGTTTTCATTCCGATCCCAAAGAAAGACAATGCCAAAGAATGCTCAAACTACCGCACAATTGCACTCATCTCACACGCTAGTAAAGTAATGCTCAAAATTCTCCAAGCCAGACTTCAGCAATATGTGAACTGTGAACTTCCTGATGTTCAAGCTGGTTTTAGAAAAGGCAGAGGAACCACAGATCAAATGGCCAACATCTGCTGGATCATGGAAGAAGCAAGAGAGTTCCATAAAAACATCTATTTCTGCTTTATTGACTATGCCAAAACCTTTGACTGTGTGGATCACAATAAACTGTGGAAAATTCTGAGAGAGATGGGAATACCAGACCATCTGACCTGCCTCTTGAGAAATCTGTATGCAGGCCAGGATGCAACAGTTAGAACTAGACATGGAACAACAGACTGGTTCCAAATAGGAAAAGGAGTACGTCAAAGCTGTATACTGTCACCCTGCTTATTTAACTTCTATGCAGAGTACATGATGAGAAATGCTGGACTGGAAGAAACACAAGCTGGAATCAAGATTGCCGGGAGAACTATCAATAACCTCAGATATGCAGATGACACCACCCTTATGACAGAAAGTGAAGAGGAACTAAAAGCCTCTTGATGAAAGTGAAAGAGGAGAGTGAAAAAGTTGGCTTAAAGCTCAACATTCAGAAAATGAAGATCATGGCATCCGGTCCCATCACTTCATGGGAAATAGATGGAGAAACAGTGGAAACAGTGTCAGACTTTATTTTTGGGGGCTCCAAAATCACTGCAGATGGTGACTGCAGCCATGAAATTAAAAGACACTACTCCTTGGAAGAAAAGTTATGACCCACCTAGACAGCATATTCAAAAGCAGAGCGACATTACTTTGCGGACTAAGGTCCATCTAGTCAAGGCTATGGTTTTTTCTTATGGTCATGTATGGATGTGAGAGTTGGACTGTGAAGAAGGCTGAACGCCGAAGAATTTGTGCTTTTGAACTGTGGTGTTGGAGAAGACTCTTGAGAGTCCCTTGGACTGCAAGGAGATCCAACCAGTCCATTCTGAAGGAGATCAGCCCTGGGATTTCTTTGGAAGGAATGATGCTAAAGCTGAAACTCCAGTACTTTGGCCACCTCATGTGAAGAGTTTACTCATTGGAAAAGACTGTGATGCTGGGAGGGATTGGGGGCAGGAGGAGAAGGGGACGACAGAGGATGAGATGGCTGGATGGCATCACTGACTCGATGGACACGAGTGTGTGAACTCCGGGGAGTTGGTGATGGACAGGGAGGTCTGGCGTGCTGCAGTTCATGGGGTCACAAGGAGTCGGACACAACTGAGCAACTGAATTGAATATCATGTTGTCTGCAAAGTGACTGTTTTACTTTTTTTCCAATATGGATTCTTTTTATATCTTTTTCCTCTTTGACTACCATGGCTAGAGCTACCAAAAAAATGTTGAATAAACGTGAGAAGAGTGGATATCCTTGTCTTGTTCCTAATCTTAGAGGAAATGCTTTCAGTTTTTCACTATTGAGTATGATGTTAGTGGTAGATTTCTCATATATGGCATTTATTATATTGAGGTATGCTCTTTCTGGGCCTTCCTTTTACTTCAGATGATAAAGAATCTGCCTCCGGTGAAGGTGACCTGAGTTTGATCCCTGTGTCAGGAAAATCCCCTGGAGAATGGAATGGCCACTCAGTCCAGTATTCTCGCCGGGAGAGTTCCATGGACACTGGAGCCTGGCAGGCTATAGTCCATGGTGTCACAAAGAGCTGGACATGAGTGAATGACTAAAACTTTCATTTTCGTGTTCCCTCTATGCCCACCTTCTGGAGAGTTTTTATCATAAAAGAATGTTGAATTTTGTCAAAAGCTTCCTGTAACTATAGAGTTGAACATATAATTTTTATTCTTCATTTTGTTGATGCAGTGAATCCTAGTGATTGATTTGTAGGTATTGAAAAATCCTTGCATCTTCGGCATAAATCACATTTGATCGTGGAGTTGGATTTGGATTGCTGTTATTCTCTAGAGTATTTTTGCATTTGTGTTCATCAGTGACACTGGCCTGTAATTCTCTCTTTATGGAGTCTTTCTCTGGTTTTGGTATCAGGGTGATGATGACTTCATAGAATGAGTTTGGAAGTGTTAAAATAGTTTCAGAAGGATAGGTGTTAACTCTTCTCTATTAAATGTTTGATAGAATTTACCTGTAATGTAATCTGGTCCTGGACTTTTGTTTGTTCAGTTGAGTTCAGTCACTCAGTCATGTCCAACTCCCTGCGACCCCATGAATCGCAGCATGCCAGGCCCTCCCTGTCCATCACCAGCTCCCAGAGTTCACTCAGACTCACGTCCATCGAGTCAGTGATGCCATCCAGCCATCTCATCCTCTGTCGTCCCCTTCTCCTCCCATCCCAGCATCAGACTCTTTTCCAGTGAGTCAACTCTTGGCGTGAGGTGGCCAAACTACTGGAGTTTCAGCTTTAGCATCATTCCTTCCAATCAGTTTTCTTAAATTTACTGAGGCTTGCTCTGTGGCCCCAGCATGTAATCAGTCCTCAAAAATGTTCCATGTGCACTTGAGAAGAATGTGTATTCTGCTGCTTTGGGATGAAATGCTGTCTAAATATCAATTAAGTCGATCTGATCTAATGTGTCATTTAAGGCTTGTATTTTCTTATTGATCTGTCTGGATGATCTATTGTTGAAAGTTGGGTCTTAATAGCCCCCACAATTAATGTATTATTGTTGGTTTCTCCTTTTATGGTTATTAATTTGCTTTATATATTTCGATGCTCCTTTGTTGTGTGCATATTTACAATTGTTTTATCTTCTTAGATTGATTCCTTGACCGTTATGTATTGTTTTCTTTACCTTACAACATCTTTATTTTAAAGTTGTCTTTTTTCTAATATCTGTATTGCTACTCAGGCTTACTTTGATTTCTGTTTGCATGGGATACCTTTTTCCGTCTCCTCAGTTTCATTCTGTGTGTGTCCTTAGATCTGAAGTGGTTTTCCTATAGACAGCATATATATGGGTCTTGGTTTTGTCTTTATTCCACTTGTCTATGTCATTTGGTTGGAGCATTTAATACACTTACATTTAATTTAAGGTAATTATTGATATGTATGTTCTTATTGCCATTTTATTAATTGCTTTGGATTTGTTTTTCTAGCCTTCCTCTTTTGTCCTCTTGTGATTTGACACTAACTTTAGTGTTATGTTTGGATTCCTTTTTCTTTTTTGTGTGTATATCTAGTAGATTTTTGGTTTGTGGTTACTAGGTTTTGATATATCTGCCTATATATCAGCAAGATTGTTTTAAGTTGCTGGTGTGTTGATTTTAATTTCATTTCTAATGCCCTGCATTTGTATTCTCCTCCTCTCACAATCATTGGTTTTGATACCATATTTGTGTGAGGATGACTTCCTGTCATTATGTTTGCCTTTACTAGTGAACTTTTATTAAATTTTATTAATAAAATTATTTTATGTCTTTTACTGAATGATATTGTAAAAGTTAGAAATATGTTTATGTGTAAGTAGTGCTTCTGTAAAAGCTTGCCATTTTAGTAGACTAAACATTTGAAAAGATAGCATTTCTACGTTTGTGGCTTATTATACAATTTGTAGAAAGTTAATAGTTAAAGATTCTTGCTTTGTAAACTATACCATATTTATCTGATTCTAAGTTTTATATAGAAGTTTTATTTATAAATAACAGTATATCATTTGAAAGTGAAAGTGTGTAAGTGTTAGTTGCTCAGGCGTGTCCAACTCTGTGCGACCCCATGGATTGTAGCCTATCAGGCTTCTCTCCATGGAATTCTACAGGCAAGAATACAGGAGTAGCTATTTCCTTCTCCAGTGGATCTTCCCAATCCAGGAATTGAACCTGGGTCTCCTGCACTGCAGGTGGATTCTTTTCGTTTGAGCCACCAGGGAAGTTCATATAACTTGAAAGCTATATTTTATTTTTGGTAACAGAAAAATGTTCAGTTCAGTCGCTCAGTCGTTTCCAACTCTTTGTGACCCCATGAATCGCAGCACACCAGGCCTCCCTGTCCATCACCATCTCCCAGAATTCACTCAGACTCACGTCCATCAAGTCAGTGATGCCATCCAGCCATCTCATCCTCTGTCGTCCCCTTCTCCTCCCATCCCAGCATCAGACTCTTTTCCAGTGAGTCAACTCTTCGCATGAGGTAGCCAAAGTACTGGAGTTTCAGCTTTAGCATCATTCCTTCCAAAGAAATCCCAGGGTTGATCTCCTTCAGAATGGACTGGTTGGATCTCCTTGCAGTCCAAGGGACTCTCGGGAGTCTTCTCCAACACCACAGTTCAAAAGCATCAATTCTTCGATGTTCAGCCTTCTTCACAGTCCAACTCTCACATCCATACATGACCACAGGAAAAACCATAGCCTTTACATTTTGTGATTGAAACTCTGTTACTGAGAACTTGTGATGTACCACACTGTGGGCTAGTTGCTGGGAATATATATTTGAACAGGACAGATCAGATTTCTGTGCTTATTACTTGAGTTTAGAAAGAAAATTATACACTAAATAAATACTTATCAACATATTTGTTTTATCAGAGTTATAAAGCTTAGACTACTACAAAAATGTGCATTAGAGTTTACCCTAATTGGAGCCTCCAAGGACATATAGGACTTTTGCTCCCAAAGGACCTGTATGAATTAAGTACACAAAGGTGGTATTAAGTTGGGAGGAGTTGTTTGCATCAGGGAAGGGAAAAGATGGTGGTGGCTAAAGCCACAAAAGATGGTACAGATTGTTGAATTTAGCAATGTATTTTAAAGACTTAAAGGCCATATAATTTACATTGTAATAAATATCTTGTGGGTGAGACGTGTGTGTGTGTGTGTGTGTGTGTGTGTGTGTGTAGGAGGTGTAGGAGGCTCTTGTGTGTGTGTATGTGTTTGTGTGTAGAAAGCTCTTATGTAGTCTGGGCAAAAATGATGATAGCTAGGACTCATGATGGGAACAAATTTTTTATTCCAGAAATATTTAGGAGGTAGGATCTACTGCTTCCTTTACTCCAATTCAGTTTCTATTCCTACCACTTCCAAACTTTCAATATTTTTGCTATTTTATTTCTTTTCTTCCCTCTTTATTCTTATGGGTTTAAAAAAAAAAAACTTTATTATTACTTTGCTTCTGTTTTAATAGAGATTCTACCAGGAAAGACTATAAACTTAAGTAGTCAATCTACCATATTTAACTGAAGCCTACCCCCACTGATTTGAAATGTCACCTTCTGCATATATTAAATCCTATTTAGTTTGTCAGGATTTCTCTGTTGCTGTGCCAATACTGCACCAGTTTAATTTATAGTGTTTTTATATGTGATAGCACCAGCACCTTCTTTTCATCTGATTTTTACAAACATATTGGCTGGGTTTGTATATTTTCTCTTTCAAGTTAAATTTTAGAGTAGGTTTACCCCCAAAATCCTGTTGGAATTTGTTATGATTTATTCATTTTTTTGTAGGAAATGTTTTGAGGAGAATTAATATTTTTATAGAATTGGATTGTCATATGCCAGAACATGGTCTCTTCATTTATTTATTTTAAATGTCCTCTGTGTGTGTGTGTGTGTGTGTGTGTGTGTGTTAATTGTTCAGTTCTTTCCGACTCTTTGCAACCCCATGGACTGGAGCCTGCCAGGCTCCTGTGTCCCTGGAATTCTCCAGGCAAGAATACTGGAGTGGTTTGCAGTTGTCTTCTCCAGTGAATCGTCCCTACCCAGGAACTGAACCCGGGTTTCCCACATTACAGTCAGGCACTTTACCGTCTAAGCCACCAGGGAAGCCCAGGTATCCTTTAGTACATTTTATATTTATCGTATATCCATCTGAACATTTCTATTTTAGCCTTATTATTTGTAAATTTTGTTGCTGCCATGAATGTAGTTTCTTTCTCTCAGTGATTTTTTTAATTGGTTTTTACTGTTATTTAGAAAAACTTTTTATTTTTCTATATTGCTCTTATGTCTAGCAAGACACAACTCAAACTCTTAGAACTAACTTCAATAATTTTTCAGCTGATTGCTTAGTCTTTCTCCTAAGTAGATAGCTATAACCTATGTATGTATGTTTGTTTTGTAACATCTTTCTACATTGACTAAAACATTCAATAGAGGTTTGAAAAATAGTAATCTTAGTGGATATTCTTGTCTTCTCCTTAACTTTAATGGTGAAGCTTCTGACATTTCTCCACTAAGGATAATGCTTCATACAGATTCTGATATAAAATTATTCTGGTTTTCTTCTAGTCATGTTATGGTAAGATTTTCCATTAGGAATTTTAAATTTTTATTTCATGTATTTGAATCATTGAGGATGGTATACTGTCATATATATTAAATTATATTATATACTTCTTAAAGTTAAACTGGGCTTCGTAGGTGGCACTAGTGGTAAAAATCTGTCTGCCAATGCAGGAAACATAAAAGACCTGGGTTTGAACCCTGGGTCAGGAAGATCCTCTGGAGGGAGGGCATGGCAACCCACTCCAGTATTCTTTCCTGGAGAATCCTATGTACAGAGGAGCCTAGCGGGCTACAGTCCATGGGATAACAAAGAGTTGGACATGACTGGAGCGACTTCTCACACATGCACAAACAATGTTAAATTATCTTTACATTACTAGGATAAACTGTGCTTGTGTATTATTATTTTTAAAGACATTGTTAGATTCAGTTGCTAATATGTTGTTTGGGATATATGCATATATACTCATACGGAGTTTAGTATTAATATATACTTTTTATTAAATTTTGAAATCCATATAGAACTTAGAAGGCTTTTGATCTTTTCCTGTGTTTTGCTTTAAAATGTGAATAAATCTCTATCTTGAAGGTTTGATACAACTTATTCTTAAACCTATCTAGGCCTAATGTCTTTTTAAATGGTAGATCTTTGAAACCTTTTGAATTTCTTCCATTATGATCTGTTTCCATTTTTACCTTTTTCCTTAATTTCAGTAATTGACATTTCACTAGAAAATCCCTGCTTGACTACATTTTTAAAGTTGTTCATTGTGTTTTCTTTTGAATCTTTGTTATGCCTGCAGTTATTTTTTCATTACACTTCCAAAGTTATTTGTGTCTTGGCTAGTGTGACTAGTAAAAGACAAGTATCAGCCTTTTTTATTCACCTTTAGAAACAGCCAGCGTAGTGATCAGATCTATCGCTTTTTTTTTCCCTAGGATTAATTTCTGCTTTCCCTCTTAATTGCTTCTCCTAGTTTTTCATGATCCATAACAGATTTTCCATGTTTTTCTTTCATTGCCCTTTCTAGTGGGAAAATTCTTCAGTTTGATTCTTGCAATCTCACTCCTAACCTCGCCCCCCACACACTAATTTAATTTAATCTTGTTCTTTCTTTTGCTTTCTTTTTCTTTCTCCCACCTTCCCCCCACCCCTTTTAAAAATAACCTCCTATTAAGAAGTAAGCCTGTTTCTTTGCAGTTAATGTTTCTTGAAGTTCAGTTCAGTTAGTTCAGTCACTCACTCATGTCTGACTCTTTGTGAAACCATGAACCACAGCACGCCAGGCCTCCCTGTCCATCACAAACTCCCGAAGTCCACCCAGACTCATGTCCATTGTATTGGTAATGCCATCCAACCATCTCATCCTCTGTTGTCCCCTTCTCCTCCTGCCCTCAATCTTTCCCAGCATCAGGGTGTTTTCAAATGAGTCAGCTCTTGGCATCAGGTGGCCAAAGTGTTGGAGTTTCAGCTTCAACATCAGTCCCTCCAATGAATACCAAGGACTGATCTCCTTTAGGATGGACTGGTTGGATCTCCTTGCACTCCAAGGGACTCTCGAGTCTTCTCCAACACATAGTTCAAAAGCACCAATTCTTCTGTGCTCAACTTTCTTTATAGTCCAACTCTCACATCCATACATGACTATTGGAAAAACCATAGCCTGGGCTAGACAGACCTTTATTGGCAAAGTAATGTCTCTGCTTTTTAATATGCATCTAGGTTGGTCATAACTTTCCTTCCAAGGAGTAAGCATCTTTTAAATTCATGGCTGCAGTCACCATCTGCAGTGATTTTGGAGCCCAGAAAAACAAAGTCAGCCACTGTTTCCACTGTTTCCCATCTATTTGCCATGAAGTGATGGGACCAGATGCCACGATCTTCATTTTCTGAGTGTTGAGCTTTAAGCCAACTTTTTCACTCTCCTTTTTCACTTTCATCAAGAGGCTCTTTAGTTCTTCTTCACTTTCTGCCGTAAGAGTGGTTTCATCTGCATATCTGAAGTTACTGATTTTTCTCCTGGCAATCTTGATTCCAGCTTGTGCTTCTTCCAGCCCAGCGTTTCTCATCATGTACTCTGCATAGAAGTCAAATAAGCAGGGTGACAATATACAGCCATGACATACTCCTTTCCCGATTTGGGAACCTGTCTGTTGTTCCATGTCCAATTCTAACTGTTGCTTCCTGACCTACATACAGGCTTCTCAAGAGGCAGGTCAGGTGGTCTGGTATTCCCATCTCTATCAGAATTTTCCACAGTTTATTGTGATGCACACAGTCAAAGGCTTTGGCGTAGTCAATAAAGCAGAAATAGATGTTTTTCTGGAACTCTCTTGCTTTTTCCATGATCCAGCGGATGTTGGCCATTTGATCTCTGGTTCCTCTGCCTTTTCTAAAATCAGCTTGAACATCTGGAAGTTACACAGTTCATTCATGTATTACTGAAGCCTGGCTTGGAGAATTTTGAGCATTACTTTACTAGTGTGTGAGATGAGTGCAATTGTGCGGTAGTTTGAGCATTCTTTGGCATTGCCTTTCTTTGGGATTGGAATGAAAACTGACCTTTCCCAGTTCTGTGGCCACTGTTGAGTTTTTCAAATTT
Source organism: Nanger dama (assembly GCA_917880005.1). Lineage (NCBI taxonomy): Eukaryota > Metazoa > Chordata > Mammalia > Artiodactyla > Bovidae > Nanger > Nanger dama. The sequence goes on from CAKJTW010000022.1 coordinate 26,575,142, forward strand.
TCTGACATATTGAGTGCAGCACTGTCACAGCATCATCTTTTAGGGTTTGAAATAGCTCAACTGGAATTCCATCACCTCCACTAGCTTTGTTCGTAGTGATGCTTCCTAAGGCCCACTTGACTTCACATTCCAGGATGTCTAGCTCTAGGTGAATGTGAGTGATCACACCTTCACGATTATCTGGGTGAAGATCTTTTTTGTTCAGTTCTTCTGTGTATTCTTGCCACCTCTTCTTAATATCTTCTGCTTCTGTTAGGTCCATACCATTTCTGTCCTTTATTGAGCCCATCTTTGCATGAAATGTTCCCTTGGTATCTCTAATTTTCTTGAAGAGATCTCTAGTCTTTCCCATTCTATTTTCCTCTATTTCTTTGCATTGATTGCTGAGGAAGGCTTTCTTATCTCTCCTTGCATCTTGGTGAGTTACATTCTTGCTTTTAGTTTTCATGTTGAGTTATTCTACTTTTGTTCATATTTGTAATTAAAGGGTCTAGATTAAATATATTAATTTTTCTCTAGTTTAAGTAGGAATCCCATTTGTATGTCATTGAATCTAGCTTCTGATTGGAGTCCATCCTCTTGTAATAGAGGAGGAGGAGTGGAACTTGTAGGAAACTTACCTTCTGAGTTTTGGGACTTTCCTTTCTTCCTGGAATCTCTGAGTAAATTGGAACACTTCCCTGCTTCTGTGGATCCAGCTCAGCTTTGTAGCGTTCTCACTATATGAAACAGATTTCTGTTTTATGTATTAAGGTTTTATGTGTAAGAGTTGCCTTATGGTAATCCATGTTAGAGTGCTTATTATAGATCTGATTAATGTTTTAATAGTTTATAAGGTTAATTCTCTCACTGCTCCTTGTTATAATTTTTGCATATTTTCTTGTGTATCTTTGATATGCTTTTAGGATGACTTAATTAAAAAGAACTATTATATTTTTTTATAGTTCGTGTTATTAGATAACTAATTTATAAGCCAGTGAATTGGCTTGTTAGGAGCAATTGTTTCTTCACACTGTCCAGTAATATCCCAACAAGTGAGGGAGATGGGATTATGCCAGGTGTTAGAACATTATTTATTTTATTCACAGCAGAGTATGGAATGAAGGTGTCAGGGCAGATGCTTTCAAGTTTGACATCCTGGTGCAACTGGAGCATGAGGGTGGATTGTTCCACACCCACACTCACCATTTCACCTAACCTCCTCACCAGTTTCTCTCTGCCTTTCCTGCCTGTCAACTCTGAGACACTCACAATCCAGTTTTCATTCAAAAGGGAAAGATAGGGAAAATTCCAAGACCCCTCACCTCACCTCTCCCCTTTGTGATTAAATAACCTGGAACAGGGTGTGTAAAGTAAGTGAGAATTTTTTGATAGGAACATTAAGAATGACATCTGAATTCAACTCCAGAAAAGAGCTCTACCAGGGGACAGTGAAGCCTTAGCAGATGTTCTGAAGCTGCTCATAAGAAAGTGCTGAAGAGTGGTCCTCTAGATATAAGCTCTAAAATCTCTGGACTCAGTGGGGCTTCGGCTGGTCCAGTCTGGGCCTTCAGAATCAGATGACCTGGCGCTGCCTGGCAAGCACAGTGCAGTTGGTCTGTCTCAGTCTTCCATGAGAATCCTTCAGTTCCATCACAGAATACTCCCCAAGGTGTTATACGGATGACCCTTCAACAGCACAGGTGATTAAGGCCACCCACCCTCTGCACAGTGGAAAAATCTCCCTAAACTGTCTCTGCAGTTCCGTGTTGGCAGATTCAACTAGCAGCAGGTGTTAGTACTCTAGTACATATTTCTTGAAAATAATCCACATATAACTGAACCTGAGCAGTTAAAATCCACGCTGTCCACTGTAGCTTCCTTCAAGATCCTCGGTTTGAGGAAGCGTATGTTTACTGTTGCAGAGGTGTGTCGTTGTTTGCTGGGCTCACTGGGTTAGGTTTTGGCTACTGACTGAGAGCTCCCACTTTGAGATTTGACCACAGGCACTAGCTCAGTCAGGGCCTCCCTGATAGTTTGGGTACTCTTTCTGGTCACAGAAAGAGTCCTGTGTCCCATAGGCTGTCTCAACCATCCAGCAAGGTATCAGTGAGGGCTTTGCATACACCCTTGAAAAGAGTGTTAGTGTTTCAGAAGATGTAGCAGATGGGATCCAAAAATCTTGCCCATTAAGGAATAGGGATTCTGGCCGTCAGCTTGAAGTAGGTTTTCAGAGACACAGATGGTGGCGAGGTTTCATCCTGTGCAGATAATTGTAACAGTTCTGACTTTCAGCTGTAGCAGTCTTGGACCATCCATCATGAGGAGGCAAGGTTTGCACTTGATATCCCAGAGTCTGGGATCGTCAGATATCCTCTCCTCTTTGAAGTCTTTGGGGGCATGAGGCCTCTAGGGACATGAGGTCAATTTCAAGATTTCATTGTGAATCTCATGATTTACTTTTTTTCAGAAATTAATAGCAGCACAAATACCAGATTCTTGTCAACCTTAACCAGCACACCATTCACCCAGACTGGCTTTCCTAACCTGTGCTGAACTGCAGCAGTTTACCCCACTCTCTTGCCTCCTCAGCCCAAGTTCCCTGGAGCTCACTGTGCAGGTCATTTCCCTAGTGAACTGGGGGAAGACCAAGCCAGGCTTGGCCTGAAAACATGGTTATTTACGGGATCTATGGTAGTTTTATTAAGTGAAAGTCACTCAGCTGTGTCCAACTCTTTGCAGTCCCATGGACTATACAGCCCATGGACTTCTCCAAGCCAGAATACTGGAGTAGGTAGCCTCTCCCTTCTCCAGGGGATCTTCGCAACCCAGGGATCAACCCCAGGTCTCCCACATTGCAGGCGAACTCTTTACCAGCTGAGCCACAAAGGAGGTCCAAGAGTACTAGAGTGGGTAGCCTAGCCCTTTTCCAGAGGATCTTCCTGTCCCAGGAATCAAACCAGCGTCTCCTGCCTTGCAGGTGGAATCTTCACCAACTGAGCCATCAGGGAAGCCCAGTTTTATTAAAACTCTATTAAATATACAAATTAGTTTGGGACTGTTTGGCAACTCTAGATTCCCTTTTCACAGCATGGGATATGACTGGCTTATAAGTTTTAATTTAGATTTCATATATTAAAAAATCAGTAACAACTTATAAAGATCTTCAAAATAACCAAGAATATATTTCACAGTCTCTGCCACTTTTCTTCCTGTTTAATTAAGCATAAAATGTAAAAATTTAAACATCTCAAGAACCAATATAGAAGATATATTTTAAAAAATCTGTACAGCTGGCAGTTTTAACACCAGCTAGATATTTGATGATATTAAGGAATTATTGTTATTTTATTAGATGTGCTAACAGTATTGTTACATTATTTTAAAAGAGTCCTAATCTTTACACATAAGCACTCAAATATGATATCTGGGATTTGCCTCAAAGTTGACATAGGACCGGAAAGTATATAGGAGTATGAAACAAAATTGGCCATGAGTTGCTAATTGTTAGAGCTGATGATTATTGGGTTTGCTGTAGTATCTCTTTTTGTATATGTTTGGGATTTTCCATAATAAAAATAAAGACAAATGTAGAATGTCCAAAGAAAGAAAAAAAGTCCTAATAAAAAAATACTCATGAAAAGTAGAGCTGACTACGTTTATGGCCACAGGGTAAACATATTAATACTTCTGAATATTGTTGATTCTGTTGTTCCCTGCCCAGAGTATACTTTGGACCTCAAGCAAAATTATAAAGTAGACTTTGCTTATATTCTTTATTTCCTAGTGTTGACTTCATCTTAACTCCATAGCAGTTTTCTTTCTGCTTGTTGTAGATGTACAGTTTTCTCCCATTCACCTCTTTACTTCCCAAATTGTAACTAACTTCTTCCTACTGAGTCAGAGACCTAAAGATGAAGCTGTTCCAATTAAAGTGCGAGAAAAGACTCCTCGAGATAGAGTTTAGGAAGGTAGAAGTTGGGAGTAGTTCTGATGTTTGAGCATTTGGAAAAATTACTGATAGAAATGTGAGAAGTCTGTTGGAATATTGGGGAGAAACTTGTAGGAGTCCTATATGAAAAGCACTAACTGTTGATTTTATTTTAAAAATTGCCAGTCTGGAAAGAGGGAAAGGTAAAAGCTTTACTAGTACGATTAGCTAGTACTATTCTAACAAAAATAAATAATGCCTAAAATGAGTATATCAAAAAGTAGCATATTAGCATATTATTCAGAGATATAGTTATGATTAAAAGAAACTGAAAATTCAAAGTAGTTACTTATGGATGGGATCATTTGGGAGGGAGTCTGACAGCATGGAACAAAGAACTATATTTTAAGCAACTTAGTAATACAATGTCTTTTACAATGTTTATGTTTTATTTTAATAAAAATTTTTTTTAAAAACTACAGTATTAGTATACTTATTCTAAAGATGCATCAAGGGAAAAACTTATTAATAAAACTAATCTGAATAAAATTAAGACTATGATTTTGAATGTAGTAGGAATCTAGCTTCACCTTCTTCAAATGCATATCCAGTTGTCCCAAATCCATTTTTTGAAAAGGCTGGTCTTTCCTCCTTTGAACTATCTTGCCACTCTTGTCAAAAATCTATTAACCATAAAATGGGTTTATTTATGGACTCTCAATTATATGTCTGTCTTTATGCTGGTATCAGAGTTTAGATTACTGCAGCTTTTTAGTGAGTTTTAAAATTGTGAGTCTTCCAGTTTTGTTCTTTTTGAGGATTGTTTGGCTATACTGGATTTACTGTATTTCCCACATGAATTTTAGGATCCGCTTATCAACTTCTACCAAAAGGGTGAGGGAAACTGAGATTTAAATAGGGACTGCATTAAACCTATCGATCAATTTGAGGACTATTGCCATCTTAACAATATTGTTTTCTAATCCATAAAATTTGATATCTTTTATTTATTTGTCTTTAATTCTTTCAGTGATATAATATAGTTTCACTATAAAATCTTGTACTTCTTTTGTTACATTTGTTTCTAATGATTTTATTGATTTAATGCTATAGTAAAAGGAAAGGTTTTGTTAATTTCATTTTCAGAGTGTTCATTGCTAGTGTATAGAAGTACAAATGATTTTTGTACTTTTTGCAACCTTACTGAACTCATTTATTAGCTCTAATAAGTTTTTTTGTATATATTCCTTAAGATTTTCTGTATATGAGATCATATCATTGGCAAAAAGGGAAAGTGTTATTCATTTTTTTATCTGGATGCCTTTTTCTTTTTGTTGCCTAGCTGCCATGGCTGGACCCTTCAGTACAATGTTGAGTAGAAATGGCAAGAGTAGACATCCTTGCCTTGTTCCTGATCTATGGCAAAGCATTCAGCTTTTCATCATTAAGTGCGATGTTAGCTATGGGGTTTTTGTAGATGCCCTTGAGTAAAGGAAAATTTCCTTCTGTTCCTAGTTGCATTTTTTTTTTTCATGAAAAGGTATTTGATTTTTTTCAAATGCCTTTTCTTTGCCTGTTGAGATACCATGTGGTTTTGTTCTATTAATAGTGTATAACATTGATTATCATATGTTGATGAGCTGTGCTGTACACCTGGGATAAATTCTGCTGGGTCATTGTGTATAATCCTTTTCATATGTTGCTGGATTCAGTTTGCTAGTATTTTATTAAGGATTTTTGCATCTGTGCTTATAAAGGATATTGGCTGTACTTTTCTTGTGATGTCTTTGTCTGGATTTAGTTTCAGGATCTCACAGAATAGTTGGAAAGTGTTCCTTCCTCTTCTACATTTTTTTCAAGTTTATAAAGTAATGCGTTTAGTTCTTTTATGTTAAATTCAGTAGTCAAGTCATCTGATTCTAGGCTTGTTGGAATGAAATTTCTTGATTACCTAATTTTTTTTTTTTAATTGGTTTCTTAGAATTTTGTTTCTTCTTAAGTAATTTTATTTTTTTTTTTTTTTTAAATATTTAAAAATATATATATTTTTTTAAGTCTCTCTGCAGGCAATTTATGCCTTTAGTTCTTTTTTTTTAAATTAATTTATTTATTTATTTTAAATTACAATACTGTATTTGTTTTGCCATACATTGACACGAATCAGCCATAGGTGAACACAATCTCCCAATGCCGAAGCCCCCTCCCACCTCCCACCCCACATCCTCTACTTGAATCATCCTGTGCATCAGCCCCATGCATCCTGCATCCTACATTGAACATAGATTGGCGCTTCGTTTCTTACATGAAAATATACATGTTTCATTGCCATTCTCCCAAACCATCCCACCCTTTCCCTCTCCCTCAGAGTCCAAAAGTCCACTCTATACCTCTGTGTCTCTTGGTTGTCTCACCTACAGGGTCATCATTACTGTCTTCTAAATTCCATATATATGTGTCAGTATACTGTATTGGTGTTTTTCTTTCTAGCTTACTTCACTCTGTATAATTGGTTCCAATTTCATCCATCTCATTAGAACTGAGTCAAATTTATTCTTTTTAAGGGCTGAGTAGTATTCCATAGTGTATATGTACCACAGCTTTCTTATCCATTCATCTGCTGATGGACATCTAGGTTGCTTCCATGTCCTGGCTATTATAAACAGCGCTGCAATGAACATTGGGGTACATGTGTCTCTTTCAATTCTGGTTTCCTCGGTGTGTATGCCCAGCTTAAGTAATTTTTAAAATATGAAAAATAAAATGAAAGTATAAACTTCTAAGTATGTATTCAGTTCAGTTCAGTCGCTCAGTCATGTCCGACTCTTTGTGACCCCATGAATCACAGCATGCCAGGCCTCCCTGTCCATCACCAACTCCCAGAGTTCACTCAGACTCACGTCTGTATTAGATAGTCTGATAAAGCCCCAAACTGCATGTAAAAACCTGTCCTGTTGCTAATTCATGGGAAGTCAATTTGAAATTTATACTGTTTAACAGTTCAGTTTTTCTAATGTGTTTTTCAAGAGTGTTTATTGTTAATGTATTTTTATTTGATTTATTTTAAAATCATATTTCATAATAACTTGGAATTTAAGGTTTGCTTCTTTTTTTAATACTGCTTTTATCTCAGCAGCAATGCAGCAAGTGTTGGATAACCTTACGGAGCTGCCCTCATCTACGGGAGCAGAAGAAATAGACCTAATTTTCCTCAAGGGGATTATGGAGAATCCTATTGTAAAATCACTTGCTAAGGTATATTGATTTATTCTAAGATAACTAAATTCTTTTAAAATTGTTTTTACAGAGGTCTTTTCAGATTAGTATTTTAGAACCTAAATGAGGTATAACTTAGGCTTTATTAGCAAATGATGACAGTTAACAACTAATGAAATCTTACTTTATGCAAAAAACAGACTATTTTGCCTTCTCTATTGACTTTAAAGTTTTATGGAAACAATAACTGAACAGTTATATTATAATGGAAATCTGTGAAAAGAAATCTGATTTTGTCTCCATTTTCAACAACAGCAAGGTACTGATTTTCTTCTTTTATGTTAGACCATATACCTGTTTTTCAATTTAGTTCTTGACTTCCTATAACTAGTTATTTTTGAAATTTTTTTATAACTGGATATTTTATATCCGGTTATATTTCCATAATCAACTCTGTAGTAATCATTTTTACTCATCCAAAAATATAGTTTTACAATCATTTTGGTTTTATTTCAATTACAGTATTTCCCACAGTAATTTTTATAAATCTCACGAAAACTTAGTGTATTAACTGTTTCACGACCCTGCCCTCCCATTCTTCAGATGATTTCTTGCTTTTAAGAACCTATGCCATACACTCTCTGACCTTTTCTTTCCTTTATTTTTTTAATAAGATATTGAATATAGTTCTTTTGCTCTTCAGTAGAATCTGTTATATCTCTGACCTTTTCTTCATGTAACCATCTTGTCATTCCTAGAGTGTTGATTTTTATCCTCTCCTGAGATCATTTTTTGTAGCATAGTCTATTACTTGTTTTCTTCTAAGACTTCTGAAAAAATCATACTTTTCCTAAGTATTCTAATAGTAAGAGTGAGTTAGTGATGCAGTTCTTCATTTTGTTCATAAGTGTAATCATTCTAAGGTCACATGATATGAAGGCTTTGGTTCCTAAGTAGAAACTAATCCACTTACAGATCACCCAACTAGAATTTTTATTTTAGTCATGTTTGACTGCAGTCTTTCCAAACTTTATTAGGTATTATTTTAATAATAATACATAAGATATAATTTACCTTCAAATTTAAGCTTCTTGTCGCAAATATCAATCACTGTGCTGTGCTGAGATAAATACTTCAGTCTTAGAAATAAGTAAGTTAAGTGTTAGTCGCTCATGCCCAACTCTTTGTAAACCCATGGACTACAGTCCACCAGGCTCTTCTGTCCATGAGATTTCCCAGGCAAGGATACTGGAGTGGGTTGCCATTTCCTTCTCCAGGGAATCTTCCCAACCCAGGGATCGAACCCAGGTCTCCTGCACTGCAGGCAGACTCTACCAACTGAGCTACAAGGGAAGCCATAGAAATAAGTAAGGGCTGTTTAAGCCTATTAGTTAAATGGCTCATTCTGAGCTCTTACTGCCACTTTAAAAATAGTGTGTTATTCCTCCCTTAATATCATACCTACCTTACTGTTGGTTGTCAGGTCTTTTCTCAGTGTACCTCTTACACCCTATCCTCATGTTTATTTAATTTAAAGCTTTTAGATATAGATCAAGAAACTTAATTATACTATGTGAGGCATCTTATAATGTGCTTATTGTTTATAAGAGTTTTTAAAAATTGCTGTTTCATCTTTGCAAAAACATTATAAATTGAAAACTAGGATTTAAAATAGAAAAATTATTTGCCTAAGGTCGCTTGTCTAGGAAATGACAGAAATACTTAGGCCAGGGCTTGTTTCTTCAAATTCTTTTTTCTTTCTTCCACAGAGCAAGTTGTGTGTCTCTCTGAGTATATTCTTGAGAATTTCTGTGCATAAAAAATTACTGATTTTTATGTCATTGATGTTGGCCTTACTGAAGGTCATTTTGTTCACTATTCTCAGCAACTAAAATGGCTGCATAACTTTTGAGCAGCTGAAATGCTATTGTGATCTTTTGATGATAAAATTGAAATAGAAAAAAAAAACTCAGTAGTAAACAACATTCAAGCAGCTTCTCAATAAATAGAAGCAGTGGTAGTTGAATATTCCTGCATTGAAGATAAAGAAATCCCAGAAGGAAGAAAGGACTTCTGCTTCCAAGAAAGAGATGTGAAGTCACAGCAGGCCAAAACTCCCAGTACCAGTAGGGGGAAAGATGGATTAACTGCTGAAAAAACAATGAGGGTACATTCCTAGACTTGTGGAGAGGCAAGAGCATGTGACTAATAATCATGAGAAGAACAAAAGAAACAGTCCTTATAAATAATCTTTTTAAAAGTTTATATACAAAGATTTTTAAGTAACATTTTTAATAAAGGAAAGAGGGGAAAATAAAGACATTTAAAATATTATTGGAAAATAAGAGTCAAAAACAATCAAATGGTTATTCGAGAACTCAAAAATACAATATCTGATTAACAGTTCATGTAATGGGTTTAATAGAAGACTAAACACAGCAAACAAGAAGACTAACAAATTTGAAGACAGGTCAGTTGGAAACATCTAAACTGAAATTCATAGGAAGGTACATACAGAAAAGACAGTATGTGAGACATACTCAAAAGGCCAAATACACATCTAGTTAATATCCCAGAAAGGGGGCAGGGGGTGGGGCAGAAGAAATAGTGCAAGACATAGTGGTCAAGAATTTCTTAAACTAATGAACATCAACTGAGAAATTCAAGAAGCCAAATGAAGCCCCTGGCAGGGAAAAATAAAAAGAAAAACATTCCTTTGAATATCACAGTCAGACTCGTGAAAATTGAAGATGAAGTGAAAATTTGTAAAGTCCCTGAAGAATAAAGACACGTTACCTTTAAGGACAAGCAGTAAGACTAATAGTTAGCTATAAAATAGGAACTATGAAAGTCATAACAGAGTGGATTGAGATCATTAAGGTGCACAAAGAAAAATACTGCCAACCTCAAATTCCCTCTTCAGCAAAAACAACCTTCAGAAATAAAAGCAAAATAAAGGTTTTCTTTTTAGACAAAGTCTGAGTAAAATTATCTCCATTTATTCAGCAAGAAATGCAAAAGGAAGTTCTTCAGGCAGAAAGAATGACAACAGAAAGGGAGTAAATATAAAATAATACTGATTTTTAGGATGAAGTGATGGTAGTGTCTTGTGGCAGTGATAGCATGTATATAAATGAAATATGTGAAGATGATAGACCAAAAGGAGGAGAGACTTTGTGATTCAGACAGTAAGGTGCTTTTGTTATCAAGGAAGTGGTCAAAGTCATATCTTAAGGTGGTATAAAAGGTTAGGGATGCATACTGAGATCTTTAAGGCAGCCACAAAAGTAAAATTATAAGAATGAACAAATTCCACCCAAACCTTAGGGTGAGAAAATAGACTTGAATTACGTTCAGTCCAGAAACAACTAGAAGAGTTAGCAAAAAGGGTGGAAAAGAGTGACCATCTTCAGATACGGGACATCAAGCAGCACAGGACTGTGATGCCTGAGAGAAAGGAGAGAAGTGAGGTGAGCATTATGAAACTGTCTCAGGCCCGTTTCCATGTCTAGTGCAGAAGGAAGTATAAACAGCCCAGCAGTCTTAATAGAGCTCAGGATTTGGGGAGAAGGAGGTGACTGGACCTTGTGTGGCAGACTACTGGGAGGAGAAAGCTAACCCAGACCAGCTCTGGAGATCTGCTTAGGGATGCCTTCAAATCTCTGGCTGAGTGCTGACCTGTGCATACGTGAGGCATGCCTCTGGAGTCCAAGGAAAGATCCACTGGAAAGCACAGTAGGCCAAACAATTTCCAGGGCTTGAAAGGGATGGGGGGTAGTTTAGTTTGCATTCCCACTAGCCTGAGTTTATAAAGTCCTCATAATATGCAGGACATTGGGCTTAGTTCACACTAAGTTTCTTATAACAAATCTAGGAAACTAGTTACAGACTACATCAAAATCAAACTAAAAATTAATAACAAAGTTATTCCCCAAATCCCCACATATCTAAAAGAGCATTCTTCTAAATAGCCGTGGATGAAGGAGAATCACAAAGAAACATAAAAAATATTTTGAATTGAATAATGTGAAAATATATAACAGAACTTCTGGGGTGCAGCAAAGCAATGCTTAGAGGAAACGCCTGTATTAGAAAAGAACAATGTTTAAATCAATGATTATATGTATACCTTGAGAAAATAGAAAAAGAACAAATTAAAATATGCAGACAGCAAATAATAAAGATGAGTGAACATAAAAAGATGAAAAAATCAATATAACTTTGAATATATTAATAAAATTGGTAAACCTCTAGCTAGACACAAATTATCATTATCAGAAATGAAAGAGAGGACATTGCTGCAAATCCAGCAGACGTTGCAAGAATAATAAATATTATGAACAACTTTGTGGCAATAAATATGATAACTAGAGGAAGCTAATTTCTTGGAAGACACAAATTACTAAAGTCTACAGAAAAGTGGATACCCTGTATCTGTTTTTTTATAATTGAATATTTCCAGTTTAAAACCTAAACCTTCAGCCTGGATGACTTCAAAGTAAAATTCTATCAAACATTTAAGGAAGAAATAATACCAATTTTACATTATTTATTCTAGAAAAAGAAAACATCCCCAATTTTATTTTACTGGTCTTAATGTTACCCTGATATCAAAAAGTTCAATTAAAGAAAACTGCAGAATAGTATCCTTAGTGAATGTAGACTAAAAGTTCTTAAGAAAATATTAGCAAATTAAATCTAGCAACTTACAAAAAGGGTAATACCTCATTACCAAATGACTTTTGTCTTAAATATACAAGCTGCCTTCACATTTGATAACCAATAAATGTCACCATTTTAATGATATAAGAAAAATCATATGCTTATATTCATAGTTGCAGGAAAAGCATTTTATGAAATTGAACATCCATTCCTCATAAAAACTCAATGAACTTAGAACTAAATTGCCTACACCTCATGAAGGGCACCTGTTAAAACCCAATGGTTAACATCGTCCTTCATGGTGGAACACGGTGACTTCTTTCTAAGATCACTTCTATTCAACTTTCATCACTTCTGTTCAGCTCGGTACTAGGAGTCTTTGCTAATGCAAAAAGACGAAAAAAAAAAGGGTATACTGATTGAAGAAGAAAAAACTAACTGTCATTATTTAAGGCTGATGTTACCATCTATGTCAGAAATCCTAAGAATCTACCACAAGTGATTTTTTAAAAGCCTTGTAGAACTAATAAGTGAATTTAGCCAGGAACACAAGATAAAAACTACTCTATGATAATCAATTGTATTTTTATATGGTAGCGATGAACAAATTGAAAATAGTAATTTAATAGGAATAAAAATTTTAAAATGTGTAAGACCTATAAACTGGAAACTAAAAGACATTGTTTTAAAGATATACATGATTTTTAAAAAGCCTTGTAGAACTAATAAGTGAATTTAGCCAGGAACACAAGATAAAAACTACTCTATGATAATCAATTGTATTTTTATATGGTAGCGATGAACAAATTGAAAATAGTAATTTAATAGGAATAAAAAATTTTAAAATATGTGTAAGACCTATAAACTGGAAACTAAAAGACATTGTTTTAAAGATATGCATGTATATCTTTAAAGAAATTGGAAGACTCAATAATCTTATAATGTAAATCCTCTGCAAACTGAGCTGAAGATTCATTATAATCCCAGCCAGAATTTTTACTGTGCTTACTGAAATTTATAATGGGCCAAGACCAGACAATTTGGAAAAGTATAAAATTTGATGCCTTCCACAACCTGGAAGGATTTCAAAGATTATTGTGACTCTATAGTAATAAAGACAATGTAGTATCAACGTATAGATCAACGGCACAGAATAGAGTCCATAAAGAGACTACCACATGTGTGGTCAACAGACTTTTTTCACCATGATAATTCAGTGAAGAAATAATAAATAGTCTTATCAATAAGTGTCACTGAAACAGTTGAATATTCATAGGTTTAAAAAAAAACAACATTTGCCCCCACTCTGTATCCTAAAATCAGTTAAAAAAGATCATAGCTCTAAAAGTAAGAGCAAAGAATAAAATATTCTAAATGAACACATAAGGAAAAAAAAAACTCTGTGACTTTAGATTCTTAGGTAAGGCATAAAAAGCATGAGGCATAATGAAAACTTTGATTAATTAGATTTCCCCTGAAAAAGACACCATTAAGAAAAATAAGGTGTGCTACAGACTAGAAGAAAATATTTGCAGAACATATATCCTAAAAAGAAAGCTACTCATTTATTGCTGGTATGGTACCAGTAATGCAAAATGGTACACCTACTTTGGAAGAGAGACTGGCAATTTCTTATAAAGCTAAGCATTATGTTACCACATACTCCAGTGATTGTGCTCCTTGACATTTACCCAAGTGAACTGTTAATTTGTGTCCACACAGAAACATACACATGAATGAATGTAATGGCTTTATTCATGATTGACAAAGCATGGAAGCAAGCAAGGTGCCCTTCAGTAGGTGTGTGGACAAACAAAGTGTGGTACATCCATACAACAGAATATTGCTCAGGAATACAAAGAAATGAATTATAGAGCCATGAAGGAACCTTCATGAACTACGGATGGAGAACTATGGACGGAGGTTCATGACATTGTACAGGAGACAGGAATCAAGACCATCCCCAAGAAAAAGAAATGCGAGAAAGAAAAATGGCCATCTGAGGAGGGAGGGGGCTTCGGCATTGGGAGATTGTGTTCACCTATGGCTGATTCGTGTCAATGTATGGCAAAACAAATACAGTATTGTAATTTAAAAAATAAATAAACTTAATAATAAAAAAATAAAAATAAAATAACTGTAAAAGAAGGGAAACAAAAAGCAAAGGAGAAAAAGGAAGATAAACCCATTTGAATGCAGAGTTCCAAAGAATAGCAAGGAGAGATAAGAAAGCCTTCCTCAGTGATCAATGCAAAGAAATAGGGGAAAACAATAGAATGGGGAAGACTAGAAATCTCTTCAAGAAAATTAGAGATACCAAGGGAACATTTCATGCAAAGATGGGCTGGATAAAGGACAGAAATGGTATGGACCTAACAGAAGCAGAAGATATTAAGAAGAGATGACAAGAATACACAGAAAAACTGTACCAAAAAAATCTTCACCACCCGGATAATCACGATGGTGTGATCACTCACCTAGAACCAGACATCCTAGAATGTGAAATCAAGTGGGCCTGAGGAAGCATCAGTACGAACAAGGCTAGTGAAGGTGATGTAATTCCAACTGAGCTATTTCGAATCCTGAAAGATGATGCTGTGAAAGTGCTGCACTCAATATGCCAGCAAATTTGGAAAACTCAGCAGTGGCCACAGGACTGGAAAAGGTCAGTTTTCATTCCAATCCAAAGGAAGGCAATGCCCAAGAATGCTCAAACTATTGTACAGTTGCACTCATCTTACACTCGAGTAAAGTAATACTCAAAATTCTCCAAGCCAGGCCTCAGCAATACGTCAACTGTGACCTTCCAGATGTTCAAGCTGGTTTTAGAAAAGGCAGAGGAACCAAAGATCAAATTGCCAACATCCGCTGGATCATCGAAAAAGCAAGAGAGTTCCAGAAAAACATCTGCTTTATTGACTATGTCAAAGCCTTTGACTATGTGGATCACAATAAACTGTGGAAAATTCTGAAAGAGATTGGAATACCAGACCACCTGACCTGCCTCTTGAGAAAACTATATGCAGATCAGGAAGCAACAGTTAGAACTGGACATGGAATAGACTGGTTCCAAATAGGAAAAGGAGTACGTCAAGGCTGTATATTGTCACCCTGCTTATTTAACTTCTATGCAGAGTACATCATGAGAAACACCAGGCTGAAAGAAGCACAAGCTGGAATCAAGATTGCCAGGAGAAATGTCAATAACCTCAGATACGCAGATGACACCACCCTTATGGCAGAAAGTAAAGAGGAACTCAAAAGCCTCTTGATGAAAGTGAAAGAGGAGAGTGAAAAATTTGCCTTAAAGCTTAACATTCAGAAAACGAAGATCATGGCATCTGGTCCCATCACTTCATGGGAAATAGATGGGGAAACAGTGTCAGACTTTATTTTTGGGGGCTCCAAAAGCACTGCAGATGGAATTGCAGCCATGAAATTAAAAGACGCTTACCCCTTGGAAGAAAAGTTATGACCAACCTAGATAGCATATTAAAAAGCAGAGACATTACTTTGCCGAGTAGGGTCCATCTAGTCAAGACTATGGTTTTTCCAGTGGTCATGTATGGTTGTGAGAGTTGGACTGTGAAGAAAGCTGAATGCCAAAGAATTGATGCTTTTGAACTGTGGCATTGGAGAAGACTCTTGAGAGTCCCTTGGACTGCAAGGAGATCCAACCCGTCCATCCTAAAGGAGATCAGTCCTGGGTGTTCATTGGAAGGACTGATATTGAAGCTAAAACTCCAATACTTTGGCCACCTGATGCAAAGAGCTGACTCACTGGAAAAGACCCTGATGCTGGGAAAGATTGAGGGGAGGAGGAGAAGGGGACCACAGAGGATGAGATGGTTGGATGGCATCACCGACTCGATGGACGTGAGTTTGGGGGACTCCGGGAGTTGGTCATGGACAGGGGAGGCCTGGCGTGCTGCGATTCATGGGGTCACAAAGAGTCGGACACGACTGAGAGACTGAACTGAACTGAATAAGCATTTAAGGTTAGTTCAGTTCAGTTGCTAAGTCATGTCCGACTCTTTGCGACCCCATGAATCGCAGCACACCAGGCCTCCCTGTCCATCACCAACTCCCCGAGTTCACACAAACTCACGTTTATCGAGTCGGTGATGCCATCCAGCCATCTCATCGTCTGTCGTCTCCTTCTCCTCCTGCCCCCAACCCCTCCCAGCATCAGAGTCTTTTCCAGTGAATCCACTCTTCGCATGAGGTGGCCAAAGTACTGGAGTTTCAGCTTTAGCATCATTCCCTCCAAAGAAATCCCAGGGCTGATCTCCTTTAGAATGGACTGGTTGGTATTACTAGGTAATATAAGCCAGTTTGAAAGGCTATACACTGTATGATTCCAATCATCTGACATTCTGTAAAAAGCAAAAACTATAGAGACAATACCAAAAGAAGTCAGTACTTGCCAGAAATGAGGGGATATAAAGGAGGGGTGGATTGGTGGAGCACAGGAGTTTAGGGCAGTGAAGCTATTCTGTATGATACTGTTAAGGTGTATCAGTGACTTTAAGCATTTGTCAAAACCATTCGAATTGTACAAGAGTCATAATAAATAGATAAACTATAGGCTTTAATTAATAATGTATCAATACTGGCTCATTAATTATAGCATTTTTCATATTAATACAAGATGTGAATAAAGGAACCTAGGGATAGGAGAGCAGATATATGGGAATTCTCTGTGTTCTCTGCTCATTTTTTTTCATAAATTTTAAACCTTATTAACTAATGTCCATAGTGTACTTTAGGGTTCACTCTTTCTGTTGTACATTCTATGGGTTTTGACAGATGTATAATAACATGTAATATCTTTTTCTGGTTTTGGTATTAGAGTAATAATGCTGGTCTTTGTAGACTGAGTTAGGAAGTGTTTCCTTTGCCTTCTGTAAGAGACTTTAAAAATGCTATAATTTCTTCTTTAAATATTTGGTAGAATTTACCAGTAAACACATCTGGACCTGGTTATTTTGGAAGGTTATTATTATTGATTTAATTTCTTTAACAGATATAGGGCTACTCAGATTGTCTGTATCTCCTTTTGTGAGTTTGGTGAATTATGTTTTTCAAGGAATTGTTCCATTTCACCTAGGTCATCAAATTTATGTGCATGGATTGTCCAACCATTCCTTTATTTTACATGACATTAGTAGTAATGGGCTCTTTCGTTTCTGATATTAGTAAATTCATATCTTCTCTTTTTTTCTTAGTTAAGCTGGTAAGTTTATCAATTCACTTTTTCAAAGAACCTGCTTTTGGTTTCTTTGATTTTGTGTTTTCAATTTCATTTATTTCTGCTCAATACTTTATTATTTCTTATATTTAGCTTGTACTTAATTTGTTATTTTGAGTTTCCTCAGGTGGAATTTTTAAGATTATTTTAGATCTTTTCTAAATATGCATCCAGTGCTATAAGCTTCCCTTTAAATACAGCTTTCACTGCAACCCATACATATTATAAGTTGTATTTTCATTTTCATTTAGTTCAGATTTTTTTTTAATCTTTCTTGAGATTCATTCTTTGCCCTATTTCTTATTTAGAAGTATGTTGATGGGTCTCCAACAAAGGTAGGTGGAATTTTTATTATACTTTATATGCTCTTTATTCTTATAAACTTGTTAAGGTGTGTTTTATGGCCCATGCTGCGTTCTAGCTGGGTGAAAGTTCCATGTGAACTTGGAGAAGAATGTGCACTTTGCTGATGGATGAAATTGATTGGTGTTTTTGTTGAGTTCAGCTCTGTCCTTACTTATTTTCTGCCTGCTGGATCTTAGAGGAATATTAATCCAACTATAATAGTGGACTAATCTGTTTCATATTGAAGTTCTGTCACATTTTGCTTCACATATTTTGATGCTCTAGTGTTATGAGCATTTAAATTATGAATTGCTCTGTCCTTATTATTGTGTAATGTCTGTTCCTAAAGGAAATCATTCCTGAATATTATTGGAAGGACTGATGCTGAAGCTCCAATACTTTGGCCACCTGATGCAGAGAACTGACTCATTGGAAAAGACTCTGATTCTGGGAAAGATTGAGGGCAGGAGGAAGAGGGAACAACAGAGGAGAGATGGTTGGATGGCATCACCGATTTGATGGACATGAGTTTGAGCAAGCTATGGGAGTGGTGATGGACAGAGAAGCCTGGTGTGCTACAAAGGGTCGCAAAGAGTCAGACACAACTAATAGACTGAACTGAACTGAATGTTTGTTCCTGATCATTTTCCTTGTTCTGAAGACTGTCTGAAATTAATATAGCTACCCCAGCTTTCTTTTGATTAATGTTAGCATGGAGAAGAAAATGGCAACCTGTTCGAGTGTTCTTGCCTGAAGAATCCCTGGGATGAGGGAGCCTGGTGGGCTGCTGTCTATGTGGTCACACAGTCGGACACAGCTGAAGCGACTTAGCAGCAGCAGCATGGTATATCTTTCTCATTATTTTACTTTTACTCTACCTGTAATTGTTGAGTTGCTAAGTCATGTCTGGCTCTTTGTGACCCCATGGACTATAGCACGCCAGGCTTCCCTATCCTTCACTGTCTCCCAGAGTTTGCTCAGACTCATGTCCATTGAGTTGGTGATGCCATCCAACCATCTCACCCTCCGTCGTCCCCCTCTCTTCTGCCCTCGGTCTTTCCAAGCATCAGGGTCTTTTCCATTGAGTCATCTCTTCCTATCAGGTGGCTAAAGTATTGGAACTTCAGCATCAGTCCTTTAATGAATATTCAGGATTGATTCCATTAGCATTGACTGGTTTAATCTCCTTGCAGTCCGAGGGACTCTCAAGAATCTTCTCCAGCACCACATTTCAAAACCATCAATTCTTTGGTGCTCAGCCTTCTTTATGATCCAACTCTCATATCTATACATGACTACTGGAAAAACCATAGCTTTGACTGTATGGACTTTTGTCATCAAAGTGATGTTTCAGTCTAGGTTTTCTTCCAAGGAATGAGTGTCTTTTAATATCATGGCTGCAGTCACCAGCTTCAGTGATTTTAGAGCCCAAGAAATTAAAATCTGCCATTCTTTCCATTTTTTTTCCCCATCTATTTGCCATGAAGTGATGGGACTGGATGCCGTTGATCTTCATTTTTGAATAGTGAGTTTTAAACCAGCTTTTTCACTCTCCTCTTTCACCTTTATCAAGAGCCTGTTTAGTTCCTCTTCACTTTCTGCCATTAAGTAATATCATCTGAATATCTGAGCTTGTTGATATTTCTCCTGGCAATCTTGATTCCA
This sequence comes from Nanger dama, assembly GCA_917880005.1. NCBI lineage: Eukaryota > Metazoa > Chordata > Mammalia > Artiodactyla > Bovidae > Nanger > Nanger dama. Next base: position 26,594,188 of record CAKJTW010000022.1, read on the forward strand.
GCTTGTGATTCATCCAGCCCATTATTTCTCATGATGTACTCTGGATATAAGTTAAATAAGCAGGTGACAATATGCAGCCTCAATATACTCCTTTCTAAATTTTGAACTAGTCCTTTGTTCTATGTCCAGTTCTGATTGTTGCTTCTTGACCTGCATACAGGTTTTTCAGGAGGCAGGTAAAATCATCTGGTATTCATCTCCCTTTAAGAATTTTCCACAGTTTATTGTGATTCAAGTAGTCAAAGGTTTTAGTGTAGCCATTGAAGCAAAGTTGATGTTTTTCTGGAATCCTCTTGCTTTGATCTCTGCTTCCTCTGCCTTTTCTAAATCCAACTTGTACCTCTGGAAGTTCTCAGTTCACGTATTCTTGAAGCCTAGCTTGAAGGATTTTGAGCATTACCTTGCTGGCATGTGAAATGAGTGCAATTGTGCCATATTTTGAACATTGTTTGGCATAGCAAACATCCTTTCCCAACAACACAAAAGATTATACATGGATATCATGAGATGGTCAGTACAGAAATCAGATTGATTATATTCTTTGCAGTCAAAAATGGAGAAGCTCTATACAGTTAGCAAAAACAACACCTGGAGCTGACTGTGGCTCAGATCATGAGTTTCTTATTGCAAAATTCAGACTTCAATTGAAGAAAGTAGGGAAAACCACTCAGCTATTCAGGTATGACCTAAATCAAATCCTTATGATTATACAGTGACTTATGATTATAAAGTGACAAATAGACTCAAAGGATAGGATCTGATCCAGTGCCTGAAGAACTGTGGATGGAGGTTCATAACGTTGTACAGTAGGCAGTGACCAAAACACCTCAAAGGAGAAGAAATGCAAAAGGCAAAATGGTTACCTGAGAAGCATTATAAAGAGCTAAGTAAAGAAGAGAAGCGAAAGACAAAGAAGAAAGGGATAGACATACCCTACTGAATACAGATTTCCAAAGACTAGCAAGGAGAGATAAGAAAGCCTTCCTCAGTGATCAGTACAAAGAAATAGAGGAAAAAATAGATGGGAATGATTAGAGATCTCTTCAAGAAAATTAGAGGTACCAGGGGAACATGTCATGCAGAGATGGGCACAATAAAGGACAGAAATGGCAAGGACCTAACAGAAGCAGAGGGACTAAAAAGAGTTGGCAAGAACACACAGAAGAACTGTACAAATAAGGTCTTAATGATCCAGATAACCATGATGATGACGTCACTCACCTGAGCCAGTCATTCCTGGAGTGTGAAGTCAAGTGGGCTTTAGGGAGCATTACTACGAACAAAGCTAGTGGAGGTGATGGAATTCCAGCTGAGCTATTTTGAATCCTAAAAAATAATGCTGTTAAAGTACTGGACTCAGTATGCCAGCAAATTTGGAAAACTCATCAATGGCCATAGAACTGGAAAAGGTCAGTTTTCATTCCAGTCCCAAAGAAGGGAATGCCAAAGAATGTTCAAACTACTGTACAATCTACATCTGTTTTTACATTTAAAGTGGTCTTTTTTATAAACAGCAAGATAAGTAAGTTCTTTTCTTTTCTTATTGTTTGGTCTTCTACTCATTTTCTGCTATCTGTTTCAATTGAGCATTTTATATGATTTCATTTTTTCTCCTTTTTAAACATAGCAGTTATATTTATTTTTGATTTAGTGGTTTCCTGTTGATTTTTAAATAAAAATTTACAACTAATCTCAGTCCATTTCCCTATATTACTTCACTGTATTACTGCACATGAAGTAGCTATAAGAGTATTTCCAATTTCTCCCTTATAGCCATGAGTCATTTCATTTATCCATAAGTTATAACCACCAAATACATTGTTGCTATTAATTTGAAGAGTTGATCTATTAGAGTAAGTATTTATTTTTAGATTTTATTTTTCATTTATTTTTTCTTTAATGATCTTTTTTTTTTCTTAATGGAGATCTGGTTTTTGGACCTATATTATTTTCCTCTCTGAAGAACCTCTTTTAATGTTATTTTCAAGGCCAGTCTATTAGCAATAAATCCCCAGTCTTTGTGAGACAGTCTTTATTTCTCCTTCAAAAACTTCATTTTTGAAGGTTAGCCTGACTGTTTAGCTATAATTCTAGGTTGATAGGATTTTTTCTTTCTACACTTTAAGTATTTCACTACACACTCTTCTTGCTTCCATGATTTCTGGAGAAGTCCTGTGTAATTCTTATCCTTGCTCCTCCATAGGTAAGAATATTTTTCCTCCAGTTTCTTTCAAACTTTTCTGTCTGTCTTTGATTTTTGCACTTTGAATATGAGTGTTTGGTGATATCTCAGATTCCTGGATCTGTAGCTTGGTGTCTATCATTAATTTTTAAAAACTCTGTCATTATAGCCTCAAGTATTCTTCTGTTCCTCTTTGTCAGTCTGCTCCTCTCCTTATATGTGTGTTACATCTTTTTATAGTCGCCCCACAGTCCTTAGATTTGTTCTAGTCCATTCATGTCATTCCTTTTTTATCTCTGATTTCAGTGTGAGAGGTTTCTATTGGCATATCTTCAGGCTCACTGATTGTTTTTTTTTTTTTTTTTTTTTTCGCTCAGTCATGTCCGACTCTGTGACCTCATGGATGGTATAGTCCATGAAATTCTCCAGGCCAGAATACTGGAGTGGGTAGTCTTTCCCTTCTCCAGGGGATCTCCTAACCCAGGGATCAAACCCACATTGCAGGTGGATTTTTCCAGCTGAGCCACAAGGGAAGCCCTCACTGATTGTTTTTCATGTGCTTGTTGGCCATTTGTATGTCTATGGGGAAATGTTTATTTAGATTCTTTGCCCATTTTTGAGTCAGATTGTTTTTGTGTGTGTTGATATTGGGAGTTTTACGTATCATATATATCTTAGCTGTTAATCCCTTATCAGATACATGGTTTGCAAATATTTTTCCTATTTGGTTGGTTACCTGTTTACTCTTGATATTAGCTTTTGGTACATAGTTTTTTTTTTTTCTTAATTCTCAAGAAATTCTTTTACCTATTTTTTTTTCTGCTGTTGCCTCTGCCTTTGGTGTCATAGTCAACAAATCTGCCATTTACAGTATTATGAAGCTTTGACTCTGTTTTCTTCTAATAATTTTAGTTTTAGATCTTACGTTTAGGTCTTTGATCCATTTTTGAGTTGTTTTATATAGTGTTAGATAGTGATCTGTTTTCATAATCTTGTATGGGAATATCCAGTTTTCCCAGCCTTGTTTACCATCCTTGTAAAAATTATTGGACCGTACATGTGAGCATTTTTTTCTGGAATGTTTTCTATCTCATTGATCTGTATGTCTGTCCTTAAGACAGTACCACACTGTTTTGATTACTATAGCATGGTAGTAAGTTTTGAAATCAGAAAATGTAAATCTTCCACTTTATTCTTTTTCATAATTGTTTTGGTTGTTCTGGGTGCCTTGCAATTCCATACAAATTTTAGAATCAGTATGTCAGTTTCTACAAAGAACTCTTCTGGGATTCCAGTAGACATTGTATTGATCATTCTAAGGGAGTATTACCATCTTAACAGCACAAAGTTTTTAGATCCATGAACATGAAGTGATTTTTCATTTAAATCTTTATTCCTTTCAACAATGTTTTACAGTTTTCAGAGTGAGTTTTCACTTTCGTTAAAATTACCTTAAGTATTTTACTCTTTTCAGTGCTGTTGAATGGAATTTTTTTCTTAATTTTCTTTTCAGATTGTTCATTTTTAGTATATAGTATATTGATTTTTGTACATTAATCTTCTATCCTGTAATCTTGCTTAACTTGTATATTGGTTCCAATAGTTTTTTAGTGGATTCCTTAGGATTTCTCAATACAAATCTATGAATAAAGATAGTTTTATTTCTTTCTTTCTAATCTGAATGCCTTTTATTTCTTTTTTTGGAACTTCCTTCATTGGCCTTTTTATTTATTTTAATTGAATTATAATTGATTTACAGTGTTGTGTTAATTTCTGCTGTATAACAGAGGGACTCAGTTTATACATATACATTCTTTTAATTATTTTTCTGGACTAATTGTCATGTTTAGGAGATTGAGTACAAATGTTGAATACAGTGATGAGAGCAGACGTTCTTGTTTCCAATCTTAGGGGAAAACTATGTGTTAAATACAATAATATTCACTATTGAATATAATAGTACCTGTGGGTCTGTATTCTGCTAAGTCGCTTCAGTCGTGTACTACTCTGTGCAACCCCATGGACAGCAACCCACCAGGCTCCGCCATCCCTGGGATTCTCCAGGCAAGAACACTGGAGTGGGTTGCCATTTCCTTCTCCAGTGCATGGAAGTGAAAAGTAAAAGTGAAGACGCTCAGTCATGTCTGACTCTTAGTGATTCCATGGGACTGCAGCCCAGCAGGCTTCTCCGTCCATTGGATTTTCCAGGCTGCGTTCTAAACCTTGATTTTTTTTACATATTCATATCAATATCCTCAGAGAACCTTTGTTCTCTTTAAAAGTGGCATGATATTCCATTGTATTGAGTATATCAAAAAATTTAGTCAAACTTCTGATAAATATTTAGATGGCTTTTTTACTTTTAAGTCATGCTGTAATATGCAGTCTCGCTACATGTTATTTTACACCTGTGTGTATATCTCTAGGATAAATGTTTAAAAGAATTGTGTGATTTTGGTTGTTATAGTCATACTGCTCACTAGTGTGCTCCCACCAGAAAAAAAAAGTGTGAGAGTACATGTCTTCTGACATATTCTCAACAACATAATCTCAGTTCAGTTCAGTCACTCAGTCGTGTCCAACTCCCTGTGACACCATGAATTGCAGCACGCCAGGCCTCCCGGTCCATCACCAACTCCCGGAGTTCACTCAAACTCATGTCGGTAATGCCATCCAGCCATCTCATCCTCTGTCGTCCCCTTCTCCTCCTGCCCTTAATCCCTCCCAGCATCAGTCTTTTCCAATGAATCAACTCTTCACATCAGGTGGCCAAAGTACTAGAGTTTCAGCCTCAGCATCATTCCTTCCAAAGAAATCCCAGGGTTGATCTCCTTTAGAATGGACTGGTTGGATCTCCTTGCAGTCCAAAGGACTCTCAAGAGTCTTCTCCAACACCACAGTTCAAATGCAACAATTCTTCGGCTCTCAGCTATCTTCATAGTCCAACTCTCACATCCATACATGACCACAGGAAAAACCATAGCCTTGACTAGACGGACCTTAGTTGGCAAAGTAATGTCTCTGCTTTTGAATATGCTATCTAGGTTGGTCATAACTTTCCTTCCAAGGAGTAAGCATCTTTAATTTCATGGCTGCAGTCACCATCTGCAGTGATTTTGGACCCCCAAAAATAAAGTCTGACACTTTCCACTGTTTCCCCATCTATTTCCCATGAAGTGATGGGACCGGATGCCATGATTTTCATTTTCTGAATGTTGAGCTTTAAGCCAACTTTTTCTCTCTCCACTTTCACTTTCATCAAGAGGCTTTTTAATTTTAGTTCCTTTTCACTTTCTGCCATAAAGGTGGTGTCATCTGCATATCCTAGGTTATTGATATTTCTTCCAGCAGTCTTGATTCCAGCTTGTGCTTCTTCCAGGCCAGTGTTTCTCATGAAGTACTCTGCATATAAGTTAATTAAGCAGGGTGACAAAAGAATTTTATCTTTGGCTGTCTCAAAAGAAATTAATATTTCAGTATAGTTTTAGTTGCATTTTCCTTATGAAGTAGGTTGTGTATCTTTTCATATGTTTAAGAAGTAGTTAAATTTCCTTTTTGTGAAGATTGATTTTGTGAATATTTTTTGTAAAGATTCTCATTTTTAGTTTTTTGACATCTGTTTGGTTCTAATTCTACAAGTATCTCTAAGAGTGTCTCACCTCCCTGAGTACCTTGAGATACAGTTTATCTAATCTAAGAATTTGAGCTTTTTTGGTTCACTAGATTACTCATTAGATAATTCAATTCTATTTTAGTTATACTTATTTCATCCATTTTTTTCAGTAAAACATATCTCATCTTTTTGATATGTATGTAGTAGCAAAATAAAAATTGAATTCTCCATTCTCCTTTGTCTCATTTCTACTTTCTGCTCAAATTTTTACCTATGTTTTGATTATTTATGGATTGCTGTTTGTCTTAGTTCAACAGTCTCTAGAATAAAAGATGTCTGTTGACCATAGTCAGTCTTATCTCCTATTTATTTAATCACTTTTTAAAGAAGTAGTTAATTAACAACTACTGTATACTTAGCCATGTTCTAAGAAGAAACAATATATACTATTTTTGTTTTTAACAGAGAAAGATAAGGTTACTACACATAATAATTACAGCTTTGTCATTACTAGATAATAGCATTTGTCACTTTAGGTACACTGCATAACTTGTTAAAAATTTTGTTTACCAGCATGGATGAACTCTGCTTGCGCAAAATACCCAGAAGTTTTGAAAGAACTTTTTCTTCCCTACAGCTCAGTGCAGTGGTGAATAGGATTCTTAGAACTAGACATACAAGAGGGCTAGGCTATATTTGTATCAACTCCAAGTATTCTACAAAGTCAGTTATAGCATGTTCTTCCAAGTGCTTGTGGCAGAAGAAATATATTTCTATTGAGTTGTGTTAGGTTTCTAATAATCCTTTTTCTTAGAGGAAACAAGACACATTTATTCAAATAGCATATGATTCATTTCTGTCTCTCTGGTAAGTTTTCAGTATGTCCTTTGTCTCTTTTGTTTGATTGTGTGTGCTGCATCACTTCAGTAGTGTCTGACCCTTGGTGATCCTATGGACTATAATCCTCTAGGCCCTTCTGTCCATGAGCTTCTCCAGGCAAGAATACTGGAGTAGATTGCCATGTCCTCCTCCAGGGGATCTTCCTGACTCAGGGATCAAACCCACATCTCTTAAGTCTCCTGCATTGGCAGGTGGGTTCCTTACCACTAGTGCCACCTGGGAAGCCTGTTTGATTAGTTAAATTCAAGTTGGTACTTGCCTCTTCAGTCAGTCAGTTCAGTCGCATCCAACTCTTTGTGACCCCATAGACTGCAGCACACCAGGCTTCCCTGACTTGCCTTTTGAAAGCTACTAAATAAATTTTGACTTGAGGTCTCAACTTCTTTCACATTATACTAGAACTTTAAAAGTTATATATTAACAAATATTGACCTATAGTTGCTTTCTTGGAAATACTAAAGTTTATCTTAATTGAACCCAACTATATTTCAGAAATTGATTTTCTGTATTAATTATAGCTGCAGTTTCACTTAAAAACATTTTCTTTCTCTGAGGATTTATGTGTTGTGTAGTGACATTTTTTTCCTATCATAGAGGCAGTCTGTAGGGTTGATGTGCAGACACCTTCAGATATATGTTTATTTTTATAGCGTACTTCTGCCCTCTACTTGACTTCCTCCTCTTTTGCTGGTGGTCTTTCCACATTCCCTCCTGTTCTCTCTCAGTTTAGGAACAATAAGGTTGGTCAAGATAGGAAGGGAAAGGTATTAGAGTTTTCAAGCCAATGATCTTTCCTGTTCCTCTACCTTTCCCAAAAACTTCAATTTAATCAAAAAGTCTTAAGTAACATAGGATATTATAGAAAATATATTGGCTTAGTACCTGAAAATTTTAAGCCAGTCATCATCTGTTACCTGGAGCAACAGGTAATTCTTATAGCTCTTTGAGCAAAAGAAAGGAGATTGACAGTGTGGGTGGTCTTCTTGAACCATAGGAGTATAATTTAGCACATCTACACTGAAAGAGCCATGCTAAGAAGCAACAACTCAACTAGCAGTCAGTCAGAGCATATGTCACACTTTTAAATGATTAATAATAGTGTATAATATTTTAGATTAAATAATTAACTGTAAGATGATGATAGGGTAGCTTACTGTATAATCAAAAAGTTGAATAAGATTAAATAGGTAAGAGCTCAAGTTAGATGATTTGGACTACCTCATTAGTTGCTTACCAGTAGTGTGAACTCAGGCAGTCACTTTATCTCATTTTGTATCATCAGGGCCTGTGTCTATAAGGTGAGGATGATAACATACCTACCTTAGCTGACTACACTCTGATACTGAAGTTAGAATATATTTACTGGCACAAAACAAAAGCCCTCAATAAATGTGTAAGTTCTTTTCTTCCTTTTTGTAAGCTTTCATATACTATCATTAGAGTATTAAGACTATTTGCAAGATTAATCATGCTAAATTAGATTTTTAAAAACAACAAATATTTATATTAAAACAATTAGCAAGGGTTTCCTGCTGGTCCAGTGGTTCAGAATTTACCTTACAGTGTGAGAGACACTAGTTGGATCCCTAGTTGGGGAGGATCCCACATGCCACAGGGCAGCTGAGCCAGTGTGCCACGACTAATGAGCCTGCACTCTGAAGCCCGTAAGCCACAACCACTGAAGCCTGTGCCCCACAACAGAAGAACAACCACAGTGAGGACCTCGTGCCACTAGAAAGCAGCCCACTGTCTGCAGCTGAAGAAAGCATGTGCACAGCACCGATAAGACCTAGCCTAACCAGAAAATAAATGAATAAACAAACTAAATAAAAACAGTATTTCCAGCTTGTTTTATGAGTTAAGTAGTTGTGTATTTTTTTCCTCAGTGGTTATAATCATTCCATAATATATGTTAAATGCTCTCATCATCCTCTCTTTATCAGGCTTCTGTTACTCTTTAAGAAAATTATAGATTTACCTGTTCTCGTTCTTAGTGGCATTCCCTAGTCATTTTAACATTTTTCATATCTAAATCTAATAGAAACTCATTGCTCTATTTAAATTATACTTGGTCTTTTTGGCAGTTTTGTTTCATAACAATTATAATTTCTTCTTAATGGTTTATTTCATATGATTTAAATTTCTTCTTTGGAGGTATTCCTTTAAAATGTTGCTAATATCATGTACACCTGTGGTGGATTCATGTCAATGTATGGCAAAACCAATACAGTATTGTAAAGTAAAATAAAGTAAAAATAAACATTTTTAAAAATATAAAAATAAAATGTTGCTAATAGCTCCTCTCTTCCACTTAAATTTATATCATTGTCGTGAATTATCTGAAAAATATATTTAAATGAAAAAAATGCATTTTTAACATTAGGTGGTGTATGATTTAGAAGATGAGATACAAAAACTGAGAATGTGAGATAGCTCATTAATAATTTTACATTGATATATCTGAAATGATTTTTAAATAAAATATTTAAAAATAAAAGAAGATATATTAGAATTCTGAAGGATCCACACTGTATGGTAGAAGTAACATGTACAGTATTATAGGTATCAAATAATGTTTAAACAATACTGTAACCACTTGAAATTTGAAATTTTTTTCCTTCACTTACAGAACTGGGACTTAAAATATTAAGTGTAAAACTTGTCATCTTACAAGGTTTCGTTTATAAATTAAATATTTATAATCATGCTTTTCCTGTAAGGGGTTAGTTGCTCAGTCATGTCCAGTTCTTTGCAGCGGCATGGACTATTCCCCCAGGCTCCCCTCTCCACAGAATTCTGCAGGCAAGAATACTGGAGTGAGCAGCCCTTCCCTTCTCCAGATCTTCCTGACTCAGGGATCAAACCTGAGTCTCCTGCATTGTTGGCAGATTCTTTACCACCTGAGCCACCAGGGGACTTCCCTGGTAGTCCAGTGGCTAAAACTCTGTGCTTCCAGTGCAGTGAGCGCAGGTTCAATACCAGGTCAGGGATAAGAGATCCCACATGCCCTAAGATGAGGCCAAATAAATTATGCTTTACTTGTCTTCAAAATCAGACAGCACCTGTTTATCAGAAAATCAACAATTAAAAGATACTGACTATTTAGTGTTCATTCTGAGTTTGAATTTAAAACTCTGCTTTACTCCCACTATTAGAATAATTAGAACTATTTATTTCCTATGAAAATGTAATTGATGGTTCATTTTCTGTGGAAAAGTTGAAGAGTTGCCTTTCCTGAGTTGTCCTTTTTGCTGAATTTTCAAAATGGAAAATTGTAACTTTATGGGGTTCTCAAAATGATTTTCATCGTTTTTTTAAATGATAATCCATATCATGATTATGTGCTTATTTTTATTATGCTTAATCATCAAATAAAGCATGGTTTAGTCATTTAATGACCTAAGTCATGTCCAGCTCTTGTTACCCCATGGACTTGTAGCCTGCCAGGCTCCTCTGTCCATGGGATTCTCCAGGCAAGAGTATTGGAACAGGTTGCCATTTCCTTCTCCAAAATAAAGCGTAAACAGTATCATTTGAGCCTGAACTAGAATGTCATTAGGAAATTCTGTTGGGTAGGAAATATAGTACATTTTTAAAGTTTTTAAAATTATCATTGGCCTATTCAGTTTTTCCATAGGTTAGTTATAAAATTGAGTTTTCCGTTATTTTTAGGGTAGGAATAGAGGCCAAGATTTATCATATTGCATAATAACATTTACTATGAAATCTGTATATTAACTCTGATTGAAAGGTTCAATTTCAGTCAGTAGATCAAACCATCAAGTAACATCTTTTAAAACTTTCAAAAGCTTTCAAGAAGAAAACCACAGTCTGAGCAAAGCAGTATGTATTATTATTTTAATATACTGGTTTTTTTTCAGGCTCATGAGAGGCTAGAAGATTCAAAACTAGAAGCTGTCAGTGATAATAACTTGGAATTAGTCAATGAAATTCTCGAAGATATCACCCCTCTAATAAATGTGGATGAAAATGTGGCAGAACTGGTTGGTATACTCAAAGAGCCTCACTTCCAGGTAAAATTTCTCTATTCTCTTCTTTCCAAGTCCCCTGTATTCCCAAAATATTCTTTTTAGTAGTTTCTGTTTAAGATGAAGTTTTTGAAAGATTTAGGGCCATATTTTGCAAATTCCAACTTAGATGTTTTAATATCCTCATATGCTTATGCTGCATAAACAGATATACATACTATACAGATGTACAGTGTCTGTCAAAGAAATGCATTAGGATGGACTTTTCTTTGTGTAATTAAAAAAACAACCAACCTACTTCACCATCAGACCACATGCTTGGGACACTTTTCTCATGGTGATAGTGGATTTTTCTTCCTTAATACCACTGTTTCCCAGCCCTTCTTGTGACCAGTGATATGCCTTTTCAGTATTGCTTCTAAGACTGGGTTGCAGCTGATGACCTTAGAACAAGAGAGAGCTGTAGAGGGTAGAAGCAATGACATACTTTCCACAGGGACAAAAAATTAAGCATTTGTCTGTGTAGGTGAAGAAAGATGAATCAGTTTCAGAAGAGAGAAAGGAAAGTGGAGATTTCTTAGAAATCTATAATTAAGACAGTTTGGAATTGGAGCAGTATTAGAAAAATAGATTACCTGAAGAGAAGAGAAACCTCAGAAATACATCCTCAGACAAATGGCAGCTTGATTTATGAGACATTATATTTTAGTGGAAAAAGAATGGACTGTTGAATAAATGGTCGTGAGATAGAAGAATAAAGTGTCACCTTCTTGTCACTGCAAATCTTAGCATTAAAAATCAAATGGCAGGACCCCTATGCTTTTCTTCAAGATTTTCCATGGCTCTCTAACCATGTTACTGCAAAAATTATGTAAATGTATAGTGAGATGGTTCCAACATAAATCTATATCTTAAGTACAAAAACAGAGACACCATTATGCAGGGGCCAGTTAATTGAGGCCTTAAGTGCATACTAAAATATTTAAAGTTTATCCAGAGGACATTGGGAAACCTTGGGTTGGGATAGAGGTGGGGGAGGTTATTAAACAGGGAGAGGTCAGATTGTGGACCTGTATGGTTTTGTGCCAAGGTGAGAAGTGGCAGTGGCAGCATGGATAGTGGGAAATGTGAGAATTTTCAAGTTTTAAGCTGTAAAATCAATAGGGCTTAGTGAGTGATTACATGTGACAGCCACAGAAGAGAAATATGGGAAGTTGATAAGGACAGGATTTCTGACAAACAATTGATGGCATCTGCTGAGATAAGGAACACTCTAGGAGGGCTATTTTGGGCATGCTAATGTTAAAGTAACTGGCCATGTTAAGTTTGTGGTATCTTAGAAGCATGCATCTGGTAGAACTTTACAAGCATGCTATATTTTTTATGTAAGTATAAAATTTAATGCATAAATTTATATGAGGTCTAAAAATATATATAAACTTGTGAAATAGCAGCAAGTAAAAATGCAGAAATTAAGACATTGCATTTTTTATTACCCAAATCACCACTATACTACCATGGTGCATATTTCTCCATATTTTTTCTATTCATAAACATACATATGTATTTTTTTTCTTTATTGACTGCAATCATTTTGCATAAGCTGTTTTGTAATTTACCCTTTTTTCAGCCATTGACTTCCACTTTTCCATTTCAGTAGACCTCTGTAACATGCAGTGCATTTTACACAAAATATTCTTTACAGCTGGTTTGTATGTATGAATTTTCAAATTAGGTCCATATGTGGCATTAGTTAGACCATCCCTTTCTCCCTTGATTATGATGTTGACCTACTAGAGAGACCAGACTAGGCCATTATCCTGCAGAGTCCACTCTTTGGATTTACTTGTGTGCTTTCCTGCTATGTTGTACAGTTATCCTATTTCTTATAAACAGAAGTTTTACCTAAAAGATGGCTTAAGTTATATTTGAAACTAGGATGCATCTTGGGCTTACTAGGTGGCACTAGTGGTAAGGAACCTGCCTGCAGTGCAGAACACTTCAGAAACACAGGTTCAGTCACTGGGTCTAGAAGATCGCCTGGAGAAGGCCTAGTAACCCACTCCAGTATTCTTGCCTGGAGAATCCCATGGACAGGAGAGCCTTGGTGGGCTACAGTCATAGGGAAACAAAGAGTTGGACGTGACTAAAACAACTTAGCTGGCACTCAGGATGCATCTTAAGTAAGGTGATACAACGTAACTTAATCTGTATCATATGATGTATAATATCTGGTTGGCCCATCACTCTTTTTTTTCTGAATTGAATTTTTTTTTAATTTTGTATTGGGAGTGAGTGTGTTAGTCACGTACATATGTCTGACTCTTTGTGACCCCATGGACTATAGCCCGCCAGGCTCCTCTGTCCTAGCCAATTAACAAACAATGTTGTAATAGTTTTAAGTGAATAGTGAAGGGGTTCAGCCATACGTTGCCCCATCACTCTTCATGCTGAGATTAATCTCTTGATCAAGGGCAATGACAGCCAAATCCTACCCTTGAAAGCCTTTCCACTAAGAAGTAATCTAGTGTGTTATTATTCTGGCATTATACAAATGCTGTTTCCTTTCAACCATTTAGTTACTGATGAGCTCAAATTAATAATCCTTGCCTGACTCAATATTTTCATTAGAGGTTGCAAAATGACATTTTTCAAATTCTCTCATTCTTAGCTGGTCTTCTTATATAGAGTTTTTCCTCATCAGCTGAGCTGTTTAGTTAACCTACAATGCATTTCCAACTGAAAAGTTAGGGAAATGCCAGCTTCTTCCCTTTGCCAATTTTAACAGTAAAGAATTGTTTAAAAGAGCAGTATCAAATGGTAACAAATGAGATTTTTTTCTGTCCTGTTTTTAAGTAGCATTGTGGATTTATGGAGTTTTCATTAATTCATTATGTTTCAATCATATATAATCCTTTGTTTTGATTTTTCAAATTATCATGACTCTTGGCCAGTTGTGGGCAGATTTTTAATATATGATTCTGAAGCTGATCTAAAAAGCCTCTTGATGAAAGTGAAAGTGGAGAGTGAAAAAGTTGGCTTAAAGCTCAACATTCAGAAAACGAAGATCATGGCATCCGGTGCCATCACTTCATGGGAAATAGATGGGGAAACAGTGGAAACAGTGTCAGACTTTATTTTGGGGGGCTCCAAAATCACTGCAGATGGTGACTGCAGCCATGAAATTAAAAGATGCTTACTCCTTGGAAGGAAAGTTATGACCAACCTAGACAGCATATTCAAAAGCAGAGCCATTACTTTGCCGACTAAGGTCCGTCTAGTCAAGGCTATGGTTTTTCCTGTGGTCATGTATGGATGTGAGAGTTGGACTGTGAAGAAGGCTGCGCACCGAAGAATTGTTGCATTTGAGCTGGGGTGTTGGAGAAGACTCTTGAGAGTCCCTTGGAGTGCAAGGAGATCCAACCAGTCCATTCTGAGTGAGATCAGCCCTGAGATTTCTTTGGAAGGAATGATGCTAAAGCTGAAACTCCAATACTTTGGCCACCTGATGCGAAGAGTTGACTCATTGGAAAAGACTCTGATGCTGGGAGGGATTGGGGCAGGAGGAGAAGGGGATGACAGAGGATGAGATGGCTGGATGGCATCACCAACTCGATGGATGCGAGTTTGAGTGAACTCCGGGAGTTGGTGATGGACAGGGAGGCCTGGCGTGCTGTGATTCATGGTGTCGCAAAGAGTTGGACATGACTGAGCAACTGAACTGAAGCTGGTGAGAGAGATCTGGATCAAGGGAGTTCTCAGTAGTGGTTCAAGTCACAGGAATGGATAATATTGCCTAAGAAGAGTGTATAGGGTAAAAACTAAGCAGCCCAGGTTAGTGATTTAAGTAGCTTCCATAATTTATAGGAATAATCCTTGATATATGAATTTGTGAGTTTTTTCTTTGTAATTTTTCTTCAGTCTTTTATACTATTTTCATGAAATGACTAAGTTACTAATTAATGCCTTGGAAATTTTTAGTAGTCTATTGGGATAATGAGCTGCCACTTTTAATAATTTATTCCATCTGTAATCAATAACCACAGGCTGTTTTGAATCCTTCTAGTCGCTCTTGGAGGCCCATGATATTGTGGCATCAAAGTGTTACGAGTCACCTCCATCAAGCCCGGAAATGAATAATTCTTCTATCAATAATCAGTTATTACCAGTAGATGCCATTCGTATTCTTGGTATTCACAAAGGGCTGGGGAACCGCTGGTGAGTTGATCAGTCAGTGCCTTCTTAAATCTGAAATCTTACATACTCGAGACTGAGTCACTATTCTATCTCAGTTTTTTTCTTTCATAATTTATGTCCTTATGAAAACTTTACTCATGTTTGTTTCATCAATTTTTTTTTGGCTTGTGTATAAAATACACAGGTGATACTCTCAACTTGATTTAGCATGCAGAATTAAACCAAAATTAAACTGAAATAGAGGAGAGAAGTTTGCTGATGAGTAGAAAAAAATTTCAAAGGATAACTTTTTTCCTGTACCCTTTGAAGAAATGAATTGAGGTTGCTTGCTAATTATATATAGTAGCAAAATGCAGCAGAACATTGTTATTAAAAATTGAAAACATTGGTAGGATTCTGTAAGTAAATGTTTACAGTTTCATGCTAACATGGCATTTTGGGCTCTGACTATGAGAACAGTGAAGTGAGAAGAAAAACCACCAGGAACAAGGCCGTCAGAATGCACAAATACATTGCTTGCTCCTTGCTTCCTCCTATCTTGTGGAGTGCAGCTAAGAGATGTTTTAATTTTCAAGATTACTCTTGCCATGGAAGTCCCTTTTAAGGGATGATGTATGTTGTCACAGTTGTACATGGTTTAATGAGATTGGAGTATTGAGTTAGGAGTGAACATGGGAAAAGTAGGAATGATTTACTCACTTATTCTTAGAATTATTTTCTTATATATACATATTCAGGAATGTTTCACGATTTCTTCCTAACAACCTAAAATCAGTAATCCCATTACTTGTTTCTTCAGGGTGTGACATTTAGGGTTGAAAATAATGATCTGGTAATTGCCCGAATCCTCCATGGAGGGATGATAGACCGTCAGGGTCTGCTTCACGTGGGAGATATCATTAAAGAAGTCAATGGCCATGAAGTTGGAAACAACCCAAAGGAACTACAGGAATTACTGAAAAATATTAGTGGCAGCGTCACCCTGAAAATTTTACCAAGCTATAGAGATTCCATTATTCCTCAGCAGGTTAGTAATAAAATTCATGCTAATACTAAGAATCCTTTTTAAAAAATCACACTGTTGGATGTAACCACCAGTTGCTACTTTTTGCCAAAGAGAAGAGAAAAACTGTCTGGTTTAATTGTTCTAAAGTGCCTTATTTTGTCATGGGTGAATTCTTGGTATTTTTAAACAATATTATCTTACTATTCAAAAGGAATTTACTTAAATCTCTTTGTGAATACCATGAACCCTCTGTTCAATTCAGTCATCAGTTGTGTCGTCTGACTGTTTGTGACCCCATGGCCTGCAGCACTCCGTACCTCCCTGTCCATCACCAACTCCTGAAGTATGCTCAGACTCATGTCCATTGAGTCAGTGATGCCATCCAGCCATCTCATCCTCTGTCTTCCCTTTCTCCTCCTGCCTTCAATCTTTCCCAGCATCAGGGTCTTTTCAGATGAGTCAGTTCTTCACATCAAGTGGCCAAAGTATTGGAGTTTCAGCTTCACTATCAGTCCTTCCAATGAATATTCAGGATTGATTTTCTTTAGGATGAACTGGTTGGATCTCCTTGCAGTCCAAGGACTCTCAAGAGTCTTCTCCAACACCACAATTCAAAAGCATCAATTCTTCGGCACTCAGCTTTCTTTATAGTCCAACTGTCACATCCATACATGACACTGGAAAAACCATAGCTTTGACTAGATGGACCTTTGTTTGCAAAGTAATGTCTCTGCTTTTGAATATGCTATTTGGGTTGGTATAGCTTTTCTTCCAAGGAGCAAGCATCTTTTAATTTCATGGCTGCAGTCACCATCTGCAGTGATTTTGGAGCCCCCAAAACTAAAGTCTCACTGTTTCCATTGTTTCCCCATCTATTTACCATGAAGTGATGGGACCAGATGCCATGATCTTAGTTTTTCAAATGTTGAGTTTTAAGCCAACTTTTGGCTTAAACTCACCTTGTGCAGGGACTTTTGGACCCCTAGCATTTCGGTAACCTACAGCTAATATGAGAAAAACCTTAAAGACTTTTTGTCATTAATTAGCAAACAGTTTTGACACATGTCATGTTCCAAGCCCTTGTGTTCCTCATGTTCCAACAGGAAAATAAGCATGTAGTCCTGATCACCTCTAACTTAGTGTTCCAGTGATGGGCTAAACAGATAATGAGGCCAGAAAGTGAGAATGGGTCCAAATTGAAAAGAATCTTGAACACACCTTGGTGTGTACCATTTGCTCTACGTTTTGTAACTGATTTTTAGGTAAAACAGATTATCAAGCATGGCAGTGTTTTAATGACAGTGGTCACTAACCTCATTATGTTGAGTGAATTTTAAAAAGAAGAGAGATGAGATTGTGTAGCCAGGAAGCAGATTTCTGAAAGTGTGAGGTAATTTGTGAAAGGCAATTCTTAGGAAAGGCTGTGATGACTGCTTTGTTTCAAATAACTGTGCCACCGCTTACTAGCTTATCCTCTCTGCTTTCATTTTCTCATCTGTATAGTTAGGAGTATTTCTTTTCTCAAAAGATTACTGTAAGGATCAAAGAACTTAATTCAGCAGCACTTGTCAGCCCAGCCCATGCAAGCCCATAGCTGCTGCTATTGTTGTGATGGTGGTAATGAGCTGGTGGTGTAATTCCAAAGAAATGGTAAAGAAGGAAAAAGTGATGAGATAATTGCAAAGGAACAGTTAACACTTAAGCATATTGAAACTTGAGAGGGTTTTCAAATCCAAATAATGTAGACATAGGAAATATTTATCAGTGTTTTAGATGCATTTAATTATTTAGGTTTTCTAGAAATTTGTTCCAAGTATGAGTAAAACTGTAGGTCTTGTACATAAGATGCTGCCACTATACTTATTTTAATATTGTTAATATGATAATTTAAAAGGCTAGTATGTCTATTTCTATAAAAGTCTTAGAAATAACCTGTGTTGAACACCTGCTCTATATTGTTCTTTGGGAGAGTAAGAATAGTCAGTCATGAATTTTTAACATGTAAATTGGATTTCAGAAAATATACAGGCTTGTTGTGAAATTTTGTTTAAATAAAGGATAGAGACCTTGTCTTTTCAAGGAAAAGAATCATAAGAGAAATGGCATTAGAAATTAGACATTTTAAATAGCCAGTGTCCCTCAGACTAGCTTTATTCCTCAGTTGGCACCTAAGTAGATTGGAAAAGTAGGACTTAAGATTTATTTATTTTTTAAAAATTATACATTAGTTGTGAGAGACTTTTTTTTAACCCCCTGTGGTTCAAACTTCAGAATTCCTACCAGCTCACCATGACTATAATGGACTTTTATGGAAAATTTTTTGTAATATCAGTAGCTAGGGCTTTGGCTCAAATCCCATTGTAGAATCTGCGCCCGGTGAATGGTCTCAATGATGAGAAATGCAAGGATCTTTAGCCCTGTCTTTAGATGTACATTGTTCTCTTTGTGCCTTCTCAAAATCTGCTTTTTATTTAGCCTTCAGAACTGGGAGAAGGCATTGAAATGGGGAAGGTCTAACCTTCCATCCAAGCCTGAGCCAGTCTCAGACCTGTCTTACCATAAAAAAGAAGGGACTAACATAAAAACTTCAAACAGGAGAGATAAAACACACCCAAATTGGGACATTTTTAAAGTGAAAGGGGGAATAATTACTAATTATACCACTCCGGTACTCTTGCCTGGAAACTCCCATGGATGGAGGAGCCTGGTAGGCTGCAGTCCATGGGGTTGCTGAGTCAGACATGACTGAGTGACTTCACTTTCACTTTTCACTTTCATGCATTGGAGAAGGAAATGGCAACCCACTCCAGTGTTCTTGCCTGGAGAATCCCAGGGATGGCGGAGCCCAATGGGCTGCCGTCTGTTGGGTTGCACAGAGTCGGACACTACTGAAGTGACTTAGCAGCAGCAGCAGCATACTAGAATAGGACTGTCCTGGGCACACTGTGTTCCTCTTATAAGAGTAACACTAATGGAAAGCAAGGGCTTTTAGCCTCTCCAGTTCTGCCGCTCTTTTACTAACTGGAAGCTCCACCAACTCTATTTCTTAACTGTCATGAGAGCAGATGGAAGCCAGGAGGTCTTCATACCAGGGTTGTGTCTTTCAAAGCATGGTCAATAGATCATCTTTATCAATATCATTTGAGTCACTTATTAAAAATCCAAAATCTTTCATGAGACCACAAAATCTATATTTTTACATTTGAAGACCAGGAGGGGTTAGAAATTGCAGCTAATTCTGAAGTTCTCCAGCTTACATGTATGTAGGTTTCCAAAGACTGTTTAAAATTCCATTTCTTTATTTAAGGCCAAATTAATGGGAATTCTCTCTTTAAGGCCATTATGAGCCACATAACAAAAATATGAAGAAATTTGTTTTATTTCATTCAAGGATGTACATGTAAGAATTCTCAACAGTGTATTAGCAAATGAAATTTAATGATATATAAAAAGATAACATGTCCAAGCTAGGATGGTTTCATGTTTGAAAGTTGATATATATGTAACCAAACAACAGATTAAAGAAGAAAAATATCAGTAGAAAATTTGATAAAATTCAGTACCTGTTCATGATTTTTTTAATTATTTTACTTTACAATATTGTATTGGTTTTGCCATACATTGATTTGAATCCGCCATGAGTGTACATGTGTTCCCCATCCTGAAACCCCCTCCCTCCTCCCTCCCCATCCCATCCCTCTGGATCATCCCAGTGCACCAGCCCCAAGCACACTGTATCATGCATCAAACCGACTCGTTTCACATATGATATTTTACATGTTTCAGTATCATTCTCCCATACCATCCCACCTTCGCCCTCTCCCACAGAGTACAAAAAACTGTTCGATACATCTGTGTCTCTTTTGCTGTCTCGCATACAGGATTATCGTTAACCATCTTTCTAAATTCCATATATATGTGTTAGTATGCTGTATTGGTGTTTTTCTTTCTGGCTTACTTCACTCTGTATAATAGGCTCCAGTTTCATCCACCTCATTAGAACTGATTCAAATGTATTCTTTCTAATGGCTGAGTAATATTCCATTGTGTATATGTACCACAGCCTTTTAAGATTAGTAAATTGGGAACAGGAAAGAACTAACTTCCTTAATCTTATTAAAAAAAACAACACTAAAACATTATTCTCAATAGTTGACTGTTAGAAGCATTTCTCTTTAAAAATTAGGAACAGGACTTTAAGCTGGTCTTCCTGAGACTACTTGAGTGCCAAGCCCAGGGTCCCTGTGAAGTCCCATTTCCACTCCAAGATGGAAAAAAAACACCATAAAGAGAAAGTTGCCAAACTTCAGGCATATTTGTGCATTGGTAAAGGGACCACCCTCAGATGACAGAACAAATATCTGTTATAACAGATGATAGAAAAAGTCTTCAGTTCTCTTTAAAGAAATTTCAGAATAAACATTATCTCTGATTTTAAAGAGGTGAGTATATTTGCAAACCAAAAAGTGATGATTCATTTTAACAGTCCTGATGCTCAAACATTTCTGGCAGCAGTCCATTACCAGCTGTGCTGCGACAAAGCTCCTGACAGAAAAGCCACCCAAATCTTAGACCAGCTTGGTGTCAACAAGCTTTCAGAATCCTGGCAGAAGCTGGGTGGAAAGCCCCACTTGCTATTGGGAAGGAGAGTGATCTTGTTCAGAATTTTGATGAGGCTTCCAACAGTGAGGCAAACTGAATTTCTTTTAAAAAAGAAAGAAAAGAAACTTCAAGAATGTTGACTCCTAAAAAATTTTGTTTAGGATGTAGTTAAATATAGAAACCTGTAGTATTTTAAGTTCTGAGGCTCTTGGGCACTGGTGTTTTTAAATTTTAGTTTGTACACAATTATTTGTTTGTAGTTAATTGAGCCAAAGAAGCCAGAACATAAAGTTTAAAACAAGGGTTAATAGTGTCATTGCCTAGTTAAAAAAAATTAAGAACTAGAGAAGGATGTTCATTAGTACCATTTATGTTCAGTATTTTATGGAAAATTCCATAAGCATAAGAAGACAGAAATTAATTATGAAAGCAGAAGATTTGGAAAGAAGAACATAAAACATTATTTTCAAATAATATTTTTAACTGAAACCCTCCTTGAACTATAAATTACTAGAAATAATTTAGCAGAATGTTTTGAAATAAGATTAATATACAAAAGTCAGTTACATTTCTATATGCCATCAGCAGACATCTATAGATGTAACTAAGACATCATTTATAATAGAGAATGTCACATTTATGTCTAGAAACAACCTAATAAAAATAGTCACCTCCATGCACAAAAAAATTAATATCTAAATAGATATATCATGTTCATGGACAGGAAAACAGTATTATGAAGATATTAATTTTCCTCAAATTGACTTGTAGATTCAGTTAAATTCCAATGAAAATTTCAATAAGATTTTTCTTGGTATTTGATAAGATGCATAGCTAAGACACTTGAGGCAGAAAAGCAGAAACGGGCTTATTATTAATGTGTAGGAATTAATATATGTGGTATTGGCGTAGGATTAGACAGAATGAGCAGTGGAAGAGAGAGTTCAGAAAGAGATCTACACATATATGTTACTTTGATATCTCGTGAGAAAAAGACTGTTCAGTGAAAGTGTTAATTCATAGGGATAATAAGTGAAAATGTATTCCTATTTACTGTCCATACACTAATCAAGTAAAAGGGGATACATGGTCAGTAAACATGCAAAGAGATATTTAAAATCACAGTGTGAGATACCATTTTATACCATTCAGTTGCAAAAAAAATGTAGATGTGAAACTAGAGTCTCTCTTCTACATTGCTGGTGGCAGTGTAAGTTGGTATAACCACCTTGGGGGTAAAAGGTTTAGCATTATCAAGGTTGAAAGTTTCCACATACTAAAACATGTAATTTTTAGAGCAATACGTGTGCAGCTGGAAACATGTCGATAAGCTTGTCAGTTCCCCAAAAGAGCACATGCAGACAGCATAATACTATCTTTTAAAAGTTTTAAATAGCTGTGTATTTTTGAAGATTATATATAGGTTTAATAAAACTTACAAAAGGAAAGCAAAGAATTTGTGAACACAGGATTCAGGATGAGGGTTACCTTTGCTTTTGGGGAAGCCAGGGCAGTGCAAGGGAACAAATGTGGGCAGGAGGACTCTGTAGGTTTCTAGCTTCTGTTTTATGTGGTAAGCCCATGACTGTTTATTCCATTATTAAAACTAACAAGATTTAAAAACAAAAGCAGACCTTGCATGGACCAATGACTCAGGTGTAGTGTAAAGTAAGAATTGTTAATATGATTCAGATCAGCATAGGTTTATTTGTTTATACTATCAGAATGTGACCCACGTATGGTTATTTACCGTATAGGAGTATGAATTGCCCCTCAGAGCTTTTAAACCAAATGTATAGTTTTCTTGCTGATTTCAAAATATGTTATTTGTCTGTGTGCATTTGAGTAGGTAGAATTCATGCACTTTGAAAATCTTTAGGAAAATAGCGTATCTGTTACTGTCTTAGAGAATGTCTTAGCAACTCTGATCATTGCATTCACTACCTTGTCACTACTATACTTACATACTGTTACTTATATGCAAACTCAGGTGGACCTGAAACTATGGTTTGAGGCTGAGAGTGTGTGAGTGTGTGTGCAGCACTTGTACCATGTTCAACCAACACATTCCCAAATGAATTACCAGCCTCTTTCTGATTTATGACAAAGGTCATGGTGGAGCTGTTTCTCCAGCCTTTCACATTTGATTTCTTCTGCTAACTGTTACCATTTGCACAGGCACAGCATATTTCTGTACAGTATTTTATTTTGTCAGTACTTTGACTTTTTATTTTTACATTTGAAAAATATCTTTGAGGTAAAGTTCATAGAAATAGCATACACTTAAAGTATGTAATTAATGAATGTGGACATATTATGTACCCATGAAACACTCAATACAGTCAAGATAGTGAACATCTCTGTCACCCCTAGAAGTTTTCCTGGGTTCACTGTAATCCTTCCTGCCTGCTCCTTATCCCAACCTTCATGCCAGGCAAGTACTGCTCTTCTGTCACTATCAATTAGTTTATATTTTCTGTATTTTTATGTAAATGGGTTCATACAACATCAATCCTTTGATTTTGCTTTAAAAAAATCTTGACTTCTTTCATTCAACATAATTATTTGAGAGATTTAACCATGTTTTCCTGTGTATCAGTAGTTGATTCCTTCTTATTGACAAGTGGTATTCGATTACATGGCTATACCACAGTTGGATTTATCCATTAACTGGCTAGTGAACATTTCTGTTGTTTCTAGTTAGAGGCTATTATAAATAAAGATGCTAAACATTTACATGTAAGTCCCTTGAGTAAATACCTAAGACTTGAAGTATTGGGTCATTTGATAGTTGTATGTTGAACTTTTAAAGAAATGGCCAAACTATTTTCAAAAGTGGTTGTACCAATTTACGTTTTCATCAACATTACATGAAAGTTGCAATTACTGCACATCTTCACCAACATTTGCTATGGTCAGTCTTTATAATTTTAGCCATTCTTAGAAGGGTGGATGGTGTCTTATGGTGATTTTAATATGCATTTTCCTAATGATTGCTAATATTGAGCATCTTTTCATGTGCTTATTTGCCATGGTTATGACAACTTTAATGTCTTCAAATCTTTCACCCATTTTTTATTGAGTTTTTTTTCCATTTGTTTAGTTTTGAGAGTTCTTTATGTTTTGATACAAGTACTTTATCGGAATTACGATTTAGAAAGACTTTTTCTTAGTGAGGAGGCTTGTCTTCATTCTCTTAGCAGTATAATATGAAGGCAGATGTTCTTAATTTTGATAAAGTCTAATTTGTCCTTTTTTAAATGAATCATGCTTTTTTTCTGTTTTAAAAAAATGTTTGTACAACACAAGGTTATAAAGATTTTCACTTTTAGTTGTATACTCTCATCTTGTTCTATGATCCATTTTCTCTGAATTTTTGTATAGGGTATAAGATATGAATCAAAGAATTGGTTTGAATTTCCTGTTTCTGTTTTTGCATCTGGGTATCCAATTTTTCCAGCTCTGTTTGTTGAAAAACTGTTTCTTTCATTAGATTTGGACTTTTTTTTTTTAATTGTTTCTACTTCAAATATTTTTTCTGTTCCTCACTTTCTCCTGCCCTTTGGTGATACATGAGCTATTCATGTTGGGCTCCTGGAAGCTGTCCTGTAGCTCACTGATACTCTTCATTTCTTCAGTCTTGTTCTTTCCCACTTTTTCATGTTGGACAGCTTCTAATTTCAATGTCTTCAAATTTATTATTCTCTTTTTTCCTAAAATATCTAATCTGCTGTTAATTATATCTGATATACTTTTGATCTCAGATATTTTTGTTTTCATCTCTAGAAATTTGAACTGAATCTTGTTTTCTTATATCTGCCATGTTTCTGCCTAACATGTTGAATCCTTCCTCTAGCTTCTTGAACATATGCTACAATATGTAAAGTTAAAAATAACTATTTTAATGTCCTTGCTTACTAATTCAATCAATTCAATCCTATTTGTCATTTCTGTGTCACTCTTCACTGGTTTATTTTTCTCCATATTTTAGATTGTATTTTCTTGCTTATTTGCATGCCTGGTTATTTTTGATTGGCTGCCAGATCTGAATTTTATCTTAATGAGTACTGATTTTTTTTTATTCTTAGAAATATTCTCAAGCTTTGTTCTATAATAGTTATAAGGGAGCAGTCAGACCCTTTCAGATTTTGTTCTATAAGCTTTGTTAGGCAAAATCAGAGTAAGACTAAGTCTAAGGCAAAACTTTTGAATACTGAAAGAAAGTGAAAGTGAAAGTTAAGTCGCTCAGTCACGTCCAACTCTTTGCAATCCCATGGACTGTAGTCTACCAGGTTTCTCTGTCCATGGGATTTTCCAGGCAAGAGTACTGGAGTGGGTTGCCATTTCCTTCTCCAGGGGATCTTCCTGACCCAGGGATCAAACCCAGGTCTCCTGCATTGCAGGCATGAATTATGAAGTTTTTTCACTCACAATGGTGATAGCAGAAACTGTTAGACGTTTCATGACCTTCTGATATCTTTGCCCATGAATGCTGCTCTTTACCTGGTTATTCAGCTGAACCTGGAGGGAGTCCTCTGCAGTCCTCAAGTTCTTTCTCTGGGCAGTCTTTCCTTACTGTTGCTCTTTTCTGTGCACTGTGGCCCACTTTGATAGCCCTGGTCACGCAGCTCACCTCCTCAAGGTGGAGACCATCAAGCTTCTGCCTAGAGTCCCCCTTCCTGCATTGCACCGGGAAACTTTCTCTGCAGTTAGTTGGGACAGTGGTAAAGTTCATCTTGTTTGTTTCCATTTTTTTAAGGATCACTGTCTTTGTAGTCTGATGTCTTGACAAACGTTTCATATATTTTGTCCAATATTTTAGTTGTCTCAAGTTAGAGAATGGGTCCTTGTTACTTAATTTTAGTCAGAAGGGGGAGTCATTTTATCTTCACTTTCATTACCATAAGACCTTAGTTTTCATTTAGAAGGTTCTAAAAGTCAAGAAGTAAGAATACGTATTCAGTTGAACTCTCTCTCCTAATCCACTACCAGTCTAGTCCTCACTTCCTATTGTTAAACAATTAGATTGCGTCCAATCACTTGTGATTAAGAAATAATCAATAGTTAATAGTTTTCTATGTAAGTCATTTTACATATATCTGAGTTAACACTGCTGTTGAATACATTCCCAGAGATGGATTACTAGGTCAGAGGTTTTTTGTAATTTTGATAGCTGTTGATTGCTAAATTGGCCTCTCAAGGGATTAAATCAATTCTTCCACCAACCTATTAGGACTGTGGGTCAATTGGCATTTTCCTATCTACAGAATATTGTCAGATATTTGGATCCCTGCTAATGTGATGGGAGGAAAATGTTACTATAATATAGTTTTAATTTATCTTTATACTCTGAGTGAGGTTAACATTGCTTTCTGGTTTAAAAGCCATTTTCTTTTTCTATTCCATCTCCTTTAGATTGTTGATCACTTAGTTCTGTTAGTGATTAGAATATGAGATTGAAATATATTAGCAGATTGTGTTTAGTCACTTCTTAACCAATAAACAGTTAACATCCATAGCTTATTAGTGAAACATTTTAAAATGTGCTTAATAAAATATAATTGTACAAAATCTCGTCAAATCTCTATCATTTAAAGGCCATTGCAAAATGTTTAGATCAAAGGTTGGGGTTAATTGATTTTTCAGACAAATTTTCAAAGGTCAGAGTAAAACTAATATAATCTGAGTGTTTGGAGCATGAGAGTACTGTCCCAAAACTAATTTGGTTAATGAGAAAAATGAGAATTGTTCCTTCTAGAAATCATTTACATTTAAGAGATGTGGTTTGTTTCACAATGACATTTCCAGCACCATTTGATGGGAGTAAGGAAGTGAATATTTGAAATTTGGGCTGAGAAAGTCTAAGCCTTTTGTTACAAAGTATATTCTGGCCCACAGATAAGACCAATAGACACATTCATGGTTAGATGATAGGATTCTCTTACTATTCCTCCAATACAGCTTTTATAAAAATAAGGAGTATCCAAGTTTTTTTTTTTTTTTTTACAACTTTTACATATCCCTCCTTCATCTTTACCTCATCTCCGCTAACTTTTGCTTCTATCATTTATAATTTTCAGGTATTATACCCTTTGGACATTTAATTAGGGAAGTAGTTGCTTTACCAAGTGAATGAAATGAAAATGGACCAGTAGTTTGTTTATATTTATTTAATTCATTATCAGTTTAAAGTCTGGCTTTATTTATGCAATGAAAAATATATTTTTAGAGTTGCATCAGTATGGAGAGGCATCCAGCACACGTCCGTCAGGTATGGTGTCATTCCAGGACATTTTGTGGTACTCCGTGTTTCTGTCTTATTAGCCAACTAAATTTACCTAATTACACTTAATCATTTTGATTTTTATCCATTGCCAAAGCACTGAGCTGCATGCCATTTTCAAGTTAGCCAGTTGTCACATTTTAGCGATCATAATACTGTTTGTATGCTTGCTTTGTAGATATTTCTAAAATTGCATATCAGGAAAAAAATTACTGGCTTACTGATTTTTTAAGCATTCATATTTAGCCTTTCAAAAGTTATTGAAAATATTCTGAATGCTTTCTATCAAAATCATCTAATTGTAAATAACTAAAATTTTGTCATGTTTCAAATTTAGTTATTTTTGAATTATTTTAATATGCATCTATCACATTACATTTTAGTACACTAATAATGTAATGGATCTACCTGTGCTATTTGAATATCCTGTTTGGTTATATTTATAGAAGTATGATAAACATAGGAAAGTAACATTATTATTTGACTAACTGTGTGTTTTCCTGCTCGTTAGTTTACCTGCTGATTAATGCTTAGTCAGTTCTCTAGAAGATAAAATTTAAATTTCTATAAATATGCCTGGAAAAGGTCTGTAGTAAGAAAGTAATTGGTCTGAGCTTGCCATTGAATACTGACAATGCTTAACTAGACTTCAAAATTAAATAAACTAAATATTTTGGATATTAGAGGTCATAACTAACCATGGTAACTGACATAGTTTTATTAATAAAA
The DNA here is from genome assembly GCA_917880005.1 of Nanger dama. Classification (NCBI taxonomy): domain Eukaryota; kingdom Metazoa; phylum Chordata; class Mammalia; order Artiodactyla; family Bovidae; genus Nanger; species Nanger dama. The sequence continues at coordinate 26,621,689 of CAKJTW010000022.1, forward strand.
CAGATTTAAAAGAAATTTGCATTCCAATTTAAATTGGAAAATAGCTTCAAGGCTTTTTAGTATTTGTCTTACTATTAATTTGATGCTGATCATTTACATCAAAGCAGGATACTTCCAGAAAACTATATTTCTCACAACTTTTGACCAGTGTGAATCTATGTGGCTAAAAATATGGTATTACCAGGGATGAAAGTTTGTTTTTAAAAAAAAAAGTTACTGACTATATTTTGGGTCTGATTTCAACATGAACCTTTATTGTTTAATTTTGGCTTTAGGAACCTTTCAAAAAGTCATTCCTGCTGTATCTGAAACATATGATCTAACTGCATATATTAGTTCAGGATGTTAATTAGAAAGTGTCATTTACTTGTATAAAAATTATGCACTGTTGGTTGGACAATCATGTGAAAAGATTGGGAGAAAGTGAGAAAGCAAGAAAGGTGGAAGAAAACAGTTGTTAAACTGTTAAGATTAGAAGTTAAAGATAGAAACAAAAATTTAATGTAGTACTAATGTTTATTTCCTCTCTTGTTTTCTGATACCAAATTATTAATGTTCTAATAACTTTATATTTAAGAAAAACAAATTCCTTAGTTGAAGTACTAAATACATTATCATTTACATTATCAGTTAATTCATAGTGCTTTGAAAAAGATTTCCAAAATCCAGTGACAAATGGTACATTTCTAGTATTTTTAATTGTGCTGTATTTTAGGTATTTGTGAAATGTCATTTTGATTATAATCCATACAATGATAACCTGATACCCTGCAAAGAAGCAGGATTGAAGTTTTCAAAAGGAGAAATTCTTCAGATTGTAAACAGAGAAGACCCAAACTGGTGGCAGGTTAGTACAATTCTCAAAATTTCTTCATCTGCTTCCTTATTTTCAATCTTAGATCTGACCAATATCTGAATATTCAGGAGGAAAGTATTATTATTTGTTCCAGTGATTTTTTTTCCCCTGCATGAACAGCTCCTGCTTCATGGCTATTAATTTTGTGGACAGAAGACCAAATTGAGAGGGACTTTGTGAGCAGCTGTTAATAAACTCAGTATTAACTAGCCTGTTGTTTAGAGACTAAACCAGTCAATTCTTCCACGTAAGATTACAGTAAAATACAGTACTCAGCAGGAGCAACTCCCTTGCGGCCATCCCTTTTCAGTGTTTGTTTTAACTAGAAGTCTTTACTGTGGGTGGAGCAGTCTTCCTCTTGTCTCTCTCACTGTATGTATGTTCATGACAAAATTTAATTTCTTTAATTCTTGAATCTATTTGCCCACCTCAGTTACTGAGAGTTGAAGGTTTGCTTTATCATCTGTGTTGTTTGGTTTTGGATTAAAATCTGTGTGTATAGAAAGGGATATGTGTTACCATTGTCTTTTCCCCCTCCATTTTTCAGAAGATGTGCGTGATAGTCTTCTTGTTTTTCCTTTTCACTAATACAGCTTTCAGAAGTCTCTAGCAGCAGTAATAAGTCTGTTTTTATAATTGTTTACAGAGACTAACAACCAGAACTGGAGAAACAAAGTCTAAAATTCCTTAAACTGTCAAAGTAAAGAGAGTCTCATTAAGGAGCAAGGTGTGAGCAGGAAGGACCTGGGACCCACACTGAACTCTGAATAAACTGAGATATTAGAAGCTCAGAGCTTCCCTGGTGGCTTACACCATAAAGAATCTGACTGAAATGCAGGAGACCCAGGTTCAATCCTGGGTCGGGAAAATCTCCTGGAGAAGGGAATGGCAGCCCACTCCAGTATTCTTGCCTAGAAAATTCCATGGCCAGAGGAGCCTGGCAGGCTATAGTCTGTGGGGTCACAAAGAGTCGGATACCACCGAGCAACTAAATTTTCATTAGTAACTCAAATTAACTCTAATAAGTTATATTGACTTCTGAGGGGGATGAATTATAACAGTAAGAACAATCTTACTAATATGTCCTTCAAATTAAGACATTATAATGTATAAGTGGTAAGAGAACTAAGAAACGAGTAAACAAAATCCATGAATTCCAGAGGTTTCAACTGAATTTCTTAGAACTCTCCTCTAAAAATATCTGCTTTCTATGGGCAGTTTCCTTTGTTGAACTTTCCCAAGTTTCTTTTTACCCCCTTTTCTCTGAATGCTGTCTCTTAGTTTTCTTCTAACCCCTGTCAGCATTATCTGTCTGTCTCTTCCTGCATTTTTATCATCTATTACTCAAAATGTATTTTTCAAGATTTTAATTGCTAAAAATAATAACTGGATTTTCCTGTTCTAGTTGTAAGGGTAAAGTCACTAACACTGTGTGATAAGCCAGTATCTCTAGTAGCCAGTTCTCCAGCCACTGTCTTGAAATACTTTGGGTTTCAGTTTAAAAGTTAAGTTTTTTTAAAATTAATTTATTTTTTATTGAAGAAAAATTGCTTTACAGAATTTTGCTGTTTTCTGTCAAACCTCAACATGAATCAGCCATAAGTATACATATATCCCCTCCCTTTTGAAGCTCCCTCCCAACTCCCTCCCTGTCCCACCGCTCCAGCCCGACGCAGAGCCCCTGTTTCATTTTCCTGAGGCATACAGCAAATTCCCATATCCATTTTACATATGGTAGTGTAAGTTTTCTTGTTACTCTTTCCATACATCTCACCCTCTCCTCCCCTCTCCCATGTTCATAAGTCTATTCTCTATGTATGTTTCTCCATTGTTGCCCTGTAAATAAATTCTTCAGTACCGTTTTTCTAGATTCCATATAAATGCGTTAGGATATGATGTTTATCTTCCTCTTTCTGACTCACTTCACTCTGTATAATAGGTTTTAGGTTCATCCACCTCATTAGAACTGATTCAAATGTGTTCCTTTTTATAACTGAGTAATGTTCCATTGTGTATATGTACCACAACTTCTCTATCCATTCATCTCTTGATGGACATCTGGGTTGCTTCCATGATCTAGCTATTGTAAATAGTGCTGCGATGAACAGTGGGATACATGAGTCTTTTATAGTTTTGTTTTCCTCAGGGTATATGCCTAGGAGTGGGATTGCTGGGTCATATGGTGGTTTTATTCCTAGTTTTTAAGGAGTCTCCATACCGTCTTCCATAGTGGCTGTATCAATTTATATTCCCACCAACAGTGCAAGAGCGTTCCCTTTTCTCTACATCCTCTCCAGAATTTATTGTTTGTAGACTTTTTGATGAGGGACATTCTGACCGGTGTGAGGTGATATCTCATTGTAGTTTTGATTCGCATTTCTCTAATAATGAGCGAAGTAGGTGAAGTTTTACCTGTTTTAAACTTATTCTCCTCTCAGGATATTCAGATTCCTGGCAGCATGAATTAAGCCCTCCATTCTGTTCTCCCAGTGCTGTCTGTCCCCCGCCCCCTTTGATTTGGCCTCAGGAAATACCATTGTAGTGGGATTAATATGACAGTAAACACCTAACTAACAAGTGCGAACACAGAGAACAGCATTTATTCCTTTCCATTCCCACTAGTTTAGTGTTATAAATAAGAAGGTGTTAGTAATTTAAAGATCCTATATGCTTTTATGTTTTGGTCTTAAAATTTCACTCCCGGGTGGCACTCTGGTTAGGCGCCCATTGATTCCTCAGTGCTAAGGTCTTTCAGTATCCTGACAGTGCCATAGACTTAAATATCAAGGTCTGTTTCTTAACAGCAAACTTTTTTTAAACTGACTACTGCTTGTCCTGCTTATTAGAATGTGGTCTCAAATTTTAGTCACTGATATATACAATTCATTAATTTGCTTCTAGGCTAGCCATGTAAAAGAGGGAGGAAGTGCTGGACTCATTCCAAGCCAGTTCCTGGAAGAGAAGAGAAAGGCCTTTGTTAGAAGAGACTGGGATAATTCAGGTGACAAACTCGACACAATAAGTAATAAGTAGCCCTTTGTAGCCATGTTTTCTTGCCTCTTTCATCTGGATTAGCAGATTAATTTATTTAAAATATATCTAGAGTCAATATCTGCTTCATTGTATCGCTCTCAAAAATAAACTTTTGATCCCTTTCTGCCACCTGCTGGTATTATATCAGAATTCAGTGGCTCAGCTCACCCCTGCCCATTTTGTGTAGGATGCAACCCTGGGAAGATAATTCTCCCAGCCTTATAGAATACCACAGGGAAATGTATATATTCCAACATACCGTTTAAGTTATATTTGCCTTGTCATCCTTCAGGACCTTTTGTGGAACCATAAGTAGCAAAAAAAGAAAAAGATGATGTATCTCACAACCAGAAACGCAGGTATGTTTTAAATACTTTTTTGAGACGTCCAAGTGATCTATGAAATATCTTTATCATTAGTCAACGTGGCATATGTTCTAAATGTGTAATTTTAAATGAACTAATTCATATTAGTACCTGATTACAAGGAACTGCAATATGGACACTCTGTGCAGTAACATATAGGCATTATTTAAATCCTGATATACGTGCTTGTACTACCACCAGTGTGCTTTATTTTATGAGCATAATTTACAGTAAAATGAATTGGTTAAGATTTATGCTTGTGTTAATGAAGGAACAATGTGACAATTGAAACTTTTTTTTAAGAACTCTAACAGGAACTTATGTGTTATTTCTACAGGAAAAATCCCTTTTATGACCTATGTTAAAAGCGTTATGATTAATGGCAAATATATTCTATGATAACATTATCCGTGATACTTTTGGAGAAACAGTACTGGACCAAACAAATCTTAGCCTGATCTAATAGGATTCTTTCTTAAACTTTTTAGATTTAAAGACAGATAAATATGACACCCGCCAGTTACTCTTTTCAGTTGTAGAGGCTGCTAAGAGTGACATGCAGCTCTTTGAATCAGAAGGCTCTAGAGATTCTGATTCAAAGACTCAAAAGAACTGATCATTGTAAAGTGCTTTCTTGACTTTAGAGCTTCTTCTATGCTGGTAATAAACTAAACAGCACACTATAAAGAAAATAATGTAATGACATATTGCAATAATAATAAGGGGAAAATAGACTTTCCCTTAACCTTCTGTGGAGAAATTGTGCAAAGAAAGTGTTGCTATTAAGATAATAACCTAAGGAAGAAGTGTTATTACTGTAGATTGAAGTCATAGCCATAATAATAGGTAATATAATATTTCAAATTCTCTTTGGCTTTATTTTTCATTCAATACATATACTTAAAGCTTTCTTGCAAAATGGAAAATTTTCATTTTCCCATTGATTGTAATGTTGGAATGTGTTTCTACTGAAAATAATTAGGATCAATGTTTTGTTTTATACCTAAATTTAGAATCTTAATATTTAAATGTTATTATGTTGCCTGTATGCATTTTATTAATCAAACTGATATTTGCAAAGTTTTCCACACAGTGTTTATTCATTTATATCATTGGAAGGGGTACTCATTCTGTGAAACTTAGTTAAGCAGCAACTCTAGGTATACAGCTATCCTTCCTATTTGATATGCACTTTTTAGTGGAATAGATTACATAAACTAATTTGCAATTTGATTATATTAATTAATTATTTCTACTGATGAATTGCAAAGAAACAAGTTTTAATGGATAGACTGTCTTATAAGGATAAAGCAAGGACACTTTTTTAGCTTTGTTAGATTTTTAAGGCAAAAGGATGGAAGCAGATGTTTAAATCAGAATACAAAATAATTTATTGTACTTTACCAAATTTATTTTTTAAAATCTATGCTAAGTCAGTACAGTCAGGTGATACTTCACTATCAAGACAGCTAAAACATCACTGAACAGAACTGAATATGATGTTTTCCTATTTCCTTATATTTAGAATTCGATCGTCATGAAATCCAGATATATGAGGAGGTAGCCAAAATGCCTCCCTTCCAGAGAAAGACATTAGTGTTGATAGGAGCTCAAGGTGTGGGACGAAGAAGCTTGAAAAACAGGTTCATAGTGTTAAATCCCACTAGATTTGGAACCACAGTGCCATGTAAGTCTTCTGCATTTCCTTTGCTATTTGATTTGGAAGGAAAGGATGTATGTGTCGGCAGGGGGTGGAGGGGGTAGGAATTATTATTTTATTTTTAAGGAAGTTCTGATTATGTCAGTGGAAATGAATGAGCAAATGATACTGAAAAGCTCGCCGACTCTACAGCTGTCTTGAAATAGCAGTGAAATGGCACTGTAGCCTCTGTCAGCTTGCGGCCTGGTGGCAGTCACTTCTCCAGACTCTTCAATCCAGTAATGTTCATTAAATGCAGGTGTTAAGAGTTGTGGCAAAATTAACATTAGCTTTGTGTTTTCTTGTATGATTGACATATATCTGAAAAGTTGTGTTTTCACTTATTTTATTGCAAAGAAAAGGGGGAAAGATGCTGGGCCCTCTGACACTCCCAGTGTCACAGTCCCTTTGTGAATTTGTGTGTTCTGGCTTATAGGTCTCATTCCTTCAAGGTCATGAGCCTGCTTTTTGATAGCACATTAAAAGGGATTCTTCTTCCAGAGCAAGCAAGATTAATTAAGGTCACATATTTATTTATGTATAAAATACATGATGGGAAGTACAAGCGTTAAGTGAACCAAACACTCATTTTATGATCTTTGCATTCTTTCTCCATTCATACATTTACAAAGAAAGTTAAATAATGTCAAAAGCATGCTTGATGAGAATGGAGTTAGAGCAAGGAGTTAAATGATATATCTGCCTTATTATAAGGACTACTATACTTGTGTCTTTATGTCTTCATTTTGGAAATATATGAGCCTTTACTTATGGGAACTTATATCTTCCCTGAATATAAGCCAGTTTTGCCTTTGTAACTCCCCTTTCTGTGCCTCCATTGCTGACAAGCCCCATTTTGATTCACACAGAATTTCTGTAGATGTTTTAATTCCTTTAAGCTTTCCAAGTCAAGTCTTAGCCGGACATCAGTCCACCTCTTTCAGATGAGTTTTAGGGTGTCTCTCCTTTCATCCAGGATGCTTAGACATGCAGTTCTCAGTGAGTCATCCTGTTGCTAACATTCTTAGGGTTTTATTGAGGGAATAACTCTGTCACTGTCCTCGTGTGTTGTTTGTAATCCCTTTAGGGTTTGAGTTGCATTTTATGCACTGTAAATCAGACAAATCCTAGTTAAATAGTTAACAAAATAAAAATCTCACTGTGACCAGAGTATTTTCAAGTATTTTGTTTTCTGTTTTTATCAAATCAATGCATATAGCATATTTTAATTAAGTAGTTCTTAAAAATATATAATGAAAAATAACCCCATCTTCCTCTGCCTAGTTACCAGAAACAGTCACTTTTCCGCCTTTCTGGTATTTCTTCCGTTAGTCCTCCATATGCTCTAATAGCATCTCCATCCTGCTGTTCTCTCGCTTTATCCCGTGTAGGCCGTATCTGCTCTCTTCCTGAGTGTCCTCCCGATATAGAGATAGCTCGTTCAATTAATCCAGTTTCACTTTCTTGAGCAGCCTTGTGCTCTCTCCCAACCCAGCAATTTCTAGAGTTCTTTTTTTTTCTTCTCCTCATTTTACCTTGCCTTATGTATTCACGCATATAGTTTTGTATTAAAACAAAGACTGGCTAATTTGGTAAGTCATGCATTTTTCTTGGAGACCTCAGTCTCACGACCCTCAATCTTCCTGCTTCAGTGAGGAGTACACACACTCCTCTCTGTCGATCCCATGTTGGCATAGGGATGTTTCCTCTATTGTTGACCTGAGTTGAAGCTATGGCTCCTGGGTCCCATTCTTTTCTTTCTTGGGTTATTGCATTGTTTTGCTATGGCACATCACTTGCAACTTGACAAGAACTGGTATATAGATGTTAATTTTGGGATCTTTCTGTTTGAAATTGTATTTTTTTGCCCTGTATTTGATTGATTGAGAATAGAAAGTCTAAATTGTAATACTGAAAAGATGTTACTCTTGAATCCACTTTGGTTAAGAAGTTTATTGTTCAGTCACCAGGTCGTGTCTGACTCTTTGTGATCCCACAGACTGCAGCATACCAGGTTTCCCTGCCCCTCACCATCTCCCAGAACTTGCCCAAGTTAATGTCCTTTGAATCAGTGATGCCATCTAATCATCTTATCCTCTGTTGCCCTCTTCTCCAGAAATGCTTTCATTCTTTGCCAGCATCAGGGTCTTTTAAGAAGTCTAAGACATTATTCTAATTTTTGTTCTTTCATAAGTGACCTGATTTTCCTTCAGTCTTTTTGTTGGTTTTCATTATCTTATAATAATGATGTGCCTTTGTGTGCATCTGTTTTTATTCATTGTGCTGATGATTGTGGCTCTTCAGACTAGAAATTCATGCTCTTCCATTCTAGGGAATTATGTTTCTTGGATAATTTATCTCTGTTTTCTCTTTTGACTTTTTCTAGAATTTCTATTAGCTAGATGTTGAACATTCTGGATTTATCTCTTTGTCTCTTACTTTTTCGTATTGTCTAGCCTTTTATCTTTTTATTCTACTCTTTAAACGATTACCTTGAATTCTTCATCTTCTATCTCATCAGTGTTTATCACAAGTAGTCATAATTTTCATTTTAGGATTATTTTCTGTTTCCTGTTTAATTTTTTTTTCCCCATAGCACCACCTGTTTCTGGGAACTATCTCTGCTGTATCTCTAAGAATATTAAATAGTGAATGTAATTCTTTTATATGTTTTCTGTCATATAGGATGATTAAAATATTCTGGAGATGAATAATGTAATGACTGCACAACAGTGTTAAAGTACTTAATGCCACTGAATTGTACACTTAATAATGGTTAAAATGATAAATTTTATGTATATTTTATCATGATTAAACCCTAAAAATTAATCATATTAGCTTCTTAATATATAAGTGTATACCATGCTTTATTTAACCCTCTCTGTTATCATCCATTTGCATGGTTTGGGTGGCATTTTTGTTATGAGTAACTAAACTGTGTATATATAAATCTCAGATGTAAAATTAGTAGATCAAAGGATATATATATAGAGAGGGATTTTACATAGAAGTATAAATATATTTATTTCATCTTGCTTTCTTCATGCCAAATTAATTTACAGAAAGATATATTCTTTTACCTTTTGACAGATTTTTTAATAACTGTAAATATTCATATATGAATTTTTATATAGAATGATGCATGTATATCCATATATCAACTCTCACTTCGTTACATGATGTTGTTATATCTTACTTTTCTTTAAATCACTCACATTTATATAACATCTAGTTTTTATTAAGCTTCAGAATTAACACACACAAAAAAATGTTAAGTGTGACAAGTTTCCTTAACTTGTGGTACATTGTCTCGTGGTCTGGATGGAGAGGTCTCATAGGGAAGGAGGTAAATACTGCTGTAAGATTAAGCTGATTTCATTTTCTTTATATATTATATGATCCTAAAATAAAATATTAAAAATTATTAATCTATATGGCTAAACTACCTGATTAATTATGTTTTCTCTTTACTATGTCTTGGAATAGTTAACAAATGTTACTTTGTTGCTTATTTCCTCACTATATGAAGAGCTGCTAAATATTAGAATTTTGTTAGCAATCTATTAGTTTTATCATAAAAGTCTAAGGAGTCAGCTGTAGTTAAGTCACCCTGATTCTAATTTCTCTGTTCTAGAAATGGAAAAAGACTTAATTATGTGGCGATTTAAATTGTGTGTGTGTCCACAAGAGAATGGTATTGTTAAAATTCACTTATAAACCAAAAACATTTCACCAATAATGTGAGATTCTCTCCACGTGATAGAGGTAGTGGTAGAGGCAGTATGTGTGTCTGTACATTTTACTTCAAGCAGCACATTTCCATATGTGGTTTCACTGTAGTGCATCACCAAAAGTCATACTCTTCTAAAATTATCTTCACAGATACTAAGCCAAGTCCTAGCATGTATGTAGTTGGGGAACTTAAAATTGCCTTAGAAATTTTATCATACCACTTTTGGTAAAGAATTCCAGAAACTTAGAGATTACACATTTTGAATATGAAAAGTCATTATAGCATCTTGAAGGTCTTTAAGTGACTTCATAAATCTCTCTACAGTAATCTGGGATGAGCCAGAAAACAGCAGGGGAAAAAGGAAATTGTCTTGTACATAATGATCTCATTTATCAATTAGACCCTTGTTACTGAGCTTGAACTTAAAGTTTTGTTCTTATAAAAGTTTTCTTGGTGTATTGTTACAAACAGTCCAAATACTGACTATCACTTTTCATCTGTTTACTTTCTAACTTTAATTGCGTATGGTTAATGATTTTCTCAGATATTCTGCTTGGGTAAGTACTTGACTAAATAGAAGTAGAATTTTTTTTTCTCTGATGTAGCCAAACTCAATTTAGGTTAAATGTGAATACACACACACACATACACAAATTACCTTTCTTCCCAGGGAGTTCTAGCAAGTTGGCAGAGAGTACCTAACTGTATCTTTACAACAGTTTGAGAGGTGATAATTATCTGTTCCTAGCACAACCAGGTTGCAAAGGAGTTGTATGTTTCTCAAATACCAGATAAAAGGATCTTGGACTTGATCTCCTCTCTCTCATTCTCTCCAGAAAGAATACTTCAGGTCAGAGTAGAGAAAGTAGAACATAGTAACATCCAGGTGGCTAGATCTACCACTGAGGTGCAAAACAAAACAATTAACATTTGGAAATGTCAATTAGAAGGAAGCTAGAAGAAAGGTGTGGTACTAGGGTGAGTTAAAGGACAGATAATTTGTGAATAAAACTACACTTCAGAAAATTGATAATACCAACTAAGAATAGAACTTTGCTCACTTATTGGACTTGCAATTAGGCAGTGTTACTACCACACAATTGCACTCATCTCACACGCTAGTAAAGTAATGCTCAAAAATTCTCCAAGCCAGGCTTCAGCAATACGTGAACCGTGAACTCCCTGATGTTCAAGCTGGTTTTAGAAAAGGCAGAGGAACCAGAGATCAAATTGCCAACATCTGCTGGATCATGGAAAAAGCAAGAGAGTTCCAGAAAAACATCTATTTCTGCTTTATTGACTATGCCCAAGCCTTTGACTGTCTGGATCACAATAAACTGTGGGAAATTCTGAAAGAGATGGGAATACCAGACCACCTGACCTGCCCCTTGGGAAAGCTATATTGTCACCCTGCTTATTTAACTTATATTGTCACCTGCTTATTTAACTTATATGCAGAGTTCATCATGAGAAACGCTGGACTGGAAGAAACACAAGCTGGAATCAAGATTGCCGGGAGAAATATCAATAACCTCAGATATGCAGATGACACCACCCTTATGGCAGAAAGTGAAGAGGAACTCAAAAGCCTCTTGATGAAAGTGAAAGAGGAGAGTGAAAAAGTTGGCTTAAAGCTCAACATTCAGAAAACGAAGATCATGGCATCTGGTCCCATCACTTCATGGGAAATAGATGGGGAAACAGTGGAACCAGTGTCAGACTTCATTTTTGGGGGTCCAAAATCACTGCAGATGGTGACTGCAGCCATGAAATTAAAAGACGCTTACTCTTTGGAAGAAAAGTTATGACCAACCTAGATAGCATTTTCAAAAGCAGAGCCATTACTTTGCCGACTAAGGTCCGTCTAGTCAAGGCTATGGTTTTTCCTGTGGTCATGTATGGATGTGAGAGTTGGACTGTGAAGAAGGCTGAGCACCAAAGAATTGATGCTTTTGAACTGTGGTGCTGGAGAAGACTCTTGAAGTGACTCCCTCGGACTGCACGGAGATCCAACCAGTCCATTCTGAAGGAGATCAGCCCTGGGATTTCTTTGGAAGGAATGATGCTACAGCTGAAACTCCAGTACTTTGGCCGCCTCATGCGAAGAGTTGACTCATTGGAAAAGACTCTGATGCTGGGAGGGATTGAGGGCAGGAGGAGAAGGGGACAACAGAGGATGAGATGGCTGGATGGCATCACCGACTCGATGGACGTGAGTCTGCGTGAACTCCGAGAGATGGTAATGAACAGGGAGGCCTGGCGTGCTGCGATTCATGGGGTCGCAAAGAGTCGGACACGACTGAGCGACTGAACTGAACTGAAAGTATAAGAAAATTAGTACTCCTTAAGAGAAAGGGAGTATTGGTCATATGGAAAAGATACTCATTTGCAATATACTTCACACTTATTAACTCTTACCTTAGTTAAGAATTTCAAGTTAGGGCTCTGCTTCTAGGTAAAATATATTTTGAGTTTCAAACTGACTTTATAAAGTATATTTTTTGGATGTAAATTGTATATTGGAGACTACCTCTTAAAACATTTCTGTGGATCAGGGTCAGAACTTTTTTATTTTAGATTTTGTAGTCCATTTAATCTGTACCGCAGCTATTCTATAAACGAAATGGCAACCCAATCCAGTATTCTTGCCTGGAGAATCCCAGGGACAGAGGCGCCTAGTGGGCTACTGTCTATGGAGTCACACAGAGTCGGACATGACTGAAGCGACTTAGCAGCAGCAGCTATTCTGCCTTTGTAAAATGAATGAAAACGGGTGATAAAATGAATGAGCAAAGCTGTGTGCCAGTAAAACTTTTTTACAAAAGTTTTATTATTTACAATAAGAAGCAAGCAGGTTTTGTAAACAAACTTTATTTACAAAAATAAGATTTGGTCATAGGCCATGGTTTGTCAACCCCTGCACTGAAGGTAAAAGTCTTAAGCTACCCTGTACATTTTGGTTTATATTTTAATACATTGCATTGTCTCTGTACAAATTCTCAATGCTGTGTTATTTAGTTACTTCACGGAAACCAAGGGAAGATGAAAAAGATGGCCAAGCATATAAATTTGTGTCACGATCTGAGATGGAAGCTGATATTAAAGCTGGAAAGTATTTGGAACATGGGGAATATGAAGGAAATCTCTACGGAACCAAGATCGACTCTATTCTTGAAGTTGTCCAAACTGGAAGAACTTGCATTTTGGATGTCAACCCACAAGTAAGCTGTGTGAATTCCAAAGCTGTTTTTTAAGTTTTAGTTCCTATGGAGTTTTTGTCTTCAGATTATGAGGATGTCTCTTTTCCTCTCTTACCTGTGGCAATAGAGAACCTTATTATGCATTTATAGCTAGTTTACTTAATCTCTAATCCATTAGTCAACAGAGACTTGGATGGCAGTAGATGCTTGAGTCACACCCCTCCCACCCAGCAGCACACACACACCCACACATTCACACACACATCCCATTCATTTCATTCTCATTCTTTGTGTCCCTTCCCACCATTCTACACTCAACCCAATCTCCCTTCCCTACTCAGAGATTTGTATTATTAATAGGTTGGTGCATATCATTCTGTCATTTTAAGTATGCTTTAAATAAAAAATATATATATATTTAGAAAATGTAATGGGTTTTCTACTTTTGTTGTTTCTTATATACATAAATGGAAAAATTCTATACAGATTCTTTAGCCTTTTTTCATTAAGCAGTATTTCTTGAAGATCTTTTCATGTTAAGTACTATAGAGCTTTTTTTTGTGATTGCTGCATGATATTTCATAGTACAGATATATGATTATTTATATAACCACTCTCCAGTTAGTGGACACTGAAATTATTTCTGCTTTTTCAATATTAACAGAATTCTACAGTTAACATAGAAAGCATTTATATCATTCTTAATGATTTGGGATCATTAAGTTTAATACTTTTCTTTTTGTTCAGGGCTACCAAAGAGTAGTGAGACTGAAATCAGAACAAAATTAATGGATCACTATTTTAGGAAAGCACTATATGGAATCAGAAAGATAGAAAGGAGGTGGGGGATGGGAAGCAGGTGTTAGACTATGTCCTTTATCTTTAGGAAGAGGGTGGGTGGACTTTATTTAGGGTAACATAATTCAAATTATAATCCTATATAAATTGGTTTGCAACTGTTCTTCTGCACAGGCCCTAAAAGTGCTGAGGACAGCCGAGTTCATGCCCTACGTTGTGTTTATTGCTGCTCCAGAACTAGACACCCTACGTGCCATGCACAAGGCTGTAGTGGATGCTGGCATCACTACCAAACTTTTGACGGTGAGTTGTTTGTGGTTCTTTTTTCAGGCTAGCAGTATTATTTTCCTCCTAAAGTTTTTCCTTTTTATTTTGGGCATGTTTAATTCTATCCATATTTATGAAACAAACACTTACATAAGGTATCACAGAATAAAAATATGTTCCCTAAATGTAGTTAGGATTTAGAACAGTATTGCTTTTATTTAAAAATCATCAGCCACTCCATTTTAAAACAGAAGTTTACTCTGTGTGAAAAGGAAATGGAACAGTGTTAAAATGTACATATTAATCTAATCCCCTCTTTTTACTAATGTGGAAACAGGTTCTATTACAAGCATGTTTGTAAGGTTTACTGTGGGTAGAGTTAGGTGTACTGACTTTCAGCTGTTACATGATTTCATTCTCCCTCTCTTTTTCTCATGTTGTGAAAATTTTTAAATATGTAGAAAAGAGGGAAGAAATGAACTCCCATGTGTCCACCACTTAGCTTCAATAACACATGGCCATTTTTGTTACAGTCTGACCTCTCTTTACTCTCCCCCTTACCTTGAATTATTTTGAAGCACATCTTTGATATCATATCAACCATAAATACTTTAGTATTTATCTCTAAAGATAGACATTTTGGACATAACCATGAAACCATTAACACATCAAACATTAGGAAGAGCAGCTTCTTAATACTATCAATATATAGTCTGTATTTGCATTTCCTCAGTATTTATAATTTTTTTTTAGTTTGTTCAAATCAGGATCCAAACAAGATTAACACGTTGCATTTACCTAATGTCTTCTAAATCTTTTTACCCCCACCCCCAGCTTAATTGAGGTATAATTGATATACAGTAAACTATACATGTTGAAAGTACACACCTTGATAAGTTTGGGCTTATGTATGCACCTGTGAGGCCATCACAGTCAAGAAACAGGCATGTCCATCACCTCCATAAATTTCTTTGTGCCCCTTCACAGTCCCTCCCTCCTGCTTCTACCTCTTCCACAATTGCTTAGCTGATTAGCCTTGAAATCAGGTAGTTTTAGTCTTCTTTGTTCTTTTTCAGGTTGCTCCATGTCTCTAATGAGCTTTATGAATATCTGAAATATAGTTATAAATGTTTTCATGTCTTCAAATTCTAACATTTGCATCAGTTCTGGATTATTTAATGACTTTGCTCCTCATTGTCTTATTTTCTTGCACCTTTGCAGTCCTGGTAATTTATTGGATACCCAATATTGTGAATTTTGTCCTGGGAAATGCAGCTGTTTGGAAATTGTTTGTTCCTTTTACATCTTGGTTTAAAACTGGAGCAGTTCTCATGCTAAGGGCAGTTACTCTGGAGCGCTGAGGCAAAACCCATTTGAGTGCTCTCTCAGATGACCTGTGCCTCAGGAGATTTTCTGTCCTGCCTGTGGGCATGGGCATCATTTCTGGCTCAGAATGAAGAGCTCTCATCCTTCCTGGTGATTCTTTGGTGACCCTGGGTAGTTGTGATGTGCATGGATTGGTATGCAGCTGAATGCCGGAGGGGGGTCTTTTGCAAGTCTCCGGAGTTCACTCTCCACGCTGCTGTTCTGCCTCCTTGGTCTCCCGGGACTGTCAGCTCTGCTGACAACTGAGAGAGTTCAGTAGCCTCCTCCTGGGCTCCGCCTCCCTGTGTTGCAGACTGGAAGCTATTTCAAGCTGTTGTGTAACCTGGGGTAATCATAGGGCTCACCGTTTCCTGTCTCTGGAATCCCTGTGTTCCATTGCTAGCATGCGAAAGATGCACAGTGTCCTGTTATTCCATATTTGTGGTCTTAGTTGTGAGGCAGGAGGGTTCTTCTGATATCTTTTGTCTTTTTTTGTTTTTAGGAACTGTGATGTGAAGTGGTAGTATTCCAAGTTTGTCATTCGTTCTGCATTTATAAACTAGAATTCTTCCAAGTAATGACTTTTTTTCATTAACTAGTTGATTACTCTGAAGTAGAGTATATACAGAAAAGTAGAAAATATACTTGATACTTCCCCTTTATAGGTCAGTTTTCAGAATAATGGGTTTGTTCCATAACAGACTCCACAGGTGACCAAATAAGGTTTGTGGTTTTTTAGTTTTTAAATCCACGAGCACATGGATTTAAACTTGATATATTTTACTCTGTTGCAGTTATTATTCTTATTGATGTTCAAATTGTCCCATCTTTGACCAAGAGGGGCTTATTTAAGTTGGCCCTTGAGATCTATTTCATGAGCCTAATGGTCTCATATAGCTTCCCTGCTGTAAGACAGATGTTCCAGGCTCACCTTGTACATTTTCTGTTCAAGCCAGGAGTCAGCTATTTGTCCAAAAAGCTCTGGTTCCTTTAGAGTAAATGGTATTTTATTTTAGGACTATAATATTAAAGATGCACATTGTCCCAAAATTGATCATTGTTTCTAGCTATATGCACCTTTTAGGTAGACGGAGCTCATTTGGATATATGCTTTTCTGTTTGTATGTTTGAAGGAAACTGTATCATGAATTTATACTGACACTTCCCAAACAAATTCAGGATTACAGGGTTTATACTTAACCTCTTTTATATGGTAACTCCATTCTCCTGTGCTGAGTATCCCAATTCTCAAAAACACTGGGAATGTTAAGAGTGGCACGTAATTGCTCACTTGCTTTATCTCACAATACACAGCACTCTAAATATAAGTGTACAAATGCTACCAGGTATGATTCCTGTGAACTGTCTCCTTTATCTTCAGGGTTTATCCCACTAAGTATATCAGTCAAATCAAATCACTGTATTTTAAAGTCACTTGAAATACTCCCTGTGTCTGTGCTTAAGTCAGTTACTACTCTTTGATGTGTAAACTGTCTCATCTTCAGCTAGGAGGAGCCTATTCCTCTTATTGTCTGAGTCTTTTTAATACAACCCCAATAACCCTTAATGATTCTTTGCTTCCTGGTACGAGCTGCTCCAGGTTATCCTTACACACTTCTTGGCCCAGATCTGGAACCAGCCTTCCAAAAGCTCTGGTTCCTTCCAGTGGGAAATAGTATTTAGACCTCCTGTGGATGCTAGACGTGTGCATTCATCTTAGCTGGTCATTGTTTGAGGTCTTCTCAGTGACCAGATAAAGGAAACATATTTTCCCCTTTTAGAATATAGACATCATTAGTTCAATTTGATAGTTTCAACTCCAATTTTACATTTTTACTTTTTGACTTTTTTAATCTTTTTTTTCCTCCTGTGCTGAAAGTCTTCATTCCAAATAACATTAACATAATTTCAGACTTTACATATATAAAATAAGCACATACTATATGTGTAATTCCTGAATAATAATATAACAATATGATTATTGAAAAGTAAGTTTCAGACTTAAAACTTTTTTAAAAAGTATGATATATTCATGAATATTATTTTAAAGTCACTAAAATAATTCAGTGTTTAAGCCATCAACTTGAAACACTTTTTATTTTGCTTTTAAGTTTCAGGTATTACTATTTTTTATTTGAATTTAATTTTTGTCATATAATTGTATACATTTTCATAGTTCCAGAGTAAATCTTTAAATCAGACAAAATTTAGCTTTTCCTGTCCTCTGTACTCCAACCTCCCACCTACATAGGTAGCTATTTTCACAGTTTTTAATGTAAATAGACGTGTGTATCCTCCTGCTCCCATTTCTTACATTAAAGGTAGCTTATTACATACAGTAGTCTGCCTGCCTTTTTCACTTACTAATACATTCTGGAGATCATTCTTTAGCCATACAGAGAGAGAGGTTTTTATTCTTCCATCTATTTGGTATACTAAATAACTGTTAGAGGATTATTATTGTCAAATAGAATTGATTTGTGTTTTAACAGGAGAAATAGCTAATGACTATACTAGGTAAGATTTGTTGATAAGTTGGCCTGTTTATACATCTATAATAAAAGGCTACTCTGTTCATGGTATTCTCCAGTCAAGAATACTGGAGTGGGTTGCCATTACTTTCTCCAGGGGAATCTTCCCAACCCAGGTGTTGAACCTGGGTCTTCTGCATTGCAGGCAGATTCTTTACCATCTGAGCCACCAGGGAAACCCAGAGATATTTTTGTTGTTTCAAACTGATTTAGAGATCTCAGTGAAAATATTAACTAAAATATAAGTACACTAATATCCCTCAGGCTTACTTGAGAACCCACTTCACTATTTTACTTTCCTTTAGGTGTTTTCATGAAATCCATTAACTTATATACCATTATTGAGCTGATGTTCCTAGTTTATGTATAGATAACCCAGACCTGAGCTCCAATTTACAATAGCATTCACCTACTTAACATTACAGCTGCACCTGGATGTCTCATAGACACCTTAAACTTAGCATGTACAAAGTAGAATATTTACCCCCCCACCCAAAATCATATTTCCCCCACTCCCACCCACCTGCATCTTCTGCAACTATCCATTTATTCAAGCTAGAAACTCAAGCTATTTTTGATTCATGCATATTCCTCACGTTCCATATTCAGCCCATCAGCTAACCCTGACAATTTTATCACCAAAATATATGTCTGTTCTGCTGTCATTTCCATCTTCTCTGCCTCCATCATAATCCAGAGATGTCTTTCCATCACATCTAGGTCTTCCATGACCTAGCCTGTGCTATCTCAGCTTATTACCCTATCCTCCCTTGTCCTCCATCCATCTTGGTGGTCTTTTTATCTTTCAGTATCCATTTTCCCCTTGGATTTTATATTGCTGTTTCCACTTCCTGAAATGCTCTTTCCCCCACTATAGTTCTCAATTTAAATGTCATTTCAGTTCAGTTCAGTCACTGAGTCGTGTGCAACTCTTTGTGACCCCATGAATCGCAGCACGCCAGACCTCCGTGTCCATTTCCAACTCCAGGAATCTACTCAAACCCACGTCCATCGAGTCGGTGATGCCATCCAGCCATCTCATCCTCGGTCGTCCCCTTCTCCTCCTACCTCCAGTCCCTCCCAGCATCAGAGTCTTTTCCAATGAGTCAACTTTTCGCATGAGGTGGCCAAAGTACTGGAGTTTCAGCTTCAGCATCAGTCCTTCCAATGAACACCTAGGACTGATCTCCTATAGGATGGACTGGTTGGATCTCCTTGCAGTCTAGGGGACTCTCAACAGCCTTCTCCAACACCACAGTTCAAAAGCATCAATTCTTCGGCGCTCAGCTTTCTTCACAGTCCAACTCTCACATCCATACATGACTCCTGGAAAAACCATAGCCTTGACTAAACAGACCTTAGTCGGCAAAGTAATGTCTCTGCTTTTGAATATGCTGTCTAGGTTGGTCATAACTTTCCTTCTAAGGAGTAAGTGTCTTTTAATTTCATGGCTGCAGTCACCATCTGCAGTGATTTTGGATCCCAAAAAAATGAAGTCTGACACTGGTTCCACTGTTTCCCCATCTATTTCCCATGAAGTGATAGGACCGGATGCCATGATCTTCGTTTTCTGAATGTTGAGCTTTAAGCCAACTTTTTCACTCTCTTTCACTTTCATCAAGAGGCTTTTTAGCTCCTCTTCACTTTCTGCCATAAGGGTGGTGTCATCTACATATCTGAGGTTATTGATATTTCTCCTGGCAATCTTGATTCCAGCTTGTGTTTCGTCCAGTCCAACATTTCTCATGATGTACTCTGCATATAAGTTAAATAAGCAGGGTGACAATATACAGCCTTGACATACTCCTTTTCCTATTTGGAACCAGTCTGTTGTTCCATGTCCAGTTCTAACTGTTGCTTCATGACCTGCATATAGATTTCTCAAGAGGCAGGTCAGGCGGTCTGGTATTCCCATCTCTTTCAGAATTTTCCACAGTTTATAGTGATCCACACAGTCAAAGGTTTTGGCATAGTCAATAAAGCAGAAATAGATGTTTTTCTGGAACTCTCTTGCTTTTTCCATGATCCAGCAGATGTTGGCAATTTGATTTCTGGTTCCTCTGCCTTTTCTAAAACCAGCTTGAACACCTGGAAGTTCACGGTTCATGTATTGCTGAAGCCTGGCTTGGAGAATCTTGAGCATTACTATTAGCATGTGAGATGACTGCAACTGTGCGGTAGTTTGAGCATTCTTGGGCATTGCCTTTCTTTGGGATTGGAATGAAAACTGACCTTTTCCAGTCCTGTGGCCACTGCTGAGTTTTCCAAATTTGCTGGAATATTGAGTGCAGCACTATCACAGCATTATCTTTCAGGATTTGAAATAGCTCAACTGGAAATGACATTTAGGTCGGTTAAAAGTCATTTATTCATATGTAGAGTCACTCTGTCTAAGTAGGTCTCTTACAATTCTTTGTTCCTCGTTGGCTTCTTTCATAGTACTTACTACAACTTGCAAGTTTTTGTTTATTTGCCCTTTTATTTGTCTCCTCCATTCTGTCTTATTCACTGTTATATCCACAGATTATGAAACAGACACTTTAATAGGAACTTAATGAATATTTGGAGACTCTGTAGAAGTATTGTGAAATTTCAAAACACAGTTTAATGAAAAGCTTTACTTGCTCATGAAAAAACCTGTTCTTTACTTATTCACCCTAAATTTTCCAGAATGACTAGAAGTATTTTATGAAATATAAACAATAATGAAATATATAACAAATTAAAGTGCATGTTGTTGTTGGGGGTGGGGAGCATGTAGTCTTCAAACTATTCTTCTATGATTCTCTTTCTTAGAGAAAGGCAGTAAATTTGGCTTTGAGCTTAACATCCACTGAAATTGGGGTTCCATGATTTACAGACTCCATAAAGTAAAAATATTTTGAGAAAGATGATGTAGTCGGGCTGTGCTGTGCTAAGTTACTTCGGTCATGTCCTGTTCTTTGCGATCCTATGGACCATAGCCCACCAGGCTTCTCTCTGTCCATGGGATTCTCCAAGCATGAATACTAGAGTGGGTTGTCATGCCCTCCTCCAGGAGATCTTCCCAACCCAGGAATCACACCTGCATCTCTTGCATCTCCTACATTGGCAGGCAGGTTGTTTACCACTAGCGCTACCTAGAGGCTAAAGACCTACAATAATTACTTATTACTTTGGATTTCACCCTAAGATTATTGTCAATAGTCCTTTAATTAGGAATCTTATCTTAGTATCAGTGAAACAAAAGACACAGAATACTCATAAATGCAAACATGAATGCAGCTAGAATGACTGGATATGAACAGACGGTAATATATTTTTTAACACTCTATGTAGATTAGATTTTGAGGATTGATATCACATTCAAATATCCATCCTAGTTACTTCTTATTTCGAGTTGATTGTGAGCAAGCAAGTATACATTGTGTAAACTTTTCCTATTGAAACTCTTTGCCAGGACTCTGACTTGAAGAAAACAGTGGATGAAAGTGCACGGATTCAAAGAGCATACAACCACTATTTTGATCTGATCATCGTCAATGACAATCTAGACAAAGCCTTTGAGAAACTGCAGACTGCCATAGAAAAACTGAGAATGGAGCCACAGTGGGTCCCAATCAGCTGGGTTTACTGATGATTCAGTAAGGTTCACAATTCAAATAAAACTTTCCAAAAAGTGACTGCAACAAATAAACCTTCTACTGATAAAATACATACACAGAAAGAAGATATCTGCCAAGTTCAGGCATTTTTATTGTGTAGATTGAAATACCAGTACACTATTCTGAATTTTTATATAAAATGTGGTTGAGAAGGTGTACTAATATATAATTTATCTTAATTTTTCTAACTTTTTATGGATAATCTTTCTATTCATATCACATAAAGAAATGCGTTGAAGCATTTTGTATATGTTTTGATTTAGTACCCTTGCCTTTTTCATCCAAGGAATTTTCAAATCATTCACTCTTAGCATTGGTCTCACATTTTCACTGTGATAATGAATACTTGAAATAGTTTTGTAAAGCTGTCATTTAGTTCAGTATTTAGTGAAGGGTCAGCTACTCTTATTAGGAAAAAAATAATGGTTTATTGGCCTTCTTTCCTAGTATATTCAATTTCTTACAGAAGCAGAATTTTCATGTCAGTGCTATAGCTAGTCTACTACCATCCAAATCTGACATCAGAAGTCTGCTCAGTGCAACATAGCTTCATTATTTCAGAGTTGAATGGCTACCCGTTCTAATTTATGCAGCTATATTAGTTTTTTCCCTTCATGCTCTCTCTCGTGAAAAAATGAAGAGCAATACCTTGCACTCTCATTTGTTGCAGTGACGGGCTGACGCTTCGTTAACATGTACACAGCAAGCAAGGCCATGCCGGCCAAGAGGGTGCCTTATCCTGCAATCCTTGTAAAAGAATGACTCTGAAAGCTATCTGTTGTAAAAGTTTAACTAATAGAAGTGGACCTATTGCTTTATACAGTTTTCTATTAGGATATGATCAGCAAATGTATCATACCTCTGAAAATTTCTGTGATGCTGAAAAATGCCTCTAAGTTTGCAGTTGGGAGTTTATGTGAACAATCAGTTTGCTTTTGAAGTGTGATGTGATCATTAGGGTATTTTTTCAGTTTGTTGTGTTGTGAACCAAATCCATTGAACAATTTATGAAATTTGGAAAAAATTGTCAAAAATTTTATCTCAGTAGACTATATATATATTATATAATATGTATTAAATAATGTTTTATATATTTTTTTACATTTGTTAGGAAATGTACTTTTTGTTTAGCAAGTAGACTTTTGATTAGGAAAACAGTTCTCCTTCTTTAGATACATTAGTATATACAAATTTCCAAAATTCATCTCAGTTAATATCTTCCTTTAGGATTCTTTGATGGTATAAATTCTTTTAAAGTATATTCAGAGATGCAGGTTATTGTTAAACTAAGTTAGCCATATTTTATACTGCTGCTAGCTTTTCACATAAACAGTATTCACACTTAACGGGTTAGGTGCTTAAACTTTGATGATCATCTTTGTCTGGTGGTAGGCACCATACCCCAGGCTGCTGAAATTTGTTTTCCCCTCAGCTAAGCTGTCACATGGAATGCTAGCCCGGAGGACTCAGAGGGTAGAGAAAATACATGGTAATAAGCAGCAGGCACACTGTTCTTTTTCACAATGAAACCAAACACCCAAGTAGCTGTATGGAGGTTCGTTGTCCTAGAATAGGAAATTGGTAGCAAAATGGATCATACCTTTTAGTAACTTTGGTAACTAAAACCACGTACATTTACATCAAAGTCTTGGCTTCTCAAAGATGAATCAAAGCACAGTGTCGAGATGATGTCCCATGACTTAGCATCTTAACACGCTGTAAATTTTAAGAGAAATTTTATTTTCACATTCTCAGGAAGTATGGTGTCTTCTGCAGTGTGCCTTCATGCTGCTGCCTGCAGCCTCTAGGGGATCGCCGGAGCCGTTCAAAAGTCTATCCACAAGATATTTTACCCATCGACACAACAGAGATGGTTTTTACATCAGACATATTTTAGGCCTTATCACATGGTATAAAGTGCACATTATTTAGAAAACAGTCTACACTTAAAAGTTATTTCTATTATAGATGGTATTCATGACTAACTAGTTTATACACATGAGATTCCTCCAAATACAAAATGGAACAATGCAGTTGATTTCATTTCCATCTAGATGCCAGAGCCAAATCAATTGGCAAATCAATCTAGATGCCAGATCAATTTGGCAAAGTTAATGTATGTCAATAGTCATTGAACTTGAAACTGAAGTCCCATCTGGTTCTGTAAAAACTAGCAGAGCTCTGCTGGGGCAAGAAGTCCCAGAGTCCCAGGAATTCTCCTATAGCAATGAGAGTATAGTTGTGATCAAGCGAATGTGAACTTCTCCTGTAGGGAAGGTCTAAGATAACTAGCTTTGCAGAAGAGAAAATAGCTTAAGGTGATGTTGAACAGTTGGTAATCGTTAAAAATATGCGTGCATATGCTTTTGGGAAACAATGTGCCAACATACTAATGCACCTGAGGATTCCTTGTGGACAGGTGAACATTCAGCATTCAGGGCATGATTGTTTATATACAGCTAAATATTATATATATTTTTAAATACACAAATATCCCATATCCATAGGGTTGATGTCCCTGGATAAGTCATTTAACTGTAACTAGTGTAATATATGTGATGCACTCAAGTAGAATTTTTCCTTTTATTATAACCAAGCCTTGATTATGCAGTTTCCATTTCTGTTTGATATTTGGATAGTGTCAAATAAAATACTATCCAATACATCAGGACTTTGTTTACTTTTACCATACAACTGCTGAACATAGCTTTCTAAGGTAGAAATCATATCATAAACCCAGTACAGCAATAGTAGCCTGAACCCTAGATTCTAGAATCTAGTAAATTTAATATAATAGCTTATAAGGACAAGTTTTCTTTAAAAGAGCAAATTGGATATTAACCCAAATTTAGAAAAGAATTCAAATTAGCAATAAAATGTTAGTGTAGCATTATAGACTGTGGCCAGGTACTGACTGCTTTGACCACAATATCCCAGTGACCACAGATGATGATCTTTGTTTTAAAGAGTCATTTAAATTTTTACTTATTTTTATGGATAACAACAAGTGTCACAATCCAGTGATTGGGGTTGATTTTTCAGATGGATAGCCATGGAGTTAGGTATAATTATTTTAAACTGGTAAATATTAAAGTTTTGAAAATCGGTCTACTTAACATTGTACTTTTATGACTTCTGAAACAACACCCCATTTTCCAGGAACCGCAGGCTAGGAAGCCAATAATTTTATAGTGATGAGTCTTTATAACACATATGGAAAAAGCAATCCTGAGGTTTTCTGTATATAGCTAGCAGGTCATTTTTTAAATGTTTCAGTCATCATATATAATATATATATACAGCTATGTGTATAATATGTAAAATTCTCCCAAGATATATGGATAATAATACTAAAATGTCCACTATGTAATTATAACTAATGTTCTTACATTTTTAATTATTTCCAAATTCTTAGACATTATGAAACTTTTCACATTGTTTTCAGAGGCTCTGGTTTTACTTTGAGGCAGATACTAATGCCCTTTCTGAAAAATACATTTGGAATTAAGCTCAGAAAGGTATTCTAACTTAATTTCCTTAGAGAAAAAGGACAGAGTCATGGATGGAAACCTCCTGGGAAATACTTAAACCTTCAAATGAATTTGAGATATGGTTCAGGCTTAGAGATTATAGTACCTGCCCCTCTCTTGGATTTGTTGTGAGAATTCATGTAATAACACCTGTAATGGATTTGGAGTTCTTGGGAGAAATTCAGTATTTTTAATAATAGGATTATTGTATATAGTACAAGTTAATATTCACAAACTTTTAAGAATTGAGTAATAATTCATCATATCATTTTCTTAAGATTATTTTTAACTGTATTTTTGCTAGCTTTGAGTTTTATTTTTGTTTTCCATAATTTATCATATTACTTTGTGTGTTTCTGGAATGACTTAGCACACAATCAGAAATGAGGCCTTCAAACACTAGAAAGTGCAGGAATGGTGCTGTCTCACTTCTAAGATTGGACTTCGGAAGCATGGTTTGCACTGCTTCTGCAGCACGCTGCACTGCAGTCTTTCAAACAGTCTCTCTTGATAAAGATAGAGCTGGTGCACCTCTGCTGGCTGGGATCCTAATTATGGCTCCTAACCATATGACCACTGAGAACATTTACATCTCCCTTTTAATAATACACTAGTTAAATAAGGCTAACTTAATATTTGTCTTCACCTTAAATTATAAGAAGTACTTTATAACTCTGATGAGGTAAATGGTAAATTGGAAAATCCTTATTAAGCTACTTTATCTGCTTATTATATATATTCATTTGCCCTGAGTTCGCTTATTTTTTAGTTCTCTTAAAGTGTACCTCTCTTGGAGGTCACATAGTGATAGGTGCACACCATTTAGAAATTCTGCCCTCAGTTTTAAAACGGCTCTGAGGATGTTGTTCCAGCCTGAAAGAGGTTGTGTTCTGGTCTCTTAGTGGCCTTGGTCAGGAGGTTTTGAGTTCAGAATCCTTTTCTAAGTCCAGACCTTTAGGAAATCCTCCTCCTCACCAACCAGACCACTCACAAGTCAAACAAAATTTAAGTAAGCAATCCAGTACTCTATTACTAATCTGAAGACACTCTGATCTTTGTCCCTTAAAGCTGCTTACCTTATTCTTCTGCCTGACATTTATCACTGCAGCCCTATTGTTTAACCCATAGTCTTAAGTTTAAAAAGCATTTGATTCTTTAAAAGGGGAAACGTATCACTTACCTCCAGTTGGGGGACCTCGGATCCAACCAACAGGACTGCATTTTTTTTTTAGTTTTGTTCTCTACCTGCTTCAGGGCCACTGGCTGATACTGCAGTGCTGTGAGAAATCTGACTTGCCTCCATACACCAAAGCTGACCAGAAGCAACAATTCTTTTTTTTTCTCCTACCAGCTTTGTTTTCTAATCTCCAGCACAAACTGAATGAACATGTCTACAGATGATGTAAATGCCACTTACAACTTGGCAGATTAAATGACTTAATGCTTGTAAATCTGTCTTGAGTCCCAGTGAACAAGTACTGTCATTAACACAGAGCAAAAGCCAAAAGGTCTTATTTTAAAAGTTGGGGATGAATATCTTTATTGCACTTCAGTCACAGCAAGCCAGGGTAGAAACATACAAATATGACAAATCATGCCTGAAACTTAACCTTCTTCACATCAGTCAAGGAGGCCTGGGAGCTTGGAGGATGAGGGAAACTCTGCTATATATATTATTACCAACACTAAACCATAAGTCATTACCAATTAAAATATGTAGTTCTTGTCTTATTCTTAAATACGAGAGGCAGGCAGTGATGTGAGTAACCTTACTTTGCAGACTTTGCAGAACATACTTTGTTCTGATAAACATGGTCTAACTGAGAAATGCCTTAGTCTTTTTAGTGGAACTTGATTTGAGGAATAGCTGATCTCCATCAGTAACTGAAATACAAGGTAAATACTTCTTTTGGCTGTGTGTTCTCTTTAAAAAGAACTGCTGATTCCTGTTTCTTCAGTAACGTTGATTTTTAAGAAAATGTTATCTTGGATTTTGCTAGAAGAATGAACATGGGTTCAGCATCTGGTATAATTTCCACATGTTATGTTAGCTCTATTAAGAGCCCATGATGAATATTTGATGTGAGGACTTTGGGTGTTCCCCCATTTCATTTTGGTATATTTTTATTTTGAACACATGCATGCTCTTTTTAACCTCTAGTCTGTGAAATGATGGTAGAGTTTTGTTTTGTTTTTTTTTTAAATGGAGGGCAAAATACTTGTTAACAACCAAAAATTAAAGCTGAACAAGCTGCTAAAGGTGAAAAAGTTTAAAAATAAAATTAATTGCTACTGCTTTCCAAGTAATTGTATTACTAGTACCTGTACAAAGAAACATTATTGCTGTCCTTATATAAATAAAATTTACCTGCAATACAATTAAGTATTGACTTCTCAGCAACTGTCCCTGTAAATTTTTCTTTTCACATATTAATATGTTGTCCAAAATGAAATTTACTGAAATGTTCAATCTGTGAGACTGCATACTCCTAGTAAAGTATTTTTGTATATATAAAGAAATAAATACTTAATATTGGAAAAATGTAGTGTTTCATTTCTAGGTAGAAATAAGGCTTGAAGATAATAAAATATAGAAGGCATCAGGTTAGCTTTGGCAGTTTCTTTGAACTGCTAATCATCTTTATTAAAAGCTTCTAATGTCAGATTTTTCCCACCAAAATTTATAAATTTTTCACCTGCCTCCCCTTTGTTTTTTAACAAGGAAACCCTAATTATCGTTTCATCTATCCCAGCCCAAAGATTCCATAGCTTTCAAAGACGACTTAAAGAATTCCAGAGACAGGGAAGATAAACATACAGGATCAAGAGAAGACCTCTACGTTTAGATGGCATGAATACTAGGACCATTTCCCAGTTAGCCAAGAAAAGAAAAACCCTGGTGGGAAAGACAACACCTTCTGTGGCACACAGCTAAGCCCTGAGGTCTGCGATGAGAAGGGGAGGAGGACCCACTGGACTGACCAAGAAGTGGAGGCGTGAATGTGAGTGAGTACAGGAAGCCTGTTTCCAGAAAAGGTACTTTGACAACTCTTTCTCAAGCTAGTTTTCTAGGATTCCATACCCCACAATGCAGAAATTGCTGGTCTAGTGTATTTTTGATGTCTCCAAAAGAATTAGTTTCTTTGTTGAAATATATTTGCTTTATAATATTGTGTTAAAGTGTACAACATAGTGATTCTGTATTTTTACAGATTATAGCCCATTATAGGTTCCCTGGTGGCTCAGAGGTTAAAGCTTCTGCCTGGAATGCGGGAGACGTGGGTTCGATCCCTGGGTCAGGAAGATCCCCTGGAGAAGGAAATGGCAACCCACTCCAGTACTCTTGCTTGGAGAATCCCATGGAGGGAGGAGCCTGGTAGGCTACAGTCCATAGGGTCACAAAGAGTCAAACATGACTTCACTTTCACTTTCATAGGTTATTGTAAGATAGTGGGTATAATTCCCTATGCCATACAAACAGTAGCTTGTATTTGTTAATTTCATATCCCTAATTTGTCCCTCTCCCTTTTAGTAACCAAAGTTTTGTTTTCTGCGTCTGTGAGCCTGTTTTGTGTATTATTCATTGGTATTTATTTTTCAGATTCCACATATAATAGTATAGTATTTGTCTTACTTCACTAGGCATAATTCTTTTTAGGTTCATCCACATTTTTGCAAGTGCCAGTATTTCATTCTTTTCTTATAGCTAAGTAATAGTCCATTGTGTATATCTGTATATACGTCATCTTCTTAATCCTGTCATCTGTTGATAGGACTTGAGTTGCTTCCACGTCTTAGCTATTGTAAATAATGCTGCTGTGAATATTGGGGTGCATGTACCTTTTCAAATTAGTGGTTTTGTTTTTTTCCAAATAGTGGGATTGCTAGATCACATTAGTTCTATTTTTAGTTTTTGAGCAAACCTCCATTCTGTTTTCCATAGTGTTTATACCAATTTATATTCCTGCCAACAATGCAGGAAGAAAGGTTCCTCTCTGACATTTGTTATTTGTAGAGTTGTTATTTGTAGAGTTTTTGATAATAGCCATTCAGACCCTTTTGAGGTGATGCTTCATTTTGGGTTTGGTTTGCATTTCTAATAATTAGCAGTGATGAGCATCTTTTCATGTGCCTGTTTGCCATCAAGTATGTCTTATTTGGGAAAATATCTGATCAAGTCTTCTGTCCATTTTTTTGTTGGATTTTTTTCCAATAATAATTGAGTCATATGAGCTATGTATATAGTTTGAATACTAACCACTTGTCAGGAGCATCATTTGCAAATATTTTCTCCCATTCCATTGGCTGCCTTTTTGTTTTGTTGATGGTTTCCTCTGTTGTACAAAAAGTTTTAAGTTTAATTGGATCCCATTTGTATATGTTTGCTTTATTTCTTTCACCTTGGGGGACTGATCCAAGAAAATATTATGTTTTATTTCAGAGTATTTCACTTATGTTCCCAAAAATTAGGTTTTCCATAACGTCATCATTCCCTTAATAAACAAATCTGGGTGTCCATGTAAGTGGACTGGTGCAGTTCAAGCCCATGTTGTTCAAGGGTCCAACTATGACTCATTCTTCCTTCTTATACTACCTTGGTTTTCTGTCACTGCAATAAAAATTACCACAGACTTAGCAGCTTACAACACAAACTTATCATCTCAGTTCTGTAGGTCCAAAACTCAACATAAGTCTCTCAAACAAGTCTCATGAGGCTAAAGTGAAGTTGTCTCCCAGGCCCTGCCCTGGCTCCTACCTGCAGGTCTGGAGGAGAATATGCATCCAGGCTCTTGCAGGTTGGTGGTGGTCTCCATTTCCATGCAGCTGCAGGATCGAAGTCCCCACTTCCTTGCTGGCTGGCTGACCAACTACTCTCTTGTCCTTGAACCAGCCTCCTCTATCTTCAGAGCCAGCAGCAGCTCTGAATTCTTCACATGCTTCATTTTTTCTGCATTTTCTTTGGCCAAATCCGTGTCTCACTAACCCTTCTGGTTTCTTTAAGGGTCCACCCAGATAATCCAGGGTCATCTGTCCATCTCAAGGTCCAGTACCTTAAAAACACCCTTTTGCCAGGTTCTAGGGATTTATTAGGTCATGAACATCTTTTATGGGCCATTTTTGGGCCACACCACAATAACTAATCCTGTCAGCATTTCTTCTGTGCCCATTTATGAAACAGAAGTAGTTGTGGAAATAGAGTTAAGGTGGCTGTTCTGTTCTAGGAAATACTACTATATTTATTATCTGTTTTCTAGGTGTTCTGGGATACTAGGACTTGATTCCAAATCAAGTTCTGAATCTCAAGCAGTAAATAAAGGTATATTTAAAGTTAATATTTAATGGTGAGGATACCAGTTAGTTAGAAGAACCTATCTCACCCTCACTGGAGCCGCATCCACCACATCCCAGTGGGAATCTGCTGTAGCAGCATATCCCCACATCTTTTTCAATCGCTAATGTTTACAACACAGTCCAACAGGATTACTGGCCAATCTTAGGGCCAGGCCATTGTGGAAAGAGACTGCCTCAGTTGCTGTTTAATGTAACTCAAACTTTCAGTACTTGCTTGGATGGCTTCTCTTCTGTCTTAAGTCTGTGTCTAGTTTTTAATGTTTGGAGGGTTTTGTTGTTGTTTTTTTTTAACTCAGGATAATACATAGAAAATTCTAACAGATGAACCACCCCATCCCACCCACCCCACCCCTGACCAATGCCTCTTGTCCCAACCTCCAAATCCTTTCCTCAAAGCAGACCCTGTTGGGTTTCTTATGACCTCTTAAATGAGATTTCCCAGGCATTGAGATACATGGATATCTGTTTTTCATGCAAGTAGATTCACAGCACACATTCTATCTGCAGTATGTTCTTTATTCTCATTTTATTTCAGAAAAGCAGAAAAAACAGGTAGGTACAGTGCCACCATCTCAGCACAACTATTTTGACTTTTGCATGTTCCTTTCCAGTTTGTGTATAAGGTGCTTATATTTTTTTATGTTGTTGCCACCACAGTTACAACTCTTTCTTTCTTACATATCTTAAATATTTGCATAATAGCTACATGATTTAGTCTCATTTTTAATAGAGGTAATGAAAGGGTTATTTTCTTCATTTCTTGCTTATTAACGTTCATTAAAATCTGAAGCACAGGAAAGCAATAAGTAGGTGATGTTGAGATAAAAAACAGGTGCTGAGTTAACAGTGCACGTTCCAGCTGCTAGCCCTCATCCCCACTGCCTCCTGCCCCTAAAGTAAATCGGATTCTAGCAGTAGGTCTCAGTGACTTTCTGCAAGCAGAAGCGGCTTCAGGTCCCCAGTGGATATTAGCATTGGCATTAGGAGCACTCAGAAGACAGTTCAGGCTATTTATAGCAGAAGGATATGAAAACAGAACAAACAAGTAAAATATACACAGTTCAAAGTTCTTTGATACAATATGTAGCATTTTACAAATTAAACATCCAACACGCATGCAAAATCAGCACGCTGCTCTAGACATAGGATTGGTACAGTGATCAAAGCTCAGCAAAGTCAAATAAATAAAATGCATATATATACTAGACCCTAAGGACAAGTGTGTCCTGCAGTTAGGTTATTTTTTAGCATAATTTTGTTTAGCAGAAGACTATGTTCTCTAGTGACATTTACAGTTCATTTTTCAGTCACCGCATAGCACACAGCACATTCAAAATGTAGCCTTCTATGAAGAGAAATTGCCTCCCCACAGCATTCATAATTTAAAATGAATTTTTGGATCAAAGTGTCAGCCTCATCTATTTTTGTTTAACAGCAAGTGGGGAAAATAAAGTGATAGATGGACCTATTTTTTTCCTGCAAAGAAAAGGTCTGAATACTCTGACTTAGAATTCTCCACCCTCCTCCAGCTGGGGTGCTGGGGTCTATAATTCAGACACTGGGTTACCACCACAGGAGGGCCCCCCATGAAAACACCCTGTATAGAGTACCTGGTAGCTGAATCCAAGGTGATTTGTAATGTAAAAAGCCACCACTTCTTAAACTATTAGATAAATTCACCTGCTTGATCATTCACCATGGTGACCTAAGCCCCAAAGGCAGTATTTGGTGATGCTGAAAAATGGCCAGCCTTAGCTGATAACACGTAGAGGCAGATCCCAGATACTGCAGATTTGGCTCCAGACCACCACAGTAAAAGCAAACCACACAAATTTGTTGGTTTCTCAGTGCATATAAAACTTATTTTTATACTATCTTATAGTCTATTAAGGTGTACAATAGCATTATGCCTAAATTATGTATATACCTTAAAAATAACTTTATTGCTAAAAAATGTTAACATCGGAGCCTTCAGCAAGTTGAGCCGTAATCATTTTGCAATAGTAACATCAAAGATCACAGATCATGATGATACATATAATAATGAAAAAGTCTGAAATATTGGGAGTTACCACAATGTGACACACACAAGTGAGCAAATGCTGTTGAGAAAATGGTGCCAATAGACTTGCTCAACACTGTAGTCACGGACCTTCAATTTGTTAAAAAAAAAAAAAAAGCATTGTCTATGAAGTACAATAAAATGAGGTGTGCCTGTACCTGTAATCTGCATTGACACTGTTACTGTGCTCTGCCCAGAGCACAGAGTCCATTCAGGCTGATGTAAAGTATCAGTGGTAAGACGTTAGGGTCCTCCCTGCTGGCAGCTTTCACGGATGATTGCATTCTCTCCAGGTTAATGTCAGTTGCGGCAAACAGACGCTGCACGATCCCAAACTTTTCTCTGTCTTTCAGAGGAGCCAAAGCTGGATCTTCAAGATCAGACACACCATCATGAGACAGAGCACGGAGCTAAAATGACATGTAAACAAATTCACCAAAAAACATTATAGAAAGTCCACATCATCGGATAATAATATTAGCACTTCTAGCTAATTATGGGGAAAAAAACTAGTTATGTTGTTTAAATTCTCCAAGTAGAACAGGGAAAACCCTTGAGCTGTAACAGGATATATTTGGCTCAGGCAAGGACCTCAGGTCTGACTTTATCCACTTTGCCTGGAGTCGTCTGTTGTGGTTCAGTCGCTCAGTCGTATCCGACTCTTTGCAACCCCATGGACTGCAGCGCGCCAGGCTTCCCTGTCCATCACCAACTCCCGGAGCTTGCCCAAACTCATGTCCATCGAGCCGGTGATGCCATCCAACCATCTTATTCTCTGTCGTCCCCTTTCCTCCTGCCTTCAGTCCTTCCCAGCATCAGGGTCTTTTCCAGTGAGTCAGTTCCTTGCTTCAGGTGGCCAAAGTATTGGAGCTTCAGCATCAGTCCTTCCAGTGAGTATTCAGGGTTGATTTCCTTTAAGATTGATTGGTTTGATCTCCTTACTATCCAAGTAGTCCTCTGACTGAACCCCTACTCTCTGTATTCTACCTTCTATTGGATCCATTAACTCCAGTAGATTAGAAAGGTCAGAATGTAACTTTCTCATACACTGCATAAAGTTTGTTTTTTTACTTTAATTCAAGTGTTAGAATTTCCTATGTATATTTGCATAAACCCCTCAAAGGTAGATACCATAGTTTACTTACTGATGCTCTCTGCCTCAACCTTCTCTCTTCCTTCCACCTGTGATATCCTTCCTCCAGAGTTCCCATAGAACTTTCCTTCTCATCTCTGAGTTGACAGCTGAAATGCCACATAATGGGTTTTTCCTACCCCTCTCTTCACTGATTGACTCACTACTCCCACCTCCCAGTCACTATTACATTATCTTATTGTCTTCATATACTTACTGATCTGACATTATCTTCTTGCTATTCCCTGTTTGTTCTGTGTATTAAAACCTAAGTTGCCCAGAAGAACAGGGACCTCGTCCAACATGCTCACCTTATACCCTACCTGGAACACAGACCCTCACTTCTTCAGAGAGGTCACATCAGACACTGCTCTAATTTGCTCAGAACATTGGAACCTTTGCCTTTAGGGTCTTGAGCAGTGCCTCTCATACATTTGTTTTTAGTCTGTAGTCACTACAAATTTGCCAGTAGATATGAATTATAAATCAAATTAGTAATGAGAGTAAAATTTTAAATAAAGTAAGCCTTATAAAGTATGCGTGAATTTTAACTGAATCTGAAGGGAATCTAAAAGAATTCCAGACATGTCTGAGCACTGACAGCCTTCCTAAAAGAAATATGCAGTTTTCCCCAGTGGCTGAAGGATGGCACTCAATTGTATATAAACCTACATGTGTGTCTGTTATCAAAACCAGCCTTACAAATCCATACACCTTGTAGATTCACCCCGTGTAACCAGAGGCTGCCCTTACCATGTGGCCCAGAGAGTGGATCTGGTCTGCTCTCAAGCATGATCACATCTGGTGACCTAAGAATGCGCTCCACTGGCGAGGGCTGAAGCCTGCCAGCAGACAGTCTGCTGTGTCCTGGGTCTAGTGGAAAAGTGCCCAGCAAAACTCCACCTGCCTCTCTGAACATCTGCCAACCCCAGGCACCCAGAGGCACTTCTAGGTATGAGAGAGACTACAGTCACACCTGAAGGAGTGGAGGTGTGGAATAACATTCTCTCTAGAGGATTATAAACTCACCTCCTTACCATTTCTTTCACCAGTTTGCAAAGGTATGAGTGTATTTGACACTGTTCTTTCAAAAGCCTTTCAGAAAGCCTCTCAAACTTACTCTGGCCACCAGACAAGACAGGAATGCAGACAGATTTTTGTACCTTGCTCTAAGTAAATCCCTATAAGAAATATACCCAAGTTCCCTCAGGAGGCAGGAGCCTTTTTGTCTTAAGAAATGTTATTACGATATCTAGGGGAGATTATATGAAGACACTTAGGAAGGTCTTTAAAGAAAAATTATTTGTTTATATTCAGCAGCCCCACAAAAGTAAACAAATGACTCTATGCTGTGCATCCTAAGAGCTACTCCTAGAACACCAGCAGCTGAATTCTGGTGAATGTGATGTGGGATCAAATCCTAGAGCAGACCTGCAGGGAAGATGACGACCAAGTGTGAGTTAGTTGGGAGAGGGAGTTAGCTAATGTGGTCTTGGTAGTATTTTCTTTTTGTATATACTTCCTGAATGCAGTTGATGGCTTTATAAATACATGGTAAGGGCTGACCTAGGAAATACTAAATATTCAGTTGCTACCAAAGGGAGCTAAGCTATGAAATCACAACTACTGTCATTGCAGACAATTAGATACTGATACATATCATTTCCATAACCAAACTGCACCATCAGCATTTACTCTCAGCTGGCTGCAGGACAATCTCATGCTGGTTCATTTTCAAGTAGTTCAGTTTTTGTGGTCAAAGTACAAGAACACAGCATTCCTCTGGGTGTTGAGGATCTGCTTTTAGTTGTGAATGACATCTAAACTGCTCCTTGGAATGATGCCTTGCTGCAGTTTCCACAGGTCTCTGCTACACAAAGATGCACCAAAGGCAGTAACCACAATGCTGACAAGTTCCCAGGGCAGATGAGTAACAAACTGCAGGGTCCTATGTAGGCAGTCTACCCCAACACCTGCTTTACAGACCTGGCTGCAGAGCTCCAGGCTTTAGTTCTTTGGGTCTAAACAGCATGCTGGCATCAGCCCATGGGAACCAGGCCCCAAAGTAAGTAACCATGCTTTGCTTGTCTGCCCCAGGCTGAGCAACACCTGCAGAAGCCACAGGCCTGTCGATGGTTCCTTCTGCTAATGACCCAATTTGTAATTTAAAAAGGAAAACTTAACCTTGACTTTCAGAACTAAGCTCATCATTACTTAACTCTTACTCCTGCCATGACATCTCCCGAGGGCATGAAGCTAAGAATATTGCTAAGAGAAAATGAAACATCTCCCTGAGACAAAGCAGTCCTCTTGAATATCTCCCTGTTGAATTCAATGCTGAATCAGACTGGTCCAGCCATAGAACTGGCATGGCAAATAATATGGTGACAGGCCCTTTCCCTGCAACAAGCCTTGGCCAAAATTCTCTCCAAGAAATGCCGAAATCATGAGACCTGGAGTACAAAGACAAGGTTCATGTCCTAGCCCTGCTACAACGTTCTCCAGATAACTCCTTTCCCTCTGAACTTTTGTCTTCCTATGTGTGTGTGATGTAGGCAGGGTATAAAAGAATGTGAGGTTAATAATACCTGTTTTAACCTATTTTGAAGGGCTATTGCGGATGAGAAAGCCTAACAAGTTTTATCAGCTGCTGGGTATTCATCTCTCCCTCATTTCCTGTTCCTACCCACCCCAGATCCCCTCAGGGAGGGTTCTTAC
Source organism: Nanger dama (assembly GCA_917880005.1). Taxonomy (NCBI): domain Eukaryota; kingdom Metazoa; phylum Chordata; class Mammalia; order Artiodactyla; family Bovidae; genus Nanger; species Nanger dama. Next base: position 26,657,974 of record CAKJTW010000022.1, read on the forward strand.
CAGGTGGTACAGCGGAGGGATAATCTGGAGCTTACAACAAGTGCCCAGCAAAGCTGCTGCATTATCTGGCATTTCTGCAGGAGAAAAAGAGAATCAGTCACTGCCCAAAGAAAGCATACACGGAAGCAGAGCCAACCCCTGGGTTGCACCTAACTTAGATGTCCTCTGCCAGCCAGATATGCTCAGTTGTTGTAGAATAAATGAACAAAGGGGGCTGCACAAGCAGCACAGTCTTTTACAGAATAGATGTAGGGACCAGGTAACCAGCTCTGTGTTCACTAGAGGATATTTCTTGCATGTAATTCTCCCATCAGAAAGAACTGTACAGACTCGGGAAAATGAGTCAGCACGGAAAGGTAGAGAGAACCTGGGATTTAGTGATGAAAGAGCTATGTTTCACCCCACTAAATTTTGGGGGAGTGATCTCTGGTATACCTCTCCTAGCATGTTTCCTCATTTGAGTACTATAGATGTGTTTTGTTTTGTTTTGTTTTCCTTAGCCTGCGTCAGGCAACTAAATAAACTATAAAGGATTATACCTAGGTCACTAGTCATGTTGTGGCGGGGAAATGTAGCCTGTTTCAACCTATTTTGAAGGGCTGGCACAGCAGAGCTCCTGAGCTCAGGATTGTGTAGGGGCCCCATCCTGGCACTGGCGACTTTCAGGGTTGACACAGAGCTGTGCAAGCCTGGGGGCTGCACCAGAAGGGTCCTTCCCAGCCCCAGGAACAGGGAATCTAGATCAGTGTTAATCCAAACTGGTTTTAAATACCTCCCAGGATAGAACAGATGAGATTGCTAAAAGGACCCAATCCCTTGGGTTACAACATTTGCTCTGAAAAGGCAAAAGAGAAGTCATCTGCTTTATCATCTGGCCCAGGGAACACTCCTAAACTCCTCCATCTCCTGCGTTAATTAGCAGCCTTATTTATAAAGGGCAGTGTGCTACTTAGGCTGGAACCCAGCAGAGGACAATGAAACATGGCTTGTTCCCAGGAGAGAAAGGCTGCTGGGTGGATGGGGCAGCCCTGAAGATACAATCCTACCAGTGAACCCCCTAAACTGCATTTAAAGCTTGTGTGTGCTTTCATCTCCAGAGAGTTTCCACCATTTTCAACAAATCCTCAAGGAGGCCCTGATTCCAAGTCAGGAAGATGAAGATGGCCAATACATGTAGCCTTGTCTTGTGGAAAGACCCCCACAGCTGTGAAGGGCAGGAACACAGTCACCTGGAACGTGATGTCCTGGCTGAGCTACTGTCACGGTCATCTCACCTGTTCATGTTTCCATCTCCTCACTTTTCAGGTGATTCCTGAATCCCCTGTAATCATCATCATCCCTTATTCCTGGAAATACTTTATTTCCATGTTACTCAGTGGTCATTTCCTACCCTGAACCTGGCTGAGGACATGGGGATGAAGAAATAGCATATGCTTTGCAGAGTTTGACTGAAGCAACTCAGCACTTAGGCCCTCGTGTCCAGTTCTTTGCAACCCTATGGACTGTAGCCTGCCAGGCTCCTCTGCCCATGGGATTCTCCAGGCAGCAATACTGGAGTGGGTTGCCATACCCTTCTCCAGGGGATCTTCCTGACCCAAGGATTGAACCCACATCTCTTGGGTCTCCCACTCTGGCAGGTAGGTTTTTTTACCACTAGCACCATGTGAGAAGCCTACCATCTGATTTTACTACTTTACTTCCCTTGATTAATTCCCTTGAGAGTGGGGATGTTGATTTTTCTACCTCAGTATCTGGCAGTGCCTGAAACACAGTAGAGGCTTCTTCAGCTGTTTCTGGAATTGAAATGACTTTTGATCTTTCATATTCTAAGTATTTAACAGATGAGACCTGGGAAGTTCATGCTAAGGTCACAGAATGGTGGAGAAAGGTTCCAGGAGACCAGCCAGATGCTGAGACTGCAGTGCTTTAAACAAGGACAAAGAGGCAGGTCCAACACAGCACCATGGGAAGATGCAGAACTCACCACCTCCCACAGACAGACTGAATCTACAGCAGCACATTGAAGAGTTTGTTCTGAAAAAAACCCAAACTGCCTGAGCGACTCCCTACACATCAGGTGAACTAAGAAGAAAACCTCACGACAGCAGGGAGAGGCCGAGCACAAGCTCCCTGTAAACCACACTTCTGGTGCCACGACCCACGCTCAGGAGGGAACTCAAAACTCGAGCTTCCCCCTGTGGTGGAGGGTCTGAACCCCACCCTTTATGCTCTGTCTGCCTCATTCCAGGGTGCTGACATCTCCTGGAAAGGAACTTGTGATTTTTGTGACTGCCACCCAGATGGCATTTCCAGGTCACCAGGCTCTGGCTCGTGCGATTTACACTTGCGGTCTATATATATTTATATACTTAAAAGCTGCTGCCTGAAGGTCTGGCCTCTAACCAGCCAGAATCTGGGTGCTGACTGAGCCCCTCTCTGGGACACTGACAGGTGTTGACAAGCCCTCAACTCTGGGGGAGCCACTAAAAATAAGCTGCTTGAACAATCACAGAGGCTTGAGAAACAACCGAGAGCTAGGGCAAGGTTGAACAATAAGGTTCTTTCTTACAAGAGACCACTCCCCTCAAGACTGTGAGAGGTGACTGTTTCATGCGTGGAAACAAACACAGAAAATCAAGGAAAATGAAGAAACAGAGAAAAATGTCCCAAACAGAACAAGATAAAAATTTCAAAAAAGGTCCTGAATGAATAAAGAATATAAGTGATTTACCTACTCAAGGGTTCAAAATGCAGCTTTATGATCATAAAGCTGTTTAACAAGCTTGGGAGAAGAACAGATGAACACTGCGAACTTCAACAAAGAAACAGAAAATATAGGAAAATACCAAATATTAAGTCACAGAAATGAAGACTCCTATACCTGAACCAAAACAGACACTAGGGGAAGTAGCAGACAAGATCACTGAACTCCAAAGACAAAGCAGTGGGACTCACCCAATCAGAGCAGCTTCAGAAACTATGCTGCACCATCCAGCAACCCAACATTTGCACTGTAGGGACGCCAGAAGAAGAAGAAGAAAGGGGCTGAAAACTCTAACGTGGGGAAGGCAAACACTCAGATCCAGGAGACCCAGGCCACATTAAAATGTCAAAACTTAAGGAAAGAATCTTGAAAGCAGCAAGAGAAAAATAATTACAAGGGAACCCCTCCATATGGCTATCAGCAGATTAGGTTTTTCAGCAGAAACTTTGCAGCCTAGAAGGGAGTGGTATGATATAGTGAAAGTACTGAAAGAAAAAAAAAAAAAACTTGCAACCAAGAATATTCTACCTGATAAAGCTGTCATTCAGAATTGAAGGGGAGAGAATTTTCCAGACAAGCAAAAACTGAAGGAATTCATCACTAGACCAACCTTGCAAGACAAGTTAAAGGAACCTATTTAAGCTGCAATGAAAGAGTACTAATTAGTAATAAGAAAAATATGAAAATAAATCTCACTGGTAAAGGGAAATATATAGTAAAATTCGTAATAATCTAGTGTTGTAAGGGTAAATTAATCACCTACAAAACTAGTATGAGGTTAAATGACAAAAGCAGTAAAAATATTATAATTTCTTAAGGGATACACGAGATAAAAAGATATGATTTGTGACATCAAAACCATAAAATGGCAGGAGAGGAAAGTAAAATGTAGAGCTTTAGAATGTGTTTAAACTTAAGTTGGTACCAACGTAGTATGTATAACAGTCTAAGTTGGCATGTAATCCTCATGGTAACCACAAATAAAAATGAAAAGGGAATTTAAGCATATCACTACAGAAAATCATCAAGTCACAGAGGAGAGCAAGAGAAGAGAAGAACAAAAGAACTGCCAACAAGTCACTAAATAATTAACAGAATGGCAGTGAGCACCTATCTGTCAGTAATCACTTTAAATGTAATTTTCTTTTGACTGGAGAATTTAGTAGAGTTGCTGAATGGATAAATTAAATTAAAAAAAAAAAAACATTATACTGCCCACGGGAGACTCATTTCAGATGTGAGGACATACACAGACTGAAAACAAAAGGGAAGGAAAGATAGTCCATGCAAACCGAAACCAAAAGAAAATTAGGGTTAACAGGCCATCTGTATATCATAAACAGACTTCAATGAGAGACAAGAGCACTACGCAATGATAAAGGGGTCGAGCCAACAGGAGGATATAACACTTTAAATATTTACACATCTGGCATAGCATCATCTTTTGGCTCAGCAGTAAATAATCTACAGGTTCAATTCCTGTGTCAGGAAGATTCCCTGGAGAAATGGCACCCCCACTCCAATACTCTTGCCTGGAAAATCCCATGGACAGAGACACCTGGCAGGTTACAGTCCCTGGGCTTGCAAAATAGTCAAATACAACTGAGCACACATGGTTGCATGCGCATAGGAGCACTTGAATACATAAGAAAACAGGACTAAAAAGAGAAGTGGGCAGCAATACAGTAATAGCAAGGGACTTTAATACTCCACTTTCATCAACGGCTAGATCATCCAGACAGAAAACCAATAAGGAAAGAATGGCTCAAAGATACCTTTAGACAAATGGAAATACAGCACATCAAAATTAAGGTGATGTAGCAAAGGCAGTTCTAAGAGGAGAGCTCACAGCAATAAACGGTACCTCAGGAAACAAGAAAAATCTCAAACCACCTAACTTTATACCTCAAAAGGAACTAATGAAACCCAGGTAGAGAGAAGGACATCACTAAGATCAGGGTGGAAATTAAAAACAGACTAATAGATTTTTTTTTAAATCAATGAAATGAATAGCTAGTTCTTTGAAAAGATAAATTAATAAACATTTGGCTAGATTTGCCAAGAAAAAGAGATGCCTCAAATAAAATCAGAAATGAAAGTGTAGATGTTACAACCGATTCCCCAGAAATACAAGAGATCATAAGAGAGTACTGTGGACAACCTAGAAGAAATGAATAAACTCCTAAAAACATACCACTCACCAGCACTGAATCAGAAAGAAATAGAAAATCTGAAAAGACTGATTTCCACTAGGTAGACTGAAATCAGTGTAATCAACAACCTCCCAACATACAAAAGTCAAGGTAAATTGTCAAGGAAAGGCTTCTCAAAAGCTAGAGAACTCTGGCCTGTAGATCAGCTCCTGATATAATACCTGTTTTTAGACTCACTTATATAATGATTAACAGTGGGGGGAAAGGCCTCTAGTGGAGTTCCACAGGGCTCTCATCTTATATTCTATCCCAGTCAAAGCATTTACCTGTGACATGGAATAAGATACAGAGCATACATTCACTGGCATACATTCATTGGCGTATGGAGCTGGAAGAGGCATTTGCTCTCATTATTCAAAAACTGAAGATTCCTGGGCTTTTGTTCCAGGGCGGTGCTAAGGAGGAACTCTAGAAATGTATCAGGAATTCAACGTCCACCTTGAAAAGAAGCTGCAGGGACTAAGAGTGGGCTAGTCTGTCAGCTCTTGCCTCTCTGAGAAGTAAAGTCCAGCCTCCAGGACTTCCCTGGTGGCCCAGTGGCTCAGACTGCAAACTCCCGATGCAGGGGACCCAGGTTAAATCCCTGGTCAGGGAACTGAAGATCTCACACCTCAGCTAAAGGTCTCGCATGCTGCCACAAAGACCCGGTGCAGGCAAATAAATTCCTCATACAGGAGGACCTTGTTGTGGTTCCACAGACCCTCTGGCATGCTGCGTTCTGGGTGGGAGTTGGTACAGAAGTGTAGGGCGGGCTCCACAGCTCGCTAATAACTGGATGGCCAGTATGGGTGTGGAGGTTGGGAAGGTGCTGGGCTCAGCATCCTAGTGCTTTGGGATGCTCTTTGCAGCCTCCCTGCCCTCATGGCCACAATGCTACACTCAGGATAGGGCCATAAGTTTGCAAAGAGGAACAAGAGGATGAGAAGGACTGACACTGGGGGAGACAGCAGTTGCCAAATGATGCCTGGCAATGCTGAGTGGCAGTGGCTTTCAAGTGTGAATCACAGGCTGTCTGGGAAAGTGGTTTCCTGTCTGGGTGAGGGGTGTGCCTGCAGACAGCCCTCCCTGGGAGAGGAAAGAAAGTCCTCTCCAAGAGAGTGGAGGAGGCTAGCAGCAAGTCCATGACATCATGGCAGTCCTGTAACCTCTCCTGCTTATCTTCCCTGCACTGCTTGAAAAGGTGAGAACCTTATGTACCAAATCTCCCACACAGTAAGCAAAGCAATTTCAAGGCAACAGCATTTCTTCCTTTTTTTTTTTTTTTTGGATCCATACCTGCTAGCGCACTGACCAAGAAGTAGGCTGTAGAGAAGAGTTTCTGGTTGTGGACCACATCCTCTGAGCCCGGACGCTCACCCTGCACACTGCACCCCACCAGCTGCAGGAAGGTCATGAGGTTGTGCTTCTGTGACAGCTTCAGCTCCCCCAGAGCCACCGGTGAGGGTGACAGGCTGCTGACTATGTCATCACACTGCAGGATTAGGTTGGGGGTGGGAGGGTGGGGAGAGAGACAGATGTAGTAAAGCCAGAGGTGAAGCTGGGCACAACCCAGCCTCTGCCTTCACGACATACAACCCTCACAGTGAGCTGAAGCATTCATACATGCTAATTCACTTCAATCATGTCTGACTCTTTGCGACCCTATGGACTGTAGCCCACCAGGCTTCTCTGTTCATGGGATTCTCCAGGTAGTAGTACTGGAGTTGGTTGCTATGCCCTCCCCTGCAGGGGATCTTCCCAATCCAGGGCTCAAACCTGTGTCTCTTGTCTCCTGCATTGACAGGTGGCTTCCTTACCAGCGGTCCCCAAATATAGGTCCACCCAGAGCTTCACAATAAGACCCTCTTTGAAGTTCCTGCAGATGTAGTTAAGGTAAATCTCAAGATCACCCTAGATTGGGGTGGACCCTAAATCCAGTGGTGGGTGTCCATTAAGAGACAGAAAAGGAGACAGCCACATGAAGACAGAGCAGAGACTTGAGCGATGTGGCCACAAGCAAAGGGATGCCAGGAGCCCCAGAGCTGGAGCAGGCACACAAGGATTCTCTGCTAGAGTCTGTGGGAAGCAAAGCCCTGATGACACCTTGACTTTAGACTTGTGGCCTCCAGAACTGTAAGAAAATACATTGCCGTTTGTGGTAACTTGTCACAGCAACACTAGGAAACTAATACACCCTTCTACTCTGCACCTCAGCTACCCTTCTACAGTTAGAAAACTAAGGGGGCTGGGACTAGGAACAAAAGAAGCTTTAGGATTAAAAGGAGGAGAAGAAATTTCAAACACAATTTTACCCCAGCTCAAGGTCTCTTATTGCAAGAGACCTAGCCCAGAAAACCAGGCAGAGACACTGCCTTGAGGTGTCTCTCAGTCTTACCACTTGTTCCAGGACCATCAGTAATTCTTCATCCAACAGGACCGCCTGGAGGACGTCATTCAGGGCTGTCTGTTGCTGCTTGGGCCAACTCCATGAAGGGATGGAAATTCCTCTCTAAGAGCAGAGTGGCTGTGAACACACCAGAGCACACCAGGTCTCATGACTTACCCCAGAACTAGGGCCAGCAACTCAGGCTTTTCAGAGAGAACTGTCCTCTGTTCTTTCATAGACACTTCCAGCTGCACAGTCAATAGTGGAACTCAGAAATAGTGTTAAATACCACCCTGTGTGTTTTTCACTAACCAGACTATTAAAGGAAGAAAGAAGGAGGGAAGGAAAGGGAGGACAGGGAGACAGAAAGAGGGAAGCCAAGTTTTGTCTCAGACTTTTTCCTGATGACTCACTAAACTGTAATTAAGTCTAATCAATTTCCTGAAAAAGTCATTTGCAATTATTACTAAATTACCAAATATCAGTTAGGACTTTTACAAAGCTTCAGAGCCACACAAATTCCAACAATGCATTATTTTTCATATCTTTCCAATACACTGCAGATTTTGTATCCTTTAACATGCTTTTCGGTTCAGCTCAGTCAGTCAGTCAGTCATGTCCGACTCTTTGTGACCCCATGAACCGCTAGCACGCCAGGCCTCCCTGTCCATCACCAACTCCCAGAGTCCACCCAAATGCACGTCCATCAAGTCGGTGATGCCATCCAGCCATCTCATACTCTGTCATCCCCTTCTCCTCCTGCTGTCAATCTTTCCCAGCATCAGGGTCTTTTCAAAGGAGTCAGCTCTCTGCATCAGGTGGCCAAAGTATTGGAGTTTCAGCTTCAGCATCAGTCCTTCCAATGAACACCCAGGACTGATCTCCTTTAGGATGGACTGGTTGGATCTCCTTGCAGTCCAAGGGACTCTCAAGAGTCTTTCCCAACACCACAGTTCAAAAGCATCAATTCTTCTGTGCTCAGCTTTCTTCATCATTTAACTCTCACATCCATACATGACCACTGGAAAAACCATAGCCTTGACTAGATGGACCTTTGTTGGCAAAGTAATGTGTCTGCTTTTGAATATGCTGTCAAGGTTGGTCATAACTTTCCTTCCAAGGAGTAAACATCTTTTAATTTCATGGCTGCAGTCACCATCTGCAGTGATTTTGGAGTCCAGAAAAATAAAGTCTCCCACTGTTTCCCCATCTATTCACCATGAAGTGATGGGACCAGATGTCATGATCTTCATTTTCTGAATGTTGAGCTTTAAGCCAACTTTTTCCACTCTCGTTTTTACTTTCATCAAGAGACTCTTTAGTTCTTCTTCACTTTCTGCCATAAGGGTGGTGTCATCTGTATATATGAGGTTATTGATATTTCTAGCAATCTTGATTCCAGCTTTTGCTTCTTCCAGCCCAGCGTTTCTCATGATGTACTCTGCTTTTCAAGGGGCTGGCATAATTTTCATTAGGCACACACAAGATAGCCACTTTCCCCATTCTTTACCTGTCCTGGAGAATGGGTTAGAACCCCAGCTGGATCACTCAACACCCTCTTCAAGATTCCTGAGCCTCTCTCCTTAAAATCTTCCTTTTTTAAAACAGTCAGAAGCTTCTAGTAATTTAAGCCCAGTGGGAATTTGAAAACAAGATTTGATAACCCGAAGCTTCCACATACAGGGATGGATAGCAATACATAAATGCACCACCCCTGCTGATGTCAAATTCCAACAACAGTTAGTACTAAAAACTGCCCTATAAACCCAATTCAGTCCTCACCAGCCCCGGCCTGGATAGAAATGCTGTCCTGGCTGCTCTAGAGTTTAAGGGCACAGAAGCGGGCCCCCACCCTACTCCCACCTAAACCACCCAGCCTCCCTACTACGCCCCAGGCTGGTAGAGTAGACTAATGGGAAAGGAAATTATAAGAAAGCTCATCCTGTCTTGTCACTTCCCTGCAGTGCATGCAGTTAAGGCTGCAGTAGTTCTAATTGTAAGCGGCAGCTGAAAATCACACCCAAATATCAGGAGGAGGCCTGCAGCCCTGGCATTAGATAGGAAAGCCTCAAGAGTGGACCTTCACTGCCAATTCTGTCAACACTGACATTTTTCCTACAGAAACAAAAGCATCTATCTTCTGGTTTGGGACTCGCTGAAGCCCCATTGATGAGTCTCTCTTCTTACCCTCCAAGCCAGAGATTCTGAGCTGCTCCTAGCTGTCTTTAGTAAAGCGAAAGTGAAAGTCACTGTTACTTAATTATTCATTTCTCTTTTTCCTTGCTCATCTCCTTTTCTACCATATACTGTACTCCTACTAATTCCCACCCTACTCCCCCACAAAAACTTTTTAAAACACAAAGTGCTGTGGAGAGCAAAAGGAACTGCTGCAGGTATGTCACACGTGCTGCCCTCCTCATTGCTGGATGCCTTGGCAACATACAGCTTCATGCCACGTGGATATGGGCCTCCAAGAGGGCATTTTATTTTGCAGTGCTGACAAAGCATTGCTTATCTTGGCAATGAAGCCTGGAATAAATGAAACAGATGCAAAACTCGGGTTCTCTCTCCTCGCTGCTGACTAGCTCTTCTTGGTAGTCAGCAAGACTGCCATGGCTCAAATGAAAGAAAATGCTAGGCCCCTGACTCTTGCCCTCCTCAGCCTCCCACCACTTCCTTAAAACAGACCATCAAAGACCAGAGGTTCCCTAAGATCTGACCAAGGTGGGTCCTGCTGAGAACCAGAACCAGGCACCATCTTCTCTGATCTCAGATGTTTTCCATGAATCTCTGGGGAATCAGCCCTCCTGAAGGACACACCACTTCCTAGGGGCAGAGCGGTCAACTGCCCATCACCTCACCATGCCCCATCCTGTGACAGTACCTTGTTTTAAAACACTCAGTGGCTCATCCTGGGCAGACAGCCCTTGCCCAGCATCCGGCATGTCCCAGAACGCAAACTCTCGGAAGGGCAGGGGGTCCAGCAAGACAGAGTTGCTTCTCGTTTCCTGCTCAAAGCCACCATGCTTCCCTTGTAGGAGGCAGAATTCTGTAATGGAGGAGGAAAGGACAAGGCAGGCAGAAGGGTCAGACTCACTGGCACATCCCAGTCCCAGCTTAGTACCTAAGTCAAGAAGGCAGGGAGGCACATCCATCCTCTTCCCCATAAACCCTCTTCGTACATGTTAAGCTGTTTGACCAAAGTTCAGCCACTTCCTACAAATGCCAGAGAAATGGTCATTCCTAACATAAGGCAGGAAGCAATCTTCCAGTCATCAGAAGTATTTCCTTAGCCTGAGTAGAACAAACCAACTCCAACAAACAACCCACAATATGTAAGTGAGGAAATTTGAATTTGATTGATAAATCTGATCTGACTGAACTGATATTACAGAATTGTTGACAATATATTTAGGTGCACAAGTGGTTACATGGCTCTTGGAGAGTCAATTTTTCTTCATTAACAAGTAGTAAAGTTTTTACTGCAATTATATGAATGAAACATATAGAGTGGGAAAATCCAGACACAAAAGAATATATTCTACATGAATCCATATGAAGGAAAATTAGTCTTTTAAAAAGCTTTATCTTTTAGGAATGTTTCCATATTTATCAACAAAAATATATAATGCCTATGATTTGCTTCAAAACAATCTGAGTAGGGATGGAGGGAGTTGGGGAACTTATAGATGAAACACGAATTGTCCAAGTTAATGAAGCTGGATGGTAGGTACATAGGGTTCAGTATATTATTATCTGTACTTCTGAACATGTGTGTAATTTCCCAAAGTAAAAAGTTTTTTTAAAATAATAGAAATGCTCCTTAAATACTTTCACATTTGAGAGTCCAACTAGGGTAACTAAGTTGTAGGTAAAAACACAACGGTGTGTTCTTGCTAAGCAAAAACAGTGTGTGAACTTAAGAATGAGGATTCTCCTTCTGACCCACCTCTTAGAGTAATGAAAATAAAAACAACAAATGAGACCCGATTAATCTTAAAAGCTTTTGCACAGCGAAGAAAATCATACACAAAATGAAAAGACAACCCTCAGAACAGGAGAAAATATCTGCAAACGAAGTCACCAACAAAGAATCTCCAGAACAGACAGCTCGACGCAGCTCAGTAACAACAACAAAATGACGCACTCAAACACAGGCAGAAGACCCAAATAGACATTCACCCAAAGAAGACACAGGTGACCAGGAGGCATGCAAAGACGCTCACCATCACTGACTTCAGAGATGCAAATCAAGACTATGATGAGACATCACCTCACACTGGTCCGAGTAGTCATCATCAAAAGTCTACAAATAATAAATGCGCAGGAGTGTATGGAGAAAAGAGAACCCTTCTACACTGTTGGTGGGAATGTGAATTGGTACAACTATTATAGAGGTTCCTTAAAAAAGTAAAAAAAAAAAACTACCATATGATCCAGCAGTCCCACTCCTGGGCACATAGCAGGAGAAATCCATAATTTGAGTAGATACAGGCACCCTCACACTATTTACAATAGTCAAGACATGGAAGCAACCTAAATGTCCATCAACTGAGGAACAGAAAAGATGTGGTACATATGCACAACGGAGGATTTCTTGGGCATTAAAAATAAAATAATGCCATTTGCAGCAGCATGAATGGACCTAGAGATTGTTATACTGAGTGAAGTCAGAAAGAGAAACACTGACAAGTGAAGTCAGACAGAGAAAGACATATATGAGAATTTGTCTATATGTAAAATCTTTTAAAATGGTACAAATGAACTTATTTACAAAACAAATAGAGTTACAGATAGAGAAAACAATTTTATGGTTAACGGGAGAAAACAGTGGGAGGGGATAAAGTGGAAGATTGGGATTGGCATATGGTAATTACTATATATAAAACAGGTAACTACTAAGAACCCACTATATAGCACAGGGAACTCTACTCAGTACTCTGTAATGACATATATGGGAAAGGAATCTAAAAAACGAATGGATTTATATATAATTGAATCACTTTGTTGTACACCTGAAACTTAACATGGTAAATCAACTACACTCCAGTAAAAATTTAAAATGAATACATATACACATAAACGCAGAGGAAAAATATTTTTAAAAAGTCATTTTCTCAGGGAGTGCACATCTCAGTAGATCATGCATAGGGGCAGGAATCTGCTTATTAGACAGCCCCTGAAGCGAACACAACATTGTAAACCAACTGCACTTCAATAAAACATTTTTTAAATGTGCATTCTTTTTATGCTTCTATCCAATAATCTGTGTACAGGCTATGGAATGAGAATGTGGCTCAGCCACATGCATGACATGTGGAAGGTGTGGGTATTAACACATTTTGAACTGGTGTGGGCACTCATGACATCCATAAGACAGGACGGTCGCCAAAGACAAATCAAACAAGCTTTCGCTTACTCACTCAACCTACCCACCCTCCTGGGCATCCAGGATGGCCCCCGGCTCATTCCACCCTCTACACCCAGGCACCAAGGTGGGCAAGTGTGAACTGACCGCCAGGTCATGCTCTCCAAGAACAAGGGCCACAACTGTTAACACAGCCTCAAATGCTGCCCAGAGCCCTGAGGGCCAGCTGTAGTTTGGGAGTCCACAGCCCCAGCAGTGCTCGCCCATTACACATGCAGAGCTCCTCTGAGGGCAGAACCAACTCCTTCACTCTTTGCAGCACGGAGACAGAGATTCAAAAGGACTACAACCAAGGCTTTGACAAAGAGTGAGATACAAGTGGGAAAGGTGGAGGGGGTCACTGAAGCCAGACTGGCAGGTGCAGAGAAAGAACCAGTGGATGGAGAAAGAACTTGGATCAGGCGGTGATTAAACAGCCCCCTGAAGCCTGGCAGGAGTTAGCTGGGCCAAGAAGAAGGGAGCACGCTCCAAACAAAGGCTCACAATAAGCAAGAGTGGAGAGTTCCCAGACAATGGGTTAACTTTGGAGGTGCTGGAGAGGAGCAAGAAGGCTGGACACAACGTGGCTAGGAGTGCAGACTTTATATTAGGACAGAGAGAGCCTCAGAAGGGCATTCAAACAGGTGAGTGAAATGGCCAAACATGTATTTTTAAATAATCACATTAGCTACACTGCTAAAATGGGAAAGATTTGAAGCAGAGGAGCCAGTTAAAAACCTGTGATGGGAACAGGGCAGGGGATGTTGATACCAGCCTCTGGACCTGCAGAGAAGTGCACAGACCCAGTAGCGTCGAAAGCACAGGTTCTCGTCTACAGGTGCCCAGTAAGTTCATGCTGACACTGCTATATTTAAAATGCATAACCAATAAGGACCTACTATATAGCACAGAGAACTCTGCTCAATATTATGTGGCAGGCTGGGTGGGAAGAAAGTTTGGGGGAGAATGGACATATACACGTGTATGTCTGTGTCCCTTTGTTGTCCACCTGAAACTATCACGACATTGTTAATTGGCTACACCCTAATACAAGATAAAAAGTTTTTTTAAAAAAATAGTTCATGCTGAAAGGACACTGGTAAATGCTTAATTCTACAAAGCAAAGACTAAAATTCAAGAGAGAACATGATGTTTCTGATTGGCCACATTAAGAGGGGAGCTGTTGGCAAAGAGAGGGGTCATGGCTGAAGTAACCCCTTGGCAAATACAGGCCCACTGATGCCTCCCCCAAGGGACACAGAGGGAGTAACCTGGCAAAGTTTCAAAAGATAGGAGGGTTGTCAAATGTACTCACACCCTGAAGGTGGGAGGAGAGATCAGACAGCCTCTTTAAGGTCAGACCAGTGCCTGCAGTTTATGAAACTAGATTAGAATTTTTTAAAAACTAGATTCTAGTTTATGAAACTAGATTAGAATGTTGTGCAGGAAGAGCAACAAAAAACACAGATGGGAAAAATAAGCAGAACTGGCTTAAAAATCAGTGTGTTGCACAGAACAAGAGCCTGACCAACACCCTGCAAAGGCAGGGCAGGTGGTGGGAGAAGGCCGGGGTAAGAGAAGTAAGCCTGAGGAACCCCGAGAACTCCCCAGGGCACCTCTGCTCAGCAGCACAAAGAGGAGTTTATTTTCAAGACAGAGGAAGCAAGCCAAGATGAAAGGCTTGAAAATGGAAATGCAAACAGGAGAGCTTTCCCAGGCAAACTGTCTTTCCAACCCCATCTGAGAAAAGAAAAACCCCTGTCGGGCGTCCACCAACAGGGCAGAGCATGGACACCTCCTCAGAGAAACAGGGAGGGGCTCCTGTTGGTTCTCAAACCAAAGGGTTCTCAGAATCCTCATGGGCATCCTCCGTGAAGGCCAAGCTTCCAAAAGGCCTGACAAAAGTGACGCCCCCACCACCAGTCCATCTGCACGGGATAGCCAAGGCCTTGTGGCCAGCGCTGGAGTCACACAAGCACCTGTGGGCCCCTGGGGTGACACAGCATATCACACGCTGGTAACAAGAGCTGAAAAGTGAAAGTCGCTCAGTCCTGTCCAACTCTGCGACCCCATGGAATACAGTCCATGGAATTCTCCAGGCCAGAATACTGGGGTGGGTAGCCTTTCCCTCCTCCAGGGGATCTTCCCAACTCAGGGATTGAACCCAGGTCTCCTGCACTGCAGGCAGATTCATTACCAGCTGAGCCACAAGGGAAGCCCAAGAATACTGGGGTGAGTAGCCCATCTCTTCTCCAGCGAATCTTCCCGACCCAAGAATCGAACCGGGGTCTCCTGCATTGCAGGCGGATTCTTTACCAACTGAGCTATGAGGGAAGCCTGATGACAAAAGCTGAAGGGAGAACTTAGTCTAATGAGGCAGTGTGTTCAGTGGACAGAGTCCTTCCAACAGAAAGAACAGAATAATCATCATGTCTGCGATGACACAGTTTTGGAACCATGGACCTAAAGGATGTTGATCACAACTCTTGGTATTCCTGGTACCCCGTGCATCCCCGACCAACCCCTGGACCAGCTTCCTACAACTGGCAGCTTCACTTTTCGTCACCTCCCTGAAACACAGAATGCTCCGTGTGTGAAAGAGGGAGGCTCAGTGACAGCGCCCCCACGCGCCTCACGTGCCCACTTGTCTTCAGTCCCCTCAGGACAGTCAGGGATCTGAGAGCCCATGGCAGCTGGGCCGTGATCCCTCAAGTGGCCGAGTGAGGGCTGAGGCCCGAGTCCCGGAGGAACCCCTCATCCTGGCCTGCTCCCCGGCCTGACAGAAAACAGTCGGGGGAGGGCAGGAGGCAGCCGTGGACGTGCATGGCCCGCCCGAGCGCACCCTCACAGCGCTCTCGCCATGGAAAACTGAAAGCGCACAGGACGGCGAGAGCCGGGCAGAGAGGCCCCCAGACACTGAGCAGCTGCGGCCGCCCCGCGCCTCCGCCCTCGCGCTCACGCCGCGCTCCCTCCACCGAGTCTGAAGCAAGCCGCAGTTTCTCTTCACCTGTGAGGAGGTCACTGTAACTCTCTAAAAACTAAGACGACTCTTCATAAACAAAGCTACAATAACATGACCATACCTTAGAAAGTTAATTATTTATGATGTTACATATATTCACTTCTGTCCTCAAGAAGCAGTCAGTTTTCTTGGGCTCCCATGACCTCTTGGAAAGAGTGTTAAGGGAAGAGCCCTGAGCACCTAAGAGCATCAGTCACACCAGCTACTAAAGCCTTATTTTCTTCAAGTGACGCAGTGAACTTCAAGCTTTGAACACACTGGTAATCAGACAGAAAGGTCAAATACAGTTTTTGGGGTTCATGCTGGGGGAAGGGAGGTAAGATAATTAGGATGATGACAGTATTGTAATAGCTAAGGTGAGTACTTAATAAGCCACCAATGTTCCAGGCACTTCACACGCCTCATCTAACCTGCTCTTCACGGCAGCCCTGTGGGGAATGTCTTTCCTCTCCCAGACATAGGAAGCCGAAGCTCACCAGGCTTCAGCTAGCTGCCTGAGACCTCACAGGACCCCATGGCACTCGGGCTGATGGCCCAGTCTACTCCAACAGAGAGCTCACGTTCTTCCCTCTGTGCCCTGTGTGTGAAACACACGCCCCATGCGGACATCCTGCACCAACGCCCTCCGACCACGGCCTGCCATCTCACTTGCCGTGGGACATCCCCCGACTCTCCTGATACCTCTTTCCTCTCATCCCCAGAGCAGCAGGGGATCCTCTACAAGATAAGCCTCAGGGTAAAATGGGGTGTCCCTCCTCGATGACTCAGCCCACCTCCAGAGCCCCGAGCTGAGGCGCACTCACCGAACTGGCCGTCCGCCCTCACGTACAGCTCGATGACGCCGTAGGCAATGGCGGTGGGAGCCGGGATCTCCAGCACCACGCTGCTGTCCTTGATGATGCTCCCATCCTCCATCGCTGACACCTGCAGGAAGGGCGCATGCTCCCACCTGTGCGCTCAGGCTCCCCCAGGCTTCTCCTGCCTCCCATGTAGCCAGCCCAGGCCCTGTGCCCAAGAAGTGCCGGGAAAATGCCCACAGAACTGGGGGAAAGGAGAACCAGCCAGCAGGGGCCAGGATTTAATCCTTGTCGGCTTCATGATGTCCTACACATATTCTAAAGTCAGTGGCCAATCTGTAGCACAAAGGCAAGAATCCAGAGTTTGGGAGATAGTGAAGTTAGGTCTATGGTGCTGAGTAAAGAAGATAATAAGTCAACTTCCCATTTCTCTCATGGAAGATTATGGAAACAACTTTGAAATCCTAAGAAAAACATCAATGATAAGAGTCTGACTAGGAGAACCCAGCTGAGAGCAAGATCCCCTGAGGACGTCCTCCCAGACCAGGTATGTGACACACTGTGCCATCAGATAAAACTGGGAGAGGCTGGAAGGAAGGGGCACAAGGAGGAGAGAAGGATGGCCAGGAAACGCCATCAAGTCAGCAGCAAAGCTCTCTCCTTCAGACCCTGTCACAAATCTGACTTGCCCACCACGGCCTGGGGAGGATGAGAAGTGGCTCAGATGCTGGAGATCAGAGGCCTTTATAGCAACCTGATCCTGGTCAGAGTGTAATGACTACCAACCTCCGGACACCCCAGCAGGCTCCAGACTTTTGGTGGGGGTCACTATGGACAGAAATACTGGCAGGGCCAGCGAAAGCCATCTCCCATCAGACCTCATCACTGTGTCCAGCCTGCCCACCCCAGGGAGAGTCCAGCTCCAGACCTAAATCTCCATCTCCTAAATATAACATTACTGGGTCTTCTAGTATAATTTGAAAGTTACCCCAAGAAGTAAACTTCTAAGAGCAGAATATTAGGCACTATGGAGGGGAGACAGTTTGGGGTGAGAGCCTCCTGTTCAGTTCCACTGCAGCTCAGGGATCAGCTCGGTAGGACTGTACCTTAATCCAGAAACATCTGTTTATGTATATTAAAGACACGTGCTGATCTTTACCTTTCCTAACTCAATCCACTGGGGATTTAGGGCAGCTAATCTCAAAATCGTCATTTCTGAAACTTTGATTCTTAGGGGCTCTAGGAGTTATCTGTGCACTGGCCTGGCCAGTGGTCATTTGATCCATTTTTTGAAGGGGGAATGCACCTGATTCACCCCGGTATGCCAATCTAAGCATCACACTGGCCTGGTCTTGGGTCTGCTTCAGGAATGGGCACGGCCCGAGATGGTCCAGTGCCTGCCTGCCTGCCCTGAAGCACTCTTTCCACTAGGAATGGGGTGGGATGAAAGCCAGGAGCTGCCACCCCATAAGCTTATATGAGAGGGACTCCACCTTCAGGGAAGGCAGCTCACCAGCTTCTCAAGTCCTGGATCCAGCAGTGACTGAATAAAGTCAAGTGAAGTCAAGTCACTCAGTCATGTCCAACTCTGCAACCTCATGGATTGCAGCCTACCAGGCTCCTCCGTCCAAGGAATTTTCCAGGCAAGAGTACTGCAGTGGGTTGCTATTTCCTTCTCCAAGGGATCTTCCTGACCCAGGGACCAAACCCAGGTCTCCCACATTGTAGGCAGATGCTTCACCATCTGAGCTACCAGGGAAGTCTCCTAGATCACTCCAAATGTTTCAGTTACAAGAGCCAATCAGTTCTTTCTCGTTTAAAGCAATTTGAGTTGGATTTCTGTGAACTGCCCACAAGAGTCCTGAGGAATGAAGACCCCACTACCAGAAGGCCCAGCGCCTCCCGGGCCAGCCGCGCACCTGCACAGTCTTGGTCTGGATCCCCACCATGCCACCACACTTCTCCTCGATCTGGACGTGCTCAGATATCACACACTTCTGCGTCGTCACGATCTTCTGTGTCAGGACACACAGGACCGTATTCTTCCTCTCCAGCACCTGCTGCAGTACCGGGTTCTTCAGGTTGATTGTTCTGAAAGAAGAAAAGGACTGCGAGTGGCCTCGGGAGGCGGATGCAGCGTGAACTATCGCTTCTTGCACGGCTGGCGGGTGAGAAGCAAACAGGTGACAGCCAGCATCCATTATTTCCTGGTGCTGAGAGGGGGCCACCTCATCCAGAGAGGCAGAAACCAAAGTCTCCTGAGGCCACCTCAGAGCTGCCAGGCCTCCAGAGAAAGGCTGGCACCACAGGGGTGGGGTTCTTGTCAAACAGCCATGCTGACTGTCACAGAGAAAGAAAGACACCCAACAGGTACAGGAGCTGCAACCCATCTGCTCACACCCTGGGAACTCCACTCTGTCATTTAACCAGAGGCCAAGGGACCATCACAGGCATGGGCAATAAATACAGGATGACTGGAGGCGGCGTGGAGGCATGCTGACCAGTGCTTCTCACAGAAGAGAAGGGGACAGGCTTGAGGTACAAATACCAAGGCGAAAATTGGATTTTAAAAGTATTTTTTAATCTGTCTGTCCAGGAAGGATATGTAATCTCTTAGAAGGGATTTTAGAAGGGCTTCTCGGTTCAGTAGTAAAGAATCTGCCTGCCAATGCACAGGGCACAGGAGACGTGGGTTTGATCCCTGGGTCAGGAAGATCCCCTGGAGGAGTAAATGGGAGCTCACTCCGGTATTCTTGCCTGGAGAATCCATGGGATTCTCCAGGAGCCTAGTGGGCTACAGTCCATGAGGTCACAAAGAGTCGGACACGACTGAAGAGATTGCACACGCATCCAGAAGGGATTTTACATCATTTTACAGATGGGGACTGAGCCCAGTAAGGTGTGGCCTGCCCAGGTTTCCCAGCAGAGACTTGGGTCTCCCAGGTGGCCACTCTGGGGAATTTCAAAAACAAGGTCAATTCCCATCCATAGAAAATGATGTGCTGATTAGAAGCAAATGATGCAGTACCCACTCTGGAAGTCCTGTTCAATGCTATGAGTCTATGGGGTGGATAGGAAGAAAAACAGATTAGAGTTGGTGGCAGCACAGGAACAATTACAGTGCTCACCGTGTGCTTTTTAAACAGTCCAAGGTGAGTTACCTTCAAAAGCTTGGCCCCATCGCCAATCCATGCAGTGGCTGTCGTCCTACCCCCCAGGCAGACGCAGCTTCTCCAGGCTTCAGAAAGCATCCCCAGAATGGAGGCAAGTAGCTGGAAAGATCCTGTCTCCATGAAAAAGGCTGCCTGGGCTGGAGACAACCCATATCCATCAACAGATGAACAGATACATCAATGTGGTCCACGCATACGGTGGGACATTATTCAACCACAGAAAGGAACAAAGCTGACACGCTATAACACAAACGAACCTTGAAGACTTTACGCTGAACAAAAGAAGCCAGGTACAAAAGGAGAAATACTGGATGATTTTACACATATGAAATATTTAGATCAGGCAAATTTTCAGCCACAGAAAGTAGATTTAAGGTTACCAGGGGCTGGGGAAGAGAAAATGGGGGAGGAGGGTTCTTGTTTGATGGCTACAGAGTTTTTATGTAGGGTGATGAGAAAGTTCTAGAAATGGATAGTGGTGATGACTGCATGACAGTGTGAAGGTACTTAAACCACTGAACTATGCACCTAAAAATGGTTAAAATGATAAAATTTATGTTATATTTTATCACAATTTAAAAAGTAAAGACGTGGCCATTGGCAGATGAATGGATAAAAATGTGGCACATATATACAATGGAATATTACTCAGCCAAAAAAGGACAGAATTGGGTCATTCATAGAGACGTGGATGGGCCCAGAGTCTGTCTTACAGAGTGAGGTTAAGTCAGAAAGGAAAAAGCAACTATCATATATTAATGTATATATGTGGAATCTAGGGGCTTCCCTGGTGGCTCAGATGGTAAAGAATCTGCCTCCAATGCAGGAGACCTGGACTCAATCCCTGGGTCAGGAAGATCCCCTGGAGAAAAAAATGGCAACCCACTCCAGTATTCTTGCCTGGACAGGGAATCTATAAATAAATCCCACGGACAAGGAACCTATAAAACGGTAGAAATGGACCTATTTGCAGGGCAGGAATAGAGATACAGACAAAGAGAAGAGCATGGGCTGGGGATGGGAAGAATTGGGAGAATGAGACTGACTTATATGACTGCCATGTGTAAACAGATAGCGAGTGAAGACCTGCTATCTCTGAGCTAGCTCTGTGAGCACAGCTCACAGGGAGCTCAGCTCTGTGTTCTGTGGTGACTAGATGGGTGGGACTCGGGGTAGGCTAGGAGGCAGAGCCAAGAAGGAGGGGCACTTCACAGATACGGACGCAGATACAGTCAATTCACTTGGTTGCACAGAGGCTTCTCAGGTGGCACCAGTGGTAAGGAAGCCGCCTGCCATTGCAGGAGGCTCAAGAGACGAGGGTTTGATCCCTGGGTCAGGAAGAGCCCCTGGAGTAGGAAATGGCAACCCACTCCAGTATTCTTGCCTGGGAAATCCCAAGGACAGAGAAGCCTGGTGGGTTACAGTCCATAGGGTCGCAAAGAGCCAGACACAACTGAAGCATCTTAGCATACATGCATGTACAAAACTGTAAAAAATAAAAAAATAATAATAATAAAGACACGGGAAAAACTGTTCGATCTCAGTAATGGTCAAAGAAATGCAAATTATGACAATGTTTCACACATATTAAGTAAGTAATAAAGATAAATTGACAACAACAAAAAAGCTGCCCAGCGCTCCATTTCCAGGAAGGCAGACAGAGCAGGGGGAAGCTGCCTGGCCGAGGCTCCAGTCCCAGCTCTGCCCCTCCAGCTAGGTGACTGGCAGTGAGTGGCTCCACTCGTACTTTGTTATCCTCGTGGATACGCTGATGGTAATACTGTCTCTTGCTATGATGGCTGTAGGGTTTACAGCAGTCAGCATGTGCCAAGCAGACAGTCAAATGCCCCCCGAATGCTGGCCGGCCCTGGCCACCATCCTGTGTATCCCCCTACCCAAGGCCCCCAGGACAAAGCCCCCAGGGTGTGCACTTGATGGGAATGACAGGCAGTCAGTTGGGTCTCAGGTGCTTTTTCACATCTCTCACACCCTTAGAACCTCCAGTGGACACATCTCATCTCAAATCCTCCTCCCAGGCAATGAGGCCTTTAGCTCTGAGCCCTGCCTCTGGAGACCCCACCTTCCTGCTGTCTCTCTGCACCTTAAATACACCAGGTACAGGCCTATCCCGAGGCCTTGACACAATGTCCCCAGGATCCCCACACCTGACACAAGTCACTTCTCAGGCTGGCCAGTGTTCCTTGCTCACCCTGCGCAGAGCCACACCTGCTCACACTGTGACACCCTAGCATGTGGACGTGACATTCACATACTCTCGAGAGCACACTTCCACATGACACTCTTCCAGGTCCTTCATTTATCTGTTCGTTGCCTGTCTCCTCCCTCTAGACCAGTAGCCCCCAACCTTTTGGGGGCCAGGGACCGATATCATGGAATACGATTTTTCCATGGACCGGGGATGGGGGAGATAGTTTCCAGATAATTAACGTGCATTACATTTACCGTGCACTTTCTTTCTAATTTAAAGTCTGCATCTGACAGGAGATACTGGCCTGTGGCCCAGAGGTTGAAAACGTTAGTCATTCAGTCTTGTCCGACACTTTGTAGCCCCATGGACTGTAGCCCCCAGGCTCCTCTGTCCATAGAATTCTTAAACTCATGGAAATACGGTTTATGCATGCCAAGGGCACAGTACATAGTTTTGGAATAAATGAATAAATAAAAGTGGGGTGTTTTTTTCCTCTTTGTGTATCTGCCTTAATAAACATGCAAATGTATGAGTAGGTATGCATCTGTGGGAAGAGAGAAAACAGGAAGATGGAGGAACTGGAGGATAAACAGTGTGGTTTAGAGAATGACGTGTAGCTGTGACTCTTTCTGTAGACTGTGCGAGGCCTACAGGCACAGATTTGAAGATGGGGGCCAGCGTACTCACCTGCAAGACGTACCTTCACCAGCTGACCTTCTGTTGCACAGCCTCTCCTATTCTAGCCAATTCTCGAAAAGCAACTCCCTCAGTTACAACTCAGAGGAGCTCAGGTACTGGCTCCTCCCCATTTGACGAGCAGTACATCAGAAGCAGCTACTCCCACCCACAAGCCCAGAACTAACAGCAGAGGAACAACTGAAGGCTGCCTTAAGGCCCCTGAGGTGACTCTGCTGGGCTGAAAATCACTGCAGTGCTTCAAGGCCCAAAGAGATCCACCAGCGTGCTTGATATTGCCTTAACCAATGTTCAATTGTTTGAAAAGAAAAACCTCTGGGACTTCCTTCGTGGTCCGGTGGTTAAGAATACACCTGCCAATGTATCATATAGACACAGGTTCGATCCCTAGTCTGGGAAGATCCCACATGACACATGGCAACTATGCCTGTACCCCACAGCTGTTGAGCCTGAGCTCTGCAACAGGAGAAGCCACTGCAATGAGGAGCCCACACACTGCCACACACTGCACGCAGAGAAAGTCCCCGAGCAGCAGCGAAGACTCAACGTAGCCAAAAATAAATACATACATACGTGCGGTGGTTTAGTCACTAAGTCGTATCCGACTCTTGTGACCCCATGGACTGTAGCCCACCAGGCTCTTCTGTCCACAGGATTTTCCAGGCAAAAATACTTTAGTGGGTTACCATTTCCTAAACCTCAGCCTAGACCACCCAAGACTCCATTGCTTAATATGCCCACCTCCCTCCAGAACCCCCACCTCAAACACCAGAAAGAGGAGGGGGGAAAGGTCACCTTCCCTTAAATATAATTTCCTTACTCATCCGAGAAAAGAACAGTCCTGAGATGCTTGTGGGGACCAGCCAAGCACCTGGGAGGCTTCCTGCCCTCAGAATAGCTTTGCGGGGTGACCTCACCACAGGACAGGGAACAGAAGCCGGACCAAAGACAGGGTGCGCCTCCCAGGCTGAGATTTGGGTGACTGGGGAGGAAGGTGTCACAGGGCACATCCTCCCGCAGGCCGGCTGAGAGCTGCTCAGCGGACAGGCAGGCAGTCCCCACCCCGGTCGCTGGGATTCTGTTTCCCAGGATGGTGCTGCCACCTTTTGGAAACCGAATACTGGACAAACCAGCTCACTCTCAATTAAGAGAGGAGGCTGGTGTAGACAGAGTGGAAGCTAATTATCAGAGGCAGTGGACTGTTCATACAGGAGTCTTCACAAAGCAACCTCTGGAGTGAATTCTGCCCCATCTCCACTGATCCTCCAGGGCCCGGACACAGAATAGCTCACAGGAGCCTGGTCCCGGCCCTCTTGGAGCAGGAGTCCTTGTGTGATGGGACTCACCTCGACCCCCTAAGTGGGGAAGCTAGCAGTATTTCCATGTAATTCATTTACTTTATATGCATGTGTGTGTGTGCTCAGCCGTGTCCTGTATGCATTTAAAGAGCTACACGGGTATCTTCAGATTACTAAAGTTCAAAGAACAAAAAGTTTAAAACCCTAGAGCAAGGTTTCATAGATGAAGAACAAGGAGGCCAAGAGAGGTAGCAGAGAGTAACCAAAGTCACCCAGCTGAAAGACCCAGGCTGGTCTTTCACAAGGCCCCGCCAGCCACAAAAGCCCCTTGCGGGCTCCCTTCTCTGGGTGAGCGTTCCTGAAGGCTATACCAGGAATTTGGCCTTTATCTCTAGCACGTCCATGTCTACACATCAGTATCTTGCCTGTCTGGCTAAACCGGTAGCTGAGCACTGGAAAGAGGGACCATATCCAAGTCCTCTGGGAAATCTCCAAGTACCGTGCCAGCCTCTCTCTTTTGACCCCATCTTCTGATGGCTGCTCTTAGGAAATCCTTCCCGGGGTCATCCCTATTGCTCCATCTCTCCTGGGTTCTATTAAGAACCACTGAACAACACGGACAGAAGCTCTTTAGAGAGAGACACAAGGGAGCTAGACGGCCAGGAGATCAGGGGTTGGGGGGTTTCACCTTCTAAGTTTTGACCTTTAGCATTTAAATCATAGGAACATATCAATTATTCAAAAATTTGCCATTAGCATTATGCTACCTATCCAGTTGGTGGGGAAATGAATAATTTATCACATAAATCCCAGAGGGCAGGGCTGGAAAAACTCAGTCCCCAGTCCAGCCAGGGGTCAATGCCACAGCTGAGAGAAATGGAGCAGAAGGTTTCCACAAAAAAAATGAGCAGCTCGATGCTCTTTGGCCTCGTCACATATTTTTCAGGACCATCCAAGGTTGCGATGGCAAGCTGATGCTAGAACAGGGGGCCATGGAGGCAGCAGTATAGTCAACATCAAAGGGCTGGACCCAAAGGAACACGTCTGGAGGTAAGGCAAAGGAGTACACACTGAATGAGGGGAGAGATGAGCACCACTTCCTGACCCCACAGACCTGCTGCCCCCTGCCATTCTCCTGTGAGATCGCCCTCCTCTGCGTGCCTACGGCTCTGTGCAATGCCAACATCTAGAGCCAGCCTGCAATGGACCCAGTTTTCTGTCTCCTCACTGGGCCACTGCCTCTCGTCTCTGAGCCTCTGTCTGCACATCTGTCAAGTGAAGGCTGGGTAAGAGGCCACCTGTAGTGACCCATGATGTACTTATCTGAAAATATTTCTTTCCTTCCAATAATGATGGGGAAGCCAAGTCAAGTTCCTTCCCCCAGCCGGCCAGAAATATGCCCAGAGTTTTCAAGTAAGCCTTCAGCTGGGGAGCAGACAGACCCTCCAAGCAACTAAGAAAATAGCTACATGGATACAGGCCAGTAATTCTAGGGGTGGGGTAGTGGGGAGACCAGGCAGCAGCTGCTGGAGGTGGGGGACAAGGAGGGAAGATGAGTAAAAGTGTGGCTCCAGCCCAGCGAGGCTGTTGGGGACGGGCCGTGGGCCAGAGGAGGCACAGGAACACAGGCCTCACTCCTACGGCACCTGAAATCTCCCCAGGCCCAGCCCTCGAGAAGCCGCCTCCTCCGCAGGCTGAAGCACTCATTCCCATTCTCTCTACTTCTCAGGCTTTGAAAACCAGATGCAACCCACAGAGAAGAAACCCAGAGAAGACTTAAAATTCTAACAATGTCCAAAAGAAGGAGGGAAGCGGTTTTCTTTCCTAAAGCATAACGCAGCCCCCAGGACCCCTCCTGTGGAGACAAGGGGAGAGCATGCTTCCTGAGCAGGCTCGTCACCCTCAAACTCATTCTTGTAACTCCACAGATAACCAGGTCCTATTGTGTTCTGGGCTAAATGCTGGGGATTCTCAGGGAGCAAGACCAAGGCGTCATTGTTGCCACAACCCTCCTTTGTAATATGTCCTAGAGGAACAGGGCTTCAAACAGAGCTCTGATAAGCTGCTCCAAAAGTAGAGTATGTCATAAGAGAGCAGGCACAATCGGCTCTGATCCAGTCTTCCGGGAGAAATGTGAAACCACAAGGGCCCCAGGGGACGACTAGTTCTAAGGTAGGAAACCAGTTTCATCTTGAATATCACCTCTGATGGATCCATCAGTGATCGCTATCTACCCACCAGGAAAGGACACTAAGGCTGAGACTGAGTCTTAAAATCCTTAAGCCATGAAGCAGTGAGAAGCAACAGAACCAGACTGATTGGCAAAGTTTGCACAGGCCTGGGAGGGAGGTGGTCCTGATCACTCAGATCTAATCTAACACCTGTGCCAAGAAAGGGAGACTGCATCCTTCAGAGGCTACAGACTGGCTTGAATCCCATGGCACACAGCTTCTGACTATCTGACCAGTGCTCTTTCCACTATGTGGCTCTAAAGACTGATGCCAGAGGCTAAAGGGAAAGGCACTCTGAAGAAACTGTACAAGACTGTGGGGGCTGGTTCTACCATCTCTCTAGGAACAGAGATTGGGACATTATGCAGAGCCCCAAGATGGTGGCAGGCCTGCTACTGCAAGAGTATTAAGCGAGAATTACTAACCCACAGGAACCTAGTTATGTCCTGACGATTAAGGCTTTAATAATTTAAGTATTTCTCCCAAAGGGTTTTGATTTACTGGCTAACGCCACACTTAAAAGAAGTGCGTGTTCGCCAACCAGTTGTATAGCAGAAAAGTCAGAAAGGCTGTGGAGATCAGGTCCATGCACATTGCTTGTAAATTTGGCTTTGCTCTCCTGACATTTCATCAAGCAGCAAAGTCAGCTTCTCTTTTGATAGTCAGCCTCCTCCAGTCTATAGACCTGGCAAAACGACCCCACCAAGGCTGTGACTAGAGTTTAATTTCAGTGGCCACCTCCTCAAACCCTGAAAGGAACATGACTCTGTCGCTTCCATGACCTGCTTAACCCCCAGGGGGACAGTCCTTTCCCAGGTGGAGTCTGTGCAGAGTCTGTCCAGAGAGGGCAGGGGAGGAGGGCTGGCCCTTCCACTGTGTCTGGTTTGCTCCTGTGGGCACCACACTGGCATCCCCTGAGTATGATGTACCACTAGCTGCATCCTTCAGTTTTGTTCAGGTTTAGGAGCCTGGCACAAGGGCAGGAAGGGGGTGATGCAGCCCCACAGGTAAGTCTTGGCCAATCCTGGTGACTCCATTGTTCTCAGGAGGGACTGGATAGGATGGGCCACCTGCAGCAATTCTGTCCATTAAGACTTGAGAAAAAAGCCTATTGGGTTTCTGGGAGGATCTTTCCCACTCTTAATCAGAGGCACAAGAAGAGACCCCTCTTCTGACTTTGGGCTTTGTCTGCAATGCAGTCGTTTGGGCCCTAAGGGGAAAACTGGGAGGCTGGGACAAGCAATGCACAGAGGCTGCCACAAGGGGGTCCCACAGAGCCACTGAGCGAACCAGCCACCAGGAGCCACAGGTGAAGGGGACCCATCCTAGCTGGGGGGTTTTTATGGGAGGTAATAACAGGTCCTCTTTACAACTAAAGACACTCTATCTGGTCCATGAA
Organism: Nanger dama; assembly: GCA_917880005.1. Taxonomy (NCBI): domain Eukaryota; kingdom Metazoa; phylum Chordata; class Mammalia; order Artiodactyla; family Bovidae; genus Nanger; species Nanger dama. The sequence continues at coordinate 26,685,548 of CAKJTW010000022.1, forward strand.
GTTACTGTCACCCTGCTTTCGCAGAGGACAGAAACAGAGCGAGCTCATGAGCCCCTGACTCAATAGCATGCCGCTAACCAGGGCCAGGAGGAGAACACAGCTGAGCCCGTCCAACCCCAAAGCCCTGTGTCTCTCCATCTTCCCTCTCCCTGTGGGGCCTCCTCTGGGCCCTGTACACAGAGGCTGCTACATATGTGCTTGATAGCAAACAAGCAGTTTCTCTGCTCAGTTCCCTGGGAAAACTTCCCAGAGGCTGGAAGCAGACCCTCTCAGAAACCCAAGCAGCCACCATTGGTCTTCTTCACACCAACCAACACTCCATTTCAACCATTAAAAAAAAAAAAAAAAAACCTTCCCACACAGTCCACCAGAGATGCTCAGCCCGGAGCCAGGGCCAGGGCAGGAAGTCTCCAGAAACTGTACCCTGGGGCCGCCACTTCCACCTGCTGAGGAAAGCCCTGCTGTGTCACAAGACTGTGACATCAGGATTGTAAGCTGGCTGGAAAAAAAAAAAACATCAAAATCGAGGCACAACGCTAACGAAACGTTATAAGCAAAGTGATGGGGCCACCCCCACAGCGTGGATGCCCCCAGCTCTGGGGACGCTGCCAGCTATTCAACACCTTACCTCACTCACAACCAGGGAGAGAAAGGAAAAACCGACTGAGCAATTACAGACTGTCAAACTTTCAGATGGAGTAATTAATTCACTGCCACCTGCAGAGGTGATGCAGCAGGTCTGAGAGACACTGAAACTGAATGAAGCTGATGCAGGGAGGTGAGCTCACGCAGAAGCCCGTGGGCCGGTTTTTGCCTTCCAAGCTCAGTGCATCTGCAGCTAGATGGAAAACTCACGTGTTTGGTGGACCTGGGCTTCCATCTTAAGTCCAGGCAAAGCGGTGAACCTCTCCATTTCCATTGCAAAATGAAGATGAACCGAGTATTCTTTCAACCAAACAGTGCTGATGGTGCTGCAGTCACCGTGTGGAGCCAAAACTGAGCAAAACTGGACGTTCCAGGAGGGACACAGACACAGAATCAGGCAGTGACGACAAGAGCCACCCCACAACGGGGTAGGCGCTCCGGTAGGGGACTCGGTGGCGTGGCTGTTGAAGGAAGTGGGAGGGAGTCTGCGTGTGGACTTCGTGTGCAGAGGGGACTGGTACAGCCTTCAACACGGGCTGTACCAGTGGGGAGGGAGGGAGAAAGAGCCTGGGGCACTGATGCCAGGGACTGAAAGAGGTTCAGGGGGCTGGGCCTGAGCGGAGGAGAGCATGGGCTTCATCCCTAAGACAGCGAAGAGCACAGAAGGGCACACGCCAGGCACAGACACGATCCGACGGACTGCCATGCGGAGAATCAAATGGAGAGAGTGACTGTGTGCAGAGGGACCAGCCGGAGACTCCTGGGCCATCAACGTGAGAGACGGTGGGGGCCTGCAGCAGGGCAATGTGAGGCTGGGGCATTGGGAAGAGCAGGACAGATATTCGAGAGGCAGAAGCAACTAGTGGGAGGCTAGATGTGGGACGGAAGGCCAGGAAGGAGCTGTGTCACGTTCAGATTTCTGGCCGAGACAACTGGACTTAACGCTGCACCAACCAGCACCTGGAGGGGAGTCAGGCAGTGAAGCAGGTATCGAGAGACAATAAGAAGTTCAGTGTTGGGTGTCAGACATGATATGAAAGCTCCAAGGGAATAAACTTCTGCTTGCCTAACTAAACTCTAACTCCTAATTCCAGCCAGCCCAATTTTGTACATCACATCTTGCCAATTTTTAAACATTTTTTCACTTCTCTGAAATCAGGATGTTTGTAAATGAACAGGTGACCTGTTTAGTTGGCAGTATTCTTAGTGGTATATACAAGGGTGGTATATACAAAGGATGAAATCTTGGATTTGACGAAATAATGTCTATCAACCTTAAAAGAAAATAGTACATTAATTTATCTCCTTATGACATAAGTCCTACCTAGCTCCAGAAAGATATGAAGGAGCCTTTAAAATAAAGTTCCTAGGACAGAATGATTTCTGTAAAACAAAAATTACCCCTGGGATCAAATATTGAAAAGAATCCTCAAGACCCACTCCTCCACAGGAGGGGTTCAGCTCAAATAAAAACAAGAGGTCAAACAAGCTTCCAGAAGCCCCCAAACCTGAGAACTAAAACACAAAACCAGGAGACAGAATAATCTAGGAAAAAAAAAAAATCAGCAAGAAACTGACTGACTTACAGACACCAAAGAGATGGGTATGGCCTGGAGGTCTCAGGAAAGATATCTTTTAAAAAACAGTGAATCTGAGGATCTGATGCGGCCTTGAGAGCTTTATTGCTGCTCTTTCCAAAAGGATATGATCAGAGATGGCAACATCTTACTAATACTGCTCAAGAATTTCATACACCTTTGGATTTCCTGGGGGTGCCATGGGAAATCTACCTGCCAACGCAGGGCACACGAGTTCGATCCCTGGTCTGGGAAGATTCCACAGGCCATGGAGCAACTGAGCCCATGAGCCATTACTACTGAGCCCATGCTCTAGAGCCCACTAGCTGCAAGCGCAGCCAAAAATAAATACTTTTAAAATAAACTTTAAAAAATAAAAGAATTTCACACATCTTCATTCAAGATCTCAACAAGCATCTCCTGTAAAAAAACAGAACTTTCTGTAAGAATAACCTGTGTTATTCTTGTTATTATGTGTTATTCTGTGTTATTATCCTGACTTTCATATGACAAGAAACACGTCTAGGTGGAGGAGCCAGGCTGCTGGCACATGCAAGTCTGACTCACTGAAGACAGTCAGTCCTTCCACGGTGGGGTTCATGACGCAGACCACTCGGCTGCCTGCCTCCTCCACAGAGGAGCGAAACAAGGGCTGAAAGACGTCCGCATCAGAAATCCCAAGGGCTTCACTTCATTTCTCTTCTGAAACTGCATCTTCTGCCTTGTCACACAACACTAAGTCACCCCTTACCTTTCCACAGCTCTGACCTTTGCCATCTTCTATAATCAGGCTCTATTGGGGGCCGGTCAGAATGGCAATAATTACGGAAGTGTTCACGCTAAAAACTACAATTTCTGAGAACTTGCTATGGACCATGCTTTGTTTATATGTTCTTATTTAATTCTTACAAAAACTCCTTCAGAACATGAACTCCATTTCACTAATGAAACTTTTTATTTCAAAAAAATGAACCTGAAGTTTACCAGTTAGCCTAAAAATACCACCACCAAAAACACCAGCAAGAGAAGAGCAAGAAGAGGGGCTGCTTGACGCTCACATTCCCAGACCCTAAGATGCCTCCACCTGGTTTATTTTACCTACTTAAAGACTTCCCCTGTGGGAGAAAAATAAGAGAGTAAGCAAAAGAACACGATTCAGGAAACTCTCTTTCTCCAAGTACATGTGGCTAGAGGTCTTTAAATTGTTAGGCACAAACTCTATTAAAAATAACAATGCCAGAGAAGGACATGAGCTCACCTCATTTAATGAAAACACCAAAATCAGAACTAACTGCTAAACAACCATTGACCAAAAAAAAAACAAAACACTGAAACATACCACAAAAGATATTCTACATCCAAAGACAAAGAAGAACCCACAAGACAGTCGGAGGGTGAAATAAAATCAAAATCGAATCCCATACCTCCTCTCCCAGAATGGGCAACTCACAAGTGGGAAAATAATCACATCACAGAGGTTCCCCCACAAGAATGAAGGTTCTGAGCCCCAAGTTGGACTCCGAACCTGGTGGGGGGATCTTAAGCATTAGGAGGAGGAACCCCAAGAGCATCTATCTTTGATGCCCAGAGGCATTTGACTACAGGAAATTCCACTGAACTGGAGAAAACAAGAACTCCACTCTAAGAGGGTGCACACAAGTTCATGTACACCAGGACCCAGGGAAAAAGCAGTGACCTTCTGAGAGCCTGGGCCAGACCTACGCGCTAGTATCCTGCAGAGGCAGGACTCAACTGTGACTCCCTGCAGGACAAAGACACTAGTGGCAGCAGTTCTGGGGAGTCCTCTTTGCGTGAGCCTGCTGGAGGCCACCATTTGCTCACCAAGACCAGGCCCCATTCAACAGCCTCCATTCCTGAAACCTCTCAGGCCAGCCAACCAAGAGGGGAAGAACACAGTCCCACCCGTTACTAGACAGGCTGTGCAAACTCTTCCTGAGCCCACAGCTGCAGAGTCAACAGACCCCTTGAATTGCCCTTGCCCATCAGAGGGACAAGACCCACCTCCATCCACCAGGGGGCAGGGAACAGTTTCTCCCACCTGCACAAGCCTCTCAGTTCTCAGTTCAGTCACTCAGTCCTGTCCTACTTTTTGCAACCCCACAAACTGTTTCACGCCAGGCCTCCCTGTCCATCACCAATCCCGGAGTTCACTCAAACTCATGTCCATTGAGTCAGTTATGCCATCCAACCATCTCATCCTTTGTCATCCCCTGCTCCTCCCACCTTCAATCTTTCCCACCATTAGGGTCTTTTCAAATGAGTCAGTTCTCCACATTAGGTGGCCAAAGAATTGAAGTTTCAGCTTCAGCATCAGTCCTTCCAGTGAATATTCAGGACTGATTTCCTTTAGGATGGACTGGTTGGATCTCCTTGCAGTCCAACGGACTCCCAAGAGTCTTCTCCAACACCACAGATCAAAGGCATCAATTCTTCGGCGCTCAGCTTCCTTTATAGTCCAACTCTCACATCCATACATGACCGCTGGAAAAACCATAGCTTTGACTAGACAGACCTTTGTTGGCAAAGTAATGTCTCTGCTTTTAATCTGCTGTCTAGGTTGGTCATAACTTTTCTTCCATGGAGCAAGTGTCTTTTAATTTTATGGCTGCAGTCACCATCTGCAGTGATTTGGGGCACCCCCAAAATAAAGTCAGCCACTGTCTCCATTGCTTCCTCGTCTATTTGCCATGAAGTGATGGGACCAGATGCCACAATCTTAGTTTTCAGAACGTTGAATTTTAAGCCAACTTTTTCACTCTCCTCTTTCACTTTCATCAAGAGGCTTTTTAGTTCCATTCCGCTTTCTGCCATAAGAGTGGTGTCATCTGCATATCTGAGGTTATTGATATTACTCCCAGCAATCTTGATTTTAGCTTGTGCTTCATCCAGCCCAGCATTTCTCATGATGTTCTCTGCATATAAGTTAAATAAGCAGGGTGACAATATACAGCCTTGATATACTCCTTTCCCTATTTGGAACCAGTCAGCTGTTTCATGTCCAGTTCTAACTGTTGCTTCCTGACCTGCATACAGATTTCTCAAGAGGCAGGTCAGGTGGCCTGGTATTCCCACCTCTTTCAGAATTTTCCAGTTTGTTGTGATCCACACAGTCAATGACTTTGGAATAGTCAACAAAGCAGAAGTAGATGTTTTTCTGGAACTCTCTTGCTTTTTCAAGGATCCAACAGATGTTGGCAATTTGATCTCTGGTTCCTCTGCCTTTTTAAAGCCAACTTGAACACCTGGAAGTTCATGGTTTACATCTTGTTGAAGCCTGGCTTGGAGAATTTTGAGAACTACTTTGCTAGCGTGTGAGATGAATGCAACTGTGCGGTAGTTTGAGCATTCTTTGGCATTGCCTTTCTTTGGGATTGGAATGAAAACTGACCTTTTCCAGTCCTGTGGCCACTGCTGAGTTTTCCAAATTTGCTGGCATATTGAGTGCAGCACTTTCACAGCATCATCTCTTAGGATTTGATATAGCTCAACTGGAATTCCATCACCTCCACTAGCTTTGTTCATAGTGATGCTTCCTAAGGCCCATTTGACTTCACATTCCAGGATGTCTGGCTCTAAGTGAGTGATCACACCATCATGATTATCTCGGTCATGCAGATCTTTTTGTATAGTTCTTCTATGTATTCTTGCCACATCTTCTTAACATCTTCTGCTTCTGTTAGGCCCATACATTTCTGTTGTTTACTGTGCCCATCTTTGCATGAAAAGTTCCCTTGGTATCTCTAGTTTTCTTGAAGAGATCTCTAGTCTTTCCCATTCTATTGTTTTCCTCTATTTCTTTGCATTGATCGCTAAAGAAGGCTTTCTTATCTCTCCTTGCTGTCGGAACTCTGCATTCAGATGCTTATATCTTTCCTTTGCCTTTTGTTTCTCTTCTTTTCACAGCTATTTGTAAGTCCTCCTCAGACAACCATTTTGCCTTTTTCCATTTCTTTTTCTTGGGGTGGTCTTGATCATTGACTCCTGTACAATGTCACGAACCTCCGTCCATAGTTCTTCAAGCACTCTATCAGATCTAATCCCTTGAATCTATTTCTCACTTCCACTGTATAATCGTAAGGGATTTGATTTAGGTATACCTGAATGGTCTAGTGGTTTTCCCTATTTTCTTCAATTTAAGTCTGAATTTGGCAGTAAGGAGTTCATGATCTGAGCCACAGGCAGCTCCCAGTCTTGTTTTTGCTGACTGTATAGAGCTTCTCCATCTTTGGCTGCAAAGAATATAATCAATCTTTTTTCGGTATTGACCATCTAGTGATGTCCATGTGTAGAGTCTTCTCTTGTGTTTTTGGAAGTGGGTGCTTGCTGTGAGCAGTGCATCCTCTTGGCAAAACTCTTGTTAGCCTTTGTCCTGCTTCATTTTGTACTCCAAGCCCAAATTTGCCTGTTACTCCAGGTATTTCTTGACTTCATACTTTTGCATTCCAGTCCCCTATAATGAAAAAGACATCTTTTTTGGATGTTAGTTCTAGAAAGTCTTGTAGGTCTTCATAGAACCATTCAACTTCAGCTTCTTCAGCATTACTGGTTGGGGCATAGACTTGGATTACTATGATACTGAATGGTTTACCTTGGAAATGAAGAGAGATCATTCTGTCATTTTTGAGACTGCATCCAAGTACTGCATTTCGGACTCTTTTGTTGACCATAATGGCTACTCCATTTATTCTAAGGGATTCTTGACCACAGTAGTAGATATAATGGCCATCTCAGTTAAACACTCATTCCAGTCCCTTTTAGTTCAATGATTCCTAAAATGTTGATGTTCACTCTTGTCATCTCCTGTTTGACCATTTCCAATTTGCCTTGATTCATGGACCTAACATTCCAGGTTCCTATGCAATATTGCTTTTACAGCATCAGACTTTACTTCCATCACCAGTCACATCCACAACTGGATGTTGTTTTTGTTTTGGCTCCATCTCTTCACTCTTTTAATATAAATTTATTTTAATTGGAGGTTAATTATTTTACAATATTGTATTGGTTTTGCCATACATCAACATGAATCCACCACAGGTATACACATGTTCCCCATCCTGAACCCCCTTTCCTCCTCCCCTCCCCGTACCATCCCTCTGGGTCCTCCCAGTGCACTGCCCCAAGCATCCAGCATCATGCATCGAACCTGGACTGGTGATTCATTTCCTATATGATATTATACATTTTTCAATGCCATTCTCCCATCTCTTCATTCTTTCTGGAGTTATTTCTCCACTGATCTCCAGTAATATATTGGACACCTACTGACCTGGGGGTGTTCATCTTTCAGGGTCCTATCTTCTCGCCCTTTCATAATGTTCATGGGGTTCTCAAGGCACAACAACTGAAGTGGTTTGTCATTCCCTTCTCCAGTGGACCATGTTTTGCCAGAATTCTCCACCATGACCTGTCTGTCCTGGGTGGCCCTACACGAGTGGCTCATAGTTTCATTGAGTTAGACAAGGCTGTGGTCCATGTGACCAGATGGGTTAGTTTTCTGTGATTGTGGTTTTCATTCTGTCTGCCCTCTGATGGAGAAGGATAAGAGGCTTATGGAAGCTTCCTGATGGGAGAGACTGACTGAGGGGGAAATGGGGTCTTGTTTTGATGGGTGTGGCCATGCTCAGTAAATCTTTATTCCAATTTTCTTTGAAGAGTGGGGCTTTGTTCCCTCCCCTGTTGTTTGACCTGAGACCAAACTATGGTAGAGGTAATGAAGATAACGGGGCCCTCCTTCAAAAGGTCCCAGGCAGGCACTGCAACACTCAGTGCCCCCAACCCTGCAGCAGGCCACCGCCGACTGATACCTCTGCCAGAGACTCCTGGACACTCATGCACAAGTCTGGGTCAGTCTCTTGTGGGGTCACTGCTCCTTTCTCCTGAGTCCTGGTGCACACAAGAGTCTGTTTGTGCCCTCCAAGAATCTGATTCCCCTCTTAAGGGACCAGACAAGAGCCATGACAGGCTCAACAAGCTATACTAAGCCTAAGATTCAGATTTTTGTAAAACCTGAGTCATGATTCCGGGGAACCACACCCTGAAAAAGTCCCCGATGGCGCCAAACCTGAGCCAATCCAAATAGGGATGCGGGATTTGAAAATCGCACATGCATATGGCTCAGCCAATCATTACCTGCCATCTGTACTAAGAACCGCCTGTATAAAAGCAGCTGTGATTCAGAGCTCAGGGCTCTTGTCAAGACTGCACTGCGCTGGATGAGACAGGAGCCCTAGCTCGAGCTAGCAATAAAACCCCTTTATGCTTTTGCATTGCTGTGGACGTCTTATGCTCTCAGTTTGGGGGACTCGGACTTTGGGCATAACACCCCAGTCCTATTTAAGTTCTGGCAGCTCTATTGTGGGATTAATGGTGACCTCCTCCAAGAGGACTTATGCCATATCCAAGTCTACTGCACCCAGAGCCCCTGCCACCACAGCAGTCAACTGCTGATCTGCACCTCCTCAGGAGACACCCAAGCACAGTTCTGTCTCAGTCTCTATGGGGTCCGCAGCACACAATGCATGTTTGAGCCCTCTGCTGCTGCTCCTAAGTTGCTTCAGTCATGTCCAACTCTGTGCGACCCCATAGAGAGCAGTCCACCAGACTCCTCCATCCCTGGGATTCTCCAGGCAAGAATACTGGAGTGGGTTGCTGTTTCCTTCTCCATTAAGCCCTCTGAGCCCAGCCTCATTCACCAGGGGGCAGAGAGCAGAAGCAAGAACTACAACCCTGTAGACTGCAGAACGGAAACCACAATTACAGAAACTTAGACAAAATGATACAGCATAGGAACATGTCCCAGTCAAAGAAACAAGAAAAAAATCCCAGAAGTACAACTACAATCTACCCGAAAAAGAATTCAGAGTAATGACAGTAAAGATGATCTGAGATCTTGGGTAAAAATGGAGGCACAGACCAAGAAGATACAAGAAATATTTTTAAAAAGAGCCAGCAACCTAGATGTCCATCAGCAGACGAATGGATAAGAAAGCTGTGGTACATATACACAATGGAGTATTACTCTGCCATTAAAAAGAATACATCTGAATCAGTTCTAGTGAGGTGGATGAAACTGGAGCCTATTATACAGAGTGAAGTAAGCCAGAAAGAGAAACACCAATACAGTATACTAATGCATATATATGGAATTTAGAAAGATGGTAATGATAACCCTGTATGAGAGACAGCAAAAGAGACACAGATGTATAGAACAGTCTTTTAGACTCTGTGGGAAAGGGCAAGGGTGGGATGATTTGGGAGAATGGCATTGAAACATGTATAATAACATATGTAAAAACGAATCACCAGTCCAGGCTTGATGCATGATACAGGATGCTCGGGGCTGGTGCACTGGGATGACTCAGAGGGAAGGTATGGTGAGGGAGGTGGGAAGGGGGGGTTCAGGATGGGGAACATGTGTACACCCATGGCAGATTCATGCTGATGTATGGCAAAACCAATACAAAAAATAAGAGCCAGAAGATTTAAAGAACAGAGATAAACAATTAATGAATGAAAAATACACTAGATCAAATCAGTAGCAGAATAATGAGGCAGGAGAATGGATAAGTGAGCTGGAAGACAGAATTGTAGAAATCACTGCCACAAACAGAATAAAAATAAAAGAATGAAAAGAAATGAGGACAATCTACGAGACTTCTGGAAAAACATGAAATGCACCAATATTCACATTACAGTGTTCCATGAAGGAAAAGAGAGGGAGAGAGGACCTAAGAAAATATTTGAAGAGATAATAGCTGAAAACTTCTGTGACACAGGAAAGGAAACAGTCACCCAAATCCAGGAAGCAAAGGGTCCCACATAATATAAACCCAAGAAAGAACATGCCAATATAAACATGCCAAGACAGATAGTAATCAAGCTGGCAAAAGTTAAAGACGAAGGGAAAATATTAAAAACAACAAAGGAAAAGCAACAAGTAGCAAAAAAGGAATTCCCGTGATAGTCATCAGCTGATTTTTCAGCACGAACTCTGCAGGCCAGAAGGGAGTGATATATTTAATGTGATGCAATGGAAGAACTTAGAATGAAAAATATTCTACCTAGCAAGGCTCTCATTCAGATTTGACAGAGAAATCAAAAGCTTTAAAGGCAAGTAAAAGCTAAGAGAATTCAGCACCAGCAAACCAGCTTTACAACAAATGCTGAAAGAATTTCCCTAGTTTTCTCAAGGGAGAGGGCACAACTATAAACAAAAAAATCACAAATGGGAAAGCACACCAATAAAGGAAAATATACAGTAAAAGTCGAAAGTCATCCATATACAAATATGGTATCAAAAGCAGCAACTATGAAAAGATGAGAGTACAAATGCAGGAAATGGGAAATGTATGTGAAATTAAGAGACCAGCAACTTAAAATAACCTTTTATATGTATAGACAGCTATAACAAAACCTCATGGAAACTGCAAAATATGAAACAATAGATGCATACACAAAATGAAAAAGCAACCCAAACACAACACTGAAGATAGTCATCATATCACAAGAAACATGAACAAGAGAGGAAGGGAAGAAAAAGACCTACAAAAATAAATCCAAGCAATTAATAAAATTGTATTAGGAACATACATATTGATAATTATCTTAAATTTAAATGAACTAAATGATCCAACCAAAAGATATAGACCAGATGAATGCATACAGAAATAAGACCTATATATAAGAGAACCACTTCAGATCTAGGGACACAAACACTGAAGGTGAGATAGAAAATGTATTCCATTTAAATGGCAATCAAAAGAAAGCTGAAGTAGCAATACTCAGAAAAAAACAGACTTTAAATTACTGTAACAAGAGACAAGGAAAGACACTACATAATGATCAAGGGATTAATCCAAGAAGAGGATATAACAATTGTAAATATATATGCACCCAACATAGGAGCACCTCAATATGTATGCCAAATGCTAACACCCATAAAAGGGGAAATAAAGAGTAACACAATAATAATGAAGGACTTTAACACCCCATTTACACCAGTGAACTCATTATTCAGACTGAAGATCAATAAGGAAACATAGACCTTAAATGACACAATAGGCCAGATGAACTTAATTAGTATTTATAGAACATTCCATCCAAAACAGCACTTTCTTCTCAAGTGCACATGGAACATTCTTCAGAACAGATCACATTTTGGGCCTCAAATTAAGTGCCAAAAAATTTAACAAAACTGAAATCATATCAAGCTTCTTTTCTGACCACAACACTATGAGAATAGAAATCAACAAGAAAAAAAAAAACTGTTTAAAGAAAAAACCCCACAAACATGTGGAGGCTAAATAATATGTTACTAAACAATCAATGGATCACTGAAGAAATCAAAGAGGAAATTAAAAAAATATATCTAGAGACAAATGACAACAAAAACATGATGATCCAAAACCTATGGGGCATGGCAAAAGCAGCTCTAAGAGGGAAGTTTATACCTTCCAACAAACCAAAACTTCCAACAGACCAGAAGTCCAACTACAACCTTACCTCAGGAAACAAGAACAAACACAAATAAACAACCTAACCTTACACCTAAAGCAACTAGAGAAAGGAGAACAAACAAAACCCAGAGTTAGCAGAAAGAAAGAAATCATACAGATCAAAGCAGAAATAAATAAAATAGAGAGATGAAGAAAACAACAGAAAAGACCAATGAAACTAAAAGCTGTTTTTTAAGAAATAAATAAAATGGATAAACCTTTAGCCAGAGTCACCAAGAAAAAAAAAAAGAGGACTCAAATCAATAAAATTAGAAATGAAAAAGGAGAAGTTATAATGGACAGCACAGAAATATAAAGGATTGTAAGAGACTACTACAAGCAACATATAGTCCAATAAAATGGAAAACTTAGAAGAAATGGAAAATTCTTAGAACAGCAAAACCTCCCAAGACTGAAACAAGAAGAAATAAAAATACAAACAGACCAGCTACAAGTACTGAAATTGAAACTGTGATTTTAAAAGTTCCAACAAACAAAAGTCCAAGAACAGTCGGCTTCAAAACAAATTCTATCAAACATTTAGAGAAAAGTTAACACCTATCCTTTTGAAATTCTTTCAAAAAAACCAAAAACTGTAGAGGAAGGAACACTCCCAGCTTCATTCTATGAGGGCAGCATCATCTTGATACCAAAGCCAAATAAAGATAACAAAAAGAAAGAAAAGAAAATTACAGGCCAATATAGAAGAACATAGAAGCAAAAATTTTAAAATACTAGCAAATCAAATCCAACCATACACTAAAAGGATCATGCACCATGATCAAGCGGGATTTATCCCAAGGATGCATGGATTCTTCAATGCAAGCAAATGAATCAGTATGATATCCCATATTAATAAACTGAAGAATAAAAACCATATGATTTTGTTTATGGTATTACAAAGTGTCCTAATTTCATTCTTTTACACGTGCTGTCCAGTTTTCCCAGCACCACTTATTAAAGAGGCTATCTTTGCCCTATTGTATATTCTTGCCTCCTTTGTCAAAAATAAGGAACACTTCCAAATACTATACACGAAGATAAACTCAAAATGGATTAAAGATCTAAATGTAGGATCAGAAACTATAAAACTCTTAGAGGAAAACATAGGCAGAACACTCTATGATATAAATCACAGCAAGATCCTCTATGACCCACATTCTAGAGTAATGGAAATAAAAACAAAAATAAACAAGTCAGACCTAATTAAACTTAAAAGCTTTTGCACAGCAAAGGAAAACTAAACATGGTGAAAAGATAACCCTCAGAATGAGAAAATAATAGCAAATGAAACAACTGACAAAGGATTAATTTCCAAAATATACAAGCAATCATACAAGTCATACAAGTCAATACCAGAAAAACAAACAATCCAATCAAAAAGTAGGCAAAAGACCTAAAAAGACATTTCTCCAAAGAAGAGACACAGATGGCTAACAAACACATGAAAAGATGCTTAACATGACTCATTATTAGAGAAATGCAAATCAAAACTACAATGAGATATCACCTCACACTGGTCAGAATGGCCATCATCAAAAAGTCTACAAACAATAAATGCTGGAGAGGATGTGGAGAAAAGAGAACCCCTTGCACTGTTGATGGGAATGTAAATTGATACAGCCACTATGGAAGACAGTATGGAGATTCCTTAAACATTTAGGAATAAAACCAACATATGGACCCAGCAATCCCACTCCTAGGCATATATACTGAGGAAACCAAAACTGAAAAACACATGTACCCCAGTGTTCACTGCAGCACTATTTACAATAGCTAGGACATGGAAGCAACCTAGATGTCCATCAAGAGATGAATGGATAAAGTGGAGGTACATAATATAAAACGGAATATTACTCAGCCATAAAAAGGAATGCATTTGAGTCAGTTCTAATGAGGTGAATGAACCTAGAGCCTATTACACAGAGTGAAGTCAGAAAGAGAAAAATGAATATTGTATACTAACGCGTATATATAGAATCTAGAAAGATGGTTCAGTTCAGTTCGGTTCGTGTCAGTTCAGTTCACTCAGTCGTGTCCCACTCTTTGTGACCCCATCCATCATAGCATGCCAGGCCTCCCTGTCCATCACTAACTCCCAGAGTTTACCCAAACCCATGTCCATCAAGTCAGTGATGCCATCCAGCCATCTCATCCTCTGTCATCTCCTTCTCCTCCTGCCCCCAATCCCTCCCAGCATCAGGGTTTTTTCCAATGAGTCAGCTCTTCGCATCAGGTGGCCAAAGTATTGGAGTTTCAGCTTCAGCATCAGTCCTTCCAATGAACACCCAGGACTGGTCTTCTTTAGGATGGACTGGTTGGATCTCCTTGCAGTCCAACAGACTCTCAACAGTCTTCTCTAACAACACAGTTCAAAAGCATCAATTCTTCGGCACTCAGCTTTCTTCACAGTCCAACTCTCACATCTATACATGACCACTGGAAAACCATAGCCTTGACTAGATGGACCTTTGTTGACAAAGTAATGTCTCTCTGCTTTTTAATATGCTGTCTAGGTTAGTCATAACTTTCCTTCCAAGGAGTAAGCATCTTTTACTTTCATGGCTGCAATCACCATCTGATTTTGGAGCCCAAAATTAAGGTCTGACACTGTTTCCCCATCTATTTCCCATGAAGTGATGGGACCAGATGCCATGATCTTAGTTTTCTAAATGTTGAACTTTAAGCCAACTTTTTCACACTCCTCTTTCACTTCCATCAAGAGGCTTTTTAGTTCCTCTTCACTTTCTGCCATAAAGGTGGTGTCATCTGCATATCTGAGGTTATTGATATTTCTCCCGGCAATCTTGATTCCAGTTTGTGCTTCCTCCAGCCCAGTGTTTCTCATGACAGATGGTACTGATGAAATTATTTGCAAGACAACAAAGGAGACACAGACAGAAAGAAAAGACTTTTGGACCCAGTGCCGGGGGAGGGAGGAGTGGGTGGGATGTACACAGAGAGTAACATGGAAACATACATTATCATATATAAATAGATAGCCAATGGGAATTTGATGTATGACTCTGGGAACTCAAACCAGGGCTTTGTAACAACCTAGAGGGGTGGGATGGAGCAAGGGGTGAGAGGGAGGTTCAAGAGGGAGGGGATATGTGCATACCAACAATGATTCCTATTGATGTCTGGCAGAAACAAACACAATACTGTAAAGCAATTAAAAATAAATTTTAAGAAAACACACGATCACCTCAATAGATGCAGAAAAAGCTTCTGACAAAATTCAAACCTATTTATGATTTTAAAAGACCGTCCAGAAAGTGGGCATAGAGGGAACCTAATTCAAAATAATAAAGAACATATAGGACAAACCCACAGTTAACATCATTCTCAATGGTGAAACACTGAAGGCATTTCCTCCAAGATCAAGAACAAGACAAGGATGTCTACTCTCACCACTTTTACTCAATATGGTTTCAGAAGTCCTAGCAATCAGAGAAGAAAAGGAAATAACAGGAATCCAAGTTGGAAAAGAAGTAAAACTCACTGTCTGCAGATGACATAATACTATCCACAGAAAATCCTAAAACGCTACCGGAAAACTACTTGAGCTCATCACTGAACTTGGTATAGCTGCAGTATACAAAATTAATACATAGAAATCTGCTGCATTTCTATCACTAACACCAAAAGGTCAGAAAAAGAAATTAAGGAAACAAACATTGACCATCACATCAAAAAGAATAAAATTCATAGGAATAAACCTACCTATGGACACTAAAGACTTGTACTCAGAAAACTAAAAGATGCTGATGAAAGAAATCAAATTATGACACAAACAGATGGAAAGATATATGATGTTCCTGGATTGGAAGAAACAATATTTTCAAAACAACTACAATATCCAAGGCTATCTACATATTCAATGCAATCCCTATCAAATTACCAATGGCATTTTTCACAGAACTAGAACAAAATTTTTTTTTTTAAATCTGAATGGAGACACAAAAGATCCCAAATAGCCAAAGCAATCTTGAGAAAGAAAAACAAAGCCAGAGGAATCTGGCTCCCTGACTTCAGACTTTACTGCAAAGCTACAGTCATCAAAACACTAAAGAGTACTAGCACATAAAACAGAAATACAGATCTATGGAACAGCATACAAAGTTCAGAGATAAACCCACACACCTACGGCCAACCAATCTATGACAAAGAGGCAAGAACATTCAATGAAGAAACGACAGTCTCTTCAGTAAGTGGTGCTGGGAAAACTGCACAGCTACACCAAAAAAGGAAATGAGAACACACCCTAACACTACACAAAAGGAAACTGACCTAAATGTAAGGCCAAATACTATAAAACTCTTAGATGACAACATAGGCAGAACACTCTCTGGCATAAATCACAGCAATATCTTTTGAAATATCATTGCAATTGCATTCAGGACAGCTATCACAGCAGCTTTAGAGGTCATGTGTAGACCATAATAAATAGTAGTGTTTAAATTCCCTGTAGCACAAACAGTAAAGAATCTGCCTGCAATGCAGGAGACCTGGGTTCCACCCCTGGGTCAGGAAGATCCTCTGGAAAAGGGAATGGCAATCCACTCCAGTATTCTCGCCTGGAGAACTCCATGGACAGAGGAGCCTGGCGGGCTACACAACCCATGGCATCCCAAAGAGTCGGACATGACTGAGCGACTAACACTACCGCTACACTTGTGTGTGAAACTTGTGGAATTTGTATTCAGATATAAAAAGACTATTTGGATATAATTTTAAAAGTCTTTAAATAATTATGAAGGTTTATCACTGCCATACACATTGCTTGCATGATATATTAATTTCATATAGTTTACAAGTTGGGATGCTTAATGAAGGACCAAACTTCTAATTAGTATGTATTCATGGAAAAATGTAATCTTTTTTTTTAACCAAAATTTGCTTTACAATACACCAAAGAGTAAGAGTGGGTTGTGACTGTACAGTTATAGCCACCCCCTCCTTAAACCCAAAATAGTCAGGAAAGCACAATGTGGCACCGTCTCTGTAAATCAGCTGGAACCAAGGCTCTGAATGCAAGAAGGAACTGATGTGTGCACTCAAGTCCACTCACTTCTACATTTAGTCCACAGAAAACTCTTCAAGAACCTCCAGTCCAGCTAGTCCACCTACAGTTGGAGAAACCAAGGCCAGGGCCAGAAGTGACCCTGACTTCAGGGTCTGCAGAAGTTACTTATCAGGAGTAAACTTTTTCAAACACTAGGAGATTAGTGGCAGAGTTGGAATGGGTGTGGCAATTATACTTAAAGCATCCATAAATAGCAGCTGACAATAGACGACAAGGAGGAAAGACTAATGAGTTTATCATAGAATAAATAATACTCGGTCTTAAGAATAAAACATGAAGCTGAGTCATTATGGAAAGGTCTTAGACTGTTTTCCATCAAAAATGTTTTACAGTAAACTAGAGCTCTCATTCAAAGGGGTCATCTCCAACATCTGGAAGGTAAGTCCTGTGGTCCTAGGGATAGCCTTTATGCCCGACAGTCCTGGATAACTGTTATATATGCGTGTACCTGGGGGTTTTTTTAATGCTAGATGAAGCTTGTTTTTGAGATATGCACACATCTCACAGACAATAAAACAAATACTCTGAATTCCGAGGACTAAAATAACTTGTACACAGATGACAACTTATCTAAATGACCTGAAATAAAAATGACTGCAAATGAACCCTCAAGAACATACAGTACTTAAGCATTACTAATCACCACTCCCAAGGCCGTGCATGTATCAAACAACCAGTCTTATCAACAAGATGATGCTGTGGGAGTCCAAAGACAGGCAGACTACGTAGGTAAGAATTTATTATTCCAACAGGAAGTAACAAGAATGTTACGATGACCTGATCTTCATCCTATGGTCAAGTCCTCATCTTTCCTCCCCTGTGGCTCAACTTTACCTCTTAGCAACAGAACAAGGACGAGGTGACTCTGTGATAAGACACGTTTTCCATCTCTAGACTTTAAATGTATTCCCAGTATTGCCCCTTCCCTTCTCCCCTTCCACAAAGGCCATTGCTTCCCCATCACCTGTACAAAGAATGTCTAAACTCTCTCAAGATGATCTCATGCCTTTGTGCGGGCACCTCCAGGTGGGTGGACCGGCTGTTCATATGTGCTTGCTCAGGCTGTTCACAGGTGCCTGGAACACTGCACCCCTAGGTTCCCTCACTGGGGACCTGGGTTCATGCCTCTGCCTTTACATCTCCTGTTATAATTTTAACTAATTTTATCTCAGTCAACTCCTTTGCTTCAGAGTCACTTCAAGAATGATATAGAGGAAAGAACAGGAGTTTTGGAGTCAGAAAATCCTAGGATGAATCCCAGCTGCAGCACCCAAATTGAGCTCTGGAACTGAGAACAAGCCACTTCTCCCTGAGCCTTAGATCCTCAGGCCTAAAAGGAGACGGCTGTGTAGAGGAAAAGAGATGATGCCCATAAAGTGCCCAGCACACAGCAGCTAGTCAGCAGATACTTTCCCCTCCCTCTCTCCCTGTCTCCCTACTTATGACTTCTGGACTTAGCCTCCTTTTTCTGAGAATATTTTCTCCCATCTCTACTCACTGACTTCTCCCCATATGCTTCCCATTGGCACAATCTTCTACACCTGAATCACGATGAGTGAGAAACCTATATTGGGAAATGTGATTGTAAGCATGCCAAACTGGATCTTCAAACAGAAATAACAAGATTGCAAAATAGAAATACACTGTAGAGGGCTGACTAAAGACAGGGACCACCAGCTCTTCTGCCCCTCTGCCCCCTTATTTGCCAGACTTAGCAAATAAAAATATAAGACCCCAAGTTAAATTTCATTTTCAGATAAACAGAAAATATTTTTTCTGATATGCCCCCAGTAGCTATTGCAGTAGAGAAGGAAAATGCCTCTTTACCAAAGAAGAAAATCAGTAAAGAAAAGATAATTAAGGTCATGACTATCAGAGAAAGAGGTTGCTGTCCCTTCCACCTCATGTCACCAGAGAGAGCTTAAAGTTCTTTGAGAAAGGGAATTCCTGCCCCCGAGTCCTAACTCAGTGGAGTCCTGGAGTTCTAGAAAGTGCCATGAGGCAATAGTCAAATAACAACCACTGTCCTTCAACTCCATTAAACATCAGAGCTTAGTGGAAAGGTGGATAGGTTTTGAAGCAACCTCTCAGTTGCTCAAGCATCCTCATTATCTGTACAAATTCTGCCCACCAAATGATTGATACATGAGTTTTATGCTAATTTTTATTGATTTTTAAACAGTATTTTATTCAATGAGCAAACATATTTCATATAATCCTAAAAACACTGGAAAAGAGGAGATAAGCTACCTCTACACGAGTGAGTTTTTTCAATATATTTGGGTTGGCATTTTCTGTTTTAAAAAGGGTGATAAAATACACAAGAAAATGCATATATGTTTTTGTACAAATGGATATATCATCTCCCATTAGGATTACTATAATAACCTCTCAATCAGAAATATCATCTCTTATCAGGACTATTGCAATAACCTCTCAGTAGGGACTCCTGGCGTCCGCCCATTCAGTCTCTCTTCAGCTGCCAGAATGATCCTCCTAAAACATATGTTAGATCCTGTCACTTCTCTTCTCAAAGTCTTCCAGTGTCTTCCTATCTCAACCAGGAAAAGAAAAGTGAAAGTCGCTCTGTCGCATCCAACTCTTTGCAACCCTGCGAACTGTCACCCGCCAGGTCCTCTGTCCGTGGAATTCTCTAGGCCAGAACACTGGAGTGGGTAGCTGTTCCTTTCTCCATGGGACTTGCCAACCCAGGGACTGAACCCAGGTCTCCCGCATTGCAGGCAATTCTTTACCATTGAGCCACAAGGGAAGTTCCGAGCGAGAGTTAAAAGTTTTTTCAGTGGCCTGCAAGGTCCTACCGGGCTGCTCTGACCTCACCTGCTCCTGCTCAGATTCCTCAGCTCCAGCCACACCACCTCTGCCTACAATTTTCTTGCCCAAGACACCTTTACACTCACTCCCATCCCCAACTTCAAGTTTTTCTCTGATGCCAATTTCCCCAGGATGCCTTCTTTGGCCACTTTTTCAAGTCATAACCCCCATTCCTGGCATCCTCTTTCTCCCTTTTCTGCTAAATTTTTCTCCATTCTGGTGAGCCCCATCAATGTACTATATATATCACTTAGTTACAGGTTGTCTCTCTCTCTCCCCAGAATACAGGGCAGAATGCTGGTGTTTTATTCACTTCAGAATCCCCAAGATGTAGAACAATAAGTAGTAGGCATTCATTCAGCAGTTACTTGAGGAATGCTGAAGAAACAAAAGGTAAAAATAATAATGTATTATCATTTTGAAACAGATGTGCGAGTTGGACCATAAGGTTCAGTGCTGAAAAATTGATACTGTTGAATTGTGGTGCTGGAAAAGACTCTTGAGAGTCCCTTGGAGAGCAAGGAGATCGAACCAGTCAATCCTAAAAGAAATCAACCCTGAATATTCATTGGAAGGACTGATGCTAAAGCTGAAGCTCCAATACTTTGGCCCCTGATGCAAAAAGCCAACTCACTGGAAAAGACCCTGATGCTGGGACAGATTGAAGGCAAAAGGAAAAGAGGGTGGCAGAGGATGAGATGGTTGGATGGCATTACCAATTTACCAATTCAATGGACATGAACATGGGCAAACTCTAGGAGACAGCAACAGACAGGCAAGCCTGGCATGCTGCAGTCTATGGGGTTGCAAAGAGTCAGACACAAATTAGTGACTAAACAACAAATCATTTTGAAATAGGAGGGAAGAGAGCAGGGCACAGCCTTTGAAAAAATGACATAGCCAGAAGACACATCATAAATTGATTAGAACCAAGTGGGTCCAAAATGGTGGACTAGTCGACTTCCACTAGACCTTGAGCCTCAGTGTACACTCATTCTAACACATCAAGCTGGCAAAATGACATGCACAGGCACCATGACAGTCCCAAGGCCAACCAAAGACCAAAAGAGGGCTGTGGCCCAACTCTTAGAAATCTCTGCCACTTCCCCAAAGCAGTTGTAATAATCTCCCACTTACTAGCCCATGAAATTACGCAGCTCATAAAGGCTGACCATATCATATCTTGACACAGCTTTTGCCTGAGATGGCCCACACTGTCTGTGGAGTGTATTTCTCTCCAAACTCATTTCTTACCTATCACTTTCTCTCACTGAATTATTTGTGATGAGACAGCAAGAACCTGACCTTCATTAAGTCCTAAAAACAGGTGTGTGATCTCAGTTGGAACATAATGGGTTTTAGCCAGGTTCGAGTCCCAATCCGAGTTGCAGGTTTCAGTTTTACTGGAGTAAATTGTATTTACTGAAATCCAAACAATGTGCCTTCAAGATTTCAGAGTTAAAAACCAGCTCATCCCCTGAAGTACCTCACCTGCTTTCTTCTTTACCTAATCAGAAAATCATAAAGAGCCAGAGAAAGGAGTGTGGTTTTCCCACTTCTGATCTTAATATTCCAAAATGTAGAAGAGAGCGGTCTCACTGTTGGTATTTTATAAATCATATGATTCTTTACAAGTACACATTTGCCTGAGGTAACATCCTTTTAAAGTGTTTCCCAAGTGTCCCCTCCCGGGCTAAGAACAGTGAAAGTCCAGACTAACGGCTGAACTGCTCATCACATTTCAGTGATGAGCATTCAGTAATGTTCGCTGATACAAATGATCTTTTTTTTGGCCACACGGCATACGGGATCTTAGTTCCCCTACGCCCCCTGCACTGGATGCCTGGAGTCTTAGCCACTGGACCACCAGAATGACCTACAAATGAGAGACATGGGACTTCCCTGGTGGTCCGCCTGCCAATGCAGGGGGCATGGGTTTGATCGCTGGTCCAGGAAGATTCCATACATCACAGGGCAACTAAGCCCATGCTCTACAACTACTGAGCGATGCACCTAGAGCTCGTGTTCCACAAGAGAAGCCACCGCAGCGAGAACCCAGCACACTGCAACTAGACAGTAGCCCCCACTCACCGCAACTGGAGAAAGCCCATGCACAGCAACCAAGATCCAGCACCGTCAAAAGTAAACAAATAACTTTCTAAAATTTAAACGGGAGGCGCGTCAAAGTCAGAATGCCAAGCAGAATTCCCATTACCTCTCCTGGGCATCTCCGATGAGCTGCTGCAAGTCCACCTCCTGCTTCCTCAGGCTTCCAAAGGAGGACTGACTCTCCACGAGGCCTTTGCCGCCAACATTCAGCTTGACCTTCCCCAGGGCTGTCTCCAGGGTCCCGCTCACATGGTTTTCAAACTTGCCCTCGTACTTCACAAAGTCCGACTCCACAACCACTGCAGCGAATAAGACATGCAGAGGAATCTGATGACAAAGCGGCCAACTCTGTGCCTAGGGTCGCCTAGCTTTCCAGTCCTGTGGAAACCCGTGGGGAAACACCTCGTGCACTCAGGATGGAGAGCCGGCGGCCACGCTGTGTGGACGAAAGAACCTGGACACTGACTGAGAGTGTAGTGTGTACTGGTGGCCAAGGACTCCACTGAGTACTTTTTGTTTTTTCATCTTTCAAGTCCAATATACACACATATAGACATGTGCACCAAAAGTATCTTTAGAGTTCCACGAATTATTTTCAAGTAAACATCTGTTTAACTTCTATCCAGGTAAGTAAATAGGATGTTTTAAATGTGTGCTTTGAGGATGAAGGGACTGGATGAGGAGGACACCTAAGCAGAAAAAAAAACCAGCAGCCTGGCACTCTGCTCACCCGCCCACCCAGGGCGTGGCCTGCCTGACCCAGCATCTGGCAGATCAGCTGCCTGAACCTGTCCCTGGGCACTTTCCCTTCCCCCTCGTGGCCTTGAAGAACACTCCCCTGGCTTTCATTACCATCTCCATTCAAACAGTTTTCCCCATATTCAGCTGTTTATATCTGACCTCTACCCAGTCATTCGATTCTATCAAGCAATTCCTTATCTCCGTGTTCCTGATAAAGCCAGTGAGCATGCCGTTCCTCCCTGCTTCCACCCTGGAGTACACAAGCTCCAGACTCTCCATTCTTCCTTCCTGGCTTCCCAGACAATAAGGAATGATGCCACCATTCAGCTGGTGTACCAGCTTCAATTAGCTCCCTAGGAATTGCCATGTTCCTCATCAGGTGAGACCAGACTGCCTTTAGGATCTGCCTTTTTTTTTTTTTTTTTTTTTAATATGAACACCAAGGTAAACATGTCTGAGGATCTTAGCCTTCTCATGCCTCTGTATGTCTCCTGTCCTTATTTTTAATTGAACCAAACAACAGAGGATGAGATGACAGGATGGCATCACCGACTCGATGGACATGAGTTTGAGTGAACTCTGGGAGTTGGTGATAGACAGGGAGGCCTGGCGTGCTGCAATTCATGGGGTCACAAAGAGTCGGACACGACTGAGCGACTGTGCTGAACTGACTGAAATACTACCATAAAAATAGTCTCAGTCACCATCATTCAAAGAAGGCTACACTGAGAGTCTCTTAGGAACTTGACACTGGCCCTTTTCATTTCCCCGACCCAAGGCTCTCCTGGGCTCCTGGTGATACTTCATAATGGATTCAAATCTACTGGGAGTCTGAAAAGCTTCTTTAAACCCAGTCACCACCCCCAACACCTATACTTCTATCATTCCAGTCAAGAAAACCCATTCCTCAGCCAGGATTAATGAGAATTAATCACCACTCATTATCTGTGAAATTTACAAAGTAAACGACTATCTCCACCAAAAATAATAAGAAGTTTAGGAAAATGCCCAAATCAAAGCCTTTTCCTATTTACATCTTGAGAATACAAACATTCTGGGAATTGATTTGGAAAGCAGCATAGAGCAGCTGTTAAGAGCTCAAGATTTGATCACTACTCTAGTATTCCTAGTTGGGAGACCTGGGTATCATCCATCTCCCTGAACCTCAGGTCTGTCATATGCAAATTGGAGATAATTAATAACACCTACCTGATGGATTCTGCTGGAAGCTGGTGTCTCTAAACCATGTAATACAGAGCCTGGCACACAACAAGTGCTCAATTTATCCACTGGGTTTAGGCCAGAGCAACAACATTTCCCAATAAACAGGACTGTCCTGGGTTGTACAAAGTGCTACACAGATAGAAACTCTACCTTCAGCTCCCAGTTCTGGTTCCCATCAAGCTTATTACCACTCCTGGAAACTCTGACCCCAGGACTGGACCCCATAGCAGCCAGGGATAATCAGGATTGTCTGTGTATTCCAAAATGCCATGAGAGACACAGACACGTTCTGAAATAGATGTCATCTGTGCACATGTCTGCACTGAGTCATCCACTGCTGCAGGTGGAAGGGAAAAGTGAGGAAGCCAACAGGCTGTCCTGGGACAATCAAGTCACTATCCTCTAACCTCCACATCCAGAACACAACACAACACTCCATCGTTGTTGCCAGGGGCAAGGATGACAAAGGTGAGGCATTTCAAACCTGCTCAGTAGACAAAGAAGAGGGCACCTCTCATCACAGCCCTAACACCCACAGGACACAGAGGCAGAGGTGAGCTCCAGCCTCAGCTGATGAACATATGTGGGACCTGCTCATCTCAGGGACTGCCACTGGCCTGACCCATCTAACAGGAGCTCTCTGGATACCACGAAGAGGCCAGCAGCACAGAGTGGTCAATTCCAATTACTCAGCGGTTCATGGGCTGCTCTGTGATTTTTTTTCTCTTGTCTTTCCTCATAGCTAGTTGTTATACCATTCAATAAATGTTCTACCCAATATCCAGGGGGAAAACATGACATAAATCATTATCAATTCACTTGCCCATTGCTTGACAGCTCTGATAATGGGCCTAGCTGAAGAAAGTACTGGCTAGAATGCTGGTCTGGAAGAAAGTTTAGAGATTATTTGTCAACTCAAATTATCTCCTCTGTCACTTTTACCCTTTAAAGAGAAATGCAATTACAAAATTAAAGAACTTTAAAGCTAACACTTGAACATCATTTAGGCCAGTAATTAAGAGCTGATGGTACTTTCATACATCACTATATTTCATAAAGTTGTGTAGGAATGCGTACTAAAAGTCTTTGAAAAGCTCCCAACTTCTGTTCCAGTAATTGCATATTTAAGGATCTGTGCTACCCCAATGTTCACAGCAGCATTACTTACAATTGCCAAGATATGGAAGCAACATAGGTGTCCATCAATAGAAGAATATATAAGGGATATGTGGCATATATATACACACACATACATACACAATGGAATAAAATTCAACCATAAAGAAAGAATGAAATTTTGCCATTTGCAACAACATGGGTGGAGTTGGAGGGTATTTTGCCAAGTGAAATAAATCAGAGAAAGATAAACACTGCATGTTATCACTTATAGGTGGAATCTAAAAATAAAACAAACAGTGAATATAATAAAAAGAAACAGATTCACAGATACAAACTAATGGTTACCAGAGGGGAGACAGAAGAAGGGAGGGGTAAAATGGGGATAGAGAATTAAGAGGTACAAACTGCTATGTATAAAATAAATAAGTTACAACAATATATTATACAGCATAGGGAATATAGTCAATATTTTATAATATAATTTATAAAAATTTTGAATCATTGTTATACACCTGAAACTAATAGAATATTGTAAACCAACTATATCTCAAGAAAAACAAAAATTTTAATTAAAAAAATCTATGTTAAAACAATTGTTTAAAGGGAAAACAATAACAAAAATATTCATTGCAACCCTATATACAAAGCACTAAACTGGACTGGTTAAGCAAATTAGGGTGCATACACACTGCTTATTGAAAACAGTACTAAGAAATATTTAAACCATAGTAAGAAATCTAAATATATAAGGCTGAATAAAAAAATAAATGAGGAGTATATTAAAATTACATGTAGTATGTTTCCAATGTTATTTTTCAAAAATTAGATGCAGAGATAAAAAGATACAATATAATGGAAATGAACACTTGATGGAGGAATTTTTATTGACTTGTTTTCTTGCCTTTCTAATTTTATAAATACTTCCCTGTAATAATGAGGAGTATTTCTGATGTCTGATATTTCAAGCTATAAATACTTCCCTGTAATAATGAGTACTTTTGATGTCTGATATTTCAAGCTATAAATACTTCCCTGTAATAATGAGGAGTATTTCTGATGTCTGATATTTCAAGCTCACTATCTCCTCTCCTTTCTGTTACTCATCTGGGCAATCAGGTGAGAAACTTCAGGTACTCTCTCCATTGGCACCAGCAGCAAACTGAACCCCGCGAGCCCCACCCATACAGAGCCCTCGCCATACCTCCTCTTCACTAGGACAACTAAGCCCATCTTTTCCCCCTTCTCTCTAGTTATTTTTGGACCAGCCTTGGGAATCTACCATGTTCTCCCCAGAAAAGCTTCATTATGTGACTAATAAAATCTTTCACACTCTCCTGATGGATACGGGGCATCATCAACCTCAATATTAAACCAAATTGGGAGCGGTAGAACTTCAGTCCACTTATACTGAGGAGCCACAACATCTACAAGTAGGCATGTTGTACTTTTATACCAAAAATCGCAATATTGGAACTCCTCTGGTAGCAAGAACAATAGGTAGGATCTCCTGCCAATACAGAAGACACACGTTTTATTCCTGGCCTGAGAAGATTCCACACAGCTCAGAGCAGTTAAGCCTGTATGCCACAACTACGGAAGCTTGTGCACCCGAGAGCCCGTGCTCTGCAAGGAGAAGCCACTGCAGTGAGAAGCCCATGCCCTGCAAAACAGAGCGCGCACAGCCAAAACAGAATAAAAAGAAAGCAGAACGGATATGTCTTTAAAACAGTAAGCAAAGAACCAGGAGAACTGATTATAAGGTACGGCGTTATAATCACTCAAGATGACATGTGGCTTCCCCAGTGGCTCACTGGGAAAGAATCTGCCTGCAACGCAGGAGACGTGGGTTCAGTCCCTGGGTGGGAAAGATCCCCTGGAGATGGAAATGACAACCCACTCCAGTATTCTTGTCTGGAGAATCCCATGGACAGAGGAGCCCGGTGGGCTTCAGTCCATGGAGTCACAAAGAGTCAGACATGACTGAGTGACTAAACAACAACAAAATAAGACAACGTGTGTCTAAAAGAATCATCTCCGGATCTGGAACTAATTGTAAATATAACCAAAGAAACATACCTGGACTCAGAAACTGGTCTTCTGTGAGTACATCTCCAAGAGTGACAGATAAAAACTGGTACTTGGGCCTCTGCCAGCACCAGTATCTCTTTTTTGGTCACCAGACTTAGAAGTTGTAATTTATCTGAGTCATTCAAGTTTGATACTGCGATCAGGTTACCTCCAGCATCAACTTCCTTAAGAAAATTCCTTGTTGCTTTGGCAAACATTTTGAGAACTCCAGATTACCTGAAAAAAAAAATATGTATATATATAGGAAGTTATTATTTCATAACATTTTCCTGAAATTACCTTATTTCTTCCTAGTATCAACCAGTATTCATGAAACAATATCTTCTCCTTAGAGAAGCCTCTAGCTTGAGTTCAGTTGATGTCTAAAAAATAATAAAATTGAAATACTAAACGAGGATATGAGTATAAATCAGGATAGGCTAGGTTATGCCTCCAAATCTCAGTGGCTTATCATCAGAAAGGTATATTTAGTGCTCACACTACACATCCAGAACTGGAGGCATTCCTCCTTGCAGTCATTCAGGGATTTAGGCTAAAGGGGCAGACACCCTCTTGAACATCATCAGTCATCAGCCAACAGGAAGTAAGGTTCTAGAAAAGTCTCACATCAGGAATTAAATGCTCTAGCCCCAAACTGACACATATCACATTCACCCACAACTTGTAAGAACTAGGCACACAGCCTCAGCCAATCATAATGGTCATGAAATACCAAGCATTTGGAAGGCAGAGACCTGGGAATATCTGTTGAACAGCATACTGACTACCCAAATTTGCATCTTACTTATGACTACTTCTTTGAAGGGTTGAACGTGCTTTTTCTTTACATTGTGTGATTTCCTTATCCATAAATGTAAAATGACTAGCTATAACTTTTAAACCCAGAAATGAAAAGCCCAGTCAGTCTTCAGCTGGAGGGGAAAAAAGAAAGACACATTGGAAGATATAAATGTACTATATTCACTGGAAGATGTCTACACTTTTCAATAAACTGTTAGAATAACTGGCTAAACATCTGGAAAAAAAATAATAAAGTCAGATCCCTATCTCATGTCATGCATGCATGCTAAGTCACTTCAGTCACATCCAACTCTGTGACCTCCCCAGACTGTAGCCCTCCAGGCTTCTCTGTCCATAGGATTCTCCATGCAAGAATATTAGAATGGGTTGCCATTTCCTCCTCCAGGGGATCTTCCAAACCCAGGAATCAAACCCAAGTCTCTTGCATCTCCTGTGTTGGCAGGAGGGTTCTTTACCAACCAGCACCACCTGGGAAGACCTATCTCATGCCACACACAAGAGGAAAGTCTCAGTGGATTAGAGGGTTTTTAAGGAAAAGTGAAACCATATAAGTAAAAAGACAAACAAATATTTGTACAGTTGTAGGATGAGAAAGGCCTTTAGAAAGACATAGCAAACTGAGAAAATGCTTATAATACAAAAAACTAGAATACTTAACATATAAAAAAACTTTTGCAAAGTACATCAAGGGTTAAAAAATGGTAGGAGACACATGGACAAAAGTTATAAACAATTCACAACATATAAACTGCACATAGCTGTACATATGCAAATACATAAATATGTGC
Organism: Nanger dama; assembly: GCA_917880005.1. NCBI lineage: Eukaryota > Metazoa > Chordata > Mammalia > Artiodactyla > Bovidae > Nanger > Nanger dama. The sequence continues at coordinate 26,714,079 of CAKJTW010000022.1, forward strand.
ACACATACATGACCATTATTCAAAAATGCACAAATTGAAATAACTATCCACAAAGGTTAAAATGTCTAATGCACAAGAGGTTAAAATGTCTAGTGCACAAGAACTGTGTTTTATTTATACTTGTACCCTGGTATCTGGAAGTCACATAGAAAACACAATTATAGAATTTAAGAGGTGAGATAATCTCAGATATTTAATTACTAATAGTTCTTTACCATGGATCTTCTCAAGAACATTAAAACTTTTTGTTTTACCATCATTAATTCTTCTCTAAAGTACCTTCTCTTAGATTATTTTATAGCCATCTAACCCTGTTCTTTTATCAGAGAACTCATCAAAATATTTATTGAATCAGTCATTAATTATTCTTAAGTATGCTAAAGCTGAAATTCCAGTACTTTGGCCACCTCATGCGAAGAGTTAACTCATTGAAAAAGACTGATGCTGGAAGGGATTGGGAGCAGGAGAAGGGGACGACAAAGGATGAGGTGGCTGGATGGCATCACCAACTTGATGGACATGAATTTGAGTGAACTTGGTAGTTGGTGATGGACAGGGGAGGCCTGGCGTGCTGCAATTCATGGGGTCACAAAGAGTCAGACACAACTGAGGGACTGGACTGAACTGAACTGATGCACTATACCGAGGTACTGTGTTTAAGCACTCAGAACACAGACACAAAAGGCAGCCTCTCACCTGAATGAGCTACTAGTTTGCTGACCAGAAGGAGAAATAAACAGCTAAGTTTTATGCTAGATATTGACAGAGATTGCTACAAGGAATGAACCAAGAAAAAGTCATCTCGATCAAGCTGGAGAGAAACACAGTGTAGCAGAAGTTGTCCTGAAGCAGACAGCATCACAGCTGCATTTTGTGGGCTAGGTAGAAATGAGACTAAGTCAGCAAAGGAGTACTGAGAGGAGGCTCTAGCAGACAAAAAATTATAAAGGCTCAGCACTTGCAGGAAGTGGTGGACAGGTGGAGAAGATTTTCTAAGATTTGGGACCAGCAAGGTCGTAATGATCAAGGGACATGGGTTTGTGTAGCTATGCCCATCGCCACTCCTTTGACAGACCTGGAGTTGCTCTGCAAGCTCTGGGATTGGTTCCTGCAGTGGACTGCCAGGTTCTAGAGCAACGAGGGGCAAAAGACAAGGATGAGGAAGACTCAGTCTTGGTCCTGAAGGCCTGTACCTCCCCTGCTGAGGGCCAGGGCAGCAGGAGCCACTAGAGGGGTTGTATAGGGAGTAGTGTGATCAGAGTAGTAGCTTAGACAGATCTGGAAATGAAACAGGAGATCAGCTGGAAGGAACTACATCAGTGCCGTAACGGCAGACAAGATGCTGGTTTGGTGGTTTCCCCAGAACTCTGGTTGGATGTGAGGTTTGATGAAAGGAGGCTCCCCAGCATGGCCTGCAGACAGCGCAGGCCTGGCTTGGCTGATGAGATGGAGATGCCAGTTATCAAGAGAGGGATCTGAGAAGAAGCAGATTGGTGGGGACAGTAAGGCAGTACTACCACTGAGAGTGCATCTAGCATAAAACGCAAAGTTTATTTTGTCAAACACAAGGGAAGACCATTTAACAAAATATGGTCTCCTCAATGACCTGACTTTCCTGGTGGCTTAGACAGTAAAGAATCTGCCTACAATGCAAGAGACCCGTATTTGATCTCTGGGTTGAACACTAGAATTCTCCAATGGAGAATTCCATGGACAGAGGTGCCTAGCAGGCTACAGTCTATGGGGTTGCCAAGAGTCGGACATGACTGAGCGACTAGCACTCACTTTCAGTCACCTGGGGGATTTCACCCTGCTTTGCGCCAAAAGAAGAGCAGCAGCAAAACCTGCCTCAATTCACCAGGGGTGTCAGATCTCCATTTTTATGGTTTCCATTCTTTCCTGGGGCAACTGGGAAGGGAGTTCACTACCTTGACTTCGGATTAAATAGGTCTCTGAAGAACATACATCAGGTCTGCTATTAAAAAAAAAAAAAGTAACAAAACCCATCTGCTACAGGCAGCAAAGTCTTAGTAATGACACCACTCCTCCCCAGAGGGATTAGAGGATAAAGAAGGGGAACTCCTAAATTAATTTTTCATTTTTTTTCAATCTAGATCAAACATAGCCTGTTGACAAGGTAGGCTGTTTGTAGAAGAATTAACAGAAGTGACTACTGCTTTGGAGGTTTTTATTAGACTCAGATTTATTTAATCAAAGAACTGAGAATATTTACCTTGTGAAGCTAGAGGGTTTGGGGTTTTTTTAATTACTATATTTGAATACACAATACATTTACATGGCTCGAGAGTCTAAACTATGGGAAAAGATACACACTGAGAAATCCCATCCCTACCCAGGTCCCATCTACCTTTTCACTCCTCTCCCCATCAAGTGTATCACCTTCATATTTCTTTAGACAAATATAAAAGGAATGTACACACTGTTCTGCATTTTGCTTTCTGTCATGTGGCAATATATCAGACACCTCTCCATGGTGAGTACCCTCTGCATAATACAGTTCATAATACCCCTTCCCAAAGATGTACCATTGCTTATTTAACCTGTCCCATATTGCTGATCACTTGGGTTACACCTAAATTTTTATTAATATAAAAATTCCATACTAAATACTGAATGTATGTCCCCTTCCTACATGGCCAAGGGAAGGGGTTCCCAACCTTTAGGCCATGAAACCTCCTGTCAGATCAGTGGCAGCACTACATTAAAAATAAAGTGAACTATAAATGTAATACACTTGAATCATCAGGGAACCATGCTCCCACCCCTGGTCCATGGAAAAATTATCTTCCACAAAATCGGTCCCTGGTGCCAAAAGGTCAGGAACCACTGGGCAAGGGTATCTGAAGAGAGATGTAAAGGCATCGATAATTTATAGGTTGTACCATTTTTCAGTTTCACCAATAAGGTATGAAAGTATCAATATCAGCAACAAGAGTAGGTTATCAATCTTTCATATTTTTGCTAGTCATAGGTGAGAAATAGTATCTCAGTATAGTTTTAAGTCATGTTATTTTAATATAACATATAATTTAAGAGGCTTCCCTGGTGGCTCAGATAGTAAAAAATCTGCCTGCAATTCAGGAGACCCAGGTTCAATCCCTGGGTTGGGAAGATCCTCTGGAGAAGGGAATGGTAACCCACTCCAATATTCTTGCCTGGAGAATTCCACGGACAGAGGAATCTGGCTGGCTATAGTCCATGGGGTCTCAGAGTTGGACACAACTGAGCAACTAACACACATTTTAATATAAATGAATTCAAGCATCTTTTGTTCACAGCCTGTTTATATATCTTTTCCTTAACTGTTTGTGTGCTTAGACTATTTTCTATTGCTTTTTCTTTATTCCTAGAAGCTTTCAATAAATCAGAGAGATGAACCAAGATATGAGCTAAAAATTTAACACAATACAGTTTATCATGTGGCATTGGGAGCCAATAAGTTGCTGTCTGATTCTCAAACAACTAAAGTAACTGTTCTGCCTGGAAAGATAAAATTATATGCCCAGAGTCCACTAAAAGATCTAGAACTCAAGCTGCCTGACACAGACAAGCGCAATAATGCCTCAACTAGAAGCCAGACATCAGATTCAAATTTCCAGAATGCTCCAATCCAAAAGAAGATAAAAATGACCTCCCTAGAGGTCAAGGTCAAAATGCTCATGGCCTAAAACTCCACTGCACTTTCCAGCTGTACCAAAGAGCCTGGGCTCCCTCACTTGGGCCTGAAGAATTCCATTAGCAAACATCTCATCAGCATCGGTGACTCCCCAACTTGAATCACATTAGAACTCAAAGAGTCAAAGTCAAGGCAGTAATGACATGAAAGCTCAGCTCAGACTCCTAGACAAGAGACATTAAAGGACGAGACCAAAAAAGCAAGACAATGACACAAAGTCAAAAAAAGCACACGGCCAACTGGGACCAAAGAATCTAAAAACTAGTTGCCAAGGTGGAGACGGCATTAGAAGATATTACAATCGCTCATGACCATCCTCAAGACTGATTCAGTGTGATGGAGTGATCACATCTTTGAGTTGCAAAAAACCTACCTCTTCCCAATTAAGGATTCTCTGCAGCTCCAGTTGATCAATGGGCTTCTGCTTGAGGTTCTAAGAAACCTCAACATCCACTAGATAAAGAGGGGTAACTATATGCTGACTACCTGCTATGTGCCAGGTACTAGCTAACTCCTTTCTACATATTTCCTCATTGAATCTCCACGACAGCCCTCAGAAGGTATTGTCTGCGTTTTACAGAAGTGGAAACTAAAGTGCAAAGATATTATTTGCTCAAGAACACAAGAAAAAAGCAGCAACCCTGACATCCAGGAACTGGCTTGGTACAATCAGCTAGCCCTGGGGTTGCAGGCACTGGCCCAGCATTCTCCCCGGCCGGCACGGACAACGTCACAGGACAGCAACATCAGGCAAGGCCACTCGGTGGTCATGATAAATCGAGGCCAAAACAAGACCTTTTATAGTCTTATCCGACCACAGTCAAAATGTGAACACTGTCCAAACCACAAAAATGACCAAACACTCCCATTTCCCCCACCAACCCTGACACATAAGTAACTGTGGTTTTCAGTCAACAGCAGTTTTAGCCTCACTCTTTCAGACATGATTTATGAGGATACTCCAGAGAATCTGCCACACTTTCTGGTGGCATCCAATCCAGAGTAAAATCCTATTTCCTTAAACTCTTCCCCAAATCGCCTAGAAGCCCAAACCCTATAACTCCTTTCTGACACCCAGTTATGGACAAGCCCAGGGTTACCCATGGAGCAAAGCCTCCCTCATTCAGGAAGGAATGACCCAACCCCTTCAACTCTACCTGCTGTTCCCAGAGGTCTTTGACTAGAAGGCCCTGAATCTCAAACAGAGAATTAGTGCTGAGCCCAGATTCCAATTGAGGTCCACCTGTTTCCCAAGCCTGAGTCCTGGACCACCTGCTCTGCTGACAGTCAGCTTTATTTTTTTTTTTTAATTTGAACTACATATGATTCATTTTGTAGAGTAAGAAAATGTGCTCAAAAGGATAACTTCAGTTATGGTGGAAGCAAAACCCATGGCTATAAAACATGCTATTTACTGTTATTAGTACTATTGTCTCTTAACAACTTCAGCACATTTCGAACTGTTTTTAGTTTTCTAAACAACAAAGTGAAATTGAGTCTATTAACTTTAAACAGAGGTGTCATTCTTCTGTATCTTCCAATGCTTACAGCCCAGTGCCTTCATTTCTATAGTAAGATAAATTAAAGACAAGGAACTCTATCATTTCTAAAATAAAAATATGAAAAAAAAACGGTGGTCACAGGGCAGGCATGAGACTGTAAAAGGAGGGTGAGGCAGCAAAGGTTTGGGGGAAGTGGAATAAGTAACAGGAGACTGATTAAGCAAAGAAGAACCCATTGGTTCCCCTTGCGGGTTCAAAAAGAACAAAAGCAAAAGCACTTCTGGAAAACAGGAGCTGCTGAGGTCTTGGGCGGTATTTCTCAGATCTAATCGTCTGGCCTCATCTTTTCCCGGCTGTTTTCGTTTATGAAAAGAACTCAGTGGTGGTGGCTTTGGAAAATGATTAATTTACTCTACATTTCTTCAGCTGTTCTCTCCGACCCCGCAGCACTTTTCATTCCACTCCAACTAGATTATCTATTTGCCTCTTTAAAGGCATCCATCGATCCCAATGCATCCTTCCTTCTCACCAGTCCTCTGAACGGAGTAGAATCTCAGTAAGAGGGTTCTTCCAAACCCACTAGAACCCACGCCGTCATAAGACCGCCCTCTGGTCTTTCGGGGTCAGGTACAGATGGGAAGCGGTCCGGGTCCGCACGTGGAGGCCCCGTGAGCGCGGTGATGTCATCCCATCCAGGCCGAGAACTACTGGGCGGGGCCTGGCCTCCTCCTCCGTAACCTCGGGGCCCCGGATCCCCGACGCCAGGGATGGGGACTCGGTCCAGGCCGGAGAGAGAATTCCACGCCGGCCCCCGCCTTCCTTCCCCGCACACACGCGCCCCGGCCGCGGCCATCTAGAGCCTAGCCAGGAGACACCGGAAGACAAAGAAAGAAGGAATGGGGAGGGGGCGCAAAAAAGAGGGGCTGTGGGTACCCGCTGCCCTAGCAACAGCCAGAGAGGGAAGTGGCAGTAGAGTGGAGTGGAGGAGAGGAGAGGGGATGGGATGGGAAAGGGGTGGGGTGGGGTGGGGAACGGGGGACGCCAGGGGCCGGCGGTCCAGCTCCGGCGGCCCACCCATTCGTCCCCCTTAGGACTAAGGGGCAAACCGGAGGGTGTCCCAGGAGAGAAAGGGCAGCGCGGGCTCGGCTCCCCAAAGTCAAGGCCGGACCCCGACAGAGCCGAGCTCAGACACCGGACTTACCCCGCAGCTGCCCTGCGCCTCGCGCCGGTCGAGTCGGAGGAGCCCTCGGGCCGGGCCGGGCCGGGCCGAGTTGGGGCGGCGGATCGCGAGGGAAGAGGGCGGGCGGCGGGACCTTTGCTCGGGCCCCGCCCCTTGGAGCCCGGCGCGGCGGCGGGAGGAGTGAGCTCCAGAACTGGCACTGGAGAGTGTTGAGTTCTGGGGCTGCCCTCAGCAGGGCACGGAGACACGCGGGGCTTCCCCTTGGGCTCCCATATGCCCTGAGCATATCCTGAGTTACCCCACCTCCTTATCAGTAAAACTGTCCCTGACTATTCCAGTTAAAAGTACAGCCAGTCCACCAGCCTACAGGAACACGCCCTAGTTCCTCGCATGCTTTATTTTTAGGATTTCATACTTACTTCAAGCATTGTCTTTCCCTAGAATGCCAGCTCCACAAGTGCAAGGAGTGGGCGTGGGGCAAGATTTTGTCTGTTTTGTTCACTATAACCCGCACCTAGCACGGTACCTGATGGATGATAGTAACTGAGTTAATTAATGCATCCTCTTGTTCATTTCTCCAACTAGACTGCGAGGTCTCACTCATCTTTGCATTGCTTGGCACAGGATAGATGAACTATTAAGTAATGGTTGTTGGACGAATGAATGAATAGAGATGGTCAAGAGAATGGTACCCTTTTTGTCCTCTGCCTGGCCACACTGATTAGAGACTTTGGAAGAAAAAGAATCACTGTCTTGGTCCTGTCAAGAGACTTTGTATCCAGGCTGTTGTTTCTCTGTCATAAAATTGCACTGGCTTGTTATAGAGATTATTGTCTCCTGACTTTGGCCATTAACCTCAAGAATATCCTTGTAAATTGTATGTTAATGAAGTTCCCACCAAGAAGCCCAGTCCTCTGCCTAGATAAGTAAGCACCTGTAATTGAGAGTACAGGAGCTTTTTGTGCAACGGTTACTCAGTGTCTTCAAATTCTTCCCCTTTCTTTTTGTCCTGTCCACTGCCTTTCAAGTAAATGCTTGAGGAAGATAGTATGACATCAGCAGCTAGTATTTATATAGCACTTTCCAATTCCTGTCACCAAGCATGGTTTTTTTTTCTTAATACTTTATTCTACATTACAATACTGTATTTGTTTTGCCATACATTGACATGAATCAGCCACAGGTGTCCACGATCTCCCAATGCCAAAGCCCCCTCCCACCTCCCACCCCACATCCTCTCCCTGAATCATCCCGTGCACCAGCCCCATGCGTCCTGCATCCTGTATTGAACATAGACTGGCGCTTCATTCTTACAAGATAGTATACGTTTCGATGCCGTTCTCCCAAATCATCCCACCCTCTCCCTCTCCCTCAGAGTCCAAAAGTCCGTTCTATACCTCTGAGTCTCTTTTGTTGTCTCACATAGAGGGTCTTCATTACTATCCTTCTAAATTCTATATATATGTATCAGTATACTGTATTGGTGTTTTTCTTTCTGGCTTACTTCACTCTGTATAATCGGCTCCAATTTCATCCATCTCATTAGAACTGCCTTATGATCCAGCAATCCCACTGCTGGGCATACACACGGAGGAAACCAGAATTGAAAGAGACACATGTACCCCAATGTTCGTTGCAACACTGTTTATAATAGCCAGGACATGGAAGCAACCTAGATGTCCATCAGCAGATGAATGGATAAAGAAAGCTGTGGTACATATACACAATGGAGTACTACTCAGCCCTTAAAAAGAATAAATTTGACCCAAGCATGGTTTTAAGTACCTCACAGGCATTGACTAATTCATTTACTCCTCACAGCAACTGGTTGGAAGTCCAAGTTACAAATGAGTAAATTAAGGCAATGAATGGGAAGTCCATGCTGCTGAAAAGTGATCCTTTGGGGCCTGCCCCCATATCCTCTGCTGTAGCTCCTCTCAGCAGTAGGGAAATGATAGTATCTGATGCACATTTCCTGAGTTGGTTTACAGATACTAAAAACCACCACCAAATGGAAGAAATTAACTACTTGATGACCATGACCAGACCTACTAGCTACTAAGGATCAATAATGTTACCGCTGTGATGACATCCTGTTAGCTCACCATCAACCTATCAGAGAACTATGCACGAGCTGATCACATACCCTGGGAGACCCTCCCTCACCTGAACTTTAAAAATGCTTTGCTGAAGTTTTTGCTGAACTCAGGGAGTTTGGCTGCTTGGCATGCCCTGAAATAAATACTGCACGTTCCTTCTTACAACCCAGTGTCAGTAGATTGGTTTCACAGCACACTCGCGAAGGAACCCAAGTTTGGTTCAGTAACAACGCTATCTGAGCTTTAAAACCACTGGACAGTGTAGACTCTTCAGAAAATAAGAAACACAAGAGTCAGTCCACCAAGCAGTGTTTGAACATGTAAGTACTGGGAGAGGGGGATGAATTGTGTTTAAGAAAGTACCCCCCTTCCCCATGAATGCTTACCCTGTCCCAGATGGTTGGGATTAGCCCAAACTGAGTCTCAACTTTTCTGTTGTATTTTTTTTGAACAGTTGTGTTTATTAATATTATTATTATTAAAGTATTTGAAGATTTCAGACAGACAAATGCAAGAGGGAATTTTAGCCCAATTAGGGAAAAAATAAATAGAAAGAAAACATCCAACCCCAGTCCTCTCACCCCATTGTAGATACATCCCATTAAGAAAATGAAGCTATAATAGAATTTTGCAGGAGATAAATTGGGGTAGTCATAGTGATGGAAAGTGTTTGCTTTTAATAAGATTCAAGTAAATCTTATTAAACTATGAGCTGTGTTTCAAGTTACAGAACTTCTGTAATACATCCATGGGGTGTTGTGTATTTCCTACTCTTTCCCCCAGATCCTTACTGAATAAGCAACTTGTAAAGGTAGGCAAAAATCAATAAAATGTTTTACTGGGGTATATTCATAAATGAACATGCTAACAAACCACCTCCACCTTAATTACTTCCAAGTTCTCTGAGAACTATATTTGGAGAGACCTGCACTCTTTTAGATAAATAGCCTCCATGGAGGAGAAAAGAACATACACAGGCTTTGAACCAGTTAGATTTGGTCAAATCCAGCCTACCACCTACCTACTGAGTGATCTTAAGCAAATTTTTAATTTCACATTTACAAATTACCTGTAGTGTTATCATGATATTTTTAAAAATGTATGAAAAGCACTGGCACATAGTAGGCCCTAAGTAAAAGTTTATTTCCTTTTAAAAGTGTCACTTTTAAATTGAGCATAGCATGGAACTCTGCTCAATGTTATGTGGATGGGAGGGGAGTTTGGGGGTGAAGGGATACCTATATATATATATATATGTATGTCTGAGTCCCTTCACTGTTTACCTGAAACTCACAATGTTGTTAATCGACTATTTCTTGTTGTTCAGTCGCTCAGTCAGGTCCAACTCTTTGTGACCCCATGAACTGCAGCATACCAGGTTTTGCAGTCCTTCACTATCTCCCAGAATTTGCTCAAACTCATATCTACTGAGTTGGTGATAACATGAAACAATCTCACCCTCTGTTTCCCCTACTCCTGCTTCAATGTTTCCTAGCATCAGGGTCTTATCCAACAAGTCTGCTCTTCACATCAGGTACCCAATACAAAATAAAAAGTTAATAAAGAAATAAATTGAACCTAAAATTTTTACCTACATATAGGTGATAGAAGCAAGATCCGATGCTGTAAAGAGCAATATTGCATAGGAACCTGGAATGTCAGGTCCATGAATCAAGGCAAACTGGAAGTGGTCAAACAAGAGATGGCAAGGGTGAACGTCGACATTCTAGGAATCAGCGAACTAAAATGGACTGGAATGGGTGAATTTAACTCAGATGACCATTATATCTACTACCGCGGGCAGGAATCCCTCAGAAGAAATGGAGTAGCCATCATGGTCAACAAGAGTTTGAAATGCAGTACTTGGATGCAATCTCAAAAATGACAGAATGATCTCTGTTCGTTTCCAAGGCAAACCATTCAATATCACAGTTATCCAAGTCTATGGCCCAACCAGTAATGCTGAAGAAGCCAAAGTTGAATGGTTTTATGAAGACCTACAAGACCTTTTAGAATTAACACCCAAAAAAGATGTCCTTTTCATTATAGGGGACTGGAATGCTAAAGTAGGAAGTCAAGAAACACCTGGAGTAACAGGCAAATTTGGCCTTGGAAGCAGAATGAAGCAGGGCAAAGACTAATAGAGTTTTGCCAAGAAAATGCACTGGTCATAGCAAACACCCTCTTCCAACAACACAAGATAAGACTCTACACGTGGACATCACCAGATGGTCAACACCGAAATCAGACTGATTATATTCTATGCAGCCAAAGATGGAGAAGCTCTATATAATCAACAAAAACAAGACCAGGAGCTGACTGTGGTTCAGATCATGAACTCCTTATGCCAAATTCAGACTGAAATTGAAGAAAGTAGGGAAAACCGCAAGACCATTCAGAAATGACCTAAATCAAATCCCTTATGATTATACAGTGGAAGTGAGAAATAGATTTAAGGGCCTAGATCTGATAGATAGAGTGCCTGATGAACTATGGAATGAGGTTCCTGACATTGTACGGGAGATAGGGATCAAGACCATCCCCATGGAAAAGAAATGCAAAAAAGCAAAATGGCTGTCTGGGGGAGGCCTTACAAATAGCTGTGAAAAGAAGAGAGGTGAAAAGCAAAGGAGAAAAGGAAAGATATAAGCATGTGAATGCAGAGTTTCAGAGAACAGCAAGAAGAGATAAGAAAGCCTTCTTCAGCGATCAATGCAAAGAAATAGAGGAAAATAACAGAATGGGAAAGACTAGAGATCTCTTCAAGAAAATTAGAGATATCAAGGGAACATTTCATGCAAAGATGGGCTTGATAAAGGACAGAAATGGTCTGGACCTAACAGAAGCAGAAGATATTAAGAAGAGGTGGCAAGAATACATGGAAGAACTGTACAAAAAGATCTTCAAGACCCAGATAATCATAATGATGTGATCACTCATCTAGAGCCAGACATCTTGGAATGTGAAGTCAAGTGGGCCTTAGAAAGCATCACTACAAACAAAGCTAGTGAAGGTGATGGAATTCCAGTTGAACTGTTTAAAATCCTGAAAGATGATGCTGTGAAAGTGCTGCACTCAATATGCCAGCAAATTTGGAAAACTCAGCAGTGGCCACAGGACTGGAAAAGGTCAGTGTTCATTCCAATTCCAAAGAAAGGCAATGCCAAAGAATGCTCAAACTACCACACAAATGCACTCATCTCACATGCTAGCAAAGTAATTCTCAAAATTCTCCAAGCCAGGCTTCAGCAATATGTGAACCATGAACTTTCGGATGTTCAAGCTGGTTTTAGAAAAGGCAGAGGAACCAGAGATCAAATTGCCAGCATCCACTGGATCATGGAAAAAGCAAGAGAGTTCCAGAAAAACATCTATTTCTGCTTTATTGACTATACCAAAGCCTTTGACTGTGTGGATCACAATAAACTTTGGAAAATTCTGAAAGAGATAGGAATACCAGACCATCTGACCTGCCTCTTGAGAAATCTGTATGCAGGTCAGGAAGCAACAGTTAGAACTGGACATGGAACAACAGACTGGTTCCAAATAGGAAAAGGAGTATGTCAAGACTGTATATTGTCACCCTGCTTATTTAACTTATATGCAGAGTACATCATGAGAAACGCTGGACTAGAAGAAACACAAGCTGGAATCAAGAATGCCGGGAGAAATATCAATAACCTCAGATATGCAGATGACACCACCCTTATGGCAGAAAGTGAAGAGGACCTAAAGGGCCTCTTGATGGAGGTGAAAGAGGGGAGGAAAAAGTTGGCTTAAAGCTCAACATTCAGAAAACGAAGATCATGGCATTCGGTCCCATCACTTCATGGGAAATAGATGGGGAAACAGTGAAAACAGTGTCAGACTTTATTTTGGGGGCTCCAAAATCACTGCAGATGGCGACTGCAGCCATGAAATGAAAAGACGCTTACTCCTTGAATGAAAAGTTATGACCAACCTAGATAGCATATTCAAAAGCAGAGACATTACTTTGCCGACTAAGGTCCGTCTAGTCAAGGCTATGGTTTCTCCTGTGGTCATGTATGGAAGTGAGAGTTGTACTGTGAAGAAGGCTGAGCACCGAAGAATTGACGCTTTTGAACTGTGGTGTTGGAGAAGACTCTCGAGAGTCCCTTGAACTGCAAGGAGATCCAACCAGTCCATTCTGAAGGAGATCAGCCCTGGGATATCTTTAGAAGGAATAATGCTAAAGCTGAAGCTCCAGTACTTTGGCCACCTCATGCGAAGAGTTGACTCACTGGAAAAGACTCTGAGGCTGGGAGGGATTGGGGGCAGGAGGAAAGGGGGACAACCGAGGATGAGATGGCTGGATCGCATCACGGACTCGATGGGTGTGAGCCTGAGTGAAGTCCGAGAGATGGTGATGGACAGGGAGGCCTGGCGTGCTGCAATTCATGGAGTCACAAAGAGATGGACACGACTGAGTGACTAAACTGAACTGATAGTTGTCTTTTACCATAATGACTGCTTTCCAGAGGAACATAGCTTCTAACAAAATAAAAGTTGGCATACATTGATATATATTTTTTTAACCAATTTAACTTATTTCCTGAGTCCCCAAAGTGTGTGTGTGTATGTTGTTGTTGTTGTTGTTGTTGGGCTGGAGACTACATTGCCAATGCATATTACCAATTACTATTCTAATATAAAAGCTTAAGGAAGGTTAAATATGGCCCAGAATTAACAGCCCATTTCTTTCAGTGCCCCAAACCATCTCTTCTTCAATTGCAAGGTACAGAAACAGACAAGAACTAAACTTTACTTGGTGGTTAGCAAATGATCAACCAAAATTGCCCAAATTTAAAGTCTCAATGCAGTGCAAAGAAATAGAGGAAAACAATGGAATGGGAAAGACTACTTCAAGAAAATTAGAGACACCAAGGGAACATTTCATGCAAAGATGGGCACAATAAATGACAGAAATGGTATGGACCTAACAGAAGCAGGAGATACTAAGAATAGGTGGCAAGAATACATGGAAGAACTGTACAAAACAGATCTTCATGACCCAGATAATCAAAATGGTGTGATCACTCACCTAGAGCCAGACATCCTGGAATGTGAAGTCAAGTGAGCCTTTGAAAGCATCACTACAAACAAAGCTAGTGGAGGTGATAGAATTCCAATGCAGCTATTTCAAATCCTAAAAGATGATGCTATGAAAGTGCTGTACTCATTATGCCAGCAAATTTGGAAAACTCAGCAGTGGCCACAGGACTGGAAAAGGTCAGTTTTCATTCCAATACCTAAGAAAGGCAATGCCAAAGAATGCTCAAACTACCTCACAATTGCACTCATCTCACATGCTAGCAAAGTAATTCTCAAAATTCTCAAGCCAGGCTTCAACAGTACATGAACAATGAACTTCCAGATGTTCAAGCTGGTTTTAGAAAAGTCAGTGGAACCAGAGATCAAATTGCTAACATCTGTTGGATCATCAAAAAAGCAAGAGAGTTCCAGAAAAGCATCCATTTCTGCTTTATTAACTATGCCAAAGCCTTTGACTGTGTGGACCACAATAAACTGTGGAAAATTTTGAAAGAGATGGGAATACCAGGCCACCTGACCTGCCTCTTGAGAAACCTCTATGCAGGTCAGGAAGCAACAGTTAGAACTGGACATGGAACAACCAACTGTTTCCAAATAGGAAAAGGAGTATGTCAAGGCTGTATGTTGTTACCCTGCTTATTAAACTTATATGCAGAATACATCATGAGAAATGCTGGGCTGGATGAAGCACAAGCTGGAATCAAGATTGCTGGGAGAAATATCAATAACTTCAGATATGCAGATGACACCACCCTTATGGTAGAAAGTGAAGAGGACCTAAAGAGCCTCTTGATGAAAGTGAAAGAGGAAAGTGAAAAAGTTGGCTTAAAATTCAACGTTCAGAAAACTAAGATCATGGCATCTGGTCCCATCACTTCGTGGCAAATAGATGGGGGAAACAGTGGCTGACTTTATTTTTTGGGGCTCCAAAATCACTGCAGATGGTGATTGTAGCCATGAAATTAAAAGACGCTTGCTCCTTGGAAGGAAAGTCATGACCAACCTAGACAGCATATTAAAAAGCAGAGACATTATTTTGCCCACAAAATTCCATCTAGTCAAGGCTATGGTTTTTCCAGTGGTCATGTATGGACGTGAGAGTTGGACTGTGAAGAAAGCTGAGCACCGAAGAACTGATGCTTTTTAACTGTGGTGTTGGAGAAGACTCTTGAGAGTCCCTTGGACTGCAGGGAAGATACAACCAGTCCATCCTAAAGGAGTTCAATCCTGAGTGTTCATTTAAGACTGATGCTGAAACTGAAGTCTCCAATACTTTGGTCACCTGCTGTGAATAACTAACTCATTTGAAAAGACCCTGATGTTGGGAATGATTGAAGGTGGGAGAAGAAGGGAACAACAGAGGATGAGATGGTTGGATGGCATCACTGACTCAATTGACATGAGTTTGAGTAAATCCAGGAGTTGGTGATGGACAGGGAGGCCTGGCGTGCTGCAATCCATGGGATCACAAAGAGTCAATCACATCTGAGTGACTGAACTGAACTGAAGCAAATATTATTGGACAAATATGGAAATAAAACAATCTGTTGTTCAGTTGTTATTTATCACACTATAAATTACCCTAAAACTTAGTGGACTGAAGCAACAATCGTCTTATCACATCTCATGATTTTCAGGTCAGGGCTTATCTCAATGATTTTTCAGTACCATGTTACATTGGCTAAGATCTTTCAGCAGAATTTAGCTAGAGAATAGCCTCATCTGGAAGTCCAGGACGGATGACTTCACCTACATGTCTATTGCCTTGGTAGGAAGGTCTAGAAGATAGTCTCAACCACACCCCTTACATGTGGCGTCTTAATCATGGTGATCTTGGGGGAGTCAGACTTCTTATGTGAAGGCTTTCCAAGAAACAAAGCAGGAGATATATAAGTCCTATGATTTGGTCCCCGAAAACCTAGTATGTAACTTCCACAGCATTCTAGTATTGAAACAAGCCTAGATTCAAAGACAGGGGAATTATACTCTACCTCTCAGTGGGAGAAAGGGCAAAGAGTTTCCAGACACCCTTATTCTACTAGTTTTATGAAAGAGAATACCACTGAATACAGTTTTTTAAAAATCCTATGTTTTCTGTTCATGTGGAAACACATATCATCATCAGCATAAAGGAGATTTGCAATGAAGACTGGTACTCATCCACAAGAGGTCAGGTTTCTAGAAACATACAGGAATACCACAATTATAGCCAAACACATTCTTCTCATTCCATTGCCATTATTCTTAAAGATTATTTAGCATCCAAGTTTGCTATAACCAGCATAGAGAAAGGCAAAGTCCATGCATCCAACATCTTATTAATTTAACAAATATTTATTAAGGATCAGGGCTTCCCTGATAGCCTAGTTGGTAAAAATCTGCCTGCAATGCAGGGGACCCTGGTTTGATTCCTGGATCGGGAAGATCCACTGGAGAAGGGATCTTCTACCCACTCCATTATTCCTGGGCTTCCTCTGTGGCTCAGCTGGTAAAGAATCCACCTGTAATGTGGGAGACCTGGGTTCGATCCCTGGGTTGGGAAGATCCTCTGGAGAAGGGAAAGGCTACCCACTCCCAGTATTCTGGCCTGGAGAATTTCATGGACTGCATAGTCCATGGGGTCGCAAAGAGTCGGACACTACTGAGCAACTTTCACTGCACTATTAAGCATCTACTCCCAATGGCTCGGCAGTAAAGAATCCACCTGCCAGTGTGGAAGACATGGGGTTAGATCCCTGGGTCAGTAAGATCCATGGAGAAGGAAATGGCAGCCCACTCCAGTATTCTTGCCTAGAGCATCCCGTGGTCAGAGGAGCCTGGCAGGCTACAGTCCCTGGGGTTGATGAGAGTTGGACAGGACTGAAGAGCACATATATATGCCTGTACCACGCACTATATGAGATACTGAAGATATTCTGGAGAGCGAGGGAAATATGGACCATGACTTCACAGAGCTTGAGAGTCTATCTGGGAAGGCAGACAGACAATAAGGAGGAAGTTTGGGAAGTTCCATGATCAGATGCCACGGGATGGCTTGGCTGGAGCATGTAGCATGGTGGAGGAGGAAAGCTAGCCCAGTCAAGGAAAAGGCAACTAGTCAGAGTAAGCTAACTGCTCAAACCCTGAATTATAATGGCTCAAACACCATAGCGGTTCATTTTTTCTCAGTGAACAATCTAGGGTAGTTCCAGAGTATGTGAAGTAGTGATGTAGAAGGGTACCTGCTGTTCCTTCAGGAAGCAGCCTGGTGGAGGCTCTGCTATTCACAGCCCAGGGCTGCCAAGAGGGTTGGGCATGGGCAATTTCAGCAGGCTGAGAAGGAAATAACCTAGAGACTTTCTCATAAGAGACTTTCATGGACCTGGCACTTTGCCTGTGTACCCACCTCTGCCCAGAAATCAACCACATGGCCCCCCTCATTGCAAGGGGAGGAAGAAAGATGTAGACCTTGTGCCCAGGAAAAAAAGAGGAAATGGGCTTCAGAGAGCAGCAGCAGGCTCAGCTTCAAAATGCTTTTAGAGGACAAATAGGTATAGGACGAGCTCAAAGATTTTATAAAGAATCTCAATTAGGGCAACCCAGCTGAGCGCCGAAGAACTGATGCTTTTGAACTGTGGTGTTGGAGAAGACTCTTGAGAGTCCCTTGGACTGCAAGGAGATCCAACCAGTCCATTCTGAAGGAGATTAGCCCTGGGATTTCTTTGAAAGGAATGATGCTAAAGCTGAAACTTCGGTACTTTGGCCACCTCATGAGAAGAGTTGACTCATTGGAAAAGACTCTGATGCTGGGAGGGACTGGGGGCAGGAGGAGAAGGGGATGACAGAGGATAAGATGGCTGGATGGCATCACTGACTCAATGGACGTGAGTTTGAATGAACTCCAGGAGTTGGTGATGGACAGGGAGGCCTAGCATGCTGCGATTCATGGGGTTACAAAGAGTCGGACACGACTGAGAGACTGAACTGAACTGAAACAGCTGAACTGCTTTTAGTTTAAATAATTTACTTTCAGATTATATAATGCATACTAAGAAAAAAGTCCCTTGGACTGCAAGGAGATCCAACCAGTCCATTCTAAAGGAGATCAGTCCTGGGTGTTAATAGGAAGGAGTGATGTTGCAGCTGAAACTCCAATACTTTGGCCACCTCATGCAAAGAGTTGACTCATTGGAAAAGACCCTGATGCTGGGAGGGATTGGGGGCAGGAGGAGAAGGGGATGACAGAGGATGAGATGGCTGGATGGCATCACCGACTTGATGGACATGAGTTTGAATGAACTCTGGGAGTTGGTGATGGACAGGGAGGCCTGGCGTGCTGTGATTCATGGGGTCGCAAAGAGTCGGACACGATTGAGCAACTAAACTGAACTGAACTGAAGAAAAAAATAAACCTTTTAAAATCCTATGCCTGTTTTAAAGGATATTTAAGAAAACATTGAGAAATATGATAGAGTGGATAAGGGTGGTATTTTATCTTTAACAATTATTACTGATATAACTTCTTAGCTGAATTTTAATTGGAGAGGGAGAGAGGGAATTGAATACACATTGGCTATTTGATGAGGTCCTTAAAAATGTTAATTGCAATGGGAAAAAATGATTTGGCATGGAAAAATTATCTTGGCATCTGATTCGATCTTGATTGTTTGCTAGAAGCGCCAGTACAATAAATTTGTCAGTCTGAATGATGAGAAAACAGCTTCAGAAGTTCAGCCCCTGCCACCCTCTGGGCATCTTTGACACCATGAATGATTTTACTTTCTTTCAAACTGTTGGTAGAAGTGGATTTTATTTTCTACTAGCATACTTTGAAATATTCAAGCTTCTTTCCGCACACCCTCCCCGGCCCCCGCAACCCCAGATTACCTGTCATCTCCCTGCAAGGTTGGGTTTCTCTGAGGCATCTAGATAGCCAGTAGGAAATCGATACACAGGGACTTCAGAATTCAGGTAGGCTTGCTTTCTGAGGGTAAATCCATCTTCCTCTGCTAATGTTCTCATATTAAAAATAATAAAAACATCAATGCTGTGATGGCTAATTTTATGTGTCCACTCGACTGGGTTAAGGGATGCCCAGATATCTGGTAAAACATTGTCCTGAGTGTGTGAGGATTTTCTGGAAATAGATTAGCATTTGAACCTGTAGACTGAGAAAGGAAGATCACCCTCCCTAGTGTGGGAGGGCGTCATCCAGTCTCTTGAGGTCCTGAACAGAACATGAAGATAGAGGAAGGGGAATTCACTCTCACTGCCTGAGTTGGGACGTCCATCTTCTTCTGCCCTTGAATAGCGATGCTCCTGGTTCTCCAACCTTCAAACTCAGACTGAACTATACCACTGACCTCCCTGGTTTTCCAGATCATAGATGGCAGATCTTGGGACCCTCAGCCTCTATGAATCATGTGAGCCAATTTCTATAATAAGTCTCCTTGTGCAAAGATATAATCTATGTATCTGTAATACAGCACCAAACAAAACCAATAGGCTATATCTCTGTATATCTATACAGATATACAGGAAAAAATGGTCCCAGAAAATTTTATATATCTATCCAGATATATCTCTATATAATAGATGTGTTATATAACCCCAACTAACACGCACCAAAACCAACCAAATGAGCAAATTCCAGTGTCACTTAGGTAGTTGATTAAATGGACGGTTTCATGATTTGGCACATCACTAAGTTTGGGTCCCATCTTTGCCCCCTACTTGGTCTTACTTTAGTACTACTCCTCTAAGCTTCAGTTTTCTCCTCTGGAAGGTGGAGATGATAACACCTAACTCACATGGTGACTGTGATTCATTTGGCACCCAGCAGAGACTTCAAAATGGTAACTCTCAGTTTTAGGTTCCTTGGAATTCCATTTCATATTCAAACATCACTGCCTGCTATGTGCCTGAATAAACGCATTCGCTGACCTGACTCACAACTATTAGAGGAATGATCTGTTGAAAAACTTCAAAAGAACCCGGTGATTTTGACTTGGGAGGAAAGGTTATCAGGATATGTGTTCTGGAAAGACTAGCCTTTGATCAAGACCTTGCGGCAAAGGATTCAGGAAAGTCCAGACATCTTTGAAATCTCTCTAGATTACATTTCTCGTCACTTTCTCCTCACCAAAGGAGTCCTACCCACACAGGGTAATACCAAACATTCCCCCAGCTATGAAACAAGCCTCACATTCTAGAATCAGAAGTAGTTTGAAATGTAAATATTCCTAAAGATATTCACACGGAAATGAGACAAACAAAAACAAGCATGTTAAAGCATAAATGTTGATATCCTTTTGGATAGCACTGTTTCATCAGGATTTTGAAAGATGCATGGAAGGTTTACAAATAGGAAACCACTCTTTCACAACTTTGCTACTTTTAGTTTAGTTAGAACAGCAGATACCAGCTTCTGATATCTATAATTGCTACCTTTTTGACCGCTTACTTTGTGTCCAGCATGGTCCTTTATAAGCATTATTTCATCCACTCTTGTACAACTCTACAAAGTATTATTATCCCTATTTTCCAGATGGTAAAAAAAAAAAATCCTCAAGAGGCAGCCTACAAGTCTTGCACAATTGATACTAATAAACTCAAGTCTCAGTCCAAGCCTTAACTTTTGATTACTGTCTGACAAGTGAATTTTGGGAGGAAGTCAAACATTTAAACACAATCCTGAAAGTTCAGCTTTTCATCTTCAGGTAAATTAATATTCACTCACTCACAACAGGTTGTTATTTCTTCTGTTCTGAAATAGTGATTCCTAAAACAACCTCTGCAATACAATGATTTCTATTACTCTGCTATTAAAATATATTATTTTTATGCCCTCTAGAAATCTTTCTTCCTAAGAAAGTGAGGAAATTTGCTTTGGCTGGATTTTTCAAGGGAGGAGGAAATTGTAGGGACTTTCTTTTGTTTCTACTAAAGCTTTTGTCATTTCTTCTAAAATTGCCACAAAATAGTCACTATAAGGATATGAAATCTGAGATAAAATTACATTTAAAATATTTTCTTATTCATAATATATACAAGAACCTTAAACATTTTCTCAGATCACAAGTTAGAGGGTGATTTCCTCTTTTATATCTTGTCTGATAATCCTCCACTATTAGAGAGTCCAGAAAAAATGCTTTTGATGGCCCTTGGGCTTGTTTATGTGATACTTTATTAAATGCCATCTGCTTCTGCTTTATTAGTGTTTTATTAAGGACCATCTGGCTGTTACTACAGATCATATAGAGTCTCCAATGAGTCAGTTCTCACCTATTAATAAATTATTAAGTGTCATCATTAGCATAAGAGAGATGAAACCGCCAGGTAGTGGAAAGCCTAGGAAAGCAGGACACCCATGTCCCAAGGCTGCCCCCAGCTGGTGCTGACAGCATGGTCCCTCTGCCTCTCTGGGCCCCCACGTGTTTCACCTGGCAGTTGAAGGTTGCACTTAGTCTCAAACTTTAAAATTCTGGGTCAGAAGCTCAAATGCAGTGCTGTAGGCCAAAAATCCCGGAAGCATGGGGGAGGGATTCTGCATTTGAAGACATGTAAACTTCCTGGCTATAACCTGGGGCCTAACAAAAAATTGTTAAGATTTAGGACAGGTGAGAGGGGGCCATCATATCCTGAGCCAGGTGAAGCAGTAGGTAAAGTTTGGGGCAGCAGTGGGGACCTGAGACAGGAAAAACAGGCTGAGAGCAGACTGGGAAGGGCTTTCCTAACAATGAGAAATTGTCAATGACATCTTTTCTCCACATCACTTTCTTCCCTTCTTGGCCTCAACAATCTTTAGTCCTTGGGAGCCAGTCATTCAAATAGGTCTAGTCAAACAGAGTGGTCTCTCCAGTGCTTTAAACATTACCCTTAAAGCAAGAGCTTCCCAAACGGTGCAGCATGCAGTGACAAGAGGAGCTAAAAACTGAAGGCTTCAGCCCTGGAGGTGTGAGTCACTTACTGGCTGGCTCTTTTAGGAATACTTTTATTTTTTTAATTTTTTTTAATTGGAGTATAGTTGATCCCTGAATGAGGAACATCCCCTGGTGTAGGAAATGGCAACCTGCCGCAGTATTCTTGCTGGAGGATTCCATGGATAGCCGAGCCTGGTGGGCTCTAGTCCATGGGTTTGCAAAGAGTCGGACATGACTGAGCGACTGAGCACACTCGCACAGCTGATTTACAGTGCTGTGTTAGTTTCCTCTGTATGCAAAGTGAATCGGTTATACGTGAATACTTATATTTTCTATGTGTGATACGATATGACAAAGATTGGGAGTGCTACTCTAAGCAAATTAATTTGCTTAGCTAATGTTATTTATCAGCAGTTCAAACATAAACAGCATTTATATTAAATTGTTTTTATATACTAATATATATAATATATAATATGATATATTATGTTTAGAATCTTCTTCCTGGGTGGTTCAGAGGGTAAAGCATCTGCCTACAATGCAAGAGACGCAGGTTCAGTCCCTGGGTCGAGAAGATCCCTTGGAGAAGGGAATGGCAACCCACTCCAGTATTCTTGCCTGGAAAATCCCATGGACTGAGAAGTCTGGTAGGCTACAGTCCACGGGGTTGCAAAGAGTCGGACACGACTGAGCAAACTGAGCAATATAATACAATTCCCTGGTGGCTCAGAGGTTAAAGCGTCTGCCTCCAGTGCGGGAGACCTGGGTTCGATCCCTGGGTCGGGAAGATCCCCTGGAGAAGGAAATGGCAATCCACTCCAGTATTCTTGCCTGGAGAATCCCATGGACAGAGAAGCCTAGTAGGTCACAGTCCACGGGGTCGCACAAAATCGGACACGACTGAGCAACCTCACCTCACCTCAATATATATAATAGCAATACTAATATGCTGCTAATTTGCTTAAGTCCTGTCCAACTCTGTGCAACCCCATAGACGGCAGTCTACCAGGGTCCACCGTCCCTGGGATTCTCCAGGCAAGAACACTGGAGTGGGTTGCCATTTCCTTCTCCGATGCATGAAAGTGAAAAGTGAAGGTGAAATCACTGAATCGTGTCCAATTCTCAGTGAGCCCATGGACTGCAGCCCACCAGGCTCCTCCATCCATGGGATTCTCCAGGCAAGAGTGCTGGAGTGGGGTGCCATTGCCTTCTCCAATATATATAATATATAATATGATATATTGTGTTTATGATATTAAATTATATATTATTGAATAATATATGATGCTATAATATAATGAATAATATATGATATATTAAATTCATATTGCTATAGCCTGAATGTGTCACCCCAACATTCACATGTTGACATCTAATCTCCAAGGGTGACAGTATATGGAGGTGGGGCCACTGGAAGGTGATTAGGTACTGAGGACAGAGCCCTCCTGAATGGAGTTGGTGCCCTTTTAAAAGTGGTCCCAGAGAGCTCCCTTCCCCTTCTGCCACCTGAAGACACAGCAAAAAGAAGTCCACCATCTATGAGTCAGGAATCGGGTTCTCACTGAATCCTCTAAGATGGGACTCTAACCCTTAATCCCTGACTTAGAAGAGGACCCAAACCTGCTATCTGAATTGAAACCAGTCACCTGGTGTCAGGACTTGTTGAAGCTCAGGTTTTTCGTCTTGACGCAGAAGTTCAATGTGGGGCTGAGTGATAGGCAAAGAGTGGATATTTGAGTGTAAGACACTTGTGAGAGATGTAAGCAAGCAGATAAGGAAGCAGAGCCCTGAGAACTGTTGCCAAAATCTTGGCTCCCACCAATGCCAAATAGAAATACAGAGACAGAGTTTCAAGGAAATAGAAAAGAGTACCTACATGATTTTTGCTAGGCAAAAGGGAAACACAGCAGGCTAGCACCTCAAGACCTGTGCCCCCATCTCTCAGGAATAGAGAGAGGTTGTATATCCTCATGAAGGCACTGCATTGTTTTTCTCTTGTAGAGTTTCAAAATAACCACAGCTGGCATCAGGCAACTCAACAACCAGGTGTGGTAACCCGAAAGTTATCAGTCCATAACCTTTTTTCTGAATTGCAGAATGCTACAAGAGAGTGTCGTGGAGAGAAGAATGCCAGGTGCAGAGTATAATCTTTGGAGTCAGAGAGTAATTAGTGTTTTAGAAGCTTTGTGAAGGACAAGTCTACCTACAAATATTTGTCTTAGGTTGGTGCAAAAGTAATAGCAGTTTTTGCATTCTTGAAATTTGCTGTTTGATATTGAAATACATTCTTAAAAATGTGGTTATGTTATACACCATTTTAATGTGTATTTCTTGCTTTGTGGTTTTTTGCTAAAGGCTTATTACTTGCTGATTCTTTTATATTTATTGTAGACTATGGATATGATGTTAGACAAAAAGCAAATTTGAGCAATTTTCTCATTCAAGTTCAAAATATGTGGTAAAGCAGCAGAGACAGTTCGCAACATCAACAATACATTTGGCCCTGGAACTGATAAGGAAGGTACAGTGCAGTGGTGGGTCAAGAAGTTTTGCAAAGGAGATGAGAGCTTTGAAGATGAGGATCTTAGTGGCCAGCCACTGGAAGTTGACAATGACCAACTGAGAGGATCAAAGTTGATCCTGTTACAATTACACAAGAAGTTGCAAAAGAACTCAGCATTGAACATTCTATAGTTGTTTGGCATTAGAAACTAACTGAAAAGGTGAAAAAGCTCAGTAAGTGGGTGTCTCACGAGCTGACCGAAAATCAAAAAAACAGTCGTTTTGATGTGCTGTCTTCTCTTATTCTATGCAGCAGTGAACCATTTCTCAGATTGTGACATGCGACAAAAAGTGGATTTTATACAACACTTGGCAATGACCAGCTCAGTGTTTGGACCGAGAAGAAGCTCCGACTGCTACTGCTGCTGCTAAGTCACTTCAGTTGTGTCCGACTCTGTGACCCCATAGACGGCAGCCCACAAAAGCACTCCCCAAAGCCAAACTTGCACCCCCAAAAAGGTCATGGCCACTGTTGGGTGGTCTGCTGCCTGTCTGACCCACTACAGCTTTCTGAATCCTGGCAAAAACCAATACCTCTGAGAAGCTGTTCAGTTTCTAAGTCATTTCCAACTCTTTGTGACCACATGGACTGCGGTATGCTAGGCTTCCCTGTCCTTCACTATCTTCCAGAGTTTACTCAGATTTATGACCACTGAGTCAGTGGTGCTGTCTAACCATCTCATCCTCTACTGCCCTCTTCTTCTTTTGCCCTCAGTCTTTCCCAGCATCAGAGTCTTTTCCAATGAATCAGCTGTTTGCATATGGTGGCCAAAATATTGGGGTTTCAGCTTCAACATCAGTCCTTCCAATGAATATACAGGGTTGATTGCTGTTAGGATCGACTGGTGTGATCTCCTTGCAGTCCAATGGACTCTCAGAATCTTCAATACCACAACTCAAAAGCATCAGTTCTTCAGTGCTCAGCCTTCTTTGTGGTCCAACTCTCGGTATATGGACAGTCATGTTCATACATCTGTACATGACTACTGGAAAAACCATAGCTTTGAATATACAGAGCTTTGTTGGCAAAGTGATGTCTCTGCTTTTTAATATGCTGTCTAGGTTTTTCATAGTTTTTCCAAGGAGCAAACTTCTTTTAATTTCATGGTTGCAGTCACCATCCACAGTGATTTTGGAGCCCAAGAAAATAAAATCTGTCATTGTTTTCACTTTTCCCCCATCTATTTGCCCATCATTGCATGAAATGTTCCCTGATCTCTCCAACTTTCTTGAAGAGATCTCCAGTCTTTCCCATTCTATTGTTTTTCTCTGCTTCTTTGCATTATTCACTTAAGGCCTTCTTATCTTTCCTTGCTATTCTCTGGAACCCCATATTCAGTTGGGTATATCTTTCCCTTTCTCCTTACTTTTCACTTCTCTTCTTTCCTCAGCTATTTGTGAAGCCACCTCAGAAAACTATTTTGCCTTCTTGCATTTCTTTTTCTTGGGGATGATTCTGGTCACTGCCTCCTGTACAATGTTACAAACCTCTGTCCATAGTTCTTCAGGCACTCTGTGTACCAGATCTAATCCCTTGAATCTATTCATCACCTCCATTATATAATCATAAGGGATTTGATTTAGATCATACCTGGATGGCCTAGTGGTTTTACCTACTTTCTTCATTTAAGCCTGAATTTTGCAATAAGGAGCTGATGATCGGAGACACAGTCAGCTCCAGGTCTTGTTTTTGCTGACTGTATAGAGCTTCACCATCTTCAACTGCAAAGAATACAATCAGTCTGATTTCAGTATTGACCATTTGGTGATGTCCATGTGTGGAGTCATCTCTTGTGTTGTTGGAAAAGATTGTTTACTATGACCAGTGTGCTCACTTGACAAAACTCTGTTAGCCTTTGACCTGCTTCATTTTATTCTCCAAGACCAAACTTGCCTGTTTCATCTGAGAAGTGTGCTCAGTAAATAGATGAGATGCATCAAAACTGTATTGCCTGAAGCAGGTTATTAGTCAACAGAAAGGGCCCAATTCTTCTCCATGACAGTGCCCAACCACATATTGCACAACCAATGCTTCGTTAGTTGAATGAACTGGACTGTGAAGTTTTTCCTATCGTATTCACCTGACCTCTTGCCAACTGACTACTGCTTCAAGCATTTCGACAACTTTTTGCAGGGAAAATGTTTCCACACCATCAGGATGCAGAAAATGTTTTCCAAGAGTTCGGTGAATCCTGAAGCATAAATTTTTACACTGTAGGAATAACCCAACTTTTCTTCTTGGCAAAAATGTGTTGATTGTAATGGTTCCTATTTTGATTGCTAAGGATGCTTGAACCTAGTTATAATAATTTAAAATTCATGGTCTGAAACCCTAATTACATTTGCACCAACCTAACAGTAACAGCTGAAGAATAACCAAGATTGTTTAATTCTTGCAGGTCTGTCTGGCTGGTATGTGCTGAAGGCTGTTCACCCATTTCTGTTTTCATGGCAACAGAACAAAGAGGGCTACGTATTTATTATCAAAGCAAAAGTAGGGAGGGAGAAGATCACCTTCTTCCTCACTCTTGGGTAGATATCAAGGCTTACATCATTAGTCCCCCTTTAACCCTTTATCGTCTAACCAGGATTGTCATGGCACTATTTAAATCATATGTATATTAACAAAAGGGTGGTGACATATACTAAAATATCCATCTCAGGTTTCAGTATAATGTCCCCTTTCATCTAGTTTCTTTCCCCTTTCACAAATACGTTTATATTGGCTACATGGACAAATGCGCCTCTTCAAGGACCATAAACTCCCTAACTTTATGTAACAAAATGTAGACCCCAGATCTATTTCTTTGTACTTGAACTACATATGTAGATTTTTGCTTGGTTACTGGACTTTTTATTGAAATGACAATAAATAGGAAAATAAAGAAATATATGTCCATTTCCACTCTGGCACTTTAGGAGTTTGAAAGTCACTACTGCATCCTAACAAGTGAAAACTGAACAAACTGAAAAAATCAGTAACTCTTCTTAGATTTGTTAGGGAGTGAGGCCATAGGGCAAAATGCTATCTTGGAGAAAAAGACCTGCAGATATAAAGAATCACAATTTACTAGAGCAGAAACCTCTACAGGAACCAGTGCTGAGGCAGGAAAACCTGACCTGTAATTGATCAGTTGCTGGAGGCTCAGAGCGGACAAGTCGGAAAGCGAGAAACTTTCCACACCTGCGAGCTTTACCTCCAGGCCCCTGCCAGTTTCTCACCGTGAGTACCAGCGGGAAATCTCATGCCTCCAGCACCGGGAGGAAAAAAGGAATCATTCTGAAACGCATCTGCTTCCTCACAAAGAGGTCTGTCTTTGAGGGAAACTATTTCACCAGAACCTAACTTACTGAGATTTTATCAAGACACTAACTGACCTGAGAGGCGGGACATACCCAACTCCAGCCCACTCTGGCCACCCTGTCCTACCCAACAGAGGAAAAAGAAACTTAGAGGCTCACTAAAAGTCTGAGAGCTAATCACAGTCCCCCAAGGCCAAAGAAATAAAAGCAAAAATATGCAAATGGGACCTAATTAAACTTACAAGCTTTTGCACAACAAAGGAAACCATAAACAAACGAAAGGACAACCTACAGAATGGGAGAAAATATTTGCAAATAATGTGACCAACAAAAGTTTAATTTCCAAAAACACAAACAGTTCATACAGCTCAATCAAGCAATCCAATCAAAAAAATGGACAGAAGACCTAAATAGACATTTCTGCAAAGAAGACATACAGATTTCGATAAGACACATGAAAAGATACTCTACATTATTTGAAAATGCAAATCAAAACCATTACAATGAGGTACCGCCTCACACCAGTCAGAATGGTCATCATCAAAAGAAAGTCTCCAAATAATAAATGTTGGAGAGAGTGTAGAGGAAAAGGAACCCTCCTACACTGTTGGTGGGAATGTAAGCCAGTGCAGCCACTGTGGAGAACAGCACAGAGATTCCTTAAAAAACTAAACACAGAGCAGCCATAAGATCCAGCAATCCTACTCCAAGGCATATATTTGCAGAAAACTCTAATTTGAAAAGATGTATGTACCCCAATGTTCATAACAGCATTATTTACAATTGCCAAGACATGGAAGCAACCTAAATGTCCATTGACAGATAGAAGGATAAAGAAGATGTGCTACATATATACAATGGAATACTACTCAGCTATTAAAAAAGAAGGAAATAATGCCATTTGCAGCAACACGGACGGACTTAAAGATTATCATACTACTGAGGTAAGTCAGACAAAACTGAATGGGACAGTATATTACTGATTTGTGGAATTTTAAAAAATCATACAAATGAATTTATTTATAAAACAGAAACAAACTTATAGTTGTCAAAGGGGAAACAGAGGGGAGGAATAAGTTAGGAATTTGGGATTAACAGCTACAAATTAGTATATAAAAAATAAACATATTAAAAAAATAAGGACCTACTGTATAGCACAGGGAACTATATTAAATATCCAAAGAATCACTTTGCTGTACATCTAAAACTAACCCAACACTGTAAATAAACTCTATTTCAATTTAAAAAATTTTAAGAGATCTAACATAGGATCATAGAACACTTGCCCTCCTTGACATCTTCACCACATTCCTGAAGGCCTATTTACCCCAGTTCTTTTACTTAAAGACATACATCATGTCCAGCTTTCAACACAAAAATTACATAGTATACTAAAAACCAAAAACCATTGCAGAAAGCAGAGTAAACATCAGATCTAGACTCAAATATAGCAGAAATAATGGTATAATAAGGCCAGGAATTTAAAACTACTCTATTTTATATGCTAAGGGTTCTAATGGTTAAAAGTACATAATATATAAGAACATAGATAACTGTGATATAAGAAAAAAATTTTTGGTCTTTGTCCCTGGCTCCTGGCACAGAACTCCTAAAACTCTTGGAATCTCCTGAGTGATGATGTTGTCTTTTCTGTGTTGATAAAATGACTCTTGGCTGAGTGATGCCTAGATGGTTTCAGGATGGAGGCTGAGCACCAGAAATACCAAATCATGTGACCAGAGGGTTGGAAATTTCAGCCACATCCCTGACCTCTGGCAAGGTAAAGGGACTAGATATTATTTTCAATCACCAGTCACCAACAGTTTAAATGATCATGCTTACGTAATAGAACTGCCATAAAACCCCAATAAACAACAGAGTCTGTAGAACTTCCAAGTTGGTGAACACACTGAAATGCTAGGAAAGTGGTGTACCCAGAGACAGCATGAAAGCTTCATGGCCCTTGCCCCATACCTTGCCCTATTCATCTCTTCCATTTGGCTGTCTCTGAGCTGTGTTCTTTATAACAAACTGGTAACAATAAGCAAAACGTTTTTCTGATTTCTATGAATTATTCTAGAAAATTATCAAACTTGTAGGAGGAAGTTGTAGGACTCTCCAAATTTGTAGTCAAGTCAAACAAAACTTCAGGTAACTTGGAGCCTTGATACCTGGATTGGTGTCTGCAGTGGAAACAGCCTTGTGGAACTGAGCCCTTAACCTGTGGCATACATGCATGCTAAGTTGCTCACTCGTGTCCAACTCTTAGTGACCCTATGGACTGTAGCCTGCCAGGCTCCTCTGTCCATGGGATTTTCCAGGCAAGAATAGTGGAGTAGGTTGCCATGCCCTCCTCCAGGGGATCTTCCTGACCCAAGGATGGAACCCATATCTCTTATGTCTCTAAATCCAGGACTTGGTGTAAGAGTTGAATTGAACTATTGGGCATCCTGTTAAAATCAGTTAACTGGAGAATCAGTTGGCATTAGAAAACACTCCTGAAAAAACCTGAGAGTAGTGAAAGCAGAGAGATGGAAATTCTAAGAAAGAATGAGAAAGAAATACTAGCGATCAAAAATATTATAAGAAAAATGAAGAATGCCTTTGACGGACTAATTAGTAGACTGGACATGACTGAAGTAAGCCTCTCTGAGCTTGAGGAAATGTCAACAGAAAGTTCCAAGGCCAAAAAAACAGAGAGCAAAATGACTAAAAAAGATAAAACTAAATATCTAAGAACTCTGGGACAATGAGAAAAGATAATGTCGATTCAATGAGAATATCAAAAGAAGAAGACAGAGAGAAAAGGCCAGAAGAAAACATTTGAAGCAGTAACAACTGAAAATTTCCACAAAATTAAAGGGAAAAAAGAGGGTAGGGTGAAGTTCAGAATTTTCCATAGAGTGACTAGGGAGAGAATCACCCTACCCTCTGCCCAGTACAATTCCTTAGCCCCCTTTTCCCCCTTAGCATTTACCACTATGAGATTGAACGGTTCTATGAAGACCTACAAGACCTTTTAGAACTAACACCCAAAAAAGATGTCCTTTTCATTATAGGGGATTGGAACGCTAAAGTAGAAAGTCAAGAAACACCTGGAGTAACAGGCAAATTTGGCCTTGGAATGTGGAATGAAGCAGGGCAAAGACTAATAGAGTTTTGCCAAGAAAATGCACTGGTCATAGCAAACACCCACTTCCAACAACACAAGAGAAGACTCTACACATGGACATCACTAGATGGTCAACACCAAAATCAGACTGATTATATTCGTTGCAGCAAAAGATGGAGAAGCTCTATACAGTCGACAAAAACAAGACCAGGAGCTGACTGTGGCTCAGATCATGAACTCCTTATTATCAAATTCAGACTGAAATTGAAGAAAGTAAGGAAAACCGCTAGACCATTCACGTATGACCTAAATTAAGTCATTTATGATTATATAGTGGAAGTGAGAGATTTAAGGGCCTAGATCTGATAGATGGAGTGCCTGATGAACTATGGAATGAGGTTCGTGACATTGTACAGGAAACAGGGATCAAGACCATCCCCATGGAAAAGAAATGCAAAAAAGCAAAAGGCTGTCTGGGGAGGCCTTACAAATAGCTGTGAAAAGAAGAGAAGTGAAAGGCAAGGAGAAAAGGAAAGACATAAGTATGTGAATGCAGAGTTCCAGAGAATAGCAAGAAGAGATAAGAAAGCCTTCTTTAGCGATCAATGCAAAGAAATAGAGGAAAATAACAGCATGGGAAAGACTAGAGATCTCTTCAAGAAAATTAGAGATACCAAGGGAATATTTCATGCAAAGATGGGCTCGATAAAGGACAGAAATGGTCTGGACCTAACAGAAGCAGAAGATATTAAGAAGAGGTGGCAAGAATACACAGAAGAACTGTACAAAAAAGATCTTCACGACCAAGATAATTATGATGGTGTGATCACTCACATAGAGCCAGACATCCTGGAATGTGAATTCAAGAGGGCCTTAGAAAGCATCACTACAAACAAAGCTAGTGGAGATGATAGAATTCCAGTTGAACTGTTTCAAATCCTGAAAGATGATGCTGTGAAAGTGCTGCACTCAGTATGCCAGAAAATTTGGAAAACTCAGCAGTGGCCACAGACTGGAAAAGGTCAGTTTTCATTCCAGTTCCAAAGAAAGGCAATGCCAAAGAATGCTCAAACTACCACACAATTGCACTCATGTCACATGCTAGTAAAGTAATGCTCAAAATTCTCCAAGCCAGGCTTCAGCAATACGTGAACTGTGAACTTCCTGATGTTCAAGCTGGTTTTAGAAAAGGCAGAGGAACCAGAGATCAAATTGCCAACATCCATTGGATAATGGAAAAAGGAAGAGAGTTCCAAAAAACATCTATTTCTGCTTTATTGACTATGCCAAAGCCTTTGACTGTGTGGATCACAATAAACTTTGGAAAATTCTGAGAGAGATGGGAACACCAGACCACCTGACCTGCCTCTTGACAAATTTGTATGCAGGTCAGGAAGCAACAGTTAAAACTGGATATGGAACAACAGACTGATTCCAAATAGGAAAAGGAGTATGTCAGGTCTGTATATTGTCACCCTGCTTATTTAACTTATATGCAGAGTACATGATGAGAAACGCTGGACTGGAAGAAACACAAGCTGGAATCAAGATTGCCGGGAGAAATATCAATAACTTCAGAAATGCAAATGACACCACTCTTATGGCAGAAAGTGAAGAGGAACTTAAAAGCCTCTTGATGAAAGTGAAAGAGGAGAGTGAAAAAGTTGGCTTAAAGCTCAATATTCAGAAAACGAAGATCATGGTATCCGGTCCCATCACTTCATGGGAAATAGATGGGGAAACAGTGGAACCAGTGTCAGACTTTATTTTGGGGGCTCCAAAATCACTGCAGATGGTGACTGCAGCCAAGAAATTAAAAGATGCTTACTCCTTGGATGAAAAATTATGACCAACCTAGATAGTATATTCAAAAACAGAGAAATCACTTTGCCGAGTAAGATTTGTCTAGTCAAGGCTATGGTTTTTCCAGTAGTCATGTATGGATGCGAGAGTTGGACTGTGAAGAAGGCTGAGCGCCGAAGAATTGATGCTTTTGAACTGTGGTGTTGGAGAAGACTCTTGAGAGTCCCTTGAACTGCAAGGAGATCCAACCAGTCCATTCTGAAGGAGATCAGCCCTGGGATTTCTTTGGAAGGAATGATGCTAAAGCTGAAACTCCAGTACTTTGGCCACCTTCTGAGAAGAGTTGACTCATTGGAAAAGACTCTGATGCTGGGAGGGATTGGGGGCAGGAGGAGAAGTGGACGACAGAGGATTAGATGGCTGGATGGCATCACTGACTTGACAGACGTGAGTTTGGGTGAACTCGTGGAGTTGGTGATGGACAGGGAGTCCTGACATGCTGCGATTCATGGGATCGCAAAGAGTTAGACATGACTGAGCTACTGAACTGAACTGAATTGATGAGCATTACATTTTCATCTTTCAAGATTTCTTCCTTTCTCTTGGACTTCCTGCAGTTTGAATATGACATGTTTAGGTATAATTTCTTTGGTATTTGTCCAGCTTGGTGTCCTCTGAGCTCCCTCGATCTGTGGTTAGATCATGGCATTCAGTCCCATCACTTCATGGCAAATAAAGGGGAAAAAGTGGAAACAGTGACAGATTTTATTTTCTTGGATTCCAAAATCACTGCAGATGGTGACTACAGCCACTGAATTAAAAGATGCTTGCTCCTTGGAAAGAAAGCTATGACAAACCTAGACAGAATATTTAAAAGAAGGATGAGTGCCAAACAACTGATGCTTTTAAACTATGGTGCTGGAGAAGACTCTTGAGAGTCCCTTTGTGAGCAAGGGGATCAAACCAATCAATCCTAAAGGAAATCAACCCTGAATATTCACTGGAAGGACTGATGCTGAAGCTCCAACAGTTTGGCCACCTGATGCGAAGAGGCAATTCACTGGAAAAGACCCTGATGCTGGGAAAGACTGAGGTCAAGAAGAGAAAGGGGTGCCAAAGGATGAGATGGTTAGATGGCATCACTGACTCAATGTAGATAAGTTTGAGCAGACTCAAGCCTGGCATGCTAGAGTTCATGGGGTTGCAAAATGTTGGACCTGACAGCGACTGAACAGCAACTAGAGTTCATGGAGGACACATTAATAATGCCTTTCTTTATCTGGAGTGTGTAACAGGCCCCTTGGTGCAGTAGAAAATGTTTAACTAGGATGGCGTTCTTTTCTGACCCCCACTGGATGTCTGAGCACAGGCAGATTACCTGTCTGGGCCTCTGTTTCACCTCTACAGCTGAGCTTCTTCCTAAAGCACTTAGATCTGCAAGGACCACCATATCCCCAGCTGCTCCTGTGGCAGCCTCTGGCTTATCTTCAGGTCTCAGCTTCAATTTCACTTTCTCCTGGCAGCATTCTCCAACCCACAGATTTAATAAGGTCTCTCTTAGTCTCCTATCTTCCTTCATAATAATTTTCTCAATTCTAATTCATTAGTTGGTTGTATTCTATCTAATGTCTGTTTTTCCGTCTGGGGTATAAGCTCTGTAAGAAGGAAAGTTGTGGCTGTTTTTGTTGCTGCCTCCTGAGCACTTTTCACAATGTCTAGCACAGAGTAGGCACTCCAGAAGTATCTTTCAGATTCACAGATGAATAAACAAACAGTCAAGTGGTTAAGAATTAGAGATTAAGTAACTGGCACAGTGCCTGGCATATATTTGGTGCCTAGTAAATGATAGCTGTTGAGTTCATGGACATATTTTTCATCAGATTGCTAGTAGTTTCCATGACTAACTTGGTTTAATATCTTTGCAAAGGATATTGGGATTTTACGAATGAGTTTCATATAGTTCAGTAATTTTTCAGAAATCCAATTACTAGAACTTAGAGAAAAGATTGTGTATATGTATGATGATGGTGATGATGATGATGATGATTCCCTGGAGAAGGGAATGGCAATCCACTCCAGTATTCTTGCCCAGAGAATCCCATGAACAGAAGGGCCTGGTAGGCTACGGTCCATGCATTTATGCATATTCAGTCACTTTAGTCGTGTCTGACTCTTTGCAACCCCATAGACTGTAGACCGCCAGGATCCTTGGGCTTCAGACAGATCGTTACAGCTCAGACAGTAAAGAATCCACCTTCACTGTGAGAGACCTGGGTTTGATCCCTGGGCTGGGAAGATCCCCTGGAGGATGGCATGGCAACCCACTCCAGTATTCTTGCCTGGAGAATCCCCATGGACAGAAGGGCCTGACGGGCTGCAGTCTATGGGATGGCAAAGAGTCAGACATGACTGAGCAACTAAGCACAGCACAGGCCCCTCAGTCCATGGGATTCTTCCGGCAAGAATACTGGAATTGGCTGGCATGCCCTCTTGAGGGGATCTTCCCAACCCAGGGATTGACCCCGCATCTCCAGGATCTCCTGCATTGTAAGTGGATTCTTTACCCCTGAGCTACTGGGAAGCCTGGACTATGACCATAGGGTCACAAAAATTCAACAGAACTGAGCATGCACATACATTTGTTCCTTGGGTTTTTTTTTCTTGGCCAGTTGCCTTTCCTTCTATGTGCTAATGTCTCTTTTACCTATAAAAGAGGCCATTCGATGAGACTTGACCTTCAAAGATGAAGAATCTAATTGCTTGGAACTTGGGTTATTTCAAACAATGAAAACACTCAATAGCTTTTCAGGACCTGTTGGGATGGGGAGAGGCAGAGCTAACAGGTGCTGGTTAGGTTATGGGACTGCATTTTCAAGGAACATCATGCTCTTGACCTGAACTGCCTTCCTGGTCTGAGAGGCTATAGGTACAGATGGTGTACAAGTCTGCACTCAGCAACAGCATATGCTTTTCTTTCACCCACCTTCATTCCTGAAGAATCTGTCCTTGGTCTCCTGGAAAGTCATCAGTGATAAAAATTTT
This sequence comes from Nanger dama, assembly GCA_917880005.1. Classification (NCBI taxonomy): domain Eukaryota; kingdom Metazoa; phylum Chordata; class Mammalia; order Artiodactyla; family Bovidae; genus Nanger; species Nanger dama. The sequence goes on from CAKJTW010000022.1 coordinate 26,749,353, forward strand.
TTTCATTCTACAGGTACACCTGGGAGATACTGTAAGTTTAGTTCCAGATCACATAATAAAGTAAATATTGCAATAAAGCTACTGATACAAGCTTTTTTGTTTCCCAACTTGCATAAAGGTTGTATTTATACTACACTATAGCATATTAAGTGTTCAATAGCACATCTGAAAAATGTACATAAGTTAATTTAAAAGTTGCTAACCGTCCTCTAACCTTCAAGGAGACCTAATCTTTTTGGTGGTGGAGGGTCCTGGCTTAATGGCTGCTGACTAATGAGGATAGTGGTTGCTAAAGGCTGGGGCAATTATGACAATTTCTTAAGATAACAATTATACTAGCTGAATTTACTCTTCCTTTCATAAACAGTTTCTCTGTAGTATGAAGTGCTGCCTGATGGCATTTTACCTACAGTAGAACTTTTTTTCAAAATTGGAGTCAGTCCTTTTCAAACTCTGCCACCATTTTATAACCTATGTTTACGCACTATTCTAAATTCTTTGTTGTTATTTCAACAACAGTCACAGTATTTTCACAGGCATAAATTCCCTCTTAAGGAACCACCATTGTTTTATTTTTTTCTGCTCGTGCATAAGAGCTTCTCATCTGTTTAAGCTGTATCATAAGATTTCAGCAATTCATCATCTCCAGGTTCCAGTTATGATTCTATTCAATAGTTCTCACGCTATTTCCATCGTATCTGCAGTTACTTCTTCCACTGGTCTTCAACCCCTAAAAGTTATCCATGAGGCTTGCAATTAACGTCTTCCAAACAATGGCACCCCACTCCAGTACTCTTTCCTGGAGAATCCCAGGGACGGCAGGAACCTGGTGGGCTGCCGTCTATGGGGTCACACAGAGTCGGACACGACTGAAGTGACTTAGCAGCAGCAGCAACAAACTCTTGTTAATGTTGATATTTTGGCCTCTCCCATGAATCAAAAATGTTCTTAAATGGCACCTAGAATGATACATTCTTTCCATGGGGTTTCAATTTACTTTGCCCCAAATCAGAGGAATTACTACCTATTGCAGCTATAGCCTTATGAAATGTATTATTTTTATTATTTTAAGATACAGCCTCTTCTTTACAAGTCTTTATTGAATTTGTTACATTGCTTCTGTTTTATGGTTTTCTTTTTTTTTTTTTTTGGCCACAAGGCATGTGGGATCTTAACTTGCCAATCAGAGGTCAAACCCCACCACCTGCATTGGAAAGTGAAGCTTTCCAGGAAGCCCTGAAGTGTACTTCTTAATAAGACTCTAAAGTTGAAAACATTCGTTGATCCATGGGCTGCAGAATGGATGTTGTGTTAGCCAGGCATGAAAACAACATTAATCACATTATACATCTCCACCAGGGCTCTTGGATGACCAGGTGTATTGTCAATAGGCAGTAATATTTTGAAAGGGGTCTTTTCCCCTGAGCACTTGGTCTCCATACTAGGCTGAAAATATTCAGTAAACCATGTTGTAAACAGATGTGCTGTAATCCATGCTTAGTTGTTTCATTTACAGAGCACAGGCAGAGTAGATTTAGCATGACTCTTAAGTGTCCTAGGACTTTTGAAATAATAAATGAGAACTGGCTTCAACTTAAAGTCAGCAGCTACATGATCCTCTAATATGAGTATCAACTTATCCTTTGAAGATTTGAAGCCAGGTACTGACTTTTCCTCTCCAGCTGTGAAAGTCCTAGATGATATCTTCCTCCAATAGAAGGCATTTTTATCTGCATTGAAGATCTGTTTAGTGCAGCCACCTTCATTAATTACAGTAAGTAAATAAATAAGTGTGTGTTAGTCACTCAGTCGTGCCTGACTCTTTGCGACCCCATGGACTGCTGCCCACCAGGCTCCTCTGTCCACGAGATTTTCCAGGCAAGAACACTGGAGTGGGTTGCCATTTCCTTCTCCAGGGGATCTTCGCAACCCAAGGATCAAACCCAGGTCTCCTGTACTGCAGGCGGATTCTTTACCGACCGAACTACAAGAGAAGCCCTAATTACCTTAGATCATCTAAATAATCTGCTCCGATTCTACGTCAGCACTTGCTGCTTCTCCTTGCTCTTTTATGTTATGGAAATGGCTTTTTCCCCCTTAAACTTCATAAACTACCCTCTGCTGTCTTCAACCTTTTATTCTGCAGCTTTCTCACCTCTTTCAATCTTCATAGAATTGAAGAGAGTTAGGACCTTACTCTGGACTAGGCTTTGGCTTATGGGAATGTTGTGGCTGCTCTGATCTAGTCAGAGCACCAAAACTTTCTTTATATCAGCATAAGGCTGTTCCACTTAATGTTCATGCATTCACTGGAGTTGTAGTTTTAATTTCCTCCAAGCTTTCCCTTGTATTCACAACTTGTTGTTTAGTGCAAGAGGCAGGCCTACTTTCAGCTTGTCTTGACTTTCAACATGCCTTCCTCACTAAGTGATTTCTAGATTTTAATTTAAAGTGAGAGACAAGTGACTCTTCTTTCACTTAAACACTTAGGAGGCCATTGTAGAGTTATTAGCTGGCCTAATTTCACAGCAACGAGATCCAACCAGTCCATCCTAAAGGAAATCAGTCCTGAATATTCATTGGAAAGACTGATGCTGAAGCTGAAACTCTAGTACTTTGGCCATCTGATGTGAAGAACTGATATTTGAAAAGACCCTGATGCTGGGAAAGATTGAAGGTGGGATGAGAAGAGGACAATAGAGGATGATATGGTTGGATGGCATCACCAACGCAATGGACATGAGTTTGGGTAAACTCCAGGAGTTGGTGATGGACAGGGAGGCCTGGCATGCTGTAGTCCATGGGTTCACAAAGAGTCAGACATGACTGAATGACTAAACTGAGCTGAATTTCAATATTGTTCTGTCTCAAGGAAAAGGGAGATCCAAGGAGAGGGAGAGAGATGAGGAAATGGTTAGTTGGTGGAGCAGACAAAAGACATTTATCAAGTTTGCCTTCTTATGTGGGTGCAGTTTGTGGCACCCCAAAATTATAATAGTAACAGCAAAGATCACTGATCACAGATGAGCATAACAAATACAATCATGAAAAAAAAATTTGAATTACTGTCAGAATTACCAAAATATAACACAGAGACACAAAGTGAACAAATCTGGTTGGAACAATGGTGTCAACAGACTTGCTGGAGGCAGGGTTGCCATAAACCTTCAGTTTGTAAATAGCACGGTATCTGTGAAGTGCAGCAAAGCAAAACACAAAACAACAAGGTGTGCCTGTATTTTCTTTTCTTTTCTTTTTTTTTTTGCTCTTGGGTATAAACAAATTTAGCGTTTAGTCTTAGCTGCTGTTTAAATCATTTGGGCTATAATTCTATTTTATGATTTAGACATCTCAAGTTTTATAGCCAGTACCTGAAGCACAATGAAAAAAATGAAGTTGGATAGCTTAAGATAAAGTGCCATTATTATTCTTTCATATTTTAGGGCAAATCATAAATCCACAGATCTGTGGCCTTCATTTTAATCTAGTTTATGACTAATTCATTTTGATTGTTCCTAGCTGATGGCAATGCATATTGTTCTTCCATTTGCTGATTTGGCATCAGTTCTTATTTTCATGTTTTATGGAGAGTCTTAGCTTTAGTTATATGATGCAAATCTAAAGAATTTTTAAGACCAGTTAACAGTCATAGTTATGTTGTCATTTATCAGCATAGCTCCCTCTCTCGCCCACCTTTATAAGAGCCCATGTCTTCTAAAATAGTGATGGCTAGGTCCCTTGGGTTTTGCAGAGATAGAGATTAGCATATGCATAGATGAAAATATCCCTTGGAAGAAACTCTTTCTGGAAGCAAGCCTTCTCCATCCCTTTATCAGCTATGGAAAGCTCTGTGGGTATCTACTTCCTGGAGTACCAGAAGGCTCAGATGCCATAACCACTTCATCTTCTCTTGTTCCCAGTACACAACCACATCCTTGCTCTTTTTCATGACTTCTGATCCTGTTTTTAATTCCTCCCTGTTTATATAGAAGTGTGTCCCTCGGATCCCCAAATTCTTCGGAAAGTGTGTGGGGTCCACATTATAAAAAAGGTACCCCACTTTCTTTCAGTTCAGTTGCTCAGTTGTGTCTCTTTGTGATCCCACGAATTGCAGCACACCAGGCCTCCCTGTCCATCACCAACTCCCAGAGTTCACTCAGACTCACGTCTATCCAGTCAGTGATTCCATCGTGTCAGTGATGCCATCCAGCCATCTAATCCTCTGTCGTCCCCTTCTCCTCCTGCCCCCAATCCCTCCCAGCATCAGAGTCTTTTCCAATGAGTCAGCTCTTTGCATGAGGTGGCCAAAGTACTGGAGTTTCAGCTTTAGCATCAGTCCTTCCAATGAACACCCAGGACAGATCTCCTTTAGAATGGACTGATTGGATCTCCTTGCAGTCCAAGGGACTCTCAAGAGTCTTCTCCAACATCTCAGTTCAAAAACATCAATTCTTCAGCGCTCAGCCTTCTTCACAGTCCAACTTTCACATCCATACGTGACCACAGGAAAAACCATAGCCTTTGCCAACCTTTGTTGGCAAAGTAATGTCTCTGCTTTTGAATATGCTATCTAGGTTGGTCATAACTTTCCTTCCAAGGAGTAAGTGTCTTTTAAAATCTCTTTCTGAGACACTCTTGTACTAGTCTGAGTTATGAGGGACTGGCAGGCCCTGCTCATCCTCCATCTCCTCCATAACTCCTCCATCTCTCCATGCTATTTCTTGGTGGCAGCACTCATTTGTACTTAAAACAAACAGGTCATGGTTACCTGCTTGACATTTAAAAAAAAACAACAACAATGTGTATCTCCTCCTGAGTCCTCAAACTAGAATCAGGACTATCCCCAAGGATTTCAACCATTTCCCAGGACTTAAATGTTTTGCTCATTTCTATCTTTAAGACCCCAGGTCTGCGAACTCACTAGGCTCATCTAGTCTATCCTCTCTTTAGAGGTGAAACAGCTATGGAATCCACCCTCTACTTCTTATTTATACAAATACCACCCACACAAGGCATATGTATGTGGAAGATGTTCCTGAATGCTTGGGGAAACAGAACGTGTTTATAAGAAAGCAAAGCAAGCAACTAAAAACTACATAATAGGTGGTCCTGGGATTTTGCCATCTCTGTGGTTTGTCTTCTGCCAAGCAACACTCTTAGAGTGTCATTTTTCACCCACAGTGTTTTATCAAATCAGTTTTCCCAGTGAAGACAGTTCCTTTCCTAAGTGGAATTCCAATACTAGGTTTTATGGTGGTTTTTTCTCATGCTATTACAAAATATGACATGGACACAATGTCTTTGTAACTCTATTGTAAGTCTAGGGAAGGCAAAGACCTCCTTTCAGATTTCTTAATAACCCAAGAGAAGGAAGGAGGATGAATGTGGACCATCTGTTGCATGTCAGGCTAAGAAGAAATAATTTGTCTAAAAACTACATAGTTTAGATTGCAAAATCAACACAAATTTGTGAAATGACTATAATTCCCTGATATTTCAAACTCACAAAGCTACTAGGGACTCTTTGACATTGCTGCCTCTACTTGCTGCCTGCCTGCTCCAGCCTGTCTCTAGTAATCTTTGCTAAGGATGCATGGTGGTAAGGAGGAGTGTCCATGGTAGTCATTGTGATTAACTTCATGTGACTAAGACAGTGCTCATGATGGTGGTACTTTTGAGAAAAGTGATGTCTCAAAAATGGAAAGGCTTAGGTCAGATTTAATGAGCCATGAGTCAGTTGCTGAGTTTACTTGTTGCTTAACTTTTGTTATCAAAAATATCAAATCTATACCAAAGAAAATAGAGTAATATAATAAACTTCCCTGTATCTATCATCCAGCTTCAATAATTATCAGCTATGGGCCATCCTATTTCATCTATATCCACTCCTTCCTCCACAACCACTACCATGTTATTTTAAAGCTAATCATAGGGTTTTGTTTCTTTTTTTTTTTCAGGCTCCCCTGGTGGCTTAACTGGTAAAGAATCTGCCTGCAGTGTGGGAGACCTGGGTTCAGTCCCTGGGTTGGGAAGGGAAGGGCTACCCACTCCAGTATTCTGGCCAGGAGAATTCTACAGACTGTATAGTCTATTTAGTAGCAAAGAGTTGGACCTAGGTGAGCAACTCTCACTCACTTTCAATCACAGGTTTTATTTTATAACCAGGTCTTCGCCATCTCACTAGAATTTGCTTTTATTTCAGTTAAAATTTAACCATAAATAAATTTCAGTTAAAATTTAAACATAAATAAATCACTTAATTGAAACCTTTTAGAGCCAATATTAACTGCTATTACACAAATACACCTGATGAGATGCCTCACTTTATCTTTTCTTAGGTCACTATTCTCACCTTCTGCCCCAAAGATAGTTTATTTTCCAAACCAGTCTGATGCAAATCATGTCCTTGTATTTCTGAAAAGACCAGAGATTCATTTATGTGTATAATAAAGAAATGTACATAATAGAAATAAGGCTAAAAAATTGAAAATTGTATGCCAAAATATTAGCACTAGTTTTTGGAAAGTGGTATAAAATCAGGAAAGTTCCATTTTATTCTTCCCTTTTAGTTTATAATTACTTACATTTTTCTACTGGTAAAATATATTACTTTTATGATTAAAAAATGAACATAAACATCCAATGTAAGACCTCGCGGCCTTTTCTCGGGAACCGTCGCCCCAAAGACCACAGTGACTCGAATTCGATGCAATCAGCAAGAGGATTTATTAGGCCGGCGCGCCGGGTTCGATCTCCTTAGGAGGAGCGAACCTCGAACGCCAGTCGTGAGGGACTTTTATACAAAAAAAATCACAGGTAGGTGGGGATGAGGTCAGGGTATGGGATACAATGAAGTAGGGGCCATAGGTGAGGTGGAGACATTTGATTGGTGGGATAAGTTTGCAGGTAATTAAGTTGAAACGGTTGACTGATCACCCTGCGGCATTGGTCAATTTTTACCCAGAAAAGTCGGACAGAGAGATACATTCTTGGGAGGGGTTTCCTTGACCAGGTCATAAGTTATCTGTTAAGAATCGGTCAGGAGGCTCTGAGTCACCAGATAAGGAGTAAGCTATTTTCCTTGAGGCACAGCCTGCCTTCCGGGCTTAAATTTTAACCTAAGTCCTTCACCACCATGAATAGAAATTTAAAAAAGAAAACTTTTCTGGAAAATAACACAGTTGGCTTCTTCCTTACACAAGTCGAACTCTTCAGGATAAATGGGAAAATGAAAAAAATTTATTTTTAACTAATTAACAAAATTTGGACACCCTGAAAGTGCCCGCATAGTCAGGACTTCAAAATGTAGTCTTGCCTATCAGGTAAACAAAACCCATACCCACGGCCTGACCCAGGCTTTTAGGGTTGCTTCAGGGAGCAGAAAGCAGTGGAGGAAATGGAGCTGAGGAACTGGACTACTGAAAGTCTGGTGTTAGAAGGCTCTTAGGGACAGAAGGTAAGGATATTTGAAACTAAGGCTGTCTTGGAAAAAACAGACAGAGAGTCATTGACTGTTGGTGGGGCCATTGTTGCAGGCGACTTCCTGGAGAAGCAAGGCCATATTTTGCCAATGAGCCTGAAGGCCTCTGCTTCCAAGAAACTCCCCCTCTCTCTCCTGCACCTTTCCCTCTCCACCCATAATCAGATAAGTTCCTGCCCTTTGATATGAGAGTGGTGTTACTTGCTGTGTCCAAAGGGGATTAAATCCTAATGGGTTATATTTATTGTTCTCATTTCAGTTCAGCTCAGCTCAGTCCTATCCGACTTTGTTCTCATTTAGTTTGCCTTTAAAAATAAGTTTATGAAGCCAAACTCCATTTTCTAATTTTTTTCAAGCAACATGTATTGTGTGATTTCAAAAAAGGAAAAGAAAATCTATTTTGCCCTTGAATCTACTCCAGCTTCCCATCTGTTCCCCAGAAAGGTTTTCTCTAAAAGACTGAGTGTGAAAAAGAGGTGGAGCTCGGGGAGAGAGTGGGGGAGAGAGAGAGAGAGGAGAGACCGTGTGTGTGGATGTGTGTGCCTGTTTGTGTCCGTGTATGTGTGTTTTTATGTGTGTTTATGTGTGTATTTCTGTTTGTGTGTGTTTGAGAGCTCCAAGGAGAGGGACCAGGTTAGAGCTAGGATTCAACTTGGTCTCATCCTCTTCGGGAGCCTCCATTCTGATTGGAACCCACACATGGCAGCCCTGACAATGGTAGACCTCAGCCCAGCTGAGGAGCTCTAGACCTCAGCATCAGATGTCAGGCTGAGCAACAGAAACCGTGGTCAACAAGGTTCTATAGACCAAATGTATCTGTATGAATTAGAAGACAGGATGCTGCTAAGTCACTTCAGTCATGTCCGACTCTGTGGGACCCCATAGACAGCAGCCCACCAGGCTCCCTCGTCCCTGGTATTCTCCAGGCAAGAACACTGGAGTGGGTTGCCATTTCCTTCTCCAAGAAGACAGGATAGGGTGATGCAAACCAAAAAAATGGTTTGAGGTTTTTTTTTTTTTTTTTTCTGGTTGGTTTTTGCTCTCTAAAAAGAATTTAAGTAGATGGTCCAGAGTTGGTGTAGCAGTTTGACTGTGTGGGGTGACTAACCATCCAGTTTGTCTAGGATTGGTCCTTGGTTTGTGGAATTTCCGATGCTAAAACCCAAACTATCTTGGGCAAACTAAGACAAACTGGTGATTCTAAGTGTTGGGTCCCAGTGTTCATAGATCTTGCTGGTTTGCTAGACATGCTGTTTCTGTCTGGAGGTGTAAGGAAGCTGCTCCTGTTTTCATCCTTCTTTCCATGTGTAGCCAACAGGAAGGGGAGACCAGGAGGGGGATGACGTGTACCTTTCATTCTAAAGGCACATCCCCCAAACTGCACAAAACACTTCTACTTACAGTATTTGAATCAGAATATAGTCACTTGGCCATACCTAGCAGGAGTTTTGGCAGTGTCATTAGCTGGGTAAACACACATCAGGCCAAAGCTTCTATGATTTTGGAATAACAGAATTAGTATAGGCAGGACATCTGGCAAGCTGCCCTAGTACTGAACAGATAACACTTCATGATGCTCCCTACTCTCCACAATTGCTTTCTACATGGTTCTTTCTGCATAAATTGGCACATTGTACCATGTGACCATCCACCCAGGGCACCACCAGGTAGAATCGGGCTGGACCTAGGACCCAAGTGCAGTCAACTTATAGTGTTGTCAGCAATCGATGACATGGCTGATATGACTGAGCTGTGACCCTTTTCTAGAAAAATTGAAATGCAGATACATTAAGTTGTCTGTTGCAGAAGCTGAAAGATATCCAGAGAAAAATTAGGCAGCAGAAACTATGAGCAAACAGAAGCCATGAGAGAGAAAAGGTCACCCAATAAATAACAAAGTTGTTGGTAACTGCAGAGTGGCAGAAGCAGCAACAGAGAGGTGCACAAGAGGAGGATTAACCTGTCCCTGTGCAGGAAAAGATAATCTTATCAACAGAAGTAGGTGGGATTCTGAATCATTTTCTAGTTGCATAAATATATCTCAGTTTGCAGAGGCTCAGCAGTAAGGCTGCTACAACGTTCCCTGCGACACCTTAATTTCAGTTCCCAGGTTAGGGAGTGACTAAGTATGGAGTTGGCCAGTAAGTTTGTTTGGGTTTTTCCATAGAATATGAACAAACTTTTTGGCCAAACCAATAGTATGTTGTGTCTGAGTGTCTCTGTCAGTGGGGTGCCATTAGTGTACATTCAGCTGGAAAAAAAAAAAAAACCCTAAAATAACCTAACAAAATAAAGACATTTGTCATCTCATATGTTAAGGTGTGCACAGGTAGAGAGGTTCCAGGGTGGCCAACTTCATCTACAGGGCAGACTGCCTTTTCTCACTGCCTCCTCAGCCCCCTGGTATTGGTCTCAGACTTGCCTCTTCCTGGTTTCAGACTGACTACAGAAACAATTCACACAGCTAGTCAGGGATGGAAAGGAAATGACCCTCTCTTTAGTCCCTTTGTGAGACTGAAAGACATGTCTCAAGCTGCCAGAAGATTTTTTTTCCCCGTCTCATCATCCCAAGCCCATTCCTAAGTCAGTCATTGGGAAGAGGAGGAACTGGCACATAGGTTTAGTCTGACAGAGACACTATGGCCAGGGACAGGCTTGGTTTCCCTTCAAATACAAGGTTGTCCATATCTGAACAGAATCAAAGTGCTCCTTATCCGCAGGAAGGAGGACAAAATAGCAGCTTTGGAAAGTATACTATAGTGTCCACTACAAGATGCTATGAGGTCAGCTGGCTCTTCTCTGGCTGACCTCCAAGGGTACCTCTCACATTTAAGGCCTCAGTGTTACAGATCAAAAACTGTATTAGAAAACAAAATTAGAATTTTGCCACCTGACACATTCTGGGGTGTTAAGTACTTAGTTGCTCAGTCGTGTCTGACTTTTTGTGACCCCATGGACTATAGCCCGCTAGGCTCCTCTGTCCATGGAATTTCCCAGATAAGAATACTGAAATGGGTTGCCATTTTCTTCTCCAGGGGAATCTTTCCAACCCAGGGAGCAAACCTAGGTCTCCTGCATTGCAGGTAGATTCTTTACCATCTGAGCCACCAGAAGTCCCTGGGGTATTGACCTTAATCAACAGGTCAGTTTATAAATCAGGAAATCGGTTTATTGATTTTTAGTCCCACATGCACAAATCTCTCATGGCTGGGAAGTTCATGCTTATCACCCAGCACATAGCAGTTAAATAGCCAAATTAATATCCCCAAAATTTCTTGGTTGTACATAACATCAAAGAAAGGATACAGATGGTTTTGTGTCTTTCTCTGTCTTTGCCACACAATTTTGGGCTTCTTTTCCATTACACATGACATTCTCCTTGCCTGGAATAGCTTTGCTGTGTTTCTCTGCCTAAAAATGCCCATTCAAACCAAGTCCAACGTCACCTGCATGATAAATATTCACTGTAAGTTATTTCCTTTCTCACTGTAGTAAAATTCTTAGTCATCATGGTCTCCCTATGGGTGGCACTTCAGTTCAGTTCAGTCGCTCAGTCGTGTCTGACTCTTTGCGACCCCATGGACTCCAGCACGCTAGGCCTTCTTGTCCATCACCAATTCCTGGAGTTTACTCAAACTCACGATTCTCAGACCTTGTGCATGTAAGAATCACCAAGTCAAAATAAGACTTTGTTATTTAAAAAATCATATTTTCTATCGACAGAGGAATGGATAGGAAGATGTGGTACATATATATATAATAGAATATTTACTCAATCATAAAAAGAATGAAATAATGACATTTGCAGCAACATGGATGGTCCTAGAGATTATCATACTAAGTGAAGTTAAAGACAACATCATATGATATTACTCATACATGGAGTCTAATTTTAAAAATGATACATATGAACTTATTTATGAAACAGAAACAGACTCATAGATTAAAAAAACCCTTATGGTTCCAAAGGGGAAACATGGTGGGGTGCGGAGAATAAATTAGGAACTTGGTGTTAGCATGCACACAGTACCAGATATACCAACAGGAACCCAGTGTATAGCATAGGGAAGTATACTCAACATTCTGTAATTACTTATGTGGGTAAAGAATCTGAAAATGAATGAATATATGTATAATAGAATCACTTTGCCATATACCTGAAACTATCAACATTATAAATCAACTATACTCCAATAAAATTTTAAAACAAATACAGAGAAAGAAAAAAAAGCTTAACAAAAAATTATATTCTCAGGGAGTGTGATTCAGTAGGTCATGGATGGGGGAAGGGATCTGCATGTTAATATGCATCTCAGCAGGGGATTTAGGCCACGTTTGGGGAAGCCTTGGCCTAGGCCATGATCTTCTTCCAGTCATCGTTCTGGTGATGGGAAATGGCTATGCTCTAGGAAGAAGGCCTCTTCCTCAACTGCAGTGAATGGGCAGTAACAAAAATCTTCCTCTTCCAAGGAAATCAATAAAGTCCCCATGACTTTCTGCTCTAGTCAATACATATATTGAAAGGTCCTGGACAGGGAGTTAGGGGTGTAGAACCCAGCTCTAGAACCCAGCTCCAGGCACCTTCTAAAAAGTAGAAATGCCTAAGCTGAGGTTTGAAAGGGAGAAGATGAGTTTGGTGGATGTGGTGGAAGAGATCCTTCTCAAAGAGGGACAGATTGTGCAAAGCTTGGGGATCTGAGACTATAGGCAATTCAATAAAACAGGGGAGAAGAATGCACGAGGGGAAGTGAAGCATAGAATAGTCATGGGCCAGTACACATATTATTCATTTATAGCACCATATAAAATAGTAAAAACAACTTATTGAGCCCTCATTCTCCATCAGACACTATATATGTATATATAATTTATATATATTATGTACAGCATACTGCAGTGTTTCTTACATTAGTTGGTCTCAAGTTTAAATATCCTCTTAAAAACTGTATGCTCCTAAAAGACCTTCATGCTCTTAAAAATTAGAGAGAACCCCAGAGAGCTTTTATTTATGTAAGTTATATATATCTACTGATATTTACTGTATTAGTAGTTCAAACTGAGAAACTGAGAAATATTAATTCTGAAAACTATGGATAAGATGAAAGGTTGTTGTTGAATTAAGACGCGGGATTCTTGGCCCCCAGAGGAGAAAAATTCAATCCGGGGCCAGAGACGAGGCTTGATCGCTCAGAGCTTTTGTGTAACAAAGTTTTATTAAAGTATAAAGGAGATAGAGAGAGCTTCTGACATAGGCATCAGAAGGGGGCAGAAAGAGTACCCCCCTGCTAGTCTTTAGCTGGGTGTTATATAGTCACCAGCAGTCTGTTAATGAAAGAAAGGAATGTCTCAAAACTTAGAATGGCACCAGGCCCCTCACCCATAAGATGTATTTTGGGATAACCTTGGCTCCAAATGGTTTATCTTGGGCCATAAAATGATTAACTTGAATCTTGAAGAAGGGCAGATCACCATACAAATAGTTTCATTTACATAGATTAGAGGAACAATATCACAGCATAACATACTGGTTTATCAAGTAGGTTCCGGGCCCAAAAGGCAGAACCGACTTGAAGACAGAGTTTGGGATAAATGCACAGTACATTAGCATAGCTTAAGATAAACATTTCCATAAGAAAAAGGCAATGGTTAACTTCAAGTGAAACCAGGTGTCATTATGACAACACAGAATTTTAAGAGAAACCTCTTTTTAATTTGTATAGAGAAAGAAAAAATATCACTAGTTTGTTTCCGCCTGCCGCTTAAGAGAGAGAAAATGTCTGACACTTGCAGGCTATTTCCTCCGTTTGGAGACCCCTGGCCTTCCTGCCTATTACCCTCTCAAATATACCATTATATGTTAACATAAAAACATACTTTTAAATAAATACAACCAGAATCTCTAGCACAAAAAATATTAGAGGGAAGAATAGCATTGTTTTATATTTTTCCAAATATCCTGACTGTCTGGCTTAAAAGAAGACAGCTGACTTCTTGCCTGCTTCTGCATTAACCTTGCACATTCACATCATATAGCCTCTGGAAAATCCCCTCTATACATTCAAGAGGGAAAGTGGAAAGGGAAAATAGTGTCTTAATAGTATTATGGAAATATTTTAGACCTTGTGCACCTTGAATGGGTACTGAGAAGTTGCAGGGGTGCCAGATCACTTTCTGAGAACTTCTGTTTTAGAGGCTGAGAAAACTTGAATCATGGCTTTTTCAAGTCTGAGACTGTGATTGTAAGCAAGTTCCTCAGCCTAGATCTCCATTTCCTCCTTAGTGACATGGGGGCACTTAGGGAACCTTCAGGGTGGTGATTGGCATGGTGTAAGCCATCAGTAAATGGCAGCAGCAGGTGATCCTTGTAACACCCCCTTGGGGGTGAGCTCCAGGGCAGAACAGAGGGAAACAGGAGAGCCAGGGGACAAACCCACGTCTCTGACTTCAGAGGCTGGACTTGTGACCACTGTGTTACACACATGCCATGCTGAGATGTTCTGAGCAGAGATGTACTTTAAAGAGATTAATGTTGTGACCAGAGCTTAGAAAACCACTCTGGTTGTGGCTTAAGAGGATGGAGAGGTGGTGCTGGGATTGCAGACAGGGGCTCCATTAGTCCAGGCAGGAACCATCAAGTTTCCTTTGGGCCATGCATGTTTGACCTCTGGAAGGGCTGGCCAGAGACAGTGCTGTGGCTAAGGAAGAGGAACTTCTCAGGTGGTGGACTGGGCAGGACTCAGGCCTGTGAATGTGGGCATGAGGGAGGTAGAGGAGTCTTAAATCTCTCTGGCATTTCTCACTTGAGCAATCCTATCAAAAATGTGTGACCACATATTCAGAGTATCATCAACCAGGGAAGCCTTGGTGTCCAGGGCCGGTCACTTTGGCATGGAACACCAATGTGGCTGATGATAGTTTCCAGCCCTTCCAGAGGTCAGACTGATATAGTGTGGCCCAAAGTCCCCAACATAACCACATTTTTACCATAAACTATCATGGTCCAAAGTCTCAGGGATATTCCAAGGGCTTTAGAGGGTATCTCACAAGAGATGGTTGAGGTCTTCTTTTGTCAAATGTACAGGGTGTGAACAACTCAAGCTTGATGCATTACCCTTTATTGCACTTGTATCCAGCTGCCTACTTAAAAGGACTCTAGAAAAAGTTACCACCTAATTTTTTCATCAGAGCACCCAAATCTGCTCTGCCCATAGTCTTCCTTATCTCAGTCCACAGAAACTTCATCCTTCTAGTGGCTCAGGAAACAGACCTTGGAGTCACCCTTGACTTCTTTCCTCCCACATCCCAAACTTAACTCTGGCCAGTCCTATCTTCAAAGCATTTCCAGTTTCTTTCTGCTTCCCTCCCCCTCCATTATTTCCACCCTGGTGCCAACCTTCACTCTTTCTCTCTGAATGAGTCCAACAACCTCCAAACTGGCTCCTTGTGTTCACCTATGGCCCTGCAATCTCTGCCATGCAGCCAGATAACCCTTTAAAATTATAAGTCAAATCATATCATTCCTCTGCTTAAAACCCTTTGTTGACTTTTAATCCCACTTGGCAAAAAACAAAATCTTCTGACCCCAAGTACCTCCCTGCCCTAATTTTGATTTGCATCCTCTCCCCAACTCACACTGCTCCACCTGCACTGGCTTCCTTCCTCTCACCAGACACATCCCTGCTTTAGACTTGTATTTGTATTGAAATATTCATCCTCCTTCCCGGCTCTTTCTGAGTATTTTCCTCCATAGCACTTTCACATCTGTCACACCACTCATCTGCCTGTTTATGAGCTCACTGTCTCCACCTCCAGCCACCACTCTCTGCCCCCACCAAACTCTATGCTCCTCAAGAATAGAAAACTTAATTTTCAAAATCTCTGTATTGTTGACTAGATGAATGTGTAGGCAAAGGACCATATCAACAGACTTTGCAGCCTATCAGAAAACGAAGATCATGGCATCCAATTGCATCATTTCATGGGAAATAGATGGGGAAACAGTGGAAACAGTGTCAGACTTTATTTTTTGGCTCCAAAATCACTGCAGATGGTGACTGCAACCATGAAATTAAAAGACGCTTACTCCTTGGAAGAAAAGTTATGACCAACCTAGATAGTATATTCAAAAGCAGAGACATTACTTTGCCGAATAAGGTCTGTCTAGTCAAGGCTATGGTTTTTCCAGTAGTCATGTATGGATGTGAGAGTTGGACTGTGAAGAAGGCTGAGCGCCGAAGAATTGCTGCTTTTGAACTGTGGTGTTGGAGAACTCTTGAGAGTCCCTTGGACTGCAAGGAGATCCAATCAGTCCATTCTGAAGGAGATCAACCCTGGGATTTCTTTGGAAGGAATGATGCTAAAGCTGAAACTCCAGTACTTTGGCCACCTCATGCAAGAGTTGACTCATTGGAAAAGACTGATGCTGGGAGGGATTGGGGGCAGGAGGAGAAGGGGATGACAGAGGATGAGATGGCTGGATGGCATCACGGACTCAATGGGCGTGAGTCTGAGTGAACTCTGGGAGTTGGTGATGGACAGGGAGACATGGTGTGCTGCAATTCATGGGGTCACAAAGAGTTGGACACGACTGAGCGACTGAACTGAACAGATTCACTCTTGGATCATTTTTGATTCTACAGAAATTTGATGATTCAGAATCTGACAGTTTTCGAAATAAGCAATGTAATTCTTCCATGTGGCCAAAAACTTTCCATTTTCAGGATAAAATAGAAAACAATAATTTAGGGCAGATTCTCCAATGTGTAGGTAAGCTCCATGGGGGCAGGGGGTTATGTCTGGCATGTGTTCGGTGCTCATGAATATTTATTGATTGACCAACGAACATTCCTACCTATTCTTAAGATCACAATCTGGCAGCACAGAGAGAAATTTAGTAATAATTTGTCCATTTGATGTTGAGGCCATGTGAGATTTGTAGATAAATGTCTTACAGGTCAGGAAGCAACAGTTAGAACTAGACATGGAACAACAGACTGGTTCCAATAGGAAAAGGAGTACGTCAAGGCTGTATATTGTCACCCTGCTTATTTAACTTATATGCAGAGTACATCATGAGAAACGCTGGGCTGGAAGAAGCACAAGCTGGAATCAAGATTGCCAGGAGAAATATCAATAACCTCAGATATGCAGATGACACCACCCTTATGGCAGAAAGTGAAGAGGAACTAAAAAGCCTCTTGATGAAAGTGAAAGTAGAGAGTTTAAAAGTTGGCTTAAAGCTCAACATTCAGAAAATGAAGATCATGGCATCTGGTCCCATCACTTCATGGCAAATAGATGGGGAAATAGTGGAAACAGTGTCCGACTTTACTTTCTTGGGCTCCAAAATCACTGCAGATGGTGACTACAGCCATGAAATTAAAAGATGCTTACTCCTCACTCCTTGGAAGAAAAGTTATGACCAACCTAGACAGCATATTCAAAAGCAGAGACATTACTTTGCCGTCTAAGGTCTGTCTAGTCAAGGCTATGGTTTTTCCTGTGGTCATGTATGGATGTGAGAGTTGGACTGTGAAGAAAGCTGAGTGCCGAAGAATTGACGCTTTTCAACTGTGGTATTGGAGAAGACTCTTGAGAGTCCTTTGGACTGCAAGGAGATCCAACCAGTCCATTCTAAAGGAGATCAGCCCTGGGATTTCTTTGGAAGGAATGATGCTAAAGCTGAAACTCCAGTACTTGGGCCACCTCATGCGAAGAGTTGACTCATTGGAAAAGACTCTGATGCTGGGAGGGATTTGGGGGCAGGAGAAGAGGGACGACAGAGGATGAGATGGCTGGATGGCATCACTGACTCGATGGACGTGAGTCTGAGTGAACTCTGGGAGATGGTGATGGAGAGGGAGGCCTGGCATGCTGTAATTCATGGTGTCGCACACGACTGAGCAACTGAACTGAACCTAACTGAGAATTAAGTTCCCAAGTCTCATCCCAGAGTTCTTTTCCTGTTCAATGAGCTCCCTATGTCAGCTTCAAAGACCTTTGGAACTAAAATTAGAGAATAAGGACTTGGAAGGGAAAAGGGTTTGGGATCTCACTGTTTCCCTCTTGTTCTGTAGCAAGAGGAGCTGGATTTTGAAACATGCCAGATAGGCACTCATATCCCCTCACTGCTATTAAGAAGTTGGGAGAGTTTGGTCAAATTGCTTAACTTCTGGTTCTCAATAAACACTTCCATTAAATGGGGATTGCCTAAATAGGCCTGTGGTAATGCTTCCATAGTGAGTCTGCAAAACTGCAACACTATAACTCAGAAGTGAGAAAAATTAATTCTTTCACCTTGTGGGTAACTGATGTGGTCTTCCTCATGAGCCTTTCACCTATTGGTTAGCAAGAAAAACAACTCAAGGTTTAATTTTTGTTTAGTCAAAATAGATACAGAATCTCAGTAGGAGATGATGAAAAGATTCTGGAGATGGAGAATGGTGATGGTCACACAATAGTGTGAACGCACTTAATGCCACTGACTTTTACACTTAAAAATGTGCAAACTTTGAGCTATAACTACTGGAAATGTAATATCTAACATGACTGGAGCTAGCTCTGCCGTATGGTAAACTTGGAAGTTTTTAGAGAGTAGATCCCAAGAGTTATTTGCTGCTGCTAAGTTGTTTCAGTCATGTCCGACTCTGTGCAACCCCATAGGCGGTAGCCCACCAAGCTCCCCGTCCCTGGGATTCTCCAGGCAAGAACACTGGAGTGGGTTGCCATTTCCTTCTCCAATGCATGAAAGTGAAAAATGAAAGGGAAGTCGCTCAGTCGTGTCTGACCCTCAGCAACCACATGGACTGCAGCCTTCTAGGTTCCCTCCATCCATGAGAACTTCCAGGCAAGAGTACTGGAGTGGGATGCCATTGCCTTCTCCTAAGAGTTATCTATCATAAGGAAAAAAACATTTTTTTTTGGTCTTTTTGTACCTATATGAGAAGATGGATGTCAACTAAACTTATGGTAATGATCATGTCACAAGATATGTAAGTCAAGCCATTACGGTCTACACCTTAAACTTACAAGGTGCCATACATCTAACAAAGCTCAATAAAACTGAGGGAAATGGTTAAAATGTTAAAGCTTTTTGTATCAATATGTGTGTGTGTGCATGTGTGTTGGTCACTCAGCCGTGTCTGACTCTCTTTCTGACTCCATGAACTATAGCCAGCCAGGTTTCTCTGCCCACAGGATTCTCTAGGCGAAAATACAGGATGGGGAACCATTCCCTTTTCCAGGGGATCTTACCGACCCAGGGACTGAACCCAGGTCTCCTGCATTGCAAGTGGATTCTTTATCATCTGAACCACCAGGGAAGCCCATGTATCCGTATATTTTACCACAGTAAAATATTACGGAAAGAAATGATCTAGTCTGATAATTTGGATAGTCTGTTCTGGCAATTCGCAGTCACTTCTGGAAAGATGGTGAGACTCTCAGGTTTCCCAGGCTTGGCTTCCCTTTTCTTCACTAAACTGTTTGGATATATGGCAAGGGGGACATGGAGGCTTATGTGGAAATCCTCTGGGGGATTTCCTTGGCCCACTCCAGCGCCTAAGCACTGCCTGCCTCCTTCCAACCCTTGTCCCATAGCTCCAGGCTGAGGAAATACCACGTATTGTGACATCTCAAAAATTTCATGGTGACGCTGGTTGGGAAGCGGCGCTGCAGTTTAGCTGGCACGGAGAGCAGCTGTGAGTCACCCGTGGTTCCTCATCCCCCTCCCCTGACTTCAGGGCCACCAAGCCCACTCCTTCCTTCACCGGCTCTGAGGTCTGCCCTCCCTCTCCATCCACTGCACCGGTCCCCTCATTTGGGCATCCTCTTACCACACCCAAGGGCGTGCTTAAACTCTGTGATTAATCACTGACCACTGGCCTCCCAGCAGACTGGAAGCTTCTCAAGGAGGAAGGCTGGGTATCACCAGTGTCTGGGGCCATTCCTGGGTCAGAAAATGTTTTTCAGAGGAAACATCCATCTCAGTGGCAGCCTGTTGCCTGTCTGCAGGCCTTTGTTATAGTACCTAGGAGGTGTCAGGGCCCCTACCTTTACTTCCCAAAGACAGTACAAAAGGAGTGCATGAAATGCTGTGAAAAGAAACACACCGTTCTTACCAACATGCCATTTTCTAAGTCCTGGAACAATCATGACATTAGAAAGTGGCGTTCCTGCTTTGTGGTGAGCAAATGCTGGTCAACAGACTATGGGAGGTCTGAACACTCAGAGGAAGAGAAAGAAAAAGAGAAAGAGAGTATATGTGTGTGTATGTAAAGTTCCCAACATATTAGCCAATTAAAGAAATCACTGCTTTAGCTGACATGTCTTTCCCAGGTTGCTATCTGTTTAAAACTATGGCATTTAATAAAGAGAGGCTGCCCTTAACTCATTTTAAGTGTGACAACAACAATAATATTATGGAGAACCAGTTCTTAAAAAGCACAGTTAATCATATTCATCCTTGGAAGATAACTGGGAGCCACAACAAATTATATTATATTAAAAAAAAAAGGTTGCAAAGCCTATTTACTTACTGAAAATTCCTCCAAAATCTCATGGAGAAGATGGCGGTAAACATAAGGTCCAGGTGCCTGTTTTTGCTGGCCCAGGGCCTCCTCCTGTCCTGGGCCTGAGCACTGCACTTTGGGGCTCCCTGCCCTGTTGGGTTCAGCCACCAGGGAGAACGGCAGCCGGGAAGACCAAGGTTGGGAGAGTTCTTCCCGACTCTTGGCTGGATTTTCTGGCAGAGACAAAACACCCCTCCACTACAGCTCCTCCTCTCCTCAGAGCTCCAACTTCTGCAGAGGCGGTTACAACTCTCCAATGTTGCTAATATGCTTTAATCCTGCAGTTGGACACAACTGAGCTACTGCACTTTCACTTTTCACTTTCATGCATTGGAGAAGGAAATAGCAACCCACTCCAGTATTCCTGCCTAGAGAATCCCAGGGATGGGGGAGCCTGGTGGGCTGTTGTCTATGAGGTTGCACAGAGTCGGACATGACTGAAGCGACTTAGCAGCAGCAGCAGACCCTTCATTAAAATCTCCTGAGCTAGAGTTGGCTTCTCTTTCCTGAAGGAACTCCAACTAATTAGTCTGTAATAAGAAACTCCTGACTGGCACCAGCTAGGGCCCTGATGTCCTGATTTGCCAGTCACTGAAGGAAATGGCAACCCACTCTAGTATTCTTGTCTGGAGAATCCCCGGGACAGGGGGAGCCTGGTGGGCTGCTGTCCATTGGGTCGCACAGAGTCGGACACGACTGAAGCGACTTAGCAGCAGCAGCAGTAACAGATGGACATTAATTATGTTAATCCAGATATTTCATCAGTTCTACTAGATAATACAGCTGAGTTCATAAACTAAAGGCCAAGAACTTGTACCTTCAAATTTCATTGCCTTCAAGTTGAAACCTTAGGATGCTTTCATATCTATTCCAACAATGGCCAATGTTAAAATAGTCTGAAGCTGCCTTTTAAGATTTCCTTTAGTGTTATTTGGAATAATGTTGATCCTTCTTTAATGGCAGGTTTGATACAGATCAACAGGCAAATGCCATAAACATATACGAAAGTTAGCAATAATTTCATGATGCTTAGATGCAAATGTACTTACTGTCCTCAAAATATATTTTATAGCTTGTTTTTTCTTTTAAGCCAGGATCCAATCAAGGTTCATGAGTGGCTTCTGGTTGTCTCTTTAGTGTTTTGGGGGAGGCAAAGACTTAATGTGTGTAACTCTGTGATCCAGTGTATATGTGACACTGTAAACATGTGAATTAAATCAAATGGAACTTCAGGGAAGGCTAAGTGTTCAGGGTATTGCAGAGGACACAACTTGGGTGTAGGAGATGAGTCAGCCATTCATCAGGGCTATTAAATTAGTGTGGGTAGTTAGCATTCTCCTTTTTCATGTTAGAACACACAAAAAATAATGATATCTCCATAACACGCTGGGTTGAACAGAGGGGGCTTCTTGGGGGCTGTCTGGAGCTCCAGCTGCCCCCCTCAGGTTCTTGTCCCAGTGGTGGGGGACCTACATTTGCAGTATATCTTGGAAATGTTCAGACCAAAAATATGGCAACTTTTGCCAAAGTTTCCAGGCTTCTTTGGGTCCTGGGGTATTTTTTATTTCCAACCCCATCACTTTAGTTAATCTTGTGTGTTTCTCCCTCAAGAGTCTCAGCTAGAGTCTTGCTCTGTCCAATCAGCAGCCACATACGCCCATTAACCTGGAAACACAACGACAGGGGGAGCCTTTTTCCATGTTATTTATTCAGTCAACTAGCTACACCTGGAGGAAGAGCAAATTAGTCCAAGCTTTTGGGGGAGGTCTGGGCGGATGGGTGGAAGGCTGGAATTTTAAACAGAAAACAATCTCATAAACAGTTAGATGAAAGATTTACAAAATCCATTAAAAAAATAGTATCCTCTGAGGGTAAGAGACAAAGATAAAATCATCACAAATAAATTAACAACCTCTGATCATTGCATTCCTCAAAACCAAAGTTCCTGAAAATGGTTTGCATTTCAGACTGCTGCAATTTGCAGATACTTATATGGTCTATATTTCCAAAAAAGAAAAATAGAGACAAACACCAAGCAACAGATTAATACAATGTAGGGAAAATTGAGCACATGAAAATAGCTATCATTTGGTAGCAAAAATAGAGTTATGCCAATGTTAATATCAAAATTAAAGACATTTAAATAAATTATGTCAATACAACTGCTTATTGCTCCTATTCATAACTAAAAGGTCTGAGGAAATTCTATGATAGCTGGAAGGCATAATATAACTTACAGAATAAGTATTAGACCTATAACAAGTTTCAACAATCAAACAGAACATTTATCATTTTTCTTTTAGTGTTGACATTATTAATGGTAGGACAAGGTCACTCATCATAAATCTGGAAAACACAGGACAGTGCTTGAAGCCCAAGTCAATGATTTACTGGAAGTAATTAAAATAGTATGTGAGAAAAGCAGCAGCCCAAATGAAGTAAATATTTTTTTAATACGTGGTTTGTCTATTTTACTCTCCCAGAGTCCATAGGAAGCACATGAGGCCGTGGGGGCTGTCTGGGCATTCTGTGGGGATAATGATGGTTGTCCTAAGGTGAACTCCATCTGTTTAGTTAATACCAGAACCAGCCTGGCTTCTAGGAGGTGAATGGCAAGGAGAAAGAAGCTGCACTGAGACTCTGATTATTGCATTTGGCTCCAGGAAATACCATCGTGGGCTCTGGGACCTGGGGAGGGAGTGATCTGCTTGGCTACACAGGAGACTGTGGCCCCTTCCTGAAAAGCATCTCTCGCAGTTTGGGACGACCAGCAGGGTCAACAGCACCACACTACCTGCGGTGTAATGTGGAAACTGGACCGCACACAGTCCCATTTCCAAAATCAGCTGTGCGGTTCACCATACATTTGGGATGGGACGACCAGGAATAAAACAGAGGTTACAATGAGTATCTTCAGCGATGAAGTGACTGGCATTACGTAATTGGGAGATTCAAAATCCAGAAGAGTCAGTTCTGCCTCAGTTCTCAAATAATGCCATGTTTCTGCTTCCTTCATCTTAAGAATATAAAATGCTTGAGATACAAACTAGTTTGAGAAAGTGCTTTTGAGAGTAGAGACTGAAGGAAAAAAAGAAGCTGTTTCCCCCCTCAAGAGAATTTGAGGATTATAATAGGATATATCACCAAGCCATTTAAATATCAGAAAAACCCTTTATAGAGGTGGGGACTAATAGGTTTTAAAATTGACATACATATTCAAATTAATCCACACTCTCACCTTAAATGACTACAAAGGTGATGTTTGGTCCCTTGATCCTCGTGATTACAAAATGAAACATAAGATCAATTGAAATAGCAACTGGGACAATTAAAGACTTGCCAAAAACCTCATGACAAAGCTACATCCATTCAGGCTGCAAGTTTTGTTCTTGATTTGAGCCATTCTCTGCCACAGTCAGTATTACTCAAGTTCTACATTTACCTTCACACTGTGAAAATGAGATTTGTTTTCCCCTGGAGTACCCTTAAAATCCACAGGCCTCTTCTTCCTGTCTGCGAGCAGAATGCAGATACAAGCTTGAAAGAAAAGAACAAAGCCTATACCAAAGAATTTGATCATTTTCATTAGCAATGGAAATGATATTCTCACTGTGTTCATCTTGACATCTTGATAAAATGGAATGGATGAAAGCAATATTTAATGAATCACATATTATTTTAAAATGCTAGTCACTTGCAGATTCCAAAAGGCTACTGATCCATTTTAACTCTATTTTGAAAATGGAACACTCTCTAACTAGTTGTTTGTGTCACACTGAAAAACAGTGCATCCTTTTTCGTTACTTATTTTTCACTCATAGCATTCTTTGATGTTATTTAAATATCTAAAAATGTTTTCTGGAGAAATTTTTTTTACCACATCATTTTACTTGATATCCCATAGGATTGTTATGGACTTTAGAGGAAAATGCTTAAAACTCAAGCTTTGGTTTTAAAGTAATATGGGCAGAAATTGGAACTGCTTTGATCACAGAATTCAACTAGTACACATATTCTATTATTGTAATCAGCAATAACACATTGAAAAGGCAAAGTTTCTCCTTTTGGAAGTTATTATCTGTATCATTCAAGACTGCTGCAAAACTCACAAATGAGTGATATGAGTTAAGAAGAAAGTGTAGGAAGGGGATAAGAATACATTTAAAGCTTTATCAGAACACAGCACAAAGGAAGAACTCAATTCTCTACATTTTTCTATAAGGCAGATGGTCAAAATTTTTAATACAAGATCTAATATACATTGCTTATTAAGAGGTAGAAAATACCAAAACAGTATTTAAGGAAAATGTGTTGAGTTACTTAAAACAATCAGCTACTTTAATTAAACTTCTGGAAAGTCAAACTGCCATGTGGAATGCCCTGTGTATTTTAACACTAAATTGGGTCATTCCACACTCAACAGAGATGTGGGCAAATAGTGGGGGAGGTTGGGGTGGAGTAGGAAGAGAAAGCAGTTTTTTTTAACTTGTAATGAATTTAAGGAGAAATTTCCTACTGTCTGCCTGGGAATTCATAATGATATTTAATAAATAGGGATTTCTCAGATTATCAGCACTTTCTCTGCATGATTTTGCACATAGGCAATGAAACTTTAGGGAGGGATGACTTCAAATGTTTTCCCTCTTCAAGAAGGTACCACACCCATCTTATACAAAAACATATCTCACTAATCTTATACCATTCTCTCCAGTCACTGAAATGCAAATACGAGTATTCTTTAGACTCCAGCACCAGCAGAATTGTTCTGTGTGAGCAATTCGAAAGCTGTCTGAGGCAAAAAGATACCTGAGCTACCAAAATAAACCCGGGTAGCTTATGCATGGGTGAGTAACCCTAGGTATTCTTTTTTTCCTTAATGCACCTGGGAGAGACGGATTTTCTTTACAACCCTAATTTTATAAGGCATAAATTTAATTAGAATTTTCCTAACCTTTGGAAAATTAGTGTTAAAGTTTCTTTTAACCCACACATTAACATTCAATCTTTTTATTAAATAGTTTATATACAAAAAGAAATATCAAGGTGTTCTACATTCATATAAACAATCATAACATTTGTATTTGTAAAGAAACCTACTGAAGAAAATATATACTTAAATACTTACAATGCTAAGCTAAGAAAGACAAGTGATCATTCTAGATAATATTGTTTAAATATACAGACACAAGATGGTGGCTTCAGAAAGCAAATGCAGGAGAAGCACAAAGATGTCTTATTCTTTCCTCTTTCACCACAAGACAGGATGGTCCAGTTTGGAAAAACCAAAATCTTTCCTAAGTTCCAAATAGGTGCCGTTGCTTACCCAAGAGTCATCAGTGGATTTCCTGTGGAAGTGAAAAAATTTCTTGAAGGCTCTTGACAAGATTGTCATAGTCTCTATTTCCCCTTTTCAGTTCCTCTCCGCCCCGCCCAGCCCTCCACCCCTACCCCACTGCTGCCAGTCCAGATTACCATTTTCATCTGCACACCCTGTCCCTATGGTACAGAACTGGACTGTTTAGATACTTCTGACTTTGGCTTCTCGAACTTAAGAGGCTGTGAGAAATGGTACTTCTGAGACAAATGGGTGAGGGAAGAGTCTGTGGTACAGAAAATATGGCTGGGATGACAGTTACCACCTTAGGTATGACTATGTAAATACTGCAAATTAATCAGGTTGTTCAAATCAAGTAATACATTAACAGTGAAAAGGAAAGGAATTGGAAATCATCACAGTCTAGAGTTAACAGCCTTGGTTCACTATTTGACTAGATGTTCAGTTCAGCTCAATCACTCAGTCGTGTCCAACCCTTTGCAACCCCATGGACTGCAGCATGCCAGGCCCACATGTCCATCACCAACTCCCAGAGCTTGCTCAAACTCATGTCCATAGAGTTGATGTTGCCGTCCAACCATCTCATCCTCTGTCATCCCCTTCTCCTACCTTCAATCCTTGCCCAACATCAGCATCTCTTCTAATAAGGTGGCCAAAGTATTGGAGTTTCAGCCTCAACATCAGTCTTTCTAAAGAATGTTCAGGACTGATCTCCTTTCAGATGGACTGGTTGGATCTCCTTGCAGTCAAAGGGACTCTCAAGAGTCTTTCCCAACACCCTGGTTCAAAAGCATCAATTCTTCTGCACTCAGCTTTCTTTATAGTCCAACTCTCATATCCATAAATGAGCAATGGAAAAACCATAGCCTCGACTAGACGGACCTTTGTTGACAAAGTAATGTCTCTGCCTTTTAATATTCTGTCTAGGTTGGTCATAACTTTTCTTCCAAGGAGTAAGTGTCTTTTAATTTCATGGCTGCAGTCACCATGTGCAGTGATTTTGTAGCCCAGAAAAATAAAGTCAGCCACTGTGGTGTTGGAGAAGACTCTTGAGAGTCCCTTGGACTGCAAGGAGATCCAACCAGTCCATTCTGAAGGAGATCAGCCCTGGGATTTCTTTGGAAGGAATGATGCTAAAGCTGAAACTCCAGTACTTTGGCCACCTCATGCGAAGAGTTGACTCATTGGAAAAGACCCTGATGTTGGGAGGGATTAGGGGCAGGAGGAGAAGGGGGGACGACAGAGGATGAGATGGCTGGATGGCATCACTGACTCGACAGACGTGAGTTTGGGTGAACTCGTGGAGTTGGTGATGGACAGGGAGTCCTGACATGCTGCGATTCATGGGATCGCAAAGAGTCGGACACAACTGAGCGACTGAACTGACTGAACTGACTGTTTCCCCATCTACTTGCCATGAAGTGATGGGACCAGATGCCATGATCTTAGTTTTCTGAATGTTGAGCTTTAAGCCAACTTTTTCACTTTCCTCTTTCACTTTCATCAAGAAGCGCTTTAGTTCTTCTTTAGTTTCTGCCATAAGGGTGGTGTCATCTGCATTTCTGAGGTTATTGATATTTCTCCTGGCAATCTTGATTCTAGCTTATGCTTTGTCCAGCCCAGCATTTCTCATGATGTACTCTGCATATAAGTTAAATAAGCAGGGTGACAATAGACAGCCTTGACGTACTCCTTTTCCTATTTGGAACCAGTCTGTTGTTCCATGTCCAGTTCTAACTGTTGCTTCCTGACCTGCATACAGATTTCTCAAGAGGCAGGTCAAGTGGTCTGGTATTCCCATCTCTTTAAGAACTTTCCACAGTTTATTGTGATCCACACAGTTAAAGGCTTTGAAATAGTCAACAAAGCAGAAGTAGATGTTTTTCTGGAATTCTCTTGCTTTTTCAATGATCCAATGGATGTTGGCCTTTTGATCCCTGGTTCCTCTGCTTTTTCTAAATCCAGCTTGAGCATCTGGAAGTTCTTGGTTCACGTACTGCTAAAGTCTGGCTTGGAGAATTTTGAGAATTACTTTGCTAGCGTATGAGATGAATACAATTGTACAAATGCAATAGTTTGAACATTCTTTGGTATTGCCTTTCTTTGGGATTGGAGTGAAAACTGACCTTTTCCAGTCCTGTGGCCACTGCTGAGTTTTCCATATTGCCTGGCATACTGAGTGCAGCACTTTCATAGCATCATCTTTTAGGATTTGAAATAGCTCGACTGGAATTCCATCACCTCCACTAGTTTTGTGTGTAGTGATGCTTTCTAAGGCCCACTTGACTTCTCATTCCAGGATGTCTGGCTCTAAGTGAGTGATCATACCTTCATGGTTATCTGAATCATGAAGATCTTTTTGTATAGGTCTTCTGAGTATTGTTGCCACCTCTTCTTAATATAGTCTGCTTCTGTTAGGTCCATACTGTTTTTGTCCTTTATTGGGCGCATCTTTGCATGAAATGTTCCCTTGGTATCTCTAATTTTCTTGAAGAGATTTCTAGTCTTTCCCATTCTACTGTTTTCTTTGCACTGATTTCTTCTATTTCTTTGCCCTGATCACTGGGAAGTCTCTCTTATCTCTTCTTGCTTTTCTTTGGAGCTCTGCATTCAGATGGATATATATTTCCTTTTCTCCTTTGCCTTTTGCTTCTTTTTTTCCTCAGCTATTTGTAAGGCCTACTCAGACAATCATTTCGCCTTTTTGTATTTCTTTTTCTTGGGGATGGTCCTGATCACTGCCTCCTGTACAATGTCACAAACCTCTGCCCATAGTTCTTTAGACACTCTCTCAAATCTAATTCCTTTGACTCTATTTGTCACTGTCACTGTATAATCATATAATACTAGATATTACATAGACCCAAATTCAAAGGTTCAAAAGAGTGGAGAGCTGAGTTTTTCCATCCTACTTCCAGCCTCCTGGTTCTCCTCAGAGACAATAAACTTAGCAGCTTCAGTCTTTCAGAGAAACTCCATGTGTGTGAGCTTGCGTGCTTGCACACGCATGCTCCACTCCTCCTTTTTTTCATACAATGGTAGCCCTGGATGGTGTCCTACCCCTTAAGTTTTTGCATAACATATATACTTGTAATCCTTTTCCATTGTCAAAATAAGGTCAACAAACTCTAGTTTAATGGCCAAATCCAGCAGTTGGCTTATTTTTGCAATTCCATTTAATCGGAACATACCATGCCTGTTCATTCAAGTAGTGACTATTGCTGCTTTTGCATTGCACAGCAGAGTTGAGTCATCGCTATTGAGGCCTCACACCCTGCAAAGTTAATATTCACCATTTGTCTTCTGCAGGGAAAGTTTGGTTTCTCTGGCAAAAGGAATTCTTCGTTTCCTTTTAAACAGTTGCATGATATTCCACTGTGGGGATGGACCACAATTTAACAGGTACTTGACTGGTGGACACTGTGTTGTCAACCTCTAGCTATTATAAACAAAACATATGTTATTTTGTATGTGTGTGAGATTTATTATATTAAAAATTCCTGTAACTTAAAACATCTGGGTCAAAGATTATATGCGCTTGTAATGTTGACTGATACTGTCACATGTTTTAGAAAAAGTGAGGAGTGTGTATTTACCCACATTCTTAGGAACATAGTTTTTTTTTTTTAATTTTGTATTGGGGTATAGCCAATTAACAATGTTGTGATAGTTTCAGGTGGACAGCAAACGGCCTCAGATGACTGAGTCCACTGTACACATATAATCCATTATAGGTGTATAATGGAGCCATATACGTGTATCCATTTTCTCTCAAACTCCCCTCCCATCCAGGCTGCCACAAAACATTGAGCAGAGTTCCCTGTGTTATACAGTAGGTCCTTATTGGTTATCCATTTTAAATATAGCAGTGTATACATGTCGATCCCAAACTCCCTATCTCTTTCCCCCAGTCTTATCCTGGCAACCATAAGAGGAACATGGATTTTTATCACAATTGTTTCCCTATTCCAATAAAGGGATGTGTTTAAAATTAGTCAATCTGCATATCAGATATTTTTCTTTGAAACAAAGATGACCAATGCTGCCAGAGCTGTAGTTTCCACTTGGAATTTCCACTGATACTTTGGTGACTCCTTAGTGTCAACAGAAACATCTAAGTCCCCAGACTCCTCCTCTCTGTCACTTCTCCCTGCTTCTAACTGGAACAGTTCCAGGACTGCTACTGCTGAACAATTCCCACCTTTCCTCACATTTTCACCTGCCACATCCAGTACTCTGATAATTTTATAGACAATCAAAAAGAAAAAAAGCTGCCACTGTGTTTGGTCCTTCTCCATTCCAGACAGAATTCTTACATGGTTGAAGCGACACACTTTATATTTTGTGTTTAAATGTTAGTTCATTTCCCATAGAGCTCCAGAGACTTTGTGAAGATTTTTCAGGTTTTCATATCAGGTCAAGTTGATCAATCTCCTTATCTAGTTCTTGAGACAGTTTGGTTACCCATAATATTTAATGATCCTAAAAATACTGTAACAAACCTCTTTAACAAAGATTAGTATAGTTAATTGATCAGTCTGTTAGTCTATCCATTTACCTATCCACTGCCTTTCTGAAAAAAATAATTTAAGGAAACTTAGTCATTAAATGTTTAAATGAAGCTGTGAATATTCTAGGCTAAAACTCTGCTATACTGATTTTCAATCACTCATATCCTTAGTGTGTGATCAAAATCCACACCAACTCGAGAGAAAAGAGTGTTATATTGGGGGATAAAACATAACTTGTTGCTATTTTCCAGTTTTGGAAATATATATTATTTTATTGCTGCAGCTGATAGATTAGTTGCTAAATCCTAACAGTGTTTCTGTTGCCCATTAGAAAATCATAACAACAAAATATTCCTGTGAACAACAACAAAATCAAGACTGAAATGAAAAATGAAAATGAAAACAAGACTGGAGGTAATAGACAGGGCAGAAATGGCTGCTTTGCTATATGTGCTTGCTTTAATTTTGCTATTTAAATAAATGAACAAATCAAAAACTCCAGAACCATATTGAGCCCTAGCCTGTAGTCAAGTGAGCCAGGCCCCTGTCTGGGACAGTCCACTGGGTCCTTCCACAAATCACCTAAGTCCCCTGGTCCTTCACCTCTTCTCAGTTACAGTAAAAGAAGAGGTGAAGGGTGGACGATCTTGGATGTTCGTTCTAAACTTTCAGCCTATTTTTAATAAGAGCTTTCTAGGCAGTTATTTTTAAAATGATAGTAAATGTTCCAAATCTAAGCTCCAGTATAACGGAACTTCTGCAATTGATGAATTAGTTCTTAGAATTTCTAGTATGATGATGGTTAATTTATCTCCATCACTGTATAGAATATACTTATGAGAAAGTTAAAGTTGCTCAGTCGTGTCTGAGTCTTTGCGACCCCAAGGATTATACAGTCCATGGAATTCTCTAGGTCAGAATAATTCTCTAGGTAGAGTGGATAGCTGTTCCTTCTCCAGGGGTCTTTCCAACCCAGGGATCGAACCCAGGTCTCCCGCATTGCAGGCGGATTCTTTACCAACTGAGCCACAAGGGAAGCCCACAAATACTGGAGTGGGTAACCTATCCTTTCTCCAAGGGGTCGTCCCAACCCAGGAGATTGAATTGAGGTCTCCTGCATTGCAGGTGGATTCTGTACCAGCTGAGCTATCAGGGAAGCCCTGTACTCATGAGAGGGGATGCAGAGAAACCAATCTTAGACTCAGTCTGAACAAATTGGCCTGGTATTGGGAGCTGGGTTTGGTTGGTCTCTTTGCTTCTCCCATAAACTCTTACTGAGCACCTCTCTGCAAAGTCCTGTGGGAGGTGCTGAGAGGCATAGGGAAAGAGCAAGGGATGCAAAAAAGCAGCACAACTGAGGGCGGAGGCAGTGTCCACACAAAGACCGGCCCTTGCAAAGGAGAGACGCCACCACTGTGAAGCAAGGAAAGTGCTGAGAAAACTCTCATGGGGAGGGGACACCCCATCCACTCTCCTCAGTCCAGAAGCAGCAGGTGTCGCCAATAGCTGCCATCAGTGACCCACAGGACCCCACCACTCACACACCTGAAAAACCTCGGCTGGTGCTCCACCTTATTTTCTTCTAAGACCCGCCGCCTTTCTCTCTGTAGCTGTTCAATCCTCTGCTTTTGGATTTCAGCTTCTTCTAAGTTCCCTTCTTCTAGAAACCTGAGACATTAAGGGAAAAGATGAAGGAATACAAATCCAAGGAAATAGAACCATCACTACTACCAGAACTGCACATGTGCAGACCAGATATTCAGAATACCCTCCTATAAAATAAGATGCCTCCCAACCCTTAAACATCACTTGGAAGTAGTGAGGGATGACACTGTATTATGAACTGGTGATACAGACATGGTTCAAAAAATTATATCTATAAAAAAAGGAATTTGGGGCAAAACCTGCCTCTCATTCCTGTCTTCGATTCTACCTGTTTCCTTCCTACCCCACCCACCATGGGTAATCCACTGTGACTAGTTTCTTGTGCATCCTTCTAGAGATTTCTTATTCATATATAAACAAACATGAACATATATTCTCACCTCCCTTTTAGAATATAAATGCAAGCAGGCTACACATACTGTACATACTTTCTTGGTTTGGTTTCTTTTTTCTTGCATTGTTTTACTTAACAATATATCTTGGAGATCTTTCTTGGTAGTACATAGATCTCTTCATTTTTTAATAGATATATAATATTCAGTTATGTAGGTATACCTGAATTTATTTAAACAGTTCTCCATTGATAGATATTTGAGGTGGTCTCAATCTTTTTTATGTTATAATTAATGCTGCAGTGAAGGACTGTGTACAATTGCCATTTTGCGCATATGTTAGTTTATCTATAAGGAGATAATTCTGGAATTGGAATTGCTGGGTAAAAAGATGAGTTTGCAATATGTCTAGTACTAACTGCCCTTTCCAGGATTCTAGCAATTTACATTCCCACCAGCAGTGGTACTGGAATGCCTCTTCCCTGTACCCTCAGAGTGCATCAGACCTTTGAGTCTTTGCCATCTGATGGGTAAAGACATGGTATAACAGCATGGTGTTTTAATTTTTGCATTTCTCTGAGCAAGACTAAGTGTCATTTCATATAGTTAGGAGATATCTGCACTTCCTAGTTTGTAAACTGTTCATTTTCCTATGTGTATTTTTTTTCTGCCCTCCCTCCACCCCCAAATGGATTGATCTTGATTTCTAGAACCAAATCATGAAGTGAGCTGCTCAATCATAAATCTGTTGATTCTGGGTATACATTTATTTTACCATGAAGAAGGGTGCTGGGATTTTTAAAAATAAAGTGAAATATTATCTTTTTCCCCTTGGTTTTGAGTCTTAAAGAGATAGGCCTTAGGGGAGACATTATGCTTTCCATCTTACAGAGTTGGAAACTGAGACTGAGAAAGGTTAAAAGCCTTAGCATATGTCATGCAGCTTGTCAGCCTCAAACCTAGGATCAGAAGTTAGATTTCAATGCACCGAAATAGTTTAAATTCAAGGGCCAAGGAATTGAATGTTTTTATTCTTTCAAGTACAGAGTAAGTGTATTTTTATTACTATATGTAATAAAACTCTTTTAAAGAACTTTTTAAAAATGTATTTCAATAGAAATGGGAACCTACTGGTGAATAAAGGTCATGCCACACACTGCTCTAAGCTGGGCTCTGTTCCTTCCACAAGGTTGCTTACAGTCCCCCTAGACTTCTACTCTTGATGACAGAATCTCTCTCTTTTAGGCTCCATTGGTGGCCTAGAAGATGTTACTAAGCCTTTTTTATAAAGAGTGTCACACCTCTGGAGGATAAAGACCTGAAAAATATCCTTACCTTTGATCTGGCCTGAATCGCGTGTCAGTAGGTGGTAATAAAGACTTTAACAATGGATCCATTTCATTTAATTCTAGTGCAAACTGTGTGAAGCCATAATATTGCTCATAGCCTTTTGGCATGGGATCTAAAAGAAAGAGAGAGCGTTCATCTCTAACTTGAATTGCATTCACATCACATCTTAATTCTTTCACCTTTTTCATCTCAGACCTGCTACAATTTTTCTCTCTCACCTCTAAACTCTTCCATTTCTATTAAAACATTCTGGCTTACAAAGAGGTTCTGAATTTTTCTGTATAAATTTTCTTTTCTGTAAGTTTCCTTCTGCCTACAAGGCTAAGGCCTTCTTTGTGCAATCCAATTTTGTTAAATATCAAAATGTTTCTATAGAATTTTAAGTTATAAAAATAATTTGTTACAAAAATAAGCATGCTGAAAAGAACTCCAGGTCCAGTTTTACTAACAAGACTCTCACTCTAGATAATCCATTTTTCATTTAAGAGAGGTCAAATTCTTTGGAAACTGTCTAGTACCTGGAATAGTGTTGGACCTATAGCAAGAAGTCAATAAATGTTATAGTTTACTTTCATCTCTGCTCCTCCTTTCCTCAATGCGGGGCCTCTCCAAATCTTACATATTTTAATTTTAAACCATCTCAAGAGAAGCCAGGAATAGAGATGGGATTATACCAGCAGAAACACTGTCAGCTGGAACTAAAGGGGACTGAGAAAATGGGACTAAATGAAGCAAGGCTGTTGGACTATTGTTATTTTACAGATGGAACCAGAGAGCTGCCCAGCTGCAAACATGCACCACCTTCAAGCAAAGGGGAGGAAATACTCTGAAGGTGATTCAGAGACATTAGGCTGCCCCTCCCTCCACAGGCCCAGACTGCACAGGCCCAGGGCACAGGCTGCTTCCACTTCTCAAAGGGCTGGGTCACTAGGCAGCTTCAACATGCCCAGCTGCCACTACCCAGACCCTGGGGGTCTTGGGAGCTGGGCAGTGTCCCAGTGAGCCCAGAGGGCGGGGCATCAAGCCAAAGAGGAGGTTCCCCAGTCTTAAGACCTACTGGCATTTGCCCTGCTAGGTCTTGGGCTAACTTAAAACCCATCATCCCTTTCTTCTTTCGTCTATCCCCCTTTGGAATGGGAATGTCTATCCTATGCTCATCCTATCACTGTATTTTGGAATCATATTTTGGTTTCACAGGTTCATAGTTGGAGAGGATGAATCACACCTCCAATCTCACCCATGCCTGATTTAGATGATATTTAAATGAGCCTCTAGAGTTGATACAGGAATGAGTTAAGATTTTGGGGGCTGTTGAGGTGGAAAACATACATTTTGCACGTAAGAAGGATATGATTTTGGGGGCCAGAATGTTAGACTTGATGTTTACATTCTCTCAAAATTCATATCTTAAAGCAGCACTTCCAACATGGCTATATTTGGAAATGGGGTCTCCAAGGAACTAATGAAGGTAAAAGAGGTCAGACGGGTGGGCCCTCACTTGCAGCCAAGCCACAAGGAAGACTCTGACCAGAGCCCAAATCTGCCTGTACCCAGCCTTCGGAACTGTGAAAAAATGAATTTCCACTGTTTAAACCACCCAGTCTGTGGTGTTTTGTTATAGCAGCCAAAGCAGATTAATGCAGTCATGCTGCCCTAATTTTAATTCCAGCGAAGAATCAAGCTAAATATACCTAAATTTATGTCTTGGATAAATCAAATATAGACTAATCAAATATAGTCTACTCCGAGCCTTAGCTCTAGTTATCCATACATACAAATACAAATGCTTTCCGTGAACTTTTCTCCAGACCCATTTTTGAGGCTTCAGAAGTCCATTTTGTCTAATCCTATCTAGTTCTCTGGATCCTAAGCATAACCGTAAAAATAATACCAAAGCTTCCTACTGTGCCTTCAAAAACCCATCCTAGTCTCCAGAGTGGAGACAGTGGGTTTTTTCTTGAAGACAGGCCAGGGATGCTCACAACTATAAACAGAGACATAAAGTCAATAAATAACAAGAATAACAGCTCACACAGTGTTCTTTTGTCAAGGTTCTGCTTTAACACCTGGACCAGATGGTAACTCTCATCTGCAATACATTCTTTAAGCAAAGGAGAATGAATGTTTCACTCATAAAATGTCATGTGTGCCTCTGAACCTTTGGAGCCAGGGAGGTGGAGAGTGGTGCCAGTTAATTCTAGCTTCGTGGCAACCTCTCTGACGGTAGAAGATGTGGATACTACCCATTGAAAGATACATCGTTGGCTGCCCACTCTACAGTCATCTCTCTTTCTTGCTAACGGCTGACTCATCTGATCAGGTGTCCTTGTGCCCTTTCTAGGGGATTAATCTAAGGTCATCGGAATCTCTCCTGCTGACCCAGTTGCACAGGATCAGTTAAGGGATGAATCTCGTTCCACTTCAGGTTGACAAGCTACAAACATACATTTGGAGACTTCCCTGGTGGCACAGTGGATAAGAACCGGCCTGCCAATGCAGGGCCTGATCCCAGAAGATCCCACATGCCTCAGAGCAACTAAGCCCATGCTCCATAACTACTGAGACTGTGCTCCAGAGCCTACAAGCTGCAACTACTGAAGCCTGCGTGCCCTAGAACCCATGCTCTGCAACGAGAAGCCACCATGATGAGAAGCTGGCACACCACAGTGAACAGTCCCCGCCGCCACAACTAGAGAAAGCCCACGCCTAGCAGCAAAGACCCAGCACAGCCAAAAATAAATAAAATAACAAATAATAATTTTTTTAAAAAGAGCAGAGCCTTGCGGGGAAACTCTGAATCCAGAAGAGTAAGATGGAGTAACAAGGACCACATTTGGCCTCCCACGTAAACCACCACCAACAAAAAGGAGACAGACAAAATAGAAAGATACATTTGCTGGGGGATACTAGGAAATTCTTCATTCCTGAGAAGAAAAGAGTCACAGCAGAAGAAAGCTCTTCCATCCTGACTTCTCCTCTGCTTACATGAGAATATGATATTGAACTGAAACAATCATATTGCATCCAGGAGAAGAAATATCACCGCCATATCGGGAGTGGCAGGTGGTGTTATTGGTTAAGAACTCACCTGCCAATGCAGGAGACATAAGAGATGCAGGTTCAATCCCTGGGTTGGGAAGATACCCTGGAGAAGGGCATGGCAATCCACTCCAGTATTCTTGCCTGGAGAATCCCTTGGACAGAGGAGCCTGATGGGCTATCGTCCATAGGGTCGTAAAGAGTCAGACACAACTGAATCGACTTAGCATGCACAATGTGTTCTCAATGATCTACCTTCTTGAGACAGGTAAGTTGCCTGTGTAATAAGCCTGGGGCCACCCCTCCACACTTGTTAAGTAATAGTACATATCCTAATGGTTTAAGCCACTATTAGAATAGCTCTCCTTTTAGATTTTCTTTGTATTTTGATCAGCCTAAAGCATCTTAAGGGTACTCTCTAAGAGTCAATGGTTCTAGAGTATAACCATGCCTCGGGAAGATATTTATCAGATGAAAAGATGGGTTAAACTCTTAAAATGTTTTAGGGGACGTGCTATGAAGTTTTGGCTTCCTTACCTTTCTCTCCCCATTTGCTTAATGCACTTAGCATCTTTCTACAATTATAGGAGAGATTAGAGTGGCTTATGGTATTGGGAAAATCTAGGGGACCCCCTAACTCTTGTAGGTCATTCTGCTTTTCCAGTAAGTTTTCCTATCTCTAGAATGCCTTCTTGAACTTCACTAATATTATTTCTTATGTGCCTGGTATAGGCAAGGGAATGAGGTGCGACCATGGATAAGCAATGGCTTTGTTCTGGGATTAAGAACCCAGGACTTGACCAGCCCAACAGAGGTATTGTTGATAAGCATGAGGATGAGTCTGAGATATAACTAGGTGAATGACAGAAGAGCCAGTAGCTCTAGCATAGTTCAGAGAGGCTGGATATATTAAAGGACACTGACGTTCACCTGCAAAGGGGTTCTTCTGGCCACGTCCTCCCTTTGCTCCCCATGGCGAACCCAGATACTAACTTGCTCTCCAGATGCAAGCGGATGAGGAGGAGCCGCCGCAGTAGATGCTCTCATGCCATTTCCCAAAGAGCCGATGTACTGCTTTTCCACTCTGGTCAAACACTGTACCTTCAATCTCATGGGCGTTAGTGCTCCAGTATTTCGCCTAGGAGTAAAAAGAGAGTCATCTGTTAGTGTTTTGGGGTCAATTTATTACGAATGTTAAGAGAAAAAGGAAGAGGAAAGAAACCCACAAGAATGATTCTATGCTGCATATGGTTTCTTGGTTCTGGCTTTTAAATAATCATACTTTTAATTATTTAATAAAAATTAGAAGCTAGTCCGTTATTTATAGTTTATAACTCAGCCATCAACATTTGTGTAAGACATAATTTTCTATCTACTTTCACATCATGCACTGCAGGAAGGAAGGGCTCATCCATCAGGTGGGGGTTGGACCCTTAAGCCCCCTCCAGAACAGCTGTTCCCTGCCTGTAACTGTGGCTCTATTGTAATTTAAAAGAAATGTAACTCATAACTTATTCTCTCAAGGAACTAGACAATCCTTTGTAAACAACCAATTCTTTTTTTGGTTTGTAAACCAATCAACTTTCAGTTTCTATTATTAATCCCCCCCTCAACCAGATCTGCTCATCTAACTTATAGGAACCTTATGCAATCCACATTCCCACTGAGTTGGTCTTGGACTGAGAATAGCTCAGCTAGGCTCAGCCTTGTGGATTTTACATATATAGTACCACACTGCAGTCAGCAGAGGGAGCACTAAGTCCCTAGAGTTGAGTTTTTCAATTTTCCTTGCCTTCCCTAAAAATCTGCAAAAAAGACCAGAAGGCATTACTCCATAAATCAAAAATTCTACTACTATTTTCAGCCAAAACAGAATCCATATTTGGAAACCAATAAAATAGAGTGAAATTTCCAGGCCATATCTGATGGGCTGGCTGGCTTCCCCATTCCAAGTCCAAAGTAAAAATGTAGGGAAGGGCAGAATATAGCAGTACCTCAGAGATTAATCAGAAATGTAACAGTGAGTTCTCTAGTCAGGTAAAAAGGAGAGCAAACACTGTCCAGGCTTTTAAGTTTATTCTAAAGCAGGAGTCATATTTTCTCTGTAGAGATGTTTGTCAGTAAGTTCAGTTACTTACTGGGAAGCCACAGAAAGAGGCAGTCATGCTCCACACATAACTGCTGCTTTCAAGTTCTTTTTCAACATCAGATGCACATCCAGTGTTCTAATTCTTTTCATCTCTCATAGCTTGAAAATACGTTCCCTGGTCCTCAGTAGATGAATACCACATGGATGGTATAAATGGGAGTGAAGGACATTTCTTTGGGGAAATTTTTGAGAGCAGGGTAGCTTGCACCTGGATCAATCAATCAATCAATCAACCTATTATCTGTCAATCTCCCAGGTATATATATCCCTTACTCAGGCTTCCTTTGTTTCTTTTGGAAAGACCTTAGATGAAGCTCTTAAGGCAGGGTCATCTTTGCATGCTACTATGTTGCTTCAGTCATGTCCAACTCTTTGCAACTCCATGGACTATAGCTTGCCAGGCTCCTCTGTCTATGGGATTCTCCAGGCAAGAATACTGGAATGGGTTGCCACGTCCCTCCTCCAGGGGATCTTCCCAACCCAGGGATCGAACCTGCACCTGTTACATCTCCTTCATTTGCAGGCTGATTCTTTACCACCAGCGCCAGCTTATTTTATGCCAAATCACTACTAATTCTATCTACAACCCAGTTTGACCTACAGGATAATAATAAAGTATCCAAGCCATCTCTCCATAATGCCCCTCAGTTGCTACAGGTGGTACAGAGAGGTACTGTGCAAAATTCCACAGTTAGAACCTAATCTCTTGGCTTATGATTTTGACCTTAATTAGATGCAAATACTCCTCGGAGGAGGGTAACCCTTTAAGGCCACTTAGTATCTGTGAGATTTTTACAGGCAAGAGGGAATTTCAGGAGGGAGAGAAGGTGGGGAAACGGGCTCAAATCAAGGCAGATGGAAAGTTGGATAGGTAAGCAGATGATTCCAGGCTCTTTGCCTGAGGAAAAGCTATTCATTTATCCTTGAATGTGCACAAGACTCTGCTGTGTGCTAGGCAAAACTGCCAGGCATCGGCCACAGCAGTGGGCAAGACAGATCCGGCTTCTGCTTTACTGGAGTCAGGAATAGCAAGGAGGATGTGGGGAGCAGAAAATAACCAAGTAAAGCAACAGCGAGCAAGCTACCTGCAGGTGGTAATAAACACTCTGAAGAAAACAGGATATGAAAGAGGGTGACTAGCAAGACTGATGGAAGGATTTGGAGAGAGGACCCCAAGCAGAAGGAAATGGAGAGAGAGAAAGAAGGACAGTGCAGCTGGAGGATGGTGAGGAAGGAAGGGGATGAGGGGTGGCAGGAGTCGAGGTTGGAGAGGAAAGAGGTTGTGTGTGTGTGTGTGTGTGTACGTGTGTGTGTGAGTGTCTGTGATGGGGGTGGGGAATGCAGACTCTACTAGGTCTCATGGGCCATTGTAAGGATGTAAGCGTTTGTTCTGGAAAAGATGGGACTTTGCAAAAATCAGAGGATTTTGGTCAAATATGATGTGACTTTCATTTTTTAAACTGTGCTAAAACATACACAATATTTACTGTTTCAACCATTTTAAAATATAAAATTGAGTGGCACTATGTACATTCACAAAGTTGCATAATAATTGCCTTATATATCTCCAGAACTTTTCATCTTCCCAAACTGAAACTCTGTGCCTATTAAATAATGACTCCCTATTCCTTCCTCTTCCCAGTCCCTGGAAATCACCATCCTACTTTCTGTCTTTATGAATCTGGCTGCTGCTCCAGGTGTCTCATATAAATGGAATCATTTTTGTCCTTTGTGTCTGGCTTATTTCTCTTAGCATAATGCCTTCCAGGCTCATCCATACTGTATCACGATGACTTATGTTTCAACAGGGTCCCTCTGGCTGACTCACTGGTGAGAGGCCATAGAGGAGTAAAGGAAGGAAGGAGGCTAGAAGGGACTGTGACCTTGGTCCAAGCCAGAAGGGTAAGGCTGGGACCAGGGGGCCCCGGCACAAAAGTGAAGGTGAAAAGTTCCCCAAGACACCCTGTGCCCTGGAGGCCCAGTTCTGCCAAGGCCTGCCTGGGGCCACAGCTCACAGTCACCAAGGTTACCTTTATAAAGTTCACTTTGCAGTGGCAGGAATCGTCATTCAGGTTCTTGATGACAATCTCTCCATAGTGCTCAATCCACCTCTGCCCACTTAAGATGTTGTGGATGCAAGAGGTCACTTTGTTCCACTCAAAATGATCTCCAAAACTAAAGGAAGAGAAAGGGAAAGTTACAGCTCCCAGAGGAGTCAGCAGCAAATGCAGACAAGCATTTCAAAAACAAGTCCTGTGATGAATTTCTTATTCCTTCATTTACAGTCCTAGCGCCAAGAAAGCCATGCTGGGTGGTCTAACAGCCTTCACTCTCCTCCCCATGGGTGCCTCGGGAGTGGCAGTAGTCAGATCCTGGAGCTGCAGAGGCTCCACTGGAAGTGGGGGGCCTCCTGAAACAACCCACTCCGTCCTTTGACAGAGGAAGAAACTGAACCAGAGGAGGTGTGTCTAAACTCACCAAACTATGA
Source organism: Nanger dama (assembly GCA_917880005.1). NCBI lineage: Eukaryota > Metazoa > Chordata > Mammalia > Artiodactyla > Bovidae > Nanger > Nanger dama. The sequence continues at coordinate 26,790,271 of CAKJTW010000022.1, forward strand.
AAGGAGAGTAACAAGGGGAGGGTGGAGAGGTTGCCCAGTGTGCCCCGTCTACACACACACACACACACACACACACACACACACACACACGCATATGCATATGTACACACAGGCAGACACATGCACTATATATTTATGTATATACATGTGTGGGTACATATATGTAGGCACATATGTATATAGGAAGACTTTGACCTTGTAGTTTTTACAGGCTGAAGGTTTGGGGCAATCCTGTGTAGAGGAAGACTATTAGCATTTTTCCAACAGCATTTCCTCATTTCATGTCTCTGAAGTATATAAAAAGTAACTTTCATAAGGCAATAGGAAGCCCAAAAATTCATACTGTAATATTTACTTTATTGCAGTGGTCTAAAACAAAATCTGCAATGTCTCTGAGGTGTGCCTGTACACACGCACACATATATATATTTTATATATAAATCTTAAGATACAAATAGCTTAAATCTTTCACAGTGAGAAAGTATTCCAGGTATGACTTACAGAGTGAAATAATAATTATGAGGATAACGACATTAAGACCAAAATCAAACACTTCATGCACACACTATGTGCCAAGTATTATTATTTTTAATTAATTTATTTTAATTGGAGGCTAATTACTTTAGAATATTGTAGTGGTTTTTCCCATACATTGACATGAATGTGACTATTTTAAGTGTTATTTCAAGTGCTTTCCATATCTGTTTAATCATCACAATGGTCTTATGAAGTAGATGGTTTATTATCCCTATTTCACAGATGAGGAACCGTGATCAGAAAGGTTAAGTCCTTCCCCAAGGATTTGCAGTTAATAAGTAGCAGTGTGAGCCTATGAGTTCCAGCATCAGAGACCAAAACCATTACCACTTTGATATATGAATAAGTATCAATAATCCCTGAAAGATCAAAGTCATGGCTTTCTTTAAAAAAACTTTTGACAGAGAGGCAGGACAACAATGTTAAAGAAAACTTATCATTTCTAATTGTGTTAGAAAGTAGAAATGAAAATTCTAAAAACTCTATTCAGGGAATTTTGATGTCTAGGAAGCATTTCCATTAGAGAGAATGAAAATGTGAGACTGTCAAAATGAGGAACATTTGAAGCCACTGTCAAACGTAGAAAAACAAACACTCTCAGCACCATGGGGGACAATTGGCATCCAGTTTCCAAACCCTGGCCCTAAATTCTATAAAGTTCCTAGCCAGAGAAGGAGAACTTACGCTGGCAGAGTCACATGGGTTGTGCCAATGGGAACGATTTCCATGGATTTGCCCCAGAATTTGTTTTTCCATCTCACATCTGAAATGAAATAATACTGAATATTACAAATTTAGCGGGAGAGCTAGGTAGATCAAAGGTTTCTTAGGCTGGATAAATAATTAACCACAATATAGGATAATCTCTTCACAATAAAATTTATCATTATTCGATATAAATAGCAAATGAGTACCTGGAAAAGAATTAGAGAAACCCCAAAACTACAAAGTATCACTGCCCCCCACCCCCTGGAAGAACTCACAGTATGAAAGGCATACAGAAGTGAAAAGAAGTAAGGCCCCCATGAGAGGCTATCATTGAGTAAGTTGAAATAAGGTGAAATGGAACCAGAGAAGAAGGAATGAGCACCATGCTTGGGGAAGGCATCAGAAGAGGCTTGTCTGAAACGGCCACTTAAACTGGGCTTGGAAGAATAAGCAGGAGTTCACCTGGCAGAGAAAAGGCAGTTTTAAGGCAGAAGACAAGAGGTGTGAGAGAACAGGGTGTAGTTCTGTTCTATGGGTCTCAGGTTGTTTAGAGAGAAGAGTAGAAATACAGCTTGAGTACAACAAACAGCAGGCTTGATAAGCTTGGCTAAGAAGTTGATTTGGGTGCACTGGGAGAAACAAGGTGTTTGTTCAGACAGAGAATTGATGTGATTAGATACAGACTTGGCCAAGGTAATCGGCAGCAATGTGGAAAATGGAACAAAAGCAGGTGAGATGAGAAGCAGGTGATGTGTGTTTACTCAAAGGATCAATGAGGATGAAGTGAACCAAGACAGTGGTAGTGGATGCAAGGGAAGGGAGTGGTCCCAGAACCATTAAGGAAACAAAAATAGAATTGGGTGACATTATTAGATGCAGGCTGAGACAGACAGAGAGAATCCGTGGATGATTTCAGATTTCTGCAGCATGCACGAGTGGTGGTGCCATCAGGGAAACAGGGAATAGAGAAAGAAGAGCAGAGACAGAGGACCCCTCTGGCTGCCAGGTGACGATACAGAGACCACGGGGGAGCAAAGGTGAATGCGTGGAGGCCAGCAGCGGGGCAAGGCCTGGTGCAGGAGAGAGAACGGGCTTGGACCAGGAAGGCCCTGAGCACATCCTGCAAGATTCTATTTATATGACATGTGCAGAACAGGCATACCTATAGGGACAGAAAGAAGATCAGTGCTTGCATAAGGATGCAACAGGCTGACAGAAGTTGGAAGGTAGGGCGACGGGGGCAGGAGGGTGTGGTGGTGGGGAGCCATTAAAAGGTGGGTCCTGGCTGAAGAAGTTTCTTTCCGGAGTGCTGAAAATGCTCTAAAAAGTTACTGTAGTGATGACTGTACAACTATGTGAATATATTAGAAACCACTGACTTGTACCTTTAATTAGGTAAGTTGTACAATATATATCTCGGCTTCCCTAGTGGTTCAGATGGTAAAGTGTCTGCCTGCAATGCAGGAGACCCGGGTTCGATCCCTGGGTGGGGAAGATCCCCTGGAGAAGGAAATGGCAACCCACTCCACTATTCTTGCCTAGAGAATTCCATGGACATAGGAGCCTGGTAGGCTACAGTTCATGGGATCACAAAGAGTCGGACAAGACTGAGCGACTTCACTTCACTTCACTTCACAGTATATATCTCAGCAAAAGATAATTGGTTGTATAAAGCAAAGTAGTAATAATGTATGACAGGATTTATAACATATATACGTAAAATGTTTATCCACAATAGGAAAGGCTGGGGAAGGGAAAATAGAAGTACACTTTTTAAAGTTTCTTTTGCTATAGGTTAAGTAGCAAAATATCACTTGAAAAGAGACTGTGATATGTTAAAGATATATGAATCCAAAAGCAACAACTAAAAAATGGAACAAAGACATATAGCTAATAAAACAACAAAAATATACAATGGAATCACATATAACAATACAAAAGAAAGTTAAAAAAGAGAGAGAGAGAAAACGGGAACAAAAACCTGATGCAACAGGAAGAAAACAAACAAGAGACCAGATCTAAACCCAACTATGTCGATAATCACAAGATCCCCTGGAGGAGAGCATGGCAAACCACTCCAGTATTTTTGCCTGGAGAATCCCATGGACAGAAGAACCTAGCGGATTATAGTCCATGGGGTCACAAAGAGTCGGACACTACTGAAGTGACCTAGCATGCATGCATGCACATGTCAATAATCATAATAAATGTAACAATCTAATTAAGAGGTAAAAAGTGTCAAAATTGATTTTTTTTTTAAAGCAAGATTTGGCAGTCATGGACTTATGGAAAGGTGGAACTGCCCAGGAAGAAGCTAATGAGGAAGAAGCGAACGGAGCTGAAGAGAAAAATGTGATTGATATAAGACCCTGCCATTAAATAACATATAACTAAAATAATAATGTGAGAGTTGGACTATAAAGAAAGCTGAGCACAGAAGAATTGATGCTTCTGAACTGTGGTGTTAGAGAAGACTCTTGAGAGTCCCTTGGACTGCAAGAAGATCCAACCAGTCCATTCTAAAGGAGGTAAGTCCTGGGTGTTCATTGGAAGGATTGATGTTAAAGCTGAAACTCCAGTACTTTGGCCACCTCATGGGAAGAGCTGACTCATTGGAAAAGACCCTGATGCTGGGAAAGATTGAGGGCAGGAGAAGGAGACGACAGAGGATGAGATGGTTGGATGACATCACCGACTCGATGGACATGGGTTTGGGTGTCCATCACCGAGAGTTGGTGATGGACAGGGAGGCCTGGCGTGCTGCGGTTCATGGGGTCGCAAAGAGTCGGACACGACTGAGCGACTGAACTGAACTGAAAGTAATAATAACAATAAAGTCCTTACAAGGTCAATGACACTGCAATTAGGAGGTTAGGGACATTATGGGAAATTTTTCCAACGTATTTTAATGAAAAAGAAGTCTCCAGTCAAGCTTTAATTCTAAATTTTAGTAGCAAAGATACAAAAAACGAAACCATAGTACTTGTAATCTAAACTAGCAAATACTGGCTCCAGAGAGAGAAACTGGATGGTTGGGAACTGGGATGGGGGAGGGAAAATTTTCACAAAATACTCTTATCTTTTATATTTTATAGATACATTAAAAAAAAGGCCATGTGGCAAATCAGGTGTTAACCATTTAGAATAATCTTAAAAAACTGACATGTGCTCATGGTTCAAAACACTGGAATGCTAAGTTAACAAAATTAATTAATCTATTTAGGAAATATTAGCAGCAATATTTTGTCTTCAGAGCAACCATCCTTCCCCAAATTAAAAACATAATAAACTGACATAGGAATAACTACCCCAAACTGAAAAAAAATTGGGAATGTAAAATTTCAGAAATAAAATTTAAAGTTTTCAAAAGCAAAAGAACCCTCTACAGTCTAGAGTCTAATAACTGTAAATATTTAATGTCTCTTGAAATACACAAGGCATTTCAAATGGATGCAGAATAAGATACAGGGAAAAGTTACAGGAATAAGCAATGGTGATGGGCCAGACAAAGACTGAGAATTTTTAAAGAAGGAGACAATCAAATTATCCTCCAGAAACTTTAATTATGAAGTCAACAAATGGCAGTTATTGTTCAGTGATGAGAGGCAAGAACATCAAATGGTACGGATTGTTCCAGTGAGATCCAAGTCCAGGGCCCATTTAACATTTACAGTAAATGATAATGTTAGACAAAATGATACAGGCACATTACCTTGCCAGAAAACAAAATTTGCAGACTCAGCGTGACATGCAGAGATAGGTGGATGGTGGCTGACCTGATGGAAACAAAGGTGAAAAAAAAATTAACTTTTGTGTCTCACAAAATCCTTTCTTCTCCCTTGCACTGAGATGTAACACAACCGCAGTGTCTAAATGAATTAACTTTTGTGTCTCAGAAAATCCTTTCTTTCTCCCTTGCACTGAGATGTAACACAACCACAGTGTCTAAAATGAATGGAAACTCGTTAAGTTTCCCTTCAACAAGTCTGTCCTCAGGAGGGAGCTCCTGACACAGCTCTGTCTTGCCGGGAAAGAGCCTGTGAATGGAAGCCTCCAGAAGCCTGGGGAAGAAGTAGCCAAGTGGTGAGTGATGAAGGTGGAGATAAGTTTTGAAAGATGTGAAAATAAAAGCAGAGACACAGGGCTGCCCACTTACAAATCAGCTAACCTGACATTAGCTTCCAAGGTCAAAATCAATGCTATTCTGAAAGTACCTGCAAATGTTTTAATTAAGATGTCAAATAGTACATATTTGAAAGGGTAAGTATTTCTAAGCAACGCAAAAAACCTCTTTGGTTCAGCAGATTTTAATCTGCTGAGCCCACTCAGTGAAACAATGCAAGGTATCTTTTGAAAACTTTGCATCACAAATGTCCAGCTACTTTTCAGATCACTGACAAGAAGACCAATCAACTGCTGAGAAAAAGTTTTTGTTCATTTTTTGTTCATAAAAATATCTTGAGTAAATATGCAATTACATTACAGAAAAGAGAGTCCCCTGTAACGGACTGTAGATCATTTCCCTGCCTTTTGTCACTGGGGTCATTAACGTCTGTTTTGCTCACTAATGAAGAAGCTAAAGAGAAAATGGCTCCTCAGTTAGATTTCTTCATTATCTCAGTAACATTCAAGGCACAGGAGCAGTTCGTGGGCTGTTATCGTGATAGTACTGTCATGCAGTACTAGTAAATGAATAATAGCCCGGCATGCTTGCTTGGGATTGCAGAGTCAGACACAACTTAGCAACTAAACAGCTACAATAAGAGAGTAATGCTGCTAGTGATGTTTCCAGAAATTTCTATGACATAGCTGGTTCTTGACTTCCCTGGTGGCTTAGACGGTAAAGCGTCTGCCTATAATGCAGGAGACCCAGGTTCGATCCCTGGATGGTAAGCTGGTTCTTAGCAAACACTATCTTACATTTAGGACATTTACAGATGAGAAAACTGAAACCAGAAAGATTATCTATAACATTTCCCCAACACACCGAGAGGAGTGGAAGTAAAACCCAGCATTTTTGGTTTACAGGTGGCTTTCAAAGTTTCAAAAACAAAAAAGTCCTTTAAATAGACACACCCTATTTTCAAACATATCAAGAACTCAGAACACTCAGAAGCCTGCTTGAGGTGAACAGGTGTGGCGGGAAGTTGGGGTGACCAATCCATAACCACTGGCCTTGCTCTGAACCCTGGACTGCAGAGAGGAACATGTTTGAGAACATCTTCTGTGGCTCTCTTCCAGGTGGAGAACAGCCGGGACAGGACAGGAGTGCAATGGTATCTACTTGGCTTGAAGAAAAGTAGGGACAAAGATGTCAACAGCGCAGCTATCTTTCAGGTCTCAATGAACATATAAATTCCAGATCCACTATGAGGTGGGAGGGTTTTAATTCTCACTGGCCTCTTGAGAACGTGAGCTCCTCTCCATGCTTATGTGCATTTCATCTCAAACACTAAGAAACCTAACTCCTAAAATGCTTTGCTTCACTGTCTTTTCTTTCAACCCAACCCCCTGAAGATACGTTACATCACACAAACTGCTAAGTTCTTGTCTTCTCAACTTTCCCCATTAGGAGAACAGTGGAGTTACTTTTTAAACCTTGGGATCATACAGAAGGGGGCTTCCCTGGTGGCTCAGTGGTAAAGAATTTGCTCGCCAATGCAGGAGACACAGGTTCTGTCCCTGGACTGGGAAGATTCCCCTGGAGGAGGGCATGGCAACCCACTCCAGTATTCTTGCCTGGGGAATCCCATGGACAGAGAGGAGTCTGGCAGAGGACGGTAACCTGACTACAGTCCATAGGGGTGCAAAGAGTCGGACATGATGTAGCAACTAAACAACAGCATCATATAAAACTAAACTAGGGCAAGACAATACTGACCCCTCACTTCTTCATTCCACTTGCCTCATCCACCCCCCAGTGGAGCGGACAGGAGCTATGGAATAGCTCCCTGCCCCATAACGTAGGCAGATTTTAAGTAGACTATTACAAAGCAGATTATAGTCATTCCCACAGAAATAATGCAGTAAAAATGTGAAGATCACAGTCTTGGTCAAGAATTTGGCATTTTATAAGTATGGCAAGTATAAGCATCAAAGCAAAATACAACACATAAAAACTATAAACTCTTCTGTAATAATTTAAAATCCTATGAAACAAGGATATAAATATACTGTCCATATGAATTATAAAAGCAACTCTGTCATAGCATAAAGTATACATATGTCCCATAAAATGCAAAGTTGACCTTTTTAAAATAGTTGTGTCAGATTAATGAATCAGTGCTTAGCAAAGTGCCTTTAGATGGAGTTGAAGGGCTGTTTTCTGAATGCATAAATTCCAACACTGACATAGCAATGATTTGGTTTTATTTCTTTCTGGCTTAAAAACACCTTTGGGAGTGATTTAGTTGATGTACATGACTTTTAAGAAGTTTACAAAGCTTTCCAGGGAAACTAAATTGATGCCTTACTTTTGTTTGATATGTTTCCTTCCCACAGGTATGTATTCATGAAATGTATTTGAAGCCTCTGCCATGTGCTGCGTGAGTGTCAGGGAATGAGAGATTGCTCCTGGAGTCCCCAGATCTAGAAGCTAACTGTGCAATATCATCAATATCATCTACTGCCTCAGTGATCCTGAGGGTGTTTTTAAACCCTCTGGGCCCCCATTACTTCGTCTGTAAAATAGGACTAGTACCACTGACTCTGCAAACAAAAAAGATAGCCCATGGAAAGTGCCAGGGTCATCTGCTAGTACAGAGTCAGCAGAGATTAAATTTTAACTTTTTGTCATGAGTGGTATTTCCACTTAGCTCTCATGGTAACCTTGTATCTTCATTACCCTTATCTTATGAATTAGGAAACGGTTTTTTTCCCCAGTCAAGAGCCTGCCCAGTGCTACACAGTTAATCACTGATGAAGGCAGTCCTCTAAATTCACGAGGGCAGCACTCTAAATTCAGGTCTTCTGACTTCAAATCCAACACTGTTTCCTGAGATGCCCTAGCTGCTCATTGATGGTTGCTCTCAAAGCTGGGCCCTGGCTCCTGCCCAAAGCCTTGGCACACTGTTAAGTTCCCATCATGGATATTTAGAAAATGAACCTTCTGAGTCTGACCTTTCCAGCCCCTCTGGGTCTCATTTACTTCTTTGTAAAATGAGGTCTGAGAATCCCTCTGGCTTCAAGATACTATCGTTCCAACATCTGTTTTCTTTGAATCTCAGTTATCAGAGGCAGCAGTGGATGCCAGGCAATTGGAAAAGATTCTATTAAGGCTTTGATTAATTTAAAAACTCATGGTGAGGTGAAGTCTCTCAGTCATGTCCGACTCTTTGCAACCCCATGTACTGTAGCCTACCAGGCTCTTCCATCCATGGGATTTTCCAGGCAAGAGTACTGGAGTGGGTTGCCAATGCCTTCTCCAGAGGATCTTCCAGACCCAGGGATTGAACCCAGATCTCCCGCATTGTAGGCAGATGCTTTACTGTCTGAGCCACCGGGGAAGTCTAAAACCCATGAAAAGGGGTAATTCCCAGTTAATCATTTAATTTTTGTTCATGGTAATCTCTCTAATAAAGAGTAAAGAATAATGGGCACCATCTAACCTGGAGTAAAGAATAATGGGCACCATCTAACCTGTCTTTGCTAGTACAGGATTTAGTTGAGTTTCTCTTTTTATTACATCTTAACCCAGGCACAGAAAGGTATTAGATTTTGAGTTTGAGTCTGATTTAGCCTCAAAGTAAACACTGTTAACCTGCTGGCTAAACCCACTCTGAACTGTTTTTAGTATCTCTCTCCATCACTTCCTCTCCCCTTTGATCAAATAGGAATGACCTTTTACCGGTAAGGACCAAACATTCAGGAAATTAGTATATATGGTTTTTTATTGTGCAAGTATTTATATGTATCTTTCTTTCTACAATCTCAAAGTCAATGAGTTTCTCTGGCAATTAAGAATTCTTGTGATTTATTTGTATAGCTGAGGTCTGTCTTCACCCTGACCTGGTGATTTTCGATTTATGCTTTCAGAATGCACTTTATATAAGAGGTGGGCGGTAAGGAGAGAAGAATATGAGTGTTTCAATATTCGTGTATTATGTAGGTTTTTCTTCTTCATATTGAGAAAAATAAAACCTTAAATACATCAGTCGTGTGGCTGTCCAGAGCCGTAAATAAAGAGTCCTCCTAGTCTGGACGCATCTCCCACCACGAAGGGATGCTGGTGGAAAAGAGAACAAGTGACCAGTCAAAAATCACCCAGGGGAGGGGACCAAGGCATTCATCAAACATTTCCCGATTGTCTGTGATGTGTCAGGCACTGTCTTAGTCACTGTGGAAACAATGAGAAACAAAAGAAACAAAAATCTTTACCCTCCTGGAATTTACATTTTAGTGCAGAAATGCAATGGGTGGGACAGATATAAGCACATAATTTGCCAGTGGTAACATGGGGAGGAGAATAAGCAAGAATGAAAATGGGAGATGGTGAGTGGGGGTACCATCCTGGACAGGTTGGTTGGGGCAGGACTCTGTGATAGAAATCCCTGAGGCTAAGAGAAGTAAGACAGCCAATCACATAGATAGCTAGCGGAAGTATGTCCAGGTCAGAGGACGCAGCCACTGTGCAGGGCTGACAGATGCTCAGAATGTTTTAGGAGGAGCAAAAAGGTCAGTGTGGCTGAGGCTGAATGAGCCAAAGTGGGAAGAGGCATGATATCTAGGGGTGTCATCTTAGAGGGCTCTGTGGGCCACAGCCAGAACTTGGGGTTTGATTCCAAGTGACTGCAGAAGTCATTAGAGATGTCACTCTGGTTGCTGAGCGCAGAATTGGCTGTGGGAACAAGGGACCAGATAATGAGTCTATTGCAACAAGCCCAGTCATTGATGCCGATGGCCTGGGCTCGGTGACCAGCACCAGGGGGTAGCAGTGAAAATGGCTTTGGAAGGAAGACCCTGGGATTTGCTGATGAACAGGATGTGTATTATAAAAGAAAGCTACTAGGGAGGCGGCCATGAATACTGGTCTGATTTGAGGAGTGGAGAACAGTTGCCAATTATTTTCTCTTCCCCTGAGTTCAGAGTTAAGTACATATTTGATAAACACACGGTTTCTTTAAAAAAAAAAAAAAAAACAGCAGTAAGTAATAACCTAGAAATGCAGAAGCACTGGTTTGGTCACCTTACAGTTGATTTATTGCTTGTTTTACTTGAACAGCTTTGAATTTACCCTGATAATGACTTTAAATAAGATGCCATTTTAATCAGAAGTAAATAACCCTGCCTATGAGTAGATAAAAGAACCACTCAGATGGGTGATGTGAGTGTGCACAGTGGGAAGTGATAGGTACGGTATTTTTAAAGTCCAGCCAAGAATGTTTTTTTTCCAGAACCTGAAGAGTAATAGAAAAGGAAGAAGAGCTGTGTCTGTGAAGCAAAGGAAAAAGACTCCATCTGAATCTCTTACAGTTTAGTAACTTTCAATAATTCTGCTCAGCTTTTCAATCAAAAATTCAACAGTCATGGCTGGATGTGTAAATGCTGAAAATGACTTGAACAGTGATCTGACAGCTGAAGTTCCTGGTAATCAGGAAAAGCTGCATTCAGACAATAGCTTAACTGCATATCCTTTATGAATACCAAACTTCCCAAAGGTACAGAAAAAAGAAGCAAAGTGAACTGAAATGACTTTTCTGACCAGTCTAGTCCCTGTTGAAACTCCACCCAGGCTGCCCAAGAACCAATGAGGAAGAACCTGCTGGCCGGATCCTTTGTCCCTGAGAAGGGAAAGGAAGTCCTTTCCTTCTGGATTCTCCCTTTTCTAGGCTTATTTAGAAAACCAAAGCTGAATCTGATTTCTTGGCAGAAAGGAAGCCGCTCCCTTGAGAAGGTGAACAGTCAGAGGCTAGCACATGTGACGGGAATGTTTATGACTGATTCCTGAATGTTCCTTGTTCACAAAGGCCACTGCCCAGCCTGCAGTGGGAGTTGAGAACACATTCCTATGTGAGTCTGCAGGATGAAAGGTTTACTTGACAATGACAGGCAAATCCGATAGTCTGAACAGAGTATAAAAGGCTGTTTTCACATGGGCAACTGATGACTCTGGCAGCTCTGGGCACAGTCACTAAACTTACACAAGGCATACCAAAAAAGGTCAGGGAGAGAGGATGCTGGAATAGAAACAGAGGGTGTCAGCTGAGGACCACTGAAAGGCACTGATGGGATAGGCCTTGGTTTTCTCATCTGTAATTGATCCTTGCCTCACTGGCCACACAGGGTTATTGTGAAGATCAAACAAGATCCTGATCAAGTTTGAAAAGCATAAAGTACTTTGTAAGCACCATACTAGTTAATTGTTAGGAGGAAAATTTGAACAGCAAGTGCTTTCTCTCGTTTCTGACTGCATGAGTCATTTTGATACTGCATTTTTGGGCCTTTTACGTGACAGACGATATAGAGAGGGCAAGCTTCCATGTAGCTAAACTCTGTGAAGCAGCACTTACTTCAACTTCCTTAGCCACCGACAACTCCAAACATTTCCCCATCCCCACCAAAACCACAAGCAAATCAAATCCCAGGGCTTGGAGGAAATGGATAAAAATCACTTTCCAAATCACCCAATCCTGTTGTCTAGAAAACTCAGTAGAAAAGCAAAGTGATCCGTTTTTTTCTAGGTCCTTTCACCTGGAAATGTCTCCATCAGTGTCCTCCTTAGACTAGAGTTCCACCCAAAATATTAATTCAGGGGTTCTGTTCAGTTCATTATATCAGTCATTCAGCACCTCTACTCATTGTAGAGAAGTACAAGAAAGCAAAGAAGCCCCCAAACTCTGAAAGCTGCAGCCCATTACCTACAGATACAGACACGGGTGGAGTCATGCTGTCTCCATAACAGAGCGTCTTCTGGGCTAGAAGCAGAAGGAGCCAGGCAGGTACCAGCATAAAACAGAATAAATGCTCGGGCACTCTCTTCAGATGTGTTAAATTAGAAAGCCATCACGCACAACAGTAGGCTGGTCAATGTAACCAACAAGGGCAAGAGAGGGAGTAGAGGAAGCTGAATTGATATATTGCCTGCTGGCTGGGAAAGGAGGACCCTAGTCAAAACCCTTTCCAGTCCTGGGGCAGCAGACAGCCTGGCACATTGAATTAATCAGTTACCTCTCCATCTCACTGTACACTTACGTGATGACCACAGTTTTGTCTTCCTTAAGAAATCTGTCTATGGGAAAACACTCCTGGTCAGGCTGACCAAAGCCATCTGGTCCCCATGGCAAGTCTATTTTATATGCTAAAGGCACAGGGTAGTATTCTGATTTATAGATCAGTCTCTTATAAACTTAGCTAGTGTGATTCTGTCCCTGAGAGACTCATTCACACTCAGATGTATTAAAAGACTCAACTACCTATGCCATAAGGCTAAATTCCAGACAGATGAAGTGTCTCCCTCGTGATCAGGATGGTGGTATTCCCATGTGAGGCCAGCTGTTAGGACTCCTGGCAGCCTCCTGGATGGCTTTCTGTCAGAGACTCAGCAGTGACATTATGCCACTTTCGAACCATGTTCATAACCCTGGCTATTAAAAAGCATTTTAAAAGTTGCCTTGCCTCTCACTATAAGAGCAATAATCAAGTACTGAATGTGCTTCACATTTGTTCAGTTCAGTCGCTCAGTCATGTCCAACTCTTTGCGACCCCATGAACCGCAGCACGCCAGGCCTCCCTGTCCATCACCCACTCCCGGAGTTCACCCAAACCCATGTCCATCCATCCAACTATCTCATCCTCTGTCATCCCCTTCTCCTCCTGCCCTCAGTCTTTCCCAGCATCAGGGTCTTTTCAAATGAGTCAGCTCTTCGCCTCAGGTGGCCAGAGTACTGGAGTTTCAGTTTCAGTGCATTATTTTACTTTTCTTCCTGCAGCTTATGAACTAAGCATGATCATCGCTATTTTACAGATAAATAACTGAGGTTTAGAAAGTTTAAGTAGCTTATACAAGGCCACACAGTGGTGGGGTTAGAATAAAAACGGTCCATATTACTCCTAGCACGCGCTATGCTACTAACAATGACCAGATCTCTTTCTTATTTATTTCCTGGGATCCATTTCATGGAACTAAGGACTAAGTTACGTAACTCTTTCCATCTCTGTGCACACTCGTCCACGGGCTCCCTTTTCTTTTTCCCTGCCACCACAGGGGAGCCACAGACCCCAAATCAGCCCTGCCCTGTCAGGGGCTCGTGGAATTGAAGCTCAGTTTTACACAAGCGCATGTTACTACTCTTTTCTTCTGCCTATTCATCCCGTCTTGATTGTCTGCTGTAGTCTGGAGCTATTTTTGGCCTTTGTTTTTTCACATGAGTGCACAGAATACCATGGTAACCAAATTATATTTTCATGTATTCGCATTCCATTTTAGGTTTAGTGTTTAAATAACCCAGTTGAATTTGAATCACATTCTCTTACCCTTTAACTACTGATTTAAACCCTACTGTTTGAATATCAGTGTTTAATTTCTTGTTTTAACTGCTAACCAGAAAACAATTGACAATGTGCTTTGGGACTGGTGACTAATCATTTTCATTTGAGTTTTAGAGAACACTGCTCATAATTCACAGTTAAGACCAGCACCATCTTCATAAGACTCTCAGTCACACCACCCTCCCCTTCTTACTTCCATAATACCAGTCCACTTATAAAGAAATCCACTTATAAAGAAGGCACCAAGATAATAAGAGGAAAATCATGTTTTAGCAACTCATCCTTTTATCCTCAGTTTTCTAAGAATTGGGAGGGAATCAATGATGTTTCATGTTCCCAGGATAACATTTAGGGATAGATCTGTTGAGGTGCTGCCTTAATGCAATGGGAGAGAAGTGGTCTTTATTCTCAGCCAAGTTGCACTCTATTTCTGCTAAACAATTCCTTATTGACAGATACGGTGGATGTCCCCACCATTCCACTCCTGCAAGTTATGCTGTCATACACAGGTCAATAAGGATAGCAAACCCTCATGTAACAATTCCTACTTCAAGGATAAGTGCTCTGAGAGCTTTGTAGAGAGTAACTCATTTGATCATTGCAAAACCATCTGAGTCTGCACCATTATCCTCATCGTCACTTTAAGGAGGAAACTGAAGTACAGAGAAGTTAAGGAACTTGCCCTGGGTTGCAAACCTAGTGAGAGAGAAAGCTGAGATTGGAATCTAGGCTGGCTGAGTCCAGAGATACAATTCTTGAATATTACCCACTGCTCACAGGTGGGAAGGGTCTTGTGGAACCTCAGGGAACTTGGGCTGTATCAGCATAAGGCTTGTCCATCTAGTAGCTGAGGGATGGACGTTCTTGTCCGCCTCTGGCCCATCACTCAATGCAGTACCCCAGCACCTAAAATAATGCTAGGCATGTGGTATAATCTCGAGAAGTATTTATGGATAGAATGAATAAATATACAAATGAATGATTTCTCTTAAATCAAAATCAAGAATAATGCATTTATTTGGTGCTCCTGCTTCTGATGGCAGCGCTCCTGTTTTAGAATAGTGATGTCAGCGAGCTAGGCTGCACACTTTAAATCTCTTAACTTGCAGTTTGGGCAAATGCTTCATGCTTTAAAAATTCCTCTCTGCTACACGTTTAAACAGAAAGAACTGTGGTGATGCACACAGCCAAGCGAGCCCCAGCCTGGCTAGCACCTTTAAGCCCATGAGTGGTAGCAAGGTTTCAGCGGAAGGAAACCGATCTCTCTTTATGTGTAGAAGCACTGTAATTATCTCTGTGACTGGGAAGCCAGTGACAGGTGGGAAATAAATATTTCAAAAGCACACTTAATGGGAAACATGAGCAACTTCTCCCAACAAACAAAAAAAGGGTGTATACCTACCTGTTCTGAAAAAAACGGAAGCCCTTGTCTTCACGAATACATTCATATGTTTCTCCAAGGACCGGATTAAAAGGCTTACTCCCAGCACGGAAGTAGCTAGATGCATATGCGGAAACCGCAAAGGCTGCCACGTACACCTAGGGAAAGGGCAAGAACCTGGTTATCCCTCCATCACAAAGAAGTTTATTTTCACAAAGACATGAACAAAATATAGCTTCTCTTTCTCTCTTTCCTGTTTATTTCCAAAGAAGGCAAATATTTGTCCCTGGTTTAATGACACCCAAATGGACTTTGGTTTCAAGTTGTGGGTTTAAATAGTGTTCATTCTGGCCCCAGAGACAAATGAATCAGTTTGTCCATTTGGTTTGATGCCTGAGGTGGATAAAGGCTTTCAAGATGGTGAGTCAGTCCCTCGAAATCTGCCACTATCTGGCAATCCTGACGTTGTCCTAAGGCTCTGGAGGAGGAGAGGGACAAAGAGCATTAAAGCCAAACTTCCCTCAAGATTCAGGAGTAAGTCACAGGGAAATCTGCTCAATACTCTGTAATAACCTAAATGGGAAAAGAACTTGAAAAAGAATCAATACATATATTACACATATAACTGAGTTACTTCTGGGTACACCTGAGACTGACGCAACAGTTAATCAACTATACTCCAAGATAAAAAAAATTTTTTTAAAATAAGCATCTTAAGTTTAACCATTCGCAATTTGGTATTGCAGAAACCAAAAAAACTCATCTGACCAAAGAAAATCTGTGCGAGTCATTTCCTGAGCCTGGGTAATGAGTCAGAGGACAGAACATAGTAGCTTTCAAGAAGTTTTGTTTTTCTTGGAGGAAAAATGCGAACTCAAAAAGCAAAAGAAAGGACTTCCCTGGTGGTCCACTGGATAAGATTCCATGCTTCCAATGCATGAATCATAGGTTCAATCCCTGGTTGGGGGAACTAAGATCTGAAATGCCACGTGGCATGGCTAAAAAAAAAATTTTTAAGGAAAATTATAGGTGAATATGAAAGGAGAAGAATCTTATTGGTCCTGGCTGTGAGGGTCTCAGTGTTTTGCACAGCTCCCCTTTCAGGACACTGAAGAGCCACAGTAAAGGCCCACCTCATTTTACTGTGCTTTATTGTGCTTTGCAGAAACTGTGATGTTTATAAATTGAAGGTTTATGGCAACTTTGTAGCAAGTAAGTCTGTTGGTGCCATTTTTCCAACAGCATTGCTCACTTCATGCCTTTGTGTCACATTTTGGCAATTCTCACAATATTTCAAATTTTTCCTTTAGCAGTGAAGCATTTTTAAAATTAAGGTTTGTGAGTGAAAGTCGCTCAGTTGTGTCTGACTCTTTGCAACCTCATGGACTATAAAGTCCATGGAATTCTCCAGGCTAGAATACTAGAGTGGGTAGCCTTTTCCTTCTCAAGGGATCTTCTCAACCCAGGATCAAACAAGGGTCTCCCACATTGCAGGCAGATTCTTTACCAGCTGACCCATCAGGGAAGTCCAAGAACATTGGAATGGGTAGTCTATCCCTTCTCCAGAGGATCTTCCCAAGCTAGGAATCGAACCGGGCTCTCCTGCATGGGTTAAGAATTTGATTAAGGTTTGATTCCTGGGTCAGAAAGATCCCCTGGAGAGGGGATAGGCTACCCACTCCAGTATTCTGGCCTGGAGAATTCCATGGACTGTATAGTCCATCAGGTTGCAAAAAGTTGGACACGACTGGGCAACTTTCACTTCACTTGATGTTAAAAATTAAGGTATATATATTGTTTTTAGATACAAAGTTATTGCATACTTAACAGACTAAGTATAGTGTAAACATAAGTTTTATATGCACTGGGAAACCAAAAAAACTCATGCAACTCACTTTATTGTGATACTTGCTTTATTGAAGCTGTCTGGAACCAAATACACGATATCTCTGAAATGTGTCTGAATTCTTTTGGTCTTTTGAGAAGGAAGCGGGCCAAAAAATTAAACCTAAGTAGCAATAGCAAATTTTCCTTTCTAATACTGAGTAATAATCTCAACGTTTCCTCTTCTCTGCTTATTTCATAAAGTTTCTTATATTGGGGAAAAAAGCTGGGTACCTTTCATAAATGTTCACTAGTCATATAATTTTCAATGCCTTTTACAAGCTGGACCCATCTTACCACCTCATACTAGAGTGTATAAACACTCTTGAATAGCTGGAGAGCTTATTAAAATCAACTTGTGTTCAGTTCAGTCTGTTCTTAAAACCTGGGTATCTGTTCCTCTCTCTGCTTTCTCAGATGTCTGTTTTCCGATTAGCAGCAAGGTCACACGTCTATATGGAATGTTGAGTCAACCCTGAGTCACCTTCACAATTTAATAGAACACATGTTGAAAAGAACCTGGAATCATTCATGATAGAGGAGAAGGGAGGGAGGGAGCAGGCAAAACATAGCATCTTCCTTGTGGGCTGGCAACATGAGAAAGAATCTCTGCAGGGTTGGAGTTGACCCTCACGCTTGGAGCAGCAAACCTATTACGTGGGCTAGGTGCCTCCCTAATGCTTTCCTGAACTTTTCTTTCTTAATGTATTGGTGCCTTTCCTCAAACTACTTCTCAAGGTCAAATGACTCCAATCAATCAGCTGACATCCTAAGGGTCTCTAAATTGCTACAAAAATGAAGCACCTTTAAAAACACTTTCATCTTCAAAGTCAATCATGCTCCTTAATGAAAAGCACTGTCCACAAATGATAACTTTTAACACTTTCCTTGGAATCTATTTACCCCCCTTTGTTCACAGAAATTCTCTGGGGGAAGAGTAACAAAGAAGACAGAAAATAAACAGCTTGTTTTTCTCTCCTACTCCTATTAATCAAGAAAGAAAATCTCTCTGATGGGCGAAGTCCCTGGAGGGAGTATAGGATGAGATGGGATGTCTCTTTGAACCAGAAATTAAGATTTTCCCTTAATCCTCAAATTACTGAAGAAATTGAAGTTTTAATGAGAGTTTAAACTGCAGAATGTGCACAATTTAGAAAACAAAGGCATCCTCCACCAGTGAGAGGGTGATGTCTGGCTGGGTCCCTGGGGCTGGAGGTGAGCCCTCCAATTCAGCCAATCAGCAAATGCCCAGGGCAGAGATGCTGACTGTGGGGGAGGACACTGATATGCCAGCATCCCACACAATGAGCTTTCTGTTGAGCAGGTAACATGCCAGAAGACAAAAAGAGGAAGAGGCACTCAGTTTTGAAGAGCAAATAGCCACAGTCACAGAAAGGGTTGAGTTGGCCACAGTCTTATCACCAAGGTACCCCTGTCCTCTGTCCCCACAAGACAGGGGACGGATGAGAAATTCTTGGAGGCCCCTTTATTGGAAGCCCCATTACCTGATTAAAACTAAGTAGAGAACAGAAGATTAATTTTTCTAGGATGATTTTTATCCTTTAACTTATTCTAGATTAAGTAGGGAAGAGGAATCAACTGTACTCTGATTAAAACTGATTTTAAAATAGTGGCAAGGGGAGAAGAATCTTTCTGATGTGAAAACCTCTTCTGTGACTGAATGATATTTTCTAAAAATTCAGAGGCTGACAGGACAATTTCAAAAATAAACCAAAACTTTCTCATGAGAAATTTACCCTGGACAACAAAACAAAAAAGAGCTCAAAAAATTAAACTCTCCCCACTCAGGGTAGTAAAAACAAACACTCAGACAGCCCTCAAGACATGTTTTCCAGCCAGGCAATATCAGAACAATCACATGGAAGGTTCTGGAGAAAGAGGAAGCCCAAAACCACAGACCAAACTACTCTCAGGCAGCAGCTACCACAGGAAGCCGCTCTCAATGGCCATTCCTGACCAGGTGGCTGAAAACAGCCAGGCAGAGCCGGGAAGCGGAGGTGGCTGGGAAATGAGCCTCGGATGAGCAATCCAGGTGGAAAGCAGAGGGACAGGAGCCCCAGGCCAGTGAGTGGCAGAGTGCGTGCTCACCATCCTCTCCAGGGCACTGGGCAGCTGCGCGGCCTTGTCCAGGAGCTCGCTGTACTCCAGCTCCTCGCAGAGCCTCTGCAGCGTGTTGAGGGGCTCATTGAGCTCCACCGGCATGGCCACCTTAGACAGGTCCTTCCCGATGTTGTTTCTCAGGATGTTCCACAAGCTGACGTTACTGGACTTGGGGCACGGCGCTGGCAAACACGTCCTTCTTTTGGACTTGGCTTCCCCCCACTATCGATCACTGGCCCTGAAAGGGAAATCAGCCTGGTTGCCTTATAAAGATTTTCATTTTAGTTTACTACTGAAAAGGAAAAAGAAATCCTCCTTATTGAGCAAGTACACAACGATACTGTTAATCTCAATTATCCAGATTATAACTGAAAGTCAGACAAGAAAAAGAATCTTGAGCAGCTAAATGGAGCACCTGAAATTATAAACACTAAAACACATGGACTTTCTTCGCAGGAAACTCTTCATGCTACTGCTCAAAAGCTAGTTCTTCAGAGTTTATATGTACTGAGGATAATATTGGAAACTGGACTGCTATGCCCAGAGTAGGTTACTTCTAATCTCCTTAACTCCTGTTTAAAAGCACTTCAAGTTTTGATAAAATTTTTAAAAAATCTTTTAAAAGATCATTTCAAATTCTGATAAAACAATTGTGCATATTACAGGAAAATTATAAAGGAAATAAAAGTCATCTATTATCCCACCACGACCGAGCAACTTCACTTTCACTCTTCACTTTCATGCATTGGAGAAGGAAATGGCAACCCACTCCAGTGTTCTTGCCTGGAGAATCCAGGGACGGGGCAGCCTGGTGGGCTGCCGTCTATGGGGTAGCACAGAGTCGGACACGACTGAAGTGACTTAGCAGCAGCAGCAGCAGAAATAGTAGCCATTTATACTGGAGTATTTTCATTTATTGTTTTCTCCATACAGGTCACAATGTTTGTAGAGTTTAATGCTTTGCTTAATCAGTTAAAATGAATATTTTTCTATGCTACCCAGAATTCTTCTAAAACAGTTTTAATGAATGTAAAACAATTCCATGCTATGAATAAGTCCTAATTTTTTTAATCATCCATCTATTATTGGACTTCTAGATTTGTTTCAATGTTTTGTTATGATGAAAAACAGTAGTTAATGTACATATTCTTATATGTTTGATTACATGTGATTATTTTCTGGGGACATATAGAAGTGAGATTATTATGTCTAAGAACTCAAATATTTTTAGACATTTGATTCATGTGAGCGTGTGTGTGTGCTTAGTTGCTCAGTTGTGTCTGACTCTTGCGACTCATAGACTGCCAGGCTCCACTGTCCATGAGATTCTCCAGGCAAGTATACTGGAGTGGGTGGCCATTTCCCCCAGGGGATCTTCCCGACCCAGGAATCAAACCCAGGTCTCCTGCATTGAGGTCAGACTCTTTACCAACTGAGCCACGAGGGAAGCCCTCAAGAGAGCATACTGCTCTTCAAAATTTCCCATTTATCAGCACGCATGTACCAGTGTCCATGTTCTGAGGTCATTCTAGGCTTGTCAGCATTCATTTTGAATTCTTAGCAAATCATTAGGTGGACAGTGCTATCTCCTTAACTTATATTAAAAAATTCCTATTGTAACTTGGAATGTTTTCATGAATATTCTTTTCTGAATTGTCTGCTTTCCTAATCATATATTAAGACATAATCTTTTGTTTCTATATTTGCTTTACAATTTAATTGCCACTTGACATTTATCTTTAACATTTGGCCTACACAGCTTTTTAAATGAGTGAAACATTTACATCTTAGATATTTACACCCATCAATTTTTTCATTTGTGATAACTTCCATTACTTTATGCTCTGAAATTCTTTTTCCACCCCATCACAACCTATTTTCAAAAGAAACTTTTGCATTATACCAACATGAAAATGGTATTTTATTTTAAAGTCAATCACTCTGAGTAATGAGGCTGCTTTGATGAACAGGAGACTATGAAAGTGAGGTCATACTTTGAAGTCTCATGTTAATCTGAACATGCAATTACATTCTGAATTTGTTTCAGTTGCTCAACATGGGCAAAAATCAAGTAAACAGCTGCCAATGATAAGAGTCTTTAAAAACTGTGTTCCCTGTAATCTCAAAATACTTTGTTTTAAATATATTACACTACTACTGGGGAAGACTCTTTGAGAGTCCCTTGGACAGCAAAGAGGTCAAACCATTCAACCCAAAGGAAATGAACCCTGAATATTCATTGGAAGGACTGATGCTGAAGCTTCAATAGTTTGACCACCTGATGCAAAGCACCTACTTACTGGAAAAGATCCTGAGGCTGGGAAAGATCAAGAGCAGGAGGAGAAGGGGGTGACAAAGGACGAGATGGTTAGATGGCATCACAATCAACAGACATGAGTTTGAGAACACCTTGGGAGATAGTGAAGGAAAAAGAAGCCTGGCATGCTGCAGTCCATGGGATTGCAAAGAGTCACACACGACTTAGCAACTGAACAACAACACTACTACTACTAATAATGATGGCTAATACACGCCTAGCTTTTTACTCTGTGACCGTCTTTCAAGCACTTTACATATATTGTTTCACTTATCCTTTGCAACAACCTCTTGAGATAAACAGTATTATTAGCCCCATTTTACAGATGAAGAAAACTGAGGCACAGAGAACTTGAGAAAGTTGCCCTAGAACACATAACCAGTGAGTGGCAGAGCTGGGATTAACTGAGGAAATCCAGTTCCTAAGTCTATATTCCTAACCATTGAACCCCCACATAGCACCTAATGCAGTGACAGAACTGAATATGTACATACTGATTTGGGCAGGTCGGGGAGGGGTATAAATTAATAGGAAACACTCTAAATACCTAGCTTTTACTAAGGATTCAAAGAAATTCTAGTGTGGTAATTTTTCAAGACCTGGATCCAATCCTATTTCCTTCTGTAGGGAAATATTGTATCCTAAGATGCAAAGGTTATTTCTACATATAATCTCTTCAGTAGAGTACTGATATGTAGAGATCTAATCTTCCAATTATTGCCAAAGAAGAAAGCTGGGTTTGGCCCAGTGTTTGTTCAAGCTAAGAAAACATTGCTCAGTAATCTAGCAACATGGCTGTGGAAAAGAGAACTGGTCTTCACCTCTTACATGCTTTTCCTGGCTGGTGTCAGCTCAGCACAGCTGTGGTCTTAGGTCCTTGGGCAAGTCCTCCGTTCTAACTTTGAGCTCTGAACCCTCTAATCCCTCGGTTCCCCTTGAGATCCTCCCTAAGGCCTCAAATAGAAGGAGACTTTGGTGTTTGTCTGTCTTCGTCATCCACAATGAGGGTTCCCATTTAGTGTAGGTGTTGTTTGCTAAGGAAATAACTGATGCTTTCTCATTTCTCTTTCAGTTCATCTTTTTGGTTTTTTTTTTTTAAAACAACAAAACAGCATATGAACTTGCTTCTTTGTGACTGGTCTTTACCTTGGAATCACTGATTCTCAGACTTTTCCACCAAGGGGTTAATCTCTCCAGAAACAATTCAGGAATGACACAGAGCATAATGAGGTTCTGACTTCTAGCAGGTATGATGCTGGAAGGATGTTCTTCCAGAAGACAGTAAAATTACCTGTCTTTTTGTAATCCTTCAAAGAGCAGGCTCTTTGGCATTCAGATCACAACTCATCATCATCGTATTTAACATGCACTTACTGAGCTGGGAAACACTGAAACATCAAAACGGACCTGACATGGCCCTTGTCCTCCGTGTAGATATGAAAAGAGGTAGTGTTCTGGCATAGATAAGCCTACAGACCCCAGGCACACTGAGTACCAAAATTGGGAGCATTTGATGCTACAGGACTTGTATAAAAGCCTGTTCAGTGGGCAGATTCTTCTTAAGGTAGGTCAGCTTCCTAAACAAGCTTTAGTCTGCTTACTCCTAAATCAGAGCTGTTTGGAGACAGCAGACACTCCAGGTACCCCATGGTTCCAACTCACACTTTCTGGGCATCATTTTCAGTCCTGAGATTAACCAGATATAAAGGGACATCTTAGGGTACCAGAAGCCCTACCCCCAAGGACACAGTAGTTTGTTACTCTCAAATGAGTTATCTTAAAGAATCTGAAACTAAATTACCACTCAGATCAGACCTTTTATAACACAAGTCCAACTGCATGCCTAGACTACGAAAGCCACTAGATACCTGAAGGCAAAAAGTTATATTCTATTATGTTTGCAGAAAGTTTAACCACACAAGGAGTATCTGTTATATTAATTCTCGATATTCATATGATGATTGATATGCCTTTACTTTATAAAATAGAAATCTGCATGAGCAGACAAATTTATGTGAATGAATACATTTTTCACACGAGTGCCATGTTTCTACCTCGATTATAAAACCGTTGAGGGTGGCAACCACGTCTTAAGTTTCTGATGTAGAATTTGCTCCATCCTCCGTCTGCAGCAGGTATGCCATATATACTTATTAGTATTCTGCAAAGATCCAAACACTCAAATAATAGTTTGAGATCAAATAATTTAAATCTTACCCAAAGTCTGTCTCTCGTTATCCAAGTCATTACTGAGATTGTCTAGGGAAAGGTTGTCACTTATGTCACTGACGTATGAATCATCTTCAGAAATCTGTGCGAGAAGGAAATAATACACATCAGAGTAAACAAGCCAGATTTCATCAAACCTTGACTTCAAATAATCGAACATCTTTAACCATACATTATAAATCTACAGAAATAATTTTGGGTGCTGTTTTCATTAAGCCCCACACAAGTCTGCCTAGGAGGTGTTGATAGAAAATATGTTATTAAAATTCTTACACATTCTTGAGTCATTCTGACAAGGGCCACACAAGTAAATTCCAGATTTTAGTCATTATAAAAATTCTTATTAATTCAGACTGCTTTTACAGGATTTGTTAGCATTTGAGTAGAATGAGTTATAATTTGTCTTTTAACTATTTGTGAATAGGAGAATCTTCTATGGATATGAATAAACAATTATAGTGGTCTTCCCCCTTTTTTAGTTTAAACCACTAGGCCATTCAGGTATGACCTAAATCAAATCCTTTATGATTTGGAAGTGACAAACAGATTCAAGGGAAGAGGTTCATAACATTGTACAGGAGGCAGTGACCAAAACTATCACAAAGAAAAAGATATGCAAGAAGGGAAAATGTCAGAATGGTTTACAAATAGCTGAGAAAAGAAGAGAAGTGAAAAGCAAGGGAGAAAGACAAAGATACACCCAACTGAATGCAGAGTTCCAGAGAATAGCAAGGAGAGACAAGAAGGACTTCTTCAATAAACAATGCAAACAAACAGAGGAAAACAATAGAATCAGAAAAACTAGAGATCTCTTCAAGAAAATTGGAGGTATCAAAGGAACATTTCACGCAAGGATGGACACGACAAAGAACAGAAATGGTAAGGACCTAACAGAGATTAAGAAGAGGTAGCAAGAATACACAGACCTATACAAAATAGGTCTTAATGACTCAGATAACCATCATGGTGTGATCACTCACCTAGCGCCACACACCTTAGACTGTGAAGTCAAGTGGGCCTTAAGAAGCATTACTACAAACAAAGCTAGTGGAGGTGATGGAATTCCAGCTGAACTATTCAAAATCCTAAAAGATGATGTCATTAAAGTGTCACATTCAATAGGTCAGCAAGTTTGGAAAACCCAGCAGTTTCCACAGGACTGGAAAAGGTCTATCTTCATGCCAATTCTAAAGAAGGCAAGTGCTAAAGAATGTTCAAACTACCAGACACTTCCCATTGCTGGTAAGGTTATGTTCAAAACCCTTTAAGCTAGCCTTCAGCAGTACTTGAACTGAGAAATTTCAGATATACAAGCTGGGTTTAGAAAAGGCAGAGGAACCAGAAATCAAATTGCCAATATTTGTTAGAGAAAAGCAAAGGAATTCCAGGAAAACATCTACTTCTGTTTTATTGACTATGCAAAAGCCTTAGACTGTGTGGATCACAACAAACTGTAGAAAATTATTAAAGAGATGGGAATACCAGACCATCTTACCTGTCTCCTGAGAAACCTGTGTATGGGTCAAGAAGCAACAATTAGAACCTTACGTGGAACAAATGACTGGTTCAAAATTAGGAAAGGAGTACATTAAGGCTGTATATTGTCACCTTGCTTATTAACTTATATGCATAGTACATCAATGCAAGATGCTGGGGTTAATGAGTTATAAGGTGAAATCAAGATTGTTGGGAGAAATTATCAATAACTTCTAAAATGCAGATAATAAAGTAAAGAGGAACTGAAGAGCTTCTTGATGAGGGTGAAAGAAGACAGTGGAAAAACTGGCTTAAAACTCCACATTCAAAAATCTATGATAATGGCATCTGGTTATATCACGTCATGGCAAACAGAAGGGGAAAAAGTGGAAACAGTGACAGATTTTCTCTTCTTGGACTCCAAAATCACTGTGGATGGTGACTGAAGCCATGAAATTAGAAGACACTTGCTTCTTGGAAGAAAAGCTACAACAAACCTAGACACTGTATTAAAAAGCAAACACGCCACTTTGCCAACAAAGCTCTGTATAGTCAAAGCTATGGTCTTTCCAGGAGTCATATATAGTAGATGTGTCAAAGCTATGGTCTTTCCAGGAGTCACGTATAGATGTAAAAGTTGGACAATAAACAAGGCTGAGCACCAAAGAACTGATGCTTTGGAATTGTGGTGCTTGAGAGTCCCTTGGACTGTAAAGAGATCAAACCAGTCAATCTTTAGGGAAATAAACCCTGAATATTCACTGGAAGGACTGATGCTGAAGCTGAACTTCAGTACTTTGGCCACCTGATGCGAACAGCTGACTCATTGGCAAAGACCCTGATTCTGGGGAAGATTGAAGGCAAAACGAGAAGTGGGCAGCAGAGGATGAGATGGTTGGATAGCATCACCAATTCAATGGATATCAGCTTAGGCAAACTCTGAGAGATACTGAGGGATAGGGAGGCCTTGCTGCAGACCATGGAATCGCAAAAAGTTGGACACAACTTAGCAATTGAAAAACAACAGCAACAAATTAGTCCTCCTATACTCAACAGCTAAAATGACCAGTACACTCACTCAAAATATAATTATAAATTAATTATAACAATAATTATATATTATAAATTACTATAGATCAAATTCAATACTGAAAAAACATATAAGGGGCTAACTTCTGGCCCTGTATTGCAAATAATACATTATCAAACAGCTTATAATCAAAATCATTAAACTACAATTGAAAAGAGGTATAACAAATCAAGTATCAATAACAGAAACCAAGGTGTGCCCAATACTTACTTTCACAACCTTTTCCCCCTAAGATTTTTTATCTTTTTATGACTTTTGTGGTATAACTTATAAGAAGATCCTTAGAAAGTAATGATAAAAAGAGGCCATTGAGTTCAGTGTTTCTAAATTATGGCTATTTTCCGAATGAGTAAAGCAGCAGGAGATTGTGGGGGCAACTAACTGAAAACAGTGCTCGTACCTCATTTTCTGAAGAGCTTGGAGACAACAGAACTTCCTGGGCATCAAAAACTCTGAGAGAGAGTCAGTGATGGACAGTCTGCTCTCATTGGAAAGCTGATGGACCAGAGCCCGACTGTCATCTCTGGAGTTTTCCTATTGGAAACACAAAACCAAAAATGCACATATTTAGAAACAGTTTCAAGAAAAGCAAAATAAACAATTGATTTTCTACATGATACACAAGGTCACAGGCCCAAGCTAACAAGCAGCTATAAGCAGAGGGCAGCATCAGAGTTGAAGAGAAGCAAACCTCACCAAAACACAGTGAGAAGTGAAGTTCTCCCCTCAAAGGGCCCCTTGTTTACAGGCACCATTACAGCTCAGACACACACAACAAACCTCAAAGACAAAAAAAAAAAAAAAAAAAAGACTGTGCAGGTCAGTTTTTATCCCACTTATCTCACTATAGACCAGGGGATCTTTGCAGAAACTAATGCCTGTGGCTGGTGACTTGTTAATGTGAGTGATATTGATATGTCTCCAGTTAATAACATTTAGGTAACAAAAGATGTATGAACACATCTCTGGTTAATAATGTGTTAAGAGGGGAAAAATTCCAACCCTCTCTGAATCCTCTTATTCTCTACCACTGCAGGATGTTTCTTTTCATCCTAAAATTTCCTCTGAATTGTACTAAATGTATGTCCTTCCATGGCTGGTTCAGACCAACACAGCTTTCTCCTGCCTTCATTCTCTCCCAGAGACCAGAGCGCTGCTCTTGAGGCATCCTTTGACAAATAAGCAGTGTGTTTCGGTCCAGAAGTGCCCCTGGTGGCAGATCATCCATTATACATGGATGAATGAGATAAATTCTCTTTGTGTCTTTCCAACCACACTGACTCTGTGAGGGAAGGAAGTCCCCAATCCCATTTATAAGCCTCTCCCTGAACAACATGATAGAATATCAGCATTTTCTCCTCCTGCGTCACTGAGCCTGAACATTTCCTATGGGAAGCACCTGAACACTTTGGGAATGTGTTTTCTATGCTATTTGCAAGTGAAAATTTAACTCAAGAAATTGAGCAACTGCACTGTGCTGGTCATGGTGGGATACGATGACGAATAAAACGAGGTTTCTGGCCTGAGTGAGCCAGGGTGCACTCAACACAGAAGCCCTAAGGACATGGGCAGGAAGGAGAGGCGATTCCATGGAAGGGCTTTGGTTGGGGAGGGCCTCACAGAAGAGGTGAGGCCTGATGCCTTGAAGAAGGAGAATGGCTTGAGGATGAGATCCTCTGATTCCTTTGAATCAGAGAAGCGTGTTGTCTGAACATCCAACAGCTCACATTTCTCATAGGGCTGACAAAGGAGCTGCTTCTATATCCTATGTATCTGATAAATGAGTCCCAGAATAACTTGGGAAAGAAATGTTAACACATAATATATCTTTCCAGAAGTTTTATGAGAGCAGGACACACCCCTCAGTCTCCTAAGATGAGGGTGCTATGACCAGAGGGCCTCAGCATTTGTTCATAATTGATAATATCAAGTGGGCACGTGGTTGCTTAATGGAGTGTTTACCTCAGGAACACATTTCAGTGTATATCCCTTTCTCTTCTAGCCAGGGCATTTACTGAAAGATTCTACCCATTTTAACACTGCCTATAACCTTCCATCCCAACAAAGACTTAAATCACGTGAAGACCTATAAATAAGCATCATGGCTGCCCCCTTTAAAGTACAGGTCTCTGCGCAAAGAGGAAACATAGTACTGAATAACTAAGCTCCCTTAACATTCACTGAGACAACAGAACTGCCCTCTGGCTTTGCCGTGTCACTGCCACCTAAGACTCTAATGATTTATTTACTTGTTCTCCTCATTAATTTATTAACAGTCACTCTGGCTCTTTCTGTATCTCCTTTCTCCTAGGCTGATGGGTCAGAAGGATTTCTTGGCTGGATCAACACTGAAAATAGCACAGCTGGCCCTCGCCCTTTCTGCTGTTCCGTTACTCCAGCACCTTCCTGTTGATTCCCACCTAAAACTCCACAGGACTGCGGGGGGCCTTGCCTGCACAGCCCAGGACCTCACGGATTAAAATACTGACCTTTAGTCAGTGTAACTGCACCATATCCCCTTAAGCTGGGAAGGCCTGAGTAGTTGTCTATTTTTACATCACAAAAGAGAAATAAACAGAGAAAAGAGAAGGAAAGGAACACGTAATTCCATTACTCTAAATCAACCACTTTAGGCATTTTGATAAATTTCTCTCCAATCCTTTTAATACATATATCTTTGTTGTGAAATAACTGTCATCTATCTAATGTTATAAACTTCTCCGAACTATACTGCACCATAACTTTTACAATTAACATTTTTTGGATGTTAAAGGTAGTATGTGTTTAAAACAGCAAATACCGAAAGATGTAAATAAATATCACTTAAAATTCATCACCCAGGGACTTCCTTGGTGGTCCTGTGGTTAAGTTCCCGCACTTTCAATGCAAGGAACATGAGTTCAATTCCTGGTTGTGGAATCAAGGTCGCAAGAAGGCAATGGGCATCCCACTCCAGTACTCTTGCCTGGAAAATCCCATGGACAGAGGAGCCTGGAAGGCTACAGTCCATGGGGTCGCTGAGGGTCGGACACGACTGAGCGACTTCACTTTCACTTTTCACTTTCATGCATTGGAGAAGGAAATGGCAACCCACTCCAGTGTTCTTGCTTAGAGAATTCCAGGGACTGGGGAGCCGGTGGGCTGCTGTCTATGAGTTCGCACAGAGTCGGACTCGACTGAAGTGACTTAGCAGCAGTAGCAGCAGCAAGCCACATGGTGTATGTAGCCAAAAATTAAAAAAAAAAAACAATTTTTTTGATAACCCAGATGTGGCCCCTATTTAGCCAATCAGTGTACTTTCTGTATTAAAATATTTGTGTATAGATTGTTTTTAAGTTTGAAAACCTGGGGTCACTCTGTAGTCTTCTTTTTTTTAGTTTGTTACATTCAATTAACATTATATTGTGATCTTCTCCCCAGGCTATTAAAAGTTCTTTGAAACAATGAACTTTAGCAGATTTACCGGAGGTGTGTGTCACAGAGTAACCATTTCATTTATTGGAAATTAAGTGTTTCCAAATTTGTAAAGATGGGGAAGTGGAAGTGTCACTCAGTCGTGTCCAACTCTTTGCAACGCCATGGACTATAGTCCTACAGGTTCCTCTGTCTCTGGAATTCTCCAGGCAAGAATATTGGAATGGGTAGCCCTTCCTGCCCTGCAGAAAGATTTTTAATCATCTGAGCCACCAAGATGATGAACAGGTTTGCAGATTTGTCTTTGCTTGTATGTCATTAGTTCTTAGAATCAGTTCTCAGAGTAGAATTATTAAAAATGTTTACGGCAAAATATATATTACCTAATTATATCAAGAGACACTATTTTCTTTATATCTATACAGCCACCGAATACTATAACTTAGAA
The DNA here is from genome assembly GCA_917880005.1 of Nanger dama. Taxonomy (NCBI): domain Eukaryota; kingdom Metazoa; phylum Chordata; class Mammalia; order Artiodactyla; family Bovidae; genus Nanger; species Nanger dama. The sequence continues at coordinate 26,820,362 of CAKJTW010000022.1, forward strand.
AAATGTTGTTTTATTCTAACTGTTTTAATTTGTATTTTTTGTTAAGAATCAGGTTGAATAGTTTTTTTCTTTAAAAAAATAAACAAACTAGCTTTATACATATAAATGAATCACTGGACTGTATACCTGGAACTCACAAGATATTGTAAGTCAGCTATGTGTGTGTATGTATACTCAGTCCTAGTCCAGCTCTTTGCAACCCTATGAACTGTCGCTGCCAGGCTCCTCTGTTCATGAGCTTTTCCGGGCAAGAATACTGGAATGGGTTGCCATTTCCTCCTCCAAGGGATTTTCCCAACCCAGGGCTCAAACCCACGCCTCTTGCATCTTCTGCGCTGGCAGGCAGATTCTTTTCCCCTAGTACCAGCTGGGAAGCCTGTATATCAATTACGTGCATGTTGTTGTTGTTCAGTTGCCCAGTCATGTCTAGCTGTTTGTGACCCCATGGACTGCCACACGCCAGACCTCCCTGTCCCTCACCATCTGCCAGAGTTTGCACAAGTCGATGTCCACTGGGTGTGGTAAATCACTAAATCAACTGTGCGCTTAGCTGCTCAGTCATGTCCGACTCTTTGCCATCCCGTGGACTATAACCCAGTCTCCTCTGTCCATGGGGATTCTCTAGACAAGAATACTGGAGTGGGTTGCCATGCCCTCCTACAGGGCATCTTCCCAACCCAGGGATGGAACCCAGGTCTCCCACATCGCAAGCAGATTCTTTACTGACTAAGCCACCAGGAAAGCCCAAATCAACTATAATTCAATTAAGAAACAACATCAACGAGCAGTAGAGTTGTTTCACACTGGAGGAGGTTAGGTCAGGATACACAGGGCCTCTCTCTGCATTTCTTTCCACCTTCCAGTGAACTGATAAGTATCACAAAATAAAAAATTAAAGAAAAATTTTTTCTTTTGGTATTTTTTTGTGAATAAGGTCTTTTTTCTCATATATTTGTTGAGGACTTAAATTACCTGCTCTTACCTGTTAATTATGTACATATGAAAGTTATTACCACCTATTTAGTATTACCTATGTCTGCATTTTTCACTGAAAACATTTGTTCCTAGTCTATTATTTGACTAATTTTTTCACATACACAACTTCTTTTCCTTAAAAAAAAAAAAAACCAAATCTCATCAACATCTCTTTTGTAATTTTCTCTGTTGCTCCCACATTTGGGACATCCTCCCTACTCCAGCCATTTGATAAACATTTAAATCAATATTTTTCAGTTTGAATTTAACTCTGATTCACTAGTGATTTATTTAGGAGTGCAATGGAAAGATTTAAACTGCTTTCAAGCTGTGTCAGCCTACTTATTGAAAAATTCATCTCTTTCCTATTGATTTTTGAGCTTTTTCTATCATAAATTTATTTCATTCTTTTTATATATAAAATGGTGCTATGCCTGAAATAGTTATTCTGTCCCACTCTTACCCCATCACCGCCATATTTTCACTACTGGAGCTTTACCATGTGTTTTACTTGGGGGCTTGGCCTGTCTTCCTCACCGCACAGCAGTATGGTGCTGCTGCAGAGATAAGTGCTTGGGACACAATAGAACTGGACTTAAATCCCAGCTCTACCCTTTGCTCGCTGTGTACCCTGGAAGAAGTTATTTAACCTCTCTGGGCTTTAGTTTCCCTGTCTCTAAACTACCATCACCTATCTCATAGAGTCATGATTAAGATTTTATGAGATAATGCGTTCAAGTGCATGTGGAATACAGGAAACAGGCAGTTAAAAGAATTGTGTTTCCTCTTGTTTCACATTTTTCTTTCAAGTTCTTGCTTATTTGGTCTCTTAAATAGACTTTAGATATAGTAGGTTATTATCCCTAAAGTCACTTGGCCTTTCATTTGGAATTTAATGTAAAATAACCGAAGAATTCATAACCTGGTAATAGTAAATGTTCACATTCAGAATTTTAAAACAGAAGTACTTGATAGGATATGAGAGTAATTTTTGATAGGAGGGCAGAGTTTAGAATCCAAGTAGATTTTAGAACACCAAAGATGAATAATTTGTGCAGTGAAAAGGTAACAGAAGGGAAGCAAAGAAAGAAAGAGGACCTAAAAACAGAGTACCCAGGGCTGACCCCACTGTGGGGACTGTCATTCCCATAGTGTTTGAGAAGCTACCAAAGAAAAGGACACTGGAGTCTGGCTTTTAGGCTTTGGGCAGCTACTTCTACTCATTCTCTTATTTCCTGAAGGCAACAGTGGTTTTTCCTTTACTGGGAAAGTCAGCCTGAGTCACTCTGTGAAAAGCAGGATAAAATATGGACCACTGAAAATCACTGAGAAACTAGATCAGTGAGACAACTGCACCATCAATTCAAGATTCCAGAAAGTCATTGTGGATGGTATGAATTTGCAGATGTTATGGCTCCTCCTCAAAGGCAATGAAGAATGTTTAACCTTTGGATATGTTACTTGTGAGACCAATTTAAAAGCATGCATTTAAAAAGACCTTTGATTCTGGTTTCCTTTCCCAAATGCAAATAGCCCCAGGTATATACATTGAATATAAATGAATAAAGCCATAAATTAAGGGTCAACTTGCCATTTATCTCTTTAACAGCTTGTTAAATAAATTAATGTAATTAGGTTATAATATGCTACTAAGATCATGGCATCTGATCCCATCACTTCATGGCAAATAGATGGGGAAACAGTGGACACAGTGGCTGACTTTTTTTGGTCTCCAAAATCACTGTAGATGGTGATTGCAGCCATGAAATTAAAGGACGCTTACTCCTTGGAAGGAAACTTATGACCAACCTAGACAGCATATTAAAAGCAGAGACATCACTTTGTCCGCAAAGATCCGTCTAGTCAAGGCTATGGTTTTTCCAGTGGTCATGTATGGATGTGAGAGTTGGACTATAAATAAAGCTGAGTGCTGAAGAATTGATGCTTTCGAACTGTGGTGTTGGAGAAGACTCTTGAGAGTCCCTTGGACTGCAAGGAGATCCAACCTGTCCATTCTAAAGGAGATCAGTCCTGGGTGTTCATTGGAAGGACTGATGTTGAAGCTGAAACTCCAGTACTTTGGCCACCTGATGCGAAGAGCTGACTCATTTGAAAAGACTCTGATGCTGGGAGGGATTGGGGGCAAGAGGAGAGGGGACAACAGAGGATGAGATGGTCGGATGGCATCACTGACTCAATGGACATGGGTTTGGGTAGACTCTGGCAGTTGGTAATGAACAGGGATGCCTGGCGTGCTGCAGTTCATGGGGTCACAAAGAGTTGGACACGACTCAGCGACTGAACTGAACTGAACTGACGCTGCCTGGAAACAGGAACCAAACACTGGAGTGCCATGGTGTTCGGCAGCAAGCCACCTTCAGTGACAGTCAGCCACCATCACTGAGCGCTGCTTCAGCCAATCCACAGATTTATTCAGAAGAGAACCTAATTGGTGAGCATGTTTCTTTGGCCAGGCGTGAAGTGAAGGCCCCTGCAGATAACATTTCAGTGCTCTGTCCTGCCAGGGCCTCAGTCTAAGCCTGGGCTAGAAAGTGATTGAAAGGATCTCTTGGGGTCGGTGAAGATCGTAGAGGAATTCCATGGTCAGTCACTGATGTGTATCTCAGAAAATGTGTGACTCAGAAGTAGTAAGAAGTCTGCCAGCCCTGAGGAGAGAGGGGACCACCCTCATGAGAAGGGCTCCCATTAGGTCAGGCCTGTGCTCCACATGGAGGTAGGTGTCTGAGCTTCCTGGTCTGATTGATTCCAGCATCTTATCTGCCCATCACCCAGCTCTACAGCATCGCAGGAAGTAAAGGTATTGTGTCAGGGTTTGTTTTCTTTGAGAAGAGAAAAAGAGGAAGATGTATTAAACATAGAAACTCCTTTAAAAAATTTACAACCCTTGTATCTGAACTCCCTTATTTTTATGGGCTCAGTCTAATCCACTTGTTAATGAAAAATTTAGCACAGTTGAGGCAGGTATAGAAGAGATGGCTAAAAACTACTTTGACTTTTACTGCCCTTTTGTACTGATTTTTTTTCAAGTCATCCACTTGGATTTTTCTGAACTTTCTCATTTTAAGCATAGTCGAAGGATATTTTGGATAAACATCCCAAGTCTTGAGAAAACATACTTTTAACATACTATGACCAAGACACTTCAATTGTAGTATTTCCCCCACCAAAGGGTACAGCTGTATTAAAAAAAAAACAACAAAAAAACCCACAGGAAATGGAGAAGGAAACAGTCATAAAAGAAGCAGAGAGAGATTCTCAGAGGGGGAGCTAGGATTCTATCGGTAGGAGAAAGTGAGGTTTATTCAGAAGTAACAGGAGAAAATATTTGTCTCTTAGTCCCCACTCCAATGGGACTCCCACTCCCACTCCTATCAAGAGAAAAAGGTGATCCTTAGGAGCATAATGGGGTAAAGAAATAGAAAGAGAAGAAACATTCTAGGAGGAAAAAGCGGTTTAGAAATGCAGTTGGCAGCACACTTTCAAGGAGGCCTTGGGAGCTGCAGCCACCACGGTGAGGGGAGGCCCCTCCCAGGGCAGCAGGGAGGCTCCAGGGAGGGAGAGCCGGCACAGTGTGGGAGCAGGGCGGGGCGGCATTACCCGAGGAGCACCTTACCCACCTCTGCCAGACCGTCACCCGACTTGGCAGCAGCAGGGAGGTCGAGGAGCAGAGACTCAGCATGGATTCTGCATAAGCGTTCTTTAAGATCAGTGTTTTGTGCTAGGGCCTGGAACACGTTAAAAATAGTGGGGCTCTGTTAATCAATGGATGTTTCCAAAAGCACAGCGCGTAAGCTCAGTGTGGAGGAGCCCTCAGGGGCGCACCTCCTGGACTTCTTTCTTGAACGTTATCCAGCAGGATACTACTGGTGCTTGGCAGATACAAGCGATTAAACACTGGGAATGCAGACCCTTCTTGACTCTCATTTCCAGGGACGAAAGTAAGGGTTAGTAAGGCTTTTCTTTCAGTGGAGAAGGAAATCGCACACACCTATAAGGCCTTACTGCTCTTGGTTTCTTGGCCCCTCCTCCTTCTCAGCTGCCTTCAGTCTCTTTGAACAGCTCCCCCTAAAGATTCTGAGCTCCTTTCTTATCTGTAATAAAAACCTCACCTCCATGTGACTGGCTGTACTTCAATGTTCTGTCACACTGGTTGAATAGGGTCTTAGAAAGTGTGCTGAGAAGCAAGATTTTGCAGAGGATTAATTTTACTCTTTTACAACATAGGTATTGATTGTTTTATATTCATTCTTCATAACTAAGACAGTCTATTTAAAAAAAAAATAAAAGAGCGAGAGCTCACTTACCTGGATAGGGGCTAAGCACCAGGGCCCTGGGAAGGGGTTGTGAGCTCTTGTCAGCCCTCCTGGACCTCTTTCACTTCTTCTCCCTGGGCAGGTCTGAGTCCCCCGCCCATCCTCCCAGCTAGGAAGGTAAAGGAAGGTGTTTTCCTTCATGCTGGTTTTCCCTGTGCTTCATGACCAGCGTCCTTCAAACGATCTGTCTTTGAAAGGGACAACTTCACCTGATTGTCTCCTACCCACTCCCACAATCAGTATCCCAGGTGCCTGTACACAGATCTATCCTGTCTGTCTGTCTTCCTGACTTTCTTCTGAGAAGCTCAAAGCCTTTTCCCATCCATCAGGGCCCATAGGGTACACCTATGAGAGCACAGAAGGATGTTCATATCTCAACTGCCTGGATCTCAAAAAGAATTTTGGCTTTATTTTTTAGTATCCACAGTTGGAATGAATTATTTGGAAATTCTGAAGGGTCATTTAGGAAACACTGTGTAAATGTGCCTTAAAGCACACAACTACATTTAAAAACCTCTATGGGGCACTCACTTTGGCCAATATATTGCTGGCATCTTACACAATGGCTAGAATCTCCAGATAGCCTGAAAAACATGCTATTTTAGTAGCTTCTCTTTCCTTTGTGAGCCACAGGTAGGAAACAAAACAAAACAAAACACAAAGTTTGTACATTCAACACAGATTCATTCTGATAGCCCTGAGATAACTCTCAAATTTTTATTTTTAAAAAACAAGCCTTGAATCTAACCAGGAATCCAAGACAAAGAGAAGTAAATGATCATTCCATTTTATCTCAACTTTCTAATGACTGTGGCCAGGGACACCATGGCCAAGTGGGTCTCATGGCCTCTACCAGGCCAGCAGATTAACAAAATGAAGCTGGACCTCACACAGGAGGAGGGCAGGGAAGAGGAAGACCACAGTGAAAGGGACGCTGGGAAGCCCATCAGAGGTACCTTCTAAATGCACTAAAAGCCAACCTGCTTGGAACAATAAGAAATGCTTTCCCTCCCACCCTGGCAACCAGTAATCTGTTTATTATCTCTGTATGTTTGCTTTTCCAGAATATCATATGAATGAATCAGTACATAGGCTTTTCAGGCTGGCTTATTCCAGTGAGCAATATCCATTTATGATTCACCCATATCTTGCATGGCTTGAGAGCTCATTTCTTTTTATTGATGAATAATATTCCATTGGGTGGCTGGGCCACAAAGAAATGACACAAGTGAATAAAGAAATGCTTTTTACCACTAAAAATAAACTTAAAAAAAAAGTAAAGAACCACCCTGCTTCTCTCAAACCAAAGTAGCAGACTGTGTGTGACTGACTGTCCATTACAATCCAAAAAGGGGTGTTTCTACCTCTCAGCTGACGACATTAAGACTCTAAACATGGAGTCAATCCATATTATTTTCTATTTCTTTCAAACATAACATACTGGGAATGTTCAACTGAGTGAATACACCTTTAAGTACCTTACAATGACAGTATGTATCCATGTTAATGTATTAACAGTTAACATTATACCAAAAGCATCACTTTACTTCTCTCGGTAACATGATGAGTAGGAAGCATAAGTGGGTATTTTCTAGTTCTCTCATTGCTTGAGTTAGCGTCTGAAAACAAGACCCTAAAATTCATCTCCCCTACCTGACCCTACATAGAAAGGTCAGTATCACTTCAGAAGGTAATTGTGCATGCACACACTCTCTCTTTTCATAGTAAGGATTCTACATAGAAGTAAAGCATAGGAGCAAATAAGTATGTTCTTTTAAAAGTTCTCCAGCTTTTGAAAGATTTAGAGTGAACAATCAGATACCATCAGCTATTCAAAATAGAATGCTAGGACACTGCACTTCAGTGGAGCCCAGTTCCGAGGATTAAAACTGCAATCAATGGGGAAAAAAGGAGAGCGTGAATGACAGGCTGGCTCACTGAAAACGTTTCAGGCTTGGCAGTGATTTTTCTGTTTATTAAGAAGGCACAGTGACTGCCTGACACTCCTTATGACTCATCTCTTTGTGCCCACGAGGGGAGTAGGTGGGAGCTAAATGTTTGTACTATCAAATCAAATCACTTGCCTGTCTTTGAAAGAGATGGGCTGTAAATAGGTAAACAGGATTAACCCTGGGCGGTAGAGAAGAGTGTGAATTCAAAGTTTCACTCTGCTGCCTGTATCTATCAATTTGGAAAATCAGTCAAAGCTTGTGAAATCTTAGGTATGGAAATCTGCAAACCATGAGACTTTGTAAGCATTAACAAACAAATGTCTATAAGACAAACACATAACAAAAGCTTTACAAAAACAGAAAACTCAAGATAAATAGGAGGAAACCAAACAGAGTATCTAATGCTCAATGAAATATTTGCTACTAAGATTTGGGGTAGGCTTAGCTTTGGTGTTTAGAATAGGCAGAGCTGATGAAAGGTTAGAATATAATTTGGATAATGTATTTGGTTTTCTCATGAATTTTCAACACAACCATGGCAATGGAAAACATAAAAGTTCATGAGCCCAGACACACTGTCAGGCATTGCTGTGACACAGAGATGTAACTTACGGATGACAGGGCATGCTTCAGACCAAGGACCTGGGCAGAGGGGGAGGCGGAAACATCTTGCTCCATCAGTTGCTTCAGTTTCTCTCTCTCCGTTGATATGGTATTAAACGCTGACCTTAAAGTGAAGTAGACTATAAAGATATAATCATTATAAAAAGAATAAAGGAAGAGGCATAATTAAAAACAAGAAACAGAGAATTCTTATAAAAGAATTTAGAAAAGTAACAGTCATGAATATTTCCCTTTCAGCAAATGTACCCTATTGTGACTTTAAAAAATACATCTGAAATGTACAACACCAAACGTGAACCCTAATGTAAACCATGGGCTTATGATGATAATGATGTTTCAGTGCAGGTTTGCTGATGCTCAAGAAATGGGCCGCTCTGCTGGGATGTTGATAGTGGACAAGGTTGTGTATGTGTGTATGGGGGAGTGGGTATGGGAATACCAAACATCTTCCTCAGTTTGCTGTGAACCTAAAACTACTCTAGAAAATAAGATCTATTAAAATTTTGAAAATTACACACATTTGTCAATTCCAAAGTCCCTATCCACTATAAAATTCCATTATGACCTGTTACCAATATATTCTGACACTTGAAAGGACTATACTTTTCAATTATCAACATTTAGTTTTATTTGTATCCCTAGTGACTGGACATGTCTGTAAACACAACTTATTGGGATGTCAGAAGGAAAATGGTAACAAGGCAGAGGAGAAACTAGACAGCACCTTAATTTGTTGTCCAAAATTAATCACTAGTGAGAGTCAGATAGACTTTGTGTACCTTGCGACTTTGTGTGATACCCTGAAAAAGACACACTGTTATTTTTGTTGAACACCAGCCAAGGATAGACCATCTGAATCTGATCATGAGGAAACATCAGACAACCCTAGAATGAGGACCATTCTATTTTTAAAAATTGGCCTGTATTCTTCAACAGTGTCATTTCATCAAAGAAAAGAAAGACTAAGGAACTGTTTCCAATTAAAGAAGACTAAAGAGGTATGCAAGTGAAGAGGAACTAAAAAGCCTCTTGATGAAAGTGAAAGAGGAGAGTGAAAAAGTTGGTTTAAAGCTCAACATTCAGAAAATGAAGATCATGGCATCTGGTCCCATCACTCTATGGGAAATAGATGGGGAAACAGTGGAAACAGCGTCAGACTTTATTTTTTTGGCTCCAAAATCACTGCAGATGGTGACTGCAGCCATGAAATTAAAAGACGCTTACTCCTAGAAGAAAAGTTATGACCAACCTAGATAGCATATTCAAAAGCAGAGACATTACTTTGCCGACTAAGGTCTGTCTAGTCTATGGTTTTTCCTGTGGTCATGTATGGATGAGAGAGTTGGACTGTGAAGAAGGCTGAGCACCGAAGAATTGATGCTTTTGAACTGTGGTGTTGGAGAAGGCTCTTGAGAGTCCCTCGGACTGCAAGGAGATCCAACCAGTCCATTCTGAAGGAGATCAGCCCTGGGATTTCTTTGGAAGGAACGATGCTAAAGCTGAAACTCCAGTACTTTGGCCACCTCATGAGAAGAGTTGACTCATTGGAAAAGACTGATGCTGGGAGGGATTGGGGGCAGGAGGAGAAGGGGACGACGGAGGATGAGATGGCTGGATGGCATCACGGACTCGATGGAGGTTGAGTCTGAGTGAACTCTGGGAGTTAGTGATGGACAAGGAGGCCTGGCGCGCTATGATTCATGGGGTCGCAAGGAGTCGGACACGACTGAGTGACTGAACTGAACTGAAAGAGGTATGATAGTTAAATGCAATCTATGACTACAGACTAGATTCTGTACTGAAGGGGAAAGGGATATTGCTATAATTGACATTGAATATGAAAGGCAGAATAGGTAAAAGTACTATTTCGATGCTAAATTTCCTGAGTTTCATAACTGAACTGTGGTTAAGGAACAGAATATTCTTATTCTTATGAAATATACATGATAGTATAAATACATAAAAAGAGATGACATATGAATCCTATTTTCACATGGATCAAAAAAATAAACAAATGCACACATGTCTGCATGTGTATGCATGTATGTGTATGTTTGTGTTTGTGTGTCTCTGCACGTGTGTGTAGAAAGACAGAGATAAATGTGGCACAATATTAAAAATGGTGAACTTGGGTAAAGATACCTGAGTTTTTAAATTACTCTTGCACCTTGTCTGTAAGTTTGAGATTATTTCCCAAAAGGTGTTAACTACCCTTTTCCTTATTAGTCTTTTCACCTGCCTGACCCAGAATCCCCTGCCTCTCAACCTGGCATTCAGCACTTGGTTCACTTGAGTGAGCGTTTAGGTCCAATGAGAGCTCAGTGTCATTAGGCACTCAGATGCCTGAACTAAAGTTTTAAAAACTATTCTCAGGTACAGTAAAAAAATACACCAAGTTTTGATCATATAATGTACAAGTTGTCTCCAAGGAATAACACAACTGTCATCTGAATTATTGATCATGGAAATCACATTTGAATATTATCTTTCCAATCTCCTTTATTCTATACTGTTTTAGAGAGGCAGGAAGAGGGAAGAGGCTGATATATACTTATTCTCTAATGGTCTGGCATACTACTGAATTCCCCGGGGGCTGCATTTTTAGAGGCACTGCTACTTAGGAGTGGCCAATTCAGCATCACAGAAATTAAACATGCATGACTGACTTGCTCCCCCTCACTCCACAGCCATGCAGACAAGTGAACCTCTCTCAGTAGGCCATCCCTGAACTTGTCTGAGGTTGTGGTGTTTACTCAGACTCAGAACTTCTTCACAAAATCACAGGACAAATAAGGAATTTACTCAAATGCAAACATATTAATATGATGCTTCTGGTGACCAAAGATGGCGTCAATAGGTACTGATTTTTCTAATAGTGTCTATGGAACAAGTTTAAATCTCTGATTTAAACAATTCCATTGAGCAAAATAATGGCCAGCGCAATAGAGCCACCAATAGTGTGGGTTCCAGCAGCAGTACTGGGCTCTTCCCAGCTCCAACACTTATCCACTGTAAGACTTCAGACAAGGATATGATGCACCTGGACCCCAGTTTCCTCCCTTGTAAGTAGGGACAATAATTGCATTTACTTCATAAGATCATTATGGTGATTAAGCTAAAGCACTTAACCTAAAGCATCACATATTATACATAATAAATGCTATTGAAATAATAATAGTGATGGTAATAAAAGAAGCATACAAGGATGAAAGTGACGATGACTGCAGTTGTTTGAAATACGGGCAGCAGTTTTTAGATATCTGAGTCTCTTGCTGGGACATCATTTATAAGTAAATGCACACAGGGTATAAGTTCTATTCATGAGAGACTGACTAGAATCGGTTGAGCAGTAGGAGCAGTGGAAGCTCTTAGCTGGTGAGCAACCAGCCCAGCAGCTAACTGACAAACTGCACTTCAGGTTCTATTAGATGGCCATCCCATCCCTGGCAACCCCACAGGATCCCCACGACCATCTGAGTGGGTCCTTGGGGAAACATCTCTTCACTGTTATTTCTTGGTAAGTTTCCTTAGTTTATTATTATAATTCTTTTCATAAAACATACTGGTTTTGGTATACAACATAATGATTCAATACTTGTATACATTTCTAAATTATCAACAGAATAAATCTAGTTAACATCTGTCACTTTACATAAGTACAAAATTTTTTTCACTGACATGTTAATTGCATAGACGTGGCACTCAGCTGGTTGCCACTTTAACAAATCAATTCCTCTGGCTTTCAGATGGCCTGCATAAAGCAAGGTATTCAACCAAGCTAGAAGACTGGGGCTTCCTGATGGCTCAGATGGTAAAGAATCTGCCTGCAGTGCAGGTTGAATACCTGGGTGGGAAGATCCCCTGGAGAAGGGAATGGCTACCCACTCGAGTATTCTTGCCTGCAGAATCCCATGGACAGATGAGCCTGGTGGGCTATACTCCGTGGGGTTGCAGAATTGGACATGATCGAGTGACTTTCACTTACTTACAGAAGGTTACTATTAAAAATTTTAAATCAGAATATACACTTTGGCTCAAAATGTACAGCTAACAAGACTGTTGAGGGCATAAGACAAGCAGAAAATAACTCACAAAGTCACTATACTTAAAGTCTTAAGTGCTTTCTAAACCACCTGAAAAGGGGGCTCAGGGGACCAAATCAGGCACTAAATTTCTTAAATGACTATTTAGACCCACTCAGAGGACAATAAAACAGTCCTTTACAGCAGTCTAATGATCCAGCACACACAGAGCAATGGTTAGAGGCTGATCATGGGAGACCACATTTACATTAACTACTAATGACACAGGATCCCAGAGGTCAGAAATATTTTCTGTGGCAGAAGTTTTAATTTCTAACATGATACTATAGAAAAATCAAAAGTTAAAAAAAAAAATCTAATGAGTGGATCACATCCATGGGTATCTGATCATAAACAAAGCCATATAGAAAATTTTAGATGCTCAGAGCTACAAAGGACCTCAAAGATCACTAAGGCCCCCTGCTGCATAGAAGGACCAGCTCCTCTCACCTCTAAACCTTCTTGCCAAATAGCCTTTGGGCTCATGTTTGGAGCATCTGCTGTCCCCTAAAGCCATCCACTTTTGTTTTTAGACTCTTCTTGTGTTAAGAAAGTCCATCTTTTTTCTAAGTTAATGTTCACCTCAGTGTCTCTTTGGCAAACAGAACTAGTTCCTCTTTCATGGAGTGTCTGAATATCGAAAGGAATTATGACACCTCTTTCCCAGACTATCTTTAGCCATTTTCTCAAACACTCTCTCTGTACTAAGAGAGTGGGACATAGGCTGAGCTTTGGACAGATCGGAGCACCATAAGCATCATATGATCAGTTGCGTGCTTAGTCGCTCAAGTTGCGTCTGACTTTTTGCAACCCTATGGACTTCAGCCCATCAGGCTCCTCTGTCCATGGAATTCTCCAGGCAAGAATACTGGAGTGGGTGGCCATGCCTTCCTCCAGATCTTCCCATCCCAGGGATCGAACCCAGGTGTCCTGCATTGCAGGTGGATTCTTTACCATCCAAGCCACCAGGGAAGCCCCATATGATCACTCTCTCTCCCATTTCCACGGGCTTCCATGCCGTTCTTCTACTGACTTAGTGAGAGCAGAGCTGGCATGTTTGGTTGGTGAAAGGTGGTGCTAAAGGACACCTATACTCCTAACTGCCCGTGCTCTATTTAATATGCTCCAGTTTCTCTACACTAGAAAAGAAAATGCTCTTGAAGAAGACAGTTATAAATACCATGGACATGGCTCTATGGAAGCAGTGAGGTACAAGGGAAAGATATTGTGCAATGAAAGAAAGGTGAGCTGAAATCCTACCACTTATCACATAGTTGCTATTTAGATTTTGGACAAATCCTTGGTTTCCACATCTGTGTGTGTGGATAATGCCCATATCTCAAAAGGGCTTTGAGGAAAATGAGAAAACACATTATTATATAGCACCCAACCTACAGTAGGGCTCCTCCTTTTTCTTTCTTTTTAATGAAAACTACATTTTGGTGAATTCTTTTTCTTTTGGCTGCATCATGTAGCATGTGGGAGATGTTAACATCTAAAATATCTAAGATGATCTCATCTGTAATCTTGTTTCTCTTAATTCTCAAACTGCATAGGACATCCATAGTTTTAAAACACTTCTGAATCCATATTCTACACAAATAGTTCTTTCATTTAGTTATATTAGGCAATTTGGTTACTTATTTACTGATAATTTATATATTTGGCTTTTAGTCAATGCTTCCATAAGCTCAAAACAGTTAATAAACGACCACTCAATGAAAACTCAACACAGGAAAAGAATCCAGGAACAAAAGAACAGCAAATAATCTAAAAGAGTTTCATTTTGTTCTACTGAAGATTTCTCTCACTGCAAACTCCTTTCACAGGTTGCAAAAGACGTATTTTAAAAACCTCATTTTTTTTCCTTGCCAAGGTAGAATGTGATTACCTTCTTCTGTTCGGAGCACCCTGACCCCAGTCCTATACTAGTTCTTGCTTTCCCATCCTAAATCTACTCACCATTTCTGCTTCTGCTGCTAGTAGAACACTTTTTTCATAAAATCCCATTGTAACAATAAGCAATAGAATAATTTCCACTCAGTGAAAATCAATTATTCATCAAAGACAATTATAGAATTTTTGAGAGCCCAAAGAGTCAGGATGGCTATTTCAGGACATTTAACAAATGAGGCAACTGAGACCCAGAGAGGTGAAAGTGCCACAGTTAATAACAGAGGTACTTAGTCTAATGCAAGTTTTCTGACTTAGCTGGTATAGAGGGTTAGCTCCAAAGAGGCTTACTATTTGCATTGTTTGCTGATGTATGTTTCTCAGGAAGTTTAGTTCCAGACTGGCCATAGCGGATAGCAGTTTGGGGAGGAGGGAGAATTTCCATAATAACATTGAAAATCTTTAAATCATTAAGTTAAACAAAGCTGACAGATTTCCCTGCTGCAGGACTTCTCAGGGTCTTTAATATTTACTGTTTCTGGTGTAAATGCAAAGCAGATTATAATCAGCAACATTTTGCAAACATTGTAAACCATGGAATTTTGTTTGTTAAAGTGTTTTATGGGCAATGTGTTCCATGAAATACATTTTGGTATATGGAAAATTCCAAGCACAGAGGAGCCTGGTGGGCTACAGTCCATGGAATCACAAAGAGTCAGACACAACTGAGTGCGTATGTGCACACACATACACACACACAAGCTAATATCTGTAAGGCAGATTATTTACACTTTTAGATTTTAGTATATTTTGTTCTCTGTTTGCTTGTGTGTGTGTAAACATAGACACAAAGCCAGACACATGAACCAATGACACAGCATAAAATCAAATTTATAGTCAACAATATACTACAAACACTTTTTAGGATGGGTGTATATTGATTTTCTACCTCCTGATTCAACTTCTGTGAAACAGGGAGAATTCAGATGTATTTAACATGTTGAAGAAAAAGTAGGTAAAACAGACTATTTACAATACCAGTGGAATTCTTGCCTTGAGTTCAGCTGTTTGAAATCACAGTCAATAGATTAGTGATACAGTTAAAAAGCACAATAAAAATTGTCAGTAACAAAACCAGGCTTACAAAAGAAGAAAGGTCAATATGTTTCAAAAGTATGAATGGAAGTGAGAAAGAAAGCAAGGTCACAGGACACAGAGGGAACCTGAGAACTGTCTTTATTTTGTGAGGCCTCTGAGTTACAACCTGTGTAAATTTAACTCCCTGAGATCTTCCAGTCTGGGCAAGAACACTAAAACCACAGGAATGAACCCACACTTGCTGGGCTGCTTATAGAATTTGCTGTCTGCAAGGCAGTGGGGCTCAGGGTGAAGTTGAATAGGTGCTCCTGGACCTTTTCTCAGAGCACAAATCCTGCAGCCAGCTGCTTTTCACAAAGCCCGAAAGACAGCTGGCTGATGCCCATGACCTTGCATGAGGTCGGGCCCACGAGTGGGAGGATGGGACCAGTGTATCCAGTCAGTATAGCAACTGCTGTCCTGCTAAAGAAGCAACTTCTTCAAGGTAGGTAAAATTAAGCTAGTTCTCTTCTGCAGGGATGCATTATCTTCTCATTTTTAAAAGGACAGCTCATATTAGTAAAAAGTAATGGCACTGTGTACACAAATTCCCTCCCACACAACCTAAAATGAAACAACTTGATTCCAAGGGGTCCAGAGAACACACAGTGGGATGTATGAAGGTTCTTTAAAGGGGCTGAGGCAGGTAATTCTTCCCATTTTATAGATAAATCATACAACCGCACCGCAAAACATGGACAAAGTTCTAATGGTCGCTTGGACAAGAGTTTGAGGTGGGAATTTGTAAAGAGCATAAAATGGTTTCCTCATAACCAACACATTTTAGATTTAGAAGGTAAGGAAAGAGGGAAAGGAATCAGTGATATAAGGAAAATTCTGGGCGATAAGAGGAAACAGGAAATGTCTTCTCTTATTTCAAGCACTGTCCCCCATTTAATTAATTTTTAACTCATTTTCTCCTTTAAAAAATGATAATATATGAAAAAAATTTTTTAAAGCAGAAAGAAGATAATACAAAGAATGCTCAAACTACTGCACAATTGCACTCATCTCACATGCTAGTAAAATAATGCTCAAAATTCTCCAAGCCAGGCTTCAGCAATACATGAACTGTGAACTTCCAGATGTTCAAGCTGGTTTTAGAAAAGGCAGTGGAACCAGAGATCAAATTGCCAACATCTGCGGAAATCATCAAAACACCAAGAGAGTTCCAGAAAAACATCTATTTCTGCTTTATTGACTATGCCAAAGTGTTTGACTGTGTGGATCACAATAAACTGTGGAAAATTCTGAAAGAGATGGGAATACCAGACCACCTAACCTGCCTCTGAGAAACCTATATGCAGGTCAGGAAGCAACAGTTAAAACTGGACATGGAACAACAGATTGGTTCCAAATAGGAAAAGGAGTACATCAAGGCTGTATATTGTCACTCTGCTTATTTAACTTCTATGCAGAGTACATCATGAGAAATGCTGAGCTGGAAGAAACACAAGCTGGAATCAAGATTGCCGGGAGAAATATCAATAACCTCAGATATGTAGATGACACCACCCTTATGGCAGAAAGTGAAGAGGAAGTAAAAAGCCTCTTGATGAACGTGAAAGAGGAGAGTGAAAAAGGTGGCTTAAAGCTCAACATTCAGAAAACGAAGATCATGGCATCTGGTCCCATCACTCTATGGGAAATAGATGGAGAAACAGTGGAAACAGTGACAGACTTTACTTTTTGGGTTCCAAAATCACTGCAGATGGTGATTGCAATCATAAAATTAAAAGACGCTTACTCCTTGGAAGGAAAGTTATGACCAACCTAGATAGCATATTCAAAAGCAGAGACATTACTTTGCCGACTAAGGTTCGTCTAGTCAAGGCTATGGTTTTTCCTGTGGTCATGTATGGATGTGACAGTTGGACTGTGAAGGAGGCTGAGCGCCAAAGAATTGATGCTTTTGAACTGTGGTGTTGAAGAAGACTCATGAAAGTCCCTTGGACTGCAAGGAGATCCAACTAGTCCATTCTGAAGGAGATCAGCCCTGGGATTTCTTTGGAAGGAATGATGCTAAAGCTGAAACTCCAGTACTTTGGCCACCTCATGCAAAGAGTTGACTCATTGGAAAAGACTTTGATGCTGGGAGGGATTGGGGGCAGGAGGAGAAGAGGACGACAGAGGATGAGATGTCTGGATGGCATCACTGACTCAATGGACGCGAGTTTGGGTGAACCCCGGGAGTTGGTGATGGACAGGGAGGCCTGGAGTGCTGCAATTCAAGGGGTTGCAAAGAGTCGGACACAACTGAGCAACTGAACTGAACTGAACTGAAATCCTAATAGAGCAGAAAATGAACCAACTAAGAGTCCCTTCTCCAAGGACTTTCCCATATTCAGACAAGCACATAATATTTTCATCAAACACACTGGAAGAAAGAAACACAAAAAGAAAGAATACTCACTTACCTTTATGGGCAATATGACACAGATCCTCTTGCATTTTAGAAAACTCTGATGAGGTTTCAGAGCCATCAGAATAATTTTTCTCTTCTCCAAAATCTAGTGTAGACAAATTAGGATTGGAGGAATGCAGTCTTATTGGGCCAGAAAAAGGCTTAGGTACCTGAAGTGACACCAAAGGGAGATATTACTTTTTAGATGCAAATTGCTTAGACTATTCACTTGTTTCTATGATTGGAAAGTAGAAAAGAAGAACATTCTACATAACATTGTTTTTTATTGAGTGCTAACTTTCAGTATGAAAACTCAGCAAAACACTTGCCATGGCAACTTCCACTGGCTTCTTATGAAATACAATTGAGTGAGAAATCACATTTTTAATTGGAGATGATCATAACTTTAAAGCTATAGGTTTAAAATGACAGCTAAAGTGGCCAGGCTCTTTCTCATTTATATTCAATTCCTTCCTCCTTGCAATATCACCCAGGATCTAGGTTGCTAATATTAATAGTTAATGGAGTAGGTTTAAAAATGTTTTCTTTATCAGCACGTGGAGCTTCTACAAAACAAATCACCTTCTCAGATGTTTTGAACACAAATCTCTCTTTGCTTTGAAATTATTTCAATTCAATCCATAAAGTGCTTTAAACCAGAGTTACATAAGAGTATAACAGTTTCTATAAGTTCCTGATTTATTTTGACCCTAATAATGCTGAAGTTTAATATATAATGACTGAGCTGCAAATCTTGGCTTAGCTGTGCATTAGAAAAGTCAGCAGTCAGTGTTCTGCAATGAACTTCTGATGGAAGGTGGGAAGGTTGGAGAGAAGAGACAGTCTATCCAATGTCCTGCTCCCGAAGACTCCGGCCAGTGAGCTCGGAGGGATGGTGAGTCCACTGAGCCACAGAAAAGGTGGGACAGTGCACACAACCACAGCAGCCACAAATCAAGGTGCACACCCGGTGGGGAAGAGAGCAGGCAGGCTAAGCAGTAAAGAAGGGGAAACCAAAACCCTAGAAATGGCTGCAGTCACTCCAACTGCATCCCATTTTTCCTTTACTCAATATGCATGACATGCTTATTTTAGTATTCAGAAAACCCAAGCGATTGAATTCCTGTCTCTGCACAGGGTATCTGAGAGTAACTACAGCAGAGTCACTTTTCTATGGGCCCCAGCATGTGTCCCTGAGGAAACCAGCCTGGAGGGGGAAGCAAGGGTTACCTGCAGCATTCCTTTAGCGTCTTTGCCAAGAGCTCTGGACCGCCACCTCCTGTGTGATCTTTTTTCCTTTTGGGACTTTCAAAAGCTCCACCCTTTGTTTTAAAACAGGAAAGAGAGCACAGACAGTAAGATGCACCAAACCAACAGGGAAAGACACACCAGAGTGACCAACTCCATCCCCTTGAATTTGGCTGAAGCAACCAGCCAGAAAAACTTCCCTGTTAGTGAAAGGCTGGGAGGAGAGAGGAAAGCCTAAGAGTGCCAGCAGGCAAACAGAAATGGGCTCTGGCTGACCTGGATGGCATTGATAGCTGGTGCCGAATATGTCCGATGCAGGATGTCCATACTTTGCAGGAGCTGGCTCATCTCCACCAGGTAGGCGTGACAGTGCGCCAGGTCTGCAGGGCAAACAAGAGGAAAAGTAGGAGCCACTTGCCTTGCGTTCAACCTTCACTGTGCTAGTGCCAGCCATTTTTCTCATTGATCTATATTTGCTCTCACATATGTAAAGCTAGGAAATTTTACTTCCGTTTTTATAGGAGAGGCAGTAGAGTTGTGGTTAAGGGCATAGATCTAGAGAACCAGGCTGCCTCAGTTTGAATGTACTTAACGAACTGAATCGTGGCCAAATTACATAACTTCTCTGGGTCTCAGTTTCCTCACAGGCTTCCCAGGTGGTACTAGTGCTAAAGAATCCACCTGCCAGTGCAGGAGCTGGGCGTTCAATACTTGGGTGGGGAAGAGCCCTGGAGTAGGAAATGGCAACTCACTCTGCTATTCTTGCCTCAAAAATCCCATAGACTGGCAGGCTACAGTCCACGAGGGGATAATGATATTCTGAGCTCACAGGACAGTTGAGTCAAATAAGCTGATCAATGCTGAGTACTTTTATTGCTCATATTTACTGACAGGGCAACATTTTACAGCCCCAGATGTGATCCTATCTGCATTCAACAGAGACAAATGCAATTTTCAGGCGTCTTTCTCTGATAGTGGTTCTTAATCATGGTTATGTTTTTAAAAAAACTGGTGGGGTTCTTAAAATTACCTATGTCAAAGTCTCATCCCTGGTCAATTAAATTAGAATACTCCCAACCTCATTGATGACTTCTTTTTAGTTCCATAGGTGATTCTTAACTAAGGTTGAGAACACTGAGCTTCCATATAGCAAGAGTGGCTCCTTAGCAGAATCAGTTTGGAAATTGTGAAAAACTAGTGATGCCGGGGCCCCACCCTGCACTGATTTAAAGGGATTCTCTGGGAGAGGGGCCTGAGCATGGGTATCCTGGCATTTTATAAGCTTTCTTGCAATTCTAATGTGCAGCCAGGGTAGAGAACATCTGTTTGGCGAGGAATCTCCATTTGATTCACCCACTCACCTCTGGGCAGTGATTTATAAGTTCTTGGATGTGCATCAGAATCATTTTTGGCACTTAAGCCCTGGATTCTGTGATTTAGCAGTCTATGTGGAAATTGGGCATCACTGCTTAAAGAACAGAAAAGGAAACCTACTCACACACACACCCAAGGGAAGAAGGGAAGACATAAAACTCTAAAAGAGAGTGTCTTTTGTTTATCATGAGCACAAATCTTCATAAGCAAAATCTGACAGGGAACATAGACCAGTCTAGAGGGAGAATATAAATTCACCCGGAGTATAAACGAAATCAGGAAAACCTAAGAGCAGAAGTTTTCGACAGAAAGAAGCAAAAGTTTGGAGTCACTCTACCTTTGGAGCATTTTTCCATGTCCTCTGAAGACTGTAACCATAATGGAACTCGAGTCTCACCACCACAAGAAAATGATAAATTGCTTCCGGTTTGAAACGAATTCTGCTTTGATATACTGCTACGCTGTTCCACAGATGACAAAAGCACATTATAAATGAAAGCAGAGCCTGGTGGGAACACTTTAGGGTAAAGGATAATAAAGTGGGCTAGTTGCTAATGGAAGCCATCTGCCCGTAATGAGAAAGAAGCTTCTGGCAAAGCACTCCATCAGAGACCCTGAGAGCTCCAGCTGTCACCCGTGTGGCCACACTGTGCTACAGGCCCCTGAATTCTCCTCTTGCCAAATGATAACCATATGAAAAGATGACACAAATGCTGGGAAAGACTGTGTGGTTCTGTATGACTATAAATGCATCTCCTGCATTTTACAGCCAGAAAGCAAACTAAAGTCAAAGTGATCAAGGGAGAGTTAGGATGTTAAATCCCTCTGTGCATGCTCTTCTTCAGTTATGATCTCAGCATTAATAGATGCTCCTCTGGCCCTGGCTCTGACTGAAGGGACGCACAGACAAATAAAATCCTAGATCAAACTCATTCTGCTCCTCCCTGTAAACCTCTTCTTCCTCAGACACTGCCCCCAAGAGCAGACTCCCCGCCACAAAGCCACCTACTTCCTTCAGATTCATGATCGGCAAATCATTACCTTCCTACTTGAAATGGTGTCCATGGCCCCAGGACCAGAGTCTGTGACTGTAGATCCTGGGAAAAATGATTAACTTCGTGTGGAAACATGGCGATTTCATTCTGACGGTACATTCTGTGGTGGCGGAGTTTGGACACCCACTCATCAAAGACGTCCTCTGACTTTACCTAGATTGTGTTGGGTTGAAACGACACAAGAGTGTCACTCATCTAAGAAATAGTTAGTCATCCCATTGAGGTCATTCCTGGCACCTCTTCATGCTGACACATGCAGAACTGTGGAAGTACCAATTGGTTTACTTCGTTACATTCATGTAGTCTATGGAACAAGTCTATGGAGTAGGAGATGGAAAGCAAGAATGGTCTTCATAAACTCTACATTTAAGCATTCTATGAAAGAGCCAACTGTTATGCTATTATTAAGACATATTAAGCAAAAGCAAGTTGAAATTTATATTTATCCATCTCTTACAAGAAGAAAAAGAATTAGAAAAAAGGATATTTATCCATCTCTTAAAGCAGTTCCAAGTTCTACTGTCCCCATTTCTCATATCCCCACTGAAAACATTACACCATTTTTTATTAATAAAAAACCTCTTTTCTAATTCAGACTTTTCAGATCAATCTTCTTTGAACTGGAGAGAATGAATACATTCTTCTTGAAATATTTAACCTTGTTCATCTTCTCTGATAACAACATGTTAGTGAGGAATACATGTTAATGAATGTGAAGGTTATTTACAAGAACATTTCTCCCACTCTTAGAAAACAAAAATCTGATAAAGTATTATCAGTGATTTCCAGGATTTTTCAAACACACAAACTTTTAGCCATTCTCTCCATGACTGACTATCAATGTATAATTTCTATGAAGAGTACTGTTTGTATGTAGTAATTATTATAAAATACATCAAATGTGCATAAAAGTACTAAAAGAATATATGAAGCACCTATGCACCATAAATATCTCTTAATAGTCAATACTTCTGTGTATGTCTGATGGTGCATTAATACTTTCAAAATGAAAAGTGATAGACATCTATATATGAGAAAACAGAGACTCATGAAAAGGGAATATAAATGACTCCAAAAGAATACTCAGTAGGTTAACTTCCAAGAAGAAAAATCCAGGTCAATTCAGTTAAAATCTTTACTAAAGCTGTTACTGAGAGCAAGGATGTGGAAATAAATGTCAGCAACATCCTTCATTTAGGAAGTGTTTGGTTGACATCTATATTAGTTGTGTTGGTTAGAAATACACACAAGACTTGAAACCCCACCAGGTTCTACTGGACATGCCATTTACAGGTAGAAGCAACACAGACTCACATCTATTTGTCTTCTTTAAATTATGTTCTTGAAATGTACTTCATTTCCCAGACCTTGCTACTGGGCATTTTATAGGAATCCTGTGTCATTCTTTGTACTAGTCTACTATCAGAGGCCATTAAAAATCAGTGCCCAGAGCATTCCTCTTGACCCATTTTTTAACTGGGTTAAACAAGGCAGAAGAACAAAAGCACTTTCTTAAATAACTGACCAGGTTTCTGCGTTAGCCCCTTAGGCAGTCACAGGACTGCAGGTGCACAGCTACGTAACTCTCTGCTGCCCAGACCCTCTTCTATGATAAAGGGAGAGACTGGGACTGGGTGGCTCACATTAGAAACTGCCCAACTCTGAGACCATCAGCCAGGACCTCAGATAAGTCCACACACTCGTTCTCACAGGCATAACTGATGGTCAGAATGGACAGGAAACACAAACAGAACTGAATCAACACAAAAATATTAACCAGCATTTATCACGATATTAGTATTTGATGTATGTCGAGGCATTCTAGTTCTTTAAAAATTAGGAATTAATCATTGCTTTTACTCTGTTAACTAGAAGTGGTAAACCTTCAAAGATTTTAAAAAAATATTTTTGAAAAAAGATTATAGGTCTCTCCTTTGATTCACATTAGTTATTCTTAGTCAGGGGTATTGTGACCACCCCAGGGGATGTTTGATGACATCTGCAGACATTTGGGGGTTGTGATAATTAGAAAAGAGCTGTTACTGACATCTACTGGGTGTAGGCCAGGGCATCCTACAATGCACAAAACAGGCCCCCATGGCAAAGAAGTTTCCAGCCCACCCTCCAGATGTGCTGAAGGTGAGAAACCCTGCTCTAAACAATTATTACACCCATAAGCACAGGGGCTTAGGCTTAAAAAACAGTATAGATTTGACTGTCCTAGGCAGTCCATCAACTACATGTATGTGCTAAACATGTATTTGCCCAAGTGCCACAGACATGTCATGGGGAGGACAGGTATACACTAAGATGTGAAGATCATAATCTCATGCTTTAATTTTCCCAACTCTCAGCCCCCATTTCCAATATTCCAAGTAATTTGTCCAAGTAAGAAAGAACTCCTGCGTTTTCTCAATTAATTTATAATCCTCAGGTAACACCTAATAATTATACATAATAAATGAACCTATTGAGCTTACAGGGGGTCAGGCATTACACCAAGTTTTCTACATTCAGCTCCACAGGATGAGCAAAGTAGTTCCCACTGTGGGTGCGAGAAGTGGTGAGAAAACTAAGACTTTCAGAGATTCAATAATTTGTCAAAAGCTGAGAGCAAGTAAGTAGTCAGGTGTTCAAGATCTGAACCAGATCTGGATCTCCAAAGCTCTTGCTTCATGCTTTTAATTATCTATACAACCTGCAGCAGAAGGGACAGAAGAATGGAGTGAAGCACTCCATTTCAGAGACACTATTTAGAGACCCGTCCTTTAGGAGAAAAATCACTGTGGTATGAGAATTTTAATCCCTATAAAATTAGTTGACGTTGTAAGCCAGAGCTTCACAGACTAAAGATCATATTACATTTCAGGAAACATATTTTATTCTATGGCAAATGGTTCTTCACTAAAGATGGTACTGCCTGGGAGTACAGAGAATTTGTATTTGAAAACATGAAGGGTTTTTTTAGGTTACTGATGTCACAGTCACAATGGAGGATGGATATGAGGGAGAAGAGAGAGGATGTTGAATTTATTTAATAGAGTCCCAGCGTGAGAGACTCTCCTACCCAACGAAGAACTCCCATCCAGACAGCAATAGCATCCTTAGAAATACTTTCCTAATGAAGATCTTCTACACGTTGGCTGGATGTTCTGAAATTCAAAAGGTATCACCAATGATACTGTAACTGACGATTCCTTTGCAACATGAAGGATCTGTGCAAAGGAGACAGACCTGGGCAGCAGTCTCACCTTCAGATGGTAAATGTGCTCCTCGGTATCCAGGTCTATGCACTTGGATGACTTCTTCACAGACATCACCGAGAGCCCGACGTCGATGCAGCCATGCAGCTCTCTCTCTCTATCTGCAGAGGCACAGAGGGGCACCCATGAGAACCAGTGTTAAAGACCACCGGAACATCCTTGACCCTCCTTTCCCTCTCCCTCCCCTTCCACATCCACTAACGGTAAACACAACAGCCACACTTTTCCAGCACTTCGTGTGAGCCAGTGCTGAGCTGAGTGCTGTGCATGCGTCATCCTACTTAACCTAAAGGGGAGACTGGATTGCAGAGGGTTAAGTAACAAGCAGAAGGTAAGGAAAGCCGGAAGTCAGCCCTGTGGATTGACTCCCACAGCAGTGAATTCATCTGTTAATGGCACTGCTTCCTGCAGGATTTCTGGGGTCTAAATTCATTTGAAGTGATTTTAAAAGAGGAGTAACTTCGTTTTCTACCTCCGTGACTCTATTTCTGTTTTGTATTAGTTTCATTTGTACTCACTTTTTAGATTCCACATATAAGCAATATCATATGATCATATTTGTCTTTGTCTATCTGACTTACTTTCCTCAGTATGACACTCTCTAGGTCCATTCATTGGCTGCAAATGGCATTATTCCTTTCTTTTTCATGGCTGAGTAATATGGTTACAAGGGGGCAGTGTGGGGGGATGGGAAATTGGGAGGTTGGGACTGACATATACACTATATATAAATAACTAAAAAGAACCTACTGTACAGCCAGGGAACTCAATACTCTGTAATGACCTATGTGGGAAATAGAATCTAAAACAGTATGGGTGCATGTCTAACTGATTCCCTGTGCTGTACAGCAGAAACACAGCATTATAAATCAACTATACTCCAATAAAAATTAATTAAACAAAAATTTTTAAAGCTGAGTAAAACATAAAAATTAAAAGAGGAGTAAGGAAGCTAAGACAGGCCACTGTGGGTCAGGCACTATGGCACGTTTCTGCAGGTACCCCTACAAGGTGAGCACCGTGGAGAGGCGGGGAGAGGAAGGTGGGAGGAGAGAAGTGCTGGGTGAGAGAGGGACTCTCGTGCAGGTAGGACCAGCAGTTATCCTGAGCCCTGGTGGGCCGTTTGTCTGGTGTCCACACACAGGGGAATCTCCTGTCACCTTCACCAAGGACTTTCCCCACTAAACCCCTCAGTCCCCATAATAGTGGGAGGACACGTCCTGTGTTTTGATCCTGTTACCTCACTGGGAAGAGGTCTGTCCCCACTCAGAGAACCCCACAGTACAACCCTAAAACCAGAACCCACAGCTGGATGCCCAGTAGAGTATTGAGAGGGGCCCTCACACCTCCACTTGTTGGGTGAACTGAGCCCACGCAGAACCTAGAGAGGAGACAGAAGGGAGACAGGGCACCTCTGTTCTCTGAGAGAGAAACACCACCACCCTCATGGTTTCCAGCTAGGAAAATGCAATCCCAAATGTACTGTCTCATCCTACAACCACTGTGTGCGTGCTCAACCGCTCGGTTAGGTCTGACTCTCTGCAGCCCCGTGGACACCAGACTTCTCTGTCCATGAGGATTCTCCAGGCAAGAATGCTGGAATGAGCTGCCATTTCCTCCTCCAGTAATCTTCCTGACCCAGGGATCAAACCTGGGTGTACGGCACTGCAGGCAGATTCTTTACCGAGAGAGCCACTAAACTGTTGTGCAGCTGCCCAGTCGCATCTGACTCTTTGCGACACCAGTGGTTAGATGCCATGAAGTAAGTGGCAATGCCTTAACCATATGCATGTTGTCAGGCTCAAGAGCCTTCTCCATCCTCATCAAGGGAGTGCTAACCTTCTCTCCTTTCATGCAACATGACTAGCCCTGGAGAATTCTTCAATAGCATGCTGGATTAACAAGACCACTTACATCAGTTTGGTTCTTGGCATATTTCAAGATTCCTTTGTCCAGATAGAAGAATCTCTGTGGGGAACAAAGTAGAATTCATTAAAATATTCTATTTAAATGTCCTCCTCTTGGTCTCCTTGCTCAGCCTCAAATTAAACATACGTGCCTAAGAACAGGGCCTGAGTAGGGAATGTGGGTGCAAACAAAGGTGAGTCCCACGCCAGTTCTTACCTTATGCCAGCCTTTCAAGGGCCATTTTCTCTTTTTCAGCAAAAATCCTTTCTGTATTGGTGGCTCTTGGGTGTAATTCATCTCTCCCCTCAGTCCTTCCACCACTTCCCAGCTGTCCTGTTCCAATGAAAGAGTTCGGGCTCAATGATTATCTTTAAATGATTATCAGGCTCAATATATACATATATATCAATAGTAACATTAAGAAGCACTTGATC
Organism: Nanger dama; assembly: GCA_917880005.1. NCBI lineage: Eukaryota > Metazoa > Chordata > Mammalia > Artiodactyla > Bovidae > Nanger > Nanger dama. Next base: position 26,847,045 of record CAKJTW010000022.1, read on the forward strand.
CCATTTGTAAATCCATCCAAGATGATGAGATTGGCTGGGTGTGCTGGGGAAAAGAAACCCAGGCTTAATTTATATACAGTTCTTAGACTTTATAGATTTAATGCTACAATTTAGTGGCATCAAATTTGTCTGTTTTTCAGGAGCTCTTTGTCAGAAGGGAATGTCTCTTCCTCTTCTGGTGCTTGAACCTTGACAACCACAGCTAAAGGTAAGGATTTTGCTGTAAATTCTATTTTTGTTCCCTTGGCATCTTCAGTTATTTTCACTCACTACTAGACTTCAGTCTAAATTTGAACCCAAAGCTATAGACATCAAGATGAAAACTGGGCAGGAGGGATGGGGTGGCTGAGAAAATTGGCCCCAAAGCGTGAGACTGCATTGTGTTGGTAAACGTGACGAGTTGTTTGAAATAATGATTTAGGCACACTATCCCCAAATTCTAGGTATTTAAATTGTTGGAAATCTTGAAGCGTCAAAAAGGTGGTTCTGCAACACATATTTGCATCCTCTTTTCCCAGAAATTTTGTTTTCCTTTCTTTTGTTTAAAAAACTTGGGGTGGGGGCAGTGTGGAGGAGGGAACAATTATTGCTCTACTAAGCTGTTTGCAATTTGGGGGGACAAATAGTTATTATAATAAATCTTTCACTGTCAGCTGTTTAGGCTATTTCAAGTTGGCTAAAAAATAATTTTAAAAGGAATACGAAAGAAAAACACTAATAAGTTCTGAAAAGTTATCTATGTTCAATGTAGGATGCAGGATGCATGGGGCTGATGCACAGGATGATTCAGGTAGAGGATGTGGGGTGGGAGGTGGGAGGGGGCTTTGGCATTGGGAGATTGTGTTCACCTATGGCTGATTCGTGTCAATGTATGGCAAAACAAATACAGTATTGTAATTAAAAAAATAAATAAATTTAAAAAAAATAAATAAGGGGACATTAAAAATAAATAAATAAATAAATAAATAAAAAGTTATTTTCAAATGCTTGAAAATGCACATATTCATTGCAAAATTATCCCAAGGTAGACCAAAATTGGTAACACTTCAGTGGTTTTTAAATTTTTATTGTTATTATCTTTTGTTGAGATATACATGATATGTACAAATCTTAAGACTGCAACTTGAAGAATTTATAAACCTATACCTACCATCCAGATCAAAGAGAAAACATTTTTAACGCAGGATATTTTAATTTTGACAAACATGCATTTCCCCTCCTCAGGTTTACTGAGCTATTACTGACCTATAATATATGAAGCTTTAAGATGTACATGAGGTGATTTGACACACTTCTATTCCCTCACATAATTACTGTTTTTGTGTGTGTGTGTGTGTGGTGATAACATTTAAGATCTACTCTCTTAATGACTTTCAAGTATATGGTACTGTTAATTATAGTCACCAAGCTATACATTGGCTCCTCAGAGCATATTCATCTTATGGCTGGGAATTTGTACCATTAACCAGTATCTCCCCATTCCCTCCGCCCTCCACCCCACCCTGGCAGCCACCATTCTACTCTCTCCTTCTATGAGCTCCACATCTTTAGATTCTGAACATAGTGAAAACATGTAGCATTTGTCTTCCTCTGATTTATTTCCCTTAGCATAATGCCCTCAAGATCCATTCACGTTGTCATAAAAGGCAGGGCTTTTTAATGGCTGAATAGCATCCCATTGTATGTGTATGTATGTACATATATGGAATATATTGATGCTTACATTTCCATGGGATACATATACATCTCATATTTTCTTTGTCCACTCACTCATCCAGTGAGCACTGTTTCCATGTCATGGCTATTGTAAACAATGCTGCAATAAAAACTGGGGCACAGATATCTCTTCAAGAGACAAATGTGTCATCTGGCCAAATTTCATGTTGAATGACTTGCTCTTATTCAAATCTCCAGCCCACAGGAAAGTGGTAAAGACAGAGGCCAGAGGGGTTGAGAGATGACCTTAATTACCTGGGAGCAGAAGCAATTAGACCCAAGTCCTAAGAGAAAGACGGGGAGGGCGTGGAACCACAGGCAGTCCTGGGTGCTCCGGCTCAGTTTCCGTGATGTCCTCAAATTCAATACATGAAAAACACCCGGTTGCCAGAACACTTTCCTATTTTCGTGGCTGAACTCCCTTTGTATAACCGTCCCCAAAGATCTGCCTTATGTCTGATGCATTTTACTATGAATAAGGCTAAAGCTACACCCCAGAGTTTTGAAACATAGCATTGGTATTCCAGTATCTGGAGTTGTAAAAGTTGAATTCTTCAACAGAAAAAGCAAAACTTAGACTCAACTCTTAAATTAGAGGACTTTTCCAGAAAGGTAACAGTTTCAAATGAAATTCTTTATAGCAATTATTACTAATTATTTAAAGTCACTTAAATTTTTAAAAAGTCACTTACTTACATTCAATCAATAGAGAATGCATAATATTAAGTAATGAGAAGCCACACACACACAAATATTCTGCTCACATTTATTTCAGCTCAAAAAACCAGTCCTCAAAAAGTGTCTTGCCTGTCAAGATTTTAATGAATCTTTAAAATCATCAAGTTAAAAATTTCACCTCTTCTAGGAAGCCTTCTTCAGAAGAAAGTACTATTTCATCCCTAGAAACTGCACAAGTATTTCATCTTACCTTTCACTTACTTATGATAGTATATGCGAGGTTTTATCATCCCTAGATGGATAATAGACTCTTTGAGGGTGTGAAGTGTCTAGTTCACTTTTGATTTCCTCATATGCCTAATCTGCTGTCCAGTAAATACTATGCATCTGATTGACAAATGGATAAACCTGGTCCTGGAAGAAGGCTGTGAACAGATTAATGCTTGCACCTGAAGTGTACCAACAAAGGTCTGTTATAGTCAAATCTATGATTTTTCCAGTAGTCATGTATGGATGTGAGAGTTGGACCATAAAGAAGGCTGAGCACTGAAGAAAATTGATGCTTTTGATCTGTGGTGTTGGAGAAGACTCTTGAGAGTCCCTTGGATTGCAAGGAGATCAAACCAGTCAATCCTAAAGGAAATCAATCCTAAATACTCATCGGAAGGACTGCTGCTGAAGGAGCTGAAGTTCCAATACTTTGGCCACCTGATGCGAAGAGCTGACTCATTAGAAAAGGCCATGATGCTGGGAAAGATTGAAGGCAGGATGAGAAAGAGATGACAGAGGACGAGATGGTTGAATGGCATCACTGACTCAATGGATATGAGCTTGACCAAGCTCCGGGAGACAGTGAAGGACAGGAAGCCTGGCATGCTGCACTCCATGGGGTTGCAAAGAGTCAGACATGACTGAGCAACTAAACAGCAACAACAATACCTCTGGGCCAAATGACTCTTTACAAGTCAAATACAGCACAATCACACTTGAGAAGGAAACTTGAGAAAGGAGGTGTCATTGTTAAAGGAAAATCTAAGGCTCAAAATTCTCTGAAAAGTACTTCAAAGAAATCAAGCTCCTTTGCTTTGCTTAAGATTCCCAGGCAGCATGCAGAGTGCTAATACCGAGATGTGCTAGACCATCATGTACATTTGCTCAAGACATTCAGTTGTGCAAAATGTGAATGCCAAGAGGGATTAGATGTTACTTCATACTTAACAAAACTGGAAAAGAAAAAAAAATGGAATGAGATCACGCTTGTTTAAAAGATAACAAGGATTAAATTTCAAAAAATGTTTCAAGGATTCATGTTAGAACTAGATTTCTCCTGAACTGAGACACAAGATACATCTAACAGTGAGCACGTGTCGGGGGCAGGGGATCACATTTGGTTTGTTGACTCTTAAATAAGCCAGACAGGGTTCACATTTATTACTACAAAACATCATCTTTTTCCCCCACTTCATCTTCTACCTGGGCTCAGGACATGAAACTCTTACCAGGCAGGAAAAGGCAGATCGAAAGAATTTAAGAAAGTGAAGGCTCTCCTCGACAGAGGGAGAAAGCAGTGCAAATGCCTTTTCTGGCTCAACCTCCCAATCCTCCCCCTTCAGCTTCCTTATCTTTCACCATCCTGAAGTCATGAGGCCGAAATCTGAGAGCCAGCATCCAGCCAGTGGTTCTCAGTACAGGCAGTACTGTTCCTTCAGGCTGTGAAACCTTGGGGGCATTTTTAATTGTCAAAGTGATGGAGAGGGGGTGGGGTCTCTAGCATCTGATGGCTGGGGACCTGGGATGTTACATGTCCTGAAATGCCTCAGTCTTGCACAATAAAACAAGTTGTCCCAACATCTGCAAGAGTTTTCAAAGTGCACAGTGACATTTTCACAGGTGAAACCTGGTTATACTTGTCAAAGTATTTTTGCATGCTTTTAGCACACTCTGAATTCTTGGGAATGCAGCTACTAAATAACAAATAAGATTGTGCTTTCTCCTGTTTGGGACTTTACCAACAGTCACCCACCTTTTGCAGAATCTCTGACATCAGTGACCGTCGTGTCGCTTGTGTTATATGAGTTTTTAATGCATCTCTGTGGGTCTTTATTAGTAGCTATCACCCCATGCATAGGGGTATCTGACTACTCCATTACATCTTCTAGTGTAGTCATGTCTGGGCTTTTACATATTGTAATGTACACCTTAACATTAACCACTTTCTCTGAAGTTGCCTTTATTTATAACAAAGCACTTTGTTAACATTTTCAAAATTATGTGCGCAAATATATTAGGTGAAAAATCAATTTCACTTGAGTGTAAAGGTTCATTGAAATATTGGTCACAAAAGGGGACATTAGTATGATGGGGTTAAAAATCACTGCTGATCTTGACACCGATTCTGTGAGGAGGAATACCAGGCCAGGGAACAATGTAGCAAAATCACTTTGAAACTATAAGGGCTTGATCATTTTCACAAGTCAGTCCTTTTGGTTTCATCTTCAAAGTGTATATCTTCCATGTCCCTTTCCCTGTTTCTACATTACCACCCACCACTCCATCAAACCTCACTTTCTAAGACTCCCCACATCTATGATACCCCATCAGGTCCTATCCTCGATGCAATGAAAAAATGAATACAACATATCTGTCATTTTCACTTCTGTGGCTTACTCGTATTATTCCAGCCTCCTAGAATCTTCTCATGCTTTTTCCACCCATACAAAAGCTTCAAGATTTTAGCTAAGTGTCTATCTCTTTCCATGAAATTCCTAAATTACCCAAACTACATCAGTCATGTATTACTGTAAATTATAGCAGTGTTGATGTCCACGGGTTCCCCTAATAGCTCAGCTGGTAAAGAATCCACCTGCAATGCAGGAGACCCTGGTTCAATTTCTGGGTCGGGAAGATCCCCTGGAGAAGGGAAAGGCTACCCACTCCAATATTCTGGCCTGGAGAATTCCATGGACTGTATGGGGCCGCAAAGAGTAGGACATGACTGAGCAACTTTCACTCACTTTCCCAAACACAGTTTTCTCCGTTATTAACATATTGTATTGGTGTGGCACGTTTTTTATAAGTAGATGAATCACATCATTATTAACTAAAGTCCATAGTTTATACTAGGAGTCACTCTTCGTGGCATACAGTTCTAAAAGTTCTGTCAAACACATAATGCTCATATGATTATATCCACCATTATAATAACAAAATAGTTTCACTTCCCTAAAAATCCACTTCCCTTAACTTTCATCTCCTCTCTTAACCTTCCTTGGAAACCAGTGTTTATTGAATGTGGAAACCAAGGAAGAGAGAATTAAGTAACTTTCCAATGTTGTAGAGTCAATGGACTGCAAAATCTGTATTTTCAATCATTCTGCTACATACTGTAGCACATTGTACATTCTACTGTAATTTAAATATGCATATTCTAATGATTAATCAGGAGTAAATGCCATGGGGTGGCAGTTGGGGAAGGAGTGAGGTTGGAGTGGGGGAAGTGGTAGCTAAATTCAAGATCCAAAGGCATCTGAAAGAGTTACGAAGCCCTGCCCTATGGGGAGAGACAAGCGGGGCTGGGATCCTCAGCAGAGCTGCCATGTCACCCATCCTGCGTCCTCCTGAATGGGGTGGGGAAATCAGCCTGTGGGATTTAACGCTGTCAAGGCTTTGCTCAATCCCTTTCTTATATCTGGAATGCCTGCTCCACCTGCTTCTCAGCCCAATGCATTCTCACTTAGCCCCATACTACCTCCTCCTCGGGACAGAAACTGCCTCCCTTCTCAGCACTTGCACTTGTCAGTCTCCCTGGCTAGAATGTGAATACCATGAGGACCAAAACTGGGGCTTATTTCTTACAGTTTCACTACCTGTGACACAGAGGCCCTAAATAAATATCTGCTGAACCAATGAGTGTGAGGATCAAGGGGCTATAAAAGGGCCCCCACAGAGAGCCCTGGGGGTCAGGGACTTAAATAAAATGAACTGGATGGGAGTGAATTGGAGCCCAGGACAAAAAAAAGCAGAGAGAGCATATTGAAAAGCAGAGAAATTACTTTGCCAACAAAGGTCCGTCTAGTCAAGGCTATGGTTTTTCCAGTGGTCATGTATGAATGTGAGAGTTAGACTGTGAAGAAAGCTGAGCGCCGAAGAATTGATGCTTTTGAACTGTGGTGTTGGAGAAGACTCTTGAGAGTCCCTTGGACTGCAAGGAGATCCAACCAGTCCATTCTAAAGGAGATCAACCCTGGGTGTTGATCTCCCAGGGAATGATGCTAAAGCTGAAGCTCCAGTACTTTGGCCACGTCATGCAAAAAGTTGATTCATTGGAAAAGACTCTGATGCTGGAAGGGATTGGGGGCAGGAGAAGGGGACGACAGAGGATGAGATGGCTGGATGGCATCACCGACTCGATGAATGTGAGTCTGAGTGAACTCCGGGAGTTGGTGATGGACAGGGAGGCCTGGCGTGCTGCGATTCATGGGGTCTCAAAGCGTTGGACATGACTGAGTGAACTGAATGAAAGGCTCCAGGAGGTAGAGTGTGGCTTCCCCCATGCCTCACGCCCTCTGTGACCCAGAAAGAGGCTGCACACCTTGAGCTGAGTGCCCTGAGATGAATGGTGTGGGTGGACCCATGCCCCCAGGATTCACGGCCTTGCTGACTTAGCCACCGCAGCTGGGCTGATGTCCTGCCCTCGGGGTGTTGGGCTTAAAGCTCCCTGTGACTATCAGGTGGAGAGAGAAAAAGGACAGGCTGGGGGAAGCAGCTTCTTAAGGTCTTGCTTAAGTTTAACTGAAGTCAGTCTGGCACTGTGATCTGGCATTAAATTCAGTCTGTTTTACTGAATGTCTGAAAGTACCAAATATAGAAAGCTGCTTTGTGGTGGGAAAGGCAGCTAAGCGTTTATTTGTGCTCATTAGCTGGCAAAGTTCATTTCCATATTGCTGAGTACACAGACTGAAAGCGTTTCCCTCTAGCACAGCTGTTTCCACAGTGCACATCTCCTCTGCACCTTTCAAATGCTGGCTTCTCAGTCACTGCCCTTGCAGTGATGTCAGAAATAGAAAACCATTGAAAACCTTCATTCTTCCTGCAGCTGAAGAGTGTTGTGGAGGGAAGTTTTGTGGTTGCCTCTATCTGGCGTGACTGGAAAGTGGTTGTTTTGATTACTTAGTCTGTTAATCAGGTTTTTAAAATCACAAGGCAACCCCCAATCTTAAACCATGTGGTGCATACTTTAACATGAGTTGAAAGGCATGAGTAATCTTCTAAAGCCTCAGGATCATCTATTTTATGACTGTACTATGAACACCTGGAAATCCTTGGCAATAGATTTCCAGTTAATATAGTAAGAGCTTCAACTGACGTCAGACCAATTCTGGACTTGTATTTATCACTGAGACTTGGAGTTGTTGCTTCTTGTCACTTGTTTCCTCCTCAACTAAGATTTTTCGAACACCAACAGGCCTGATGGAGTAATGAACAGAACAGAGTTGGGAGGTCAGGTGGAGGTATGTGATCTAATGCAGTGCTTCTCAACTACAGCGAGTATACCAATCACCGAAGACCTTGTCGAAACACAAGAGTTCAGGTTTGTAGAGCTGGATTGAGGCCTGACCTTCTGCACCTGCACAGGTGAGACGGTTACTGCTGCTGTTGCATGACAGGTCCACCCTCATACTCTAAAACAGCACACTTACACAGTGCTGCATGTCAATTATGTCTCAATAAAATTGAAGGGAAAAATGCTCCATGGTAGATATGAATATATTAACCAAACCAATGAAGCAAGTACAGTAGTTAACATTAAAAATGTTACTATTTATTATCTGTCAGGAAGTGTGCTAAACCACCGTATGTGCATTACTGCACTTAATCTTTGCACAATCTTGCGAGGTCGGATTTATTCATATCCAACTTGAAGAACTGAGATTTGACTCGATAGGCTCTGAGTGTAAAACCAGGACCTATGGTAAGAATTATAAGGCCCTGGATTCCAGCTCTGCATAAAGGATGACTGTCTGATTATCCCATAGTTAGTGCGATGAAAAATAATGGAAACAAGGGCTATGAAAGAGTAAATTCCTCAGTCACTGGGGAGTTTCGTCAAAGGCTGGCAGAGATGCTATCGAGGGATTCGACCATATACAAAGCTTCTCTGCTCAAGATCCACTCTGGACAAGATGACCTACAAGTGTGTTAGAGTTCATCCGAAGCCACTGCCTCCCCTAAACTCAGCACTACTTTCTTGCCAAGCAGAGTCTGCCTCTGACAGCGCATTCCAGCACTTAGCACTCGTGTGTGTTGACCAAGATGACAGGACACCTCTGTCCACCCATGGGACTCAAGAGTCTGCTGAGTCTCTTCCAGGGAGTACAGTAATGATTTCTTATTCCCTATAGCATCATGAAATATTTCTTTTTAAACCCCAGAGTTTAAAGGAGAAATGTGGACGTTATCTACCCAGGTCTCATTTTAGAGATGAGGAATCTAAGAGAAATGATCTTCTCAGGACCAGGAAAATGAGTAAAGGACTTCTGAGGACCAGAACTCAGCCCACTGACTCTGACTCATTACCTTTCCTCTACCCCTTCTGAGGAATGAGCTTGTTTGTACAGTCGCAGTCAGTCTAGTGTAGGAGACACTGCGGGAGCTCACCATGAGGACATGTGATACCAGGGAAAATCTCTAAGGGGACTCTTCTGTGAGTGGGGCTGGACCAGAGGCACAAAGGTGGGAAGACTTCTGCGTGGTTTTATTTGAAATACCTCCCAGTACTCTTCAATATTTTATCTTTAATTTTTTTTTTTAAATCATACTGTTTTGGACTTAGCAAAGAGATCTCCACTTTGATGTCTGAGCCTGGAGAGAAACACAGACACTTTGTATTCAGATAGAACACTTCTGTATTCTAAAGACAGGGCAACCACGCTCCTTCAGAAAACTCACTCCATTGCTGGATGGCACTAGCTGATAACTGTGTTCTCTCTTCCAGCTCATCCAAAGCTATTTTTTCAGAGCTAATTGAAATTAATCAAAGTAGAAGTACATTCTGACTAATTAATGCATACATGATTTAAAAATCATAGGAGAAGGTGCCATATGTTTAGCACAAGAAACATCCCTATCCTTGATCCAAATCATTAGTGACTTTCTTTCATTGTTCTATATAAATAACTGACTCTCATCATGAGAACCTGGCGTCAGGTTAAGATCCCAGAGAGCCTTATGAATCAAAGAAGGAGGTTCCCTGGTAGCTCAGAGGATAAAGCGTCTGCCTGCAATGCAGGAGACCCGGGTTCGATACCTGGGTTGGGAAGATCCCCTGGAGAAGGAAATGGCAACCCACTCCAGTATTCTTGCCTGGAGAATCCCATGGACAGAGGAGCCTGGTGGGCTACAGTCCATGGGGTCGCAAAGAGCCAGACATGACTGAGCGACTTCACTTTCACTTTTTCACTTTCATTCTACTTACAACTGAGCTTCTTTTTAACAGGGCAGTCTCAAAGGGCTAAGGTTAGCACCAGGTACTAAGATGCAAAAATGTGAAACCAAGTGCTAGCCTCCAAAAAGTTAATAGACATTAAAAATGAAGAAACACCACAAGGTCGAAGCCTTGTAAATGCCAAATGGGAGACACATATAAACCTGCTACAGATTCCTGTTCCCAGGCAGGCATGATCTCACGCGGGGCTGGATCCACCTGAGTGGATGACTTGAGCTGGAACATGAAGAAACACCGACAAAGAGTGACAAGCAGGGTTTCTGAGGCTACCCTGACAAAGTGCGACAACCTGGTGTCTTAAAACAACAGAAATTTGTCCTCTCACATTTCTGGAGGCTGGAAGTCCAAAATTAAGGTGTTAGCAGGGCTATGCTGCCTCCAGAGGCTCTGTGGAGAATGTGTGTCTTAATGTGAGCCACTGCAACAAAATGGCACAGACTGCGAGGCGAGCCCAGGTCACGGGGCTAGCAGATTCGGCTCCTAGAACCCGCTCCCTGTCCCGGAGACAGCTGCCTTCTTGCTGTCTGCTCCCATGGCAAGAGGCACTGCTGTCGCCCCTTTCTCATAATGGTATTAATCCCAGCGTGAAGGCACCATCACCTCATCTAAGCCTAATTACCCCCCACTTCAAAATGCCATCATGTTGAAGGTTAGGGCTTCAACATATGAATTGGGAGCAGGAGGGTGGGGAGACACAGATACAAACATTGTAAGCGTGCTTCCTGACTTGCAGTCTCCAGGAGAATCAGAATTCTTTGACTGGTAGCCCCATCACTCCAATCTCTGCCTCCATCTTCTTACACCTGCCCCTACATGCCTATCTTTTCTCTGTGTGTTTCCTATGAGGACACTGGTCATTGAATTTGGGTCATTAAGCCAGGATGCTCATCTCAAGATTCTTAAGTTATGTCTTTTATCAAATAAGATAACACTGACAGGTTCCAAGGACTAGGATGTAGATATATCTTTGGGGGAAGGGGGAGAGCCCATTTAGCCTATTACACAGAGCAAGAGGGACCACTCTGCTAGAGATTGCCAGGAAAGTGACTCATCTGGGGTGAGAATAGAGAGGTGATTTTGGTTGTGGTGGGAGCTTAGGTAAGGTGCAGAGGGAGACAAGCTGGACTCGATGGTAGGGCCAGGGTATGTGGGACCATAGAGAGATATGAGATTATTCCAAGGAAATCTCCTCTCTTGCCTCTGTCCTATTTATTACATGCTTAGTTCTGCACCTTTAGTATTTTAATAGCATCATAGACTCAGACTTTCCTCTCTGGGTTGGGGGGAATGGTTGAGTCAGTTTGTGTCACATTTGCCTCTATAGCTCTCAGAGATAAGTCCAGTAACTGCAAAACTGGTAAGCTGTGTTCTCAGCAAAAGCATCCGAGGCAGGTTCTGCCTTCCTGTAACTTGCACTATGACCAGGGCCAGTTGTGAATAAACACATCAATTCTCTTAAGGTTCCCCTTGTGGTTTCTACCAAACTCGTGTTTCTAAAACCCACCAAAACACATTTGCTCTGCTACTCTAGAATTGCAGATCCGTTTGCATGGTTCAGCAACTTCCAGAGCTGTTTGAATAGTTTGGTTTCTTGTGCTCTTCAGAGTGTGGGAGGCGGCTAACTGGCATATGAAGGCATGCCAAGTGACAAGGAGATCCTGATTATTTAAATGCATCATTTCAGCCAAAGTTTTCATTTCTTCCCATATCAAATGTTCGCTTTTTCTTTACAAGACTTAGGGTAGAAATATAGAGAACTGAGTCTTATATCTTTGCCTTTCCTATCTTCAGTGCGTAATGTCACAACCATGGGTATGACCAAAGCCTAGGCTATACGGAAAAGTAAAATGCTCAGAAGGTGGGAAGGGGGGGATTCCAAAAACTAAGATGGAACTGTATAGATAATTATTTTTCTCTGTTGGAGCCACCAGAAAAATAACAGCTCTAGACAAACAGACCTGGAGGATCCTTTTGATTGCTTCCCACATCCGTGTTATTCTTGCCATTGCATGTACAGAGGTTTTGGCTTCTGGAGGTTTGTTTAAACAACAATCATTTGTACACAGGACACAAAGAACTGGAATTAACTTCTAAAGAAGCCTTGTAGCATCAAAACAAACCCAGTGTTCTTCAAATATATAGTTGCCTGACCCTCTACCACTTATTAGCTGTGTAACTCTAAACCAGCAGTTAACTGGGCCATACTTTCTCTCTGAAGTGTAGAAAACTACAGACCTCACTGGATTGTTTTGAGACGCCAAAGGAGAGTAGGAAAGGATGCTGTGAGCTTGAATGATGCTTGCTACCAGCTGCTTATTAACTTCTAGAGTCCCTAGCTGATTCTGCTGCTCAGAGCAGCCTAGACAGAAGCCAGCCTGTTTGCCTCGCAGCTCAAAGGGTGAGACAGGGGAGCAGGTGCTGCAGCAGTGCTGCTTGGGGCTCCTGGAACTCCCGCTTCTGGAAGGTGAATCTGTTTCAAACCCTTACACAGCAATTACTATGCGCAGACTCTCTTCTGACTTAAACAACTGGCACAGCCTTATAAGAAACCGAGATACAGAAGGGTCAAGGACCTTGCCCAAGGTCAAACAGCTTACAAACACTCCCATGATTTAAACTCTGGCTATTTGCTCTCAAGCAGCTTCATGCTCTTTGCCTTTTATTTTCTGTGACCATCACAGAACAGTGTGATGCAATCACGCCACTCCCAAGCCACTCTTCCTTGAGGAGTCTTTCTCGTGGTGTTTATTCAGTCTATACTTACAAAAGACAGCAGGTAAATTTCAGCATCTAAAGACAATACAAATTAAAAGAAACAAATGGAACTACATATTTTCAGTACCCAGATAGCTGAAATTACAAACACCTGAATATTATAGCTTTAATTCACTCTTCTTGGCAAATTCTCTCCCATTCAGCTCCTGTGTTTTAAGGGTTCTGGCACCAAGCCCAGCCAGTATAGGCTCCCTGGATTGCAGCATAATCTAAGAGCCTGCATAAATAAATCCTCATCAGGTGACCCTGGGAGAGCTCAAAGTTCCACTTCAGATTACTCCAGGGACAAGAGGGCAACAAGAATAAATTGCATAATTGTATGGAGATTTATGTAGCAATAGACCTCTCTGTTTCAAACCTCCTGCAATAATGAGTGAAGCACTTGTTAATTATTTTGGAAGGACTCATTTCCTGATTTCTTACACAGCAAATGCTACAAAACATTAAAAAAAAAAATAACGGAAGCTATGTTGTCTTTATAATTCACAGTCTTCCCAATCAGAGCGATTTCTCATTTGTAGTGGTCTGTTCAGCTCTCCTGTCTTTAGCAGCTTCACATCCCCACTCATGGTCTTTCAATAGTAGGTTCTCAATGGATAATAAAGAAATAAAACTTAGGGCATATAGAACTCTTTCAAAAAGAACAAAAAAAATAATAAAGGAGAAAGAGAAAAAAAACCTATTCATTCAACTCTAGCACAATCTGGCTTCTGAAATGTGTTACTTTGAAAGTTCTAGGAAGGAAATGTAAGGGGGTAGTGGGAAAAAGACAAGAGGAAATTACTCATGTTTTACAAGTTTCGAAATAGCAATTCTCTCTCCCACTTAGACATCTCTTAGTATACGTACAGAGCTTTGTGAATTGCAGTCTTTCTACCTAGTAACCACATGCTTATTCACTCATTTAATCCACCCTTATCAAATGTCTAGCATGTGCTAGCTTAGGTACTTCATATTTATTATTTCACTTAGATCTCAAAAGGAAGCAAAATTACCTATACATAACAGCTGAAAAAAATCAAGGCTTAGAAGTTTTCTATTACATGGCAAGGTCATCCAGCTAGCAAAAAGCAGAGCCAATGTGAACGCAAGTCAGTTTCAACAAAGACAGTCTTCTGTTCCATACTTTCCAATGGAGCAGGTTGTTCGCAGAAAACATTAGAGATTTCATCACTTGCCATAAAAAAGAAAAACTCAACACAGAGATCTTTGTTCATTTTTTGAAATCCTTGTTAAGATGTCTATCACTGGAAGGAGGGAGCTTGGGAACGTGTAATTTTTTGCTCCTGTTCCCTACGTGTCCCTGGCCATACATTCCAACCTGCCCTTGAGACAGGGATATTTGCTGCTCGTGTTCAGTAAATTCAGCCCAATAATTTGCAGTTGCTATGTACAAAGCCCTGTGCTGGTGCCATGAGAGCTCAAAAGATGTGTAAATAAGACCCAGGACTCAAAGAACCATATACTCATTCAACCAGTGAATTAACCAAAGGAGAGGCGAGAACAGGACTGTGTTAAACATGGCATTAGCCAAACCGAAGGTTCTCAAACAGAACATTTGTAAAGGCTTCTCTCAACTCCTGTCTGTAGGCCTGACAGAACTGGGGTACCCTTTTTCTCTGTTCCTGTTTTCTCATGAACGGACCTGAACCAGCCTTTCACACCTACCACTCCAAGGAAACCTCCTGGCAATGTCACCAGTGACCTCCATCATCAACGGTCATTCTCAGCTTCACTTTGACCTATCAAGCAGCCACTTTCAAGTACTGCAATTCACATAAATTGCATGTATGTTGGAAATTACATACAGTGAACATATAGTATTAATCTTCTAAAAATTATTTTTAAAGAGATAAAGTAATAAATGATTCAAGAAAAATCACAAAATTCTAAAAAGCAAAACAGTTTCACATGAATCAGTCTAGCTGAAGGGGAGAGCTGAGCCAAAGTCTGGGATGAGAAGAACAGTGAAGCAAAGACTGACTTTGAACACTACAAGGAGTGGGGTATGAAGACAACAGTCAGAAGGGACCAACAATCTATTCTTTGTATAAGCTGAGTTCCTTTAGTTGGGGATTTCCTGCACGGAGAATAGATTCCTATTGAGTTAAGATGCTACATCTGAAAGATGGTCTACTTCAAAGAGATCCACTTCTTATGCAGAGTATCAGGGTCCTTAAAATGAGAGTATTTCAGTTCTGGGTCTGTAATTGGCCAAAGTAAAGGGAGCTCATTAATAACTGTTTCTAAAATTTACGAGGACCTTTCTCCAGTGAGTTTCACTGGCGTTTCTCTCTCATCCCCGTAGAGGAAACGGGAGGTGAGTTTTGTCTCCATTTAACAGACGGAGAACTGAGGTGAACCTCACTTGCCAGAAGTTCCTCCAATGGCAGAATATAAAGACTGTAGCAGTCATCTCTTGATTTCAGCATGCTAATATCACTAAGGGGTGAAAATGTGGCACCCACACTACCGTTCACCCTGCCCGTGCCCACAGCCATAGCTGAAAATAGGGCATTCTCTCCCACTGAACCCAGACTCAACTGCAGAATACTTCTCAACACAATGCTCTAAGTAGCAACTACCAATAGCTAGGTGCTGGCATGGGGAAAAGTGAAAAACACACACCCATGCAAGGACAAGGCCGAGCAAAACAGAATGGAGTCAGAATTTAATTGTTTTCTTTTGTTTTAGGTATAGGTTATGTCAGATGTTCAATATATCAAATATAGCTCACATATTTTAAATTCTGTTACATTCTTCTCTAAAAGTACTTTGTTAATGTGTATAAAATAAGATACATTTTAAAAGTACACATTCATATACACATTGTATACTTCCGTGGACTTCTGCACAGTACTACAGAGGTATGGGTAGGTACATGTATGATAGCTGCAAAAGTTTCTGGGACACAAAGTAGAACTCTTCACTATGAAATTTTAGGTTTTCTACAAATAGGAATGAAATTCAAAGTACTATAATTTTATTCAAAGTACTATAATTTTATTCAAACTATGATAAAAATAAATGTTAATATGAATTCAGCACCTACTATGAATCTAACCCTAGATTAAATGCTTTAGTTCTAATTTTCACAATAATCCTATGAGAAAAGAATGATTATTCTAATTTCATTGATGAGAAAACTGAAGTTTTAGAGAATCTAAGGTTGCAGAAACAAATATCAAGTGGAACCAAGATTGGAGAGTTCAAGTTCTAATCACTAGGCATAACTTCCTAAAATTATCTTGATAAAATTATATTTATGGACTGTTCCCACTGACAAAACGAGGCATTCTGTATATGAAATTTCAAGAGTCCTAGTATTCAAGTTTAAAGATCATAGAACTCTTTTGCTTGGGTTTTCAAGGCTGTAAGTTGTAAACTAGTTATAAACTACATTTTAGATTCAATTTGTAGAAGTGAAAAACATAGATCACATTTAACACCCAGATCTCATCATTTTATCCTTTAAGGAAACAAACTCCTCTAACAGATATTTAGAAAGGAGAGTATCCACACATAAATGAGGGCTCCTTGAGATTTTATGTGAGGAGGTTCTCGGATAGGAAAAACAAGTTCAAGTTCAGTTCAAGAAACAAGGACAAGGGCAAATTCAGTGGGAGGAACGGAGACAGCCAGGTGGCTGGCATATAGAGACCTAATGTCACCTGGTTGATGGTGGTGAAAATTTATAGGAAAATGACTCTAGAAGACCAAGTCTTTCAGCCAAGATTGTACTGAAAGTTTATACATTTAATGTCACCATATGAGCTCCAAACATGAAAAATATACAAAGATATAAAAATGTAGGGTTTTTTCCCTTTGGTATGTCTGTGTGATTCAAAAAGAAAGAAATAAAGATTAATTATCTCATGGATAAGACACAAAATAGAAATGCAAAGAATACTGCAGACAGAGGTGTCCAGGAGTTCTACTGCTGTGTGCTCATAAAGCTAAAAATACCCCCAGAAAAAGGCTGAGACCTGAGCTAGCTTACTGCTGGAAATCAGAGAATATGGAGGGGAAAGCTGTGCACCATGATGAAAGACTTTATAATCTGCCTATCCAGGGAGATGGCAGGAGGCAGACAGCCTCAGCACCCGGATCTGACCATGCTGCATGCTGGTCTGGTGGTGGTTCTTCGATGGTTATAGTTGATGTGAACAGAAGTCCCAGCTAGAAACAGAAGATTTTACTCTGGACTGGGGTCATCAGAGATAGGAAGTAGGTAATAGGAAATTCTGAGCTAGGGCAGGATGAGTACAGAGAGAGGGATGGGGAAACAAGTGCAAAATCACACCCTAAACTGTAATTCCAAAGCACATGAGAAACACTAGCATTAATGAAGATGGCCAGTAAATTTAACATCTGACTTATCTCCTCCAGATGGAATTAACAGAACCTAGAAATGACTTTAATCTGGAGCTTTAAAAACAAGTAGGTTGTTACACAGATTATCTTCACTGGCTGTATTTTAAAATTCTTCAAATAAAATTTCTTATTATGTATAAATCTTAAAGTTTTTAATGTTGAACTTGAACTATCCAGAGATTGGAAACACAGCGTGATCATTATATTTAGCATCTGAAAGACCCCTGGATAAGGCTGTGTTCCCTAAGAGTCATGAAGTAAGAAATTCCATGGTCCCTGCATTTCTGCAGCATGTTCAGAGACTAAAAGACAATCGTGGGATGGTATGTGATGGAGAAATGGACATGAATTGCCAAGGTGGACAACACAGAGGAAAAGCTGAGCCAGTCCTATAACAGAACACTTATTTTGACAGAAGGATGGAAAAATGGACATAATAAGAAAAGATCCCTAAAAGTAAACATGGCTTTATAACTAGATTTTGGAGAAGAAAATGGCGACCCCCTCCAGTATTCTTGCCTGGAGAATCCCATGGACAGAGGAGCCTGGCAGGCTACAGTCCATGGGGCCGCAAGAGTCGAACACAACTTAGCAACCACACCACCACCAGCACCATAACTAGATTCAGGTTAAAGTTGGAACGCTTTGCCGTGCTACCATGCTCAGTTGCTTCAGTCACGTCTGACTCTTTGCAGCCTCATGAACTGTAGCCTGCAAGCCTCCTCAGTCCGTGGGATTTTTTTCAGGCAAGAATACTGGAGTGGGCTGCCACTCCCTCCTCCAGGGGCTCTTCTTGACCCAGGAATTGAACCTGTGTCTCCTGCATTGCAGGTAGATTCTTTACCGCTGAGCCACCAGGGAAGACCCAGAGTTGGAACAAACTTATTAAAGTCTCCATCTTCTCTGCCACAGAGCAAAAGTAAGTATTGATATTTATAAAGCAAAATTACATGCACATTAAATTGAGAGATTCTAAATATAAATGATGACCATCTGATGAATGAATGGCTGAATGATCAACCCATTCTAAGTCAGAAAAACGGTGAGGCATTACGCATAGTCTTCTTACTCTTTATGTTGGAACTCAAAAATAAAAGCTCTGTGAAAAACCAAATCAATCAGTTTCCAGTAACACATCAAAAACATGTTTCTGTGGTATCCAGTCCTAGAATTTCATTTCCCTGCTCCAACTGCTATGCTGTTATATATAAGCACTGGCTGCTTGAATGAATCACATGCTATCTCTTTATCCAAGGAGGACACAGGAATAGATGCTACTAAGTGCAAAACACTGGGGGAAAATAATATACTTTGCTTTAATCCCAACCAGATTTGTGGCTGACGGAAAGAAACGCTCCCATGCAAAGCTGACAAACAGGGTGAGATTAGCCACCCTCATGGAACTAGAATTCCTAGGGAGCCATGATGTATTCTGGAGGAGGGCATGGCAACCCACTCCAGTAATCTTGCCTGGAGAATCCCATGGACATAGGAGCCTGGAGGGCTACAGTCCATGGGGCCACAAAGAGTTGGACACCACTGAGCGACTAAGCACAGCACAGCACAGCACATAATGCATTAAACAGGGAATAATTTTCATCATTTGTTTTTAACCCCAGAAGGGGGTGATGACAGTAATGGGAGAAAAATTATTCTTCCTAACCTCTCAGGGGAGACCTTGGAGAACTCCCGAAATGCCCCTCTGGTAAAATCTCATTTGTCTGGAATTATAGATTCTAATGCTACAAAGCAGTATTGAGAGTGACAAGCTCCCTATCCGAGGCAGTGTTGGAATGGAAAGACCCGTGATGATGTGTCATAAATGTGTGCGTGCGCCCGGAGGTGGGTGGTTGCTTGATTGTTGCTTCCAAATCTGGAGTCAAGGACTCAGGGTCAGTTTAGGTCAGTGCGTCCCATGGAGGAAAGGCAAGGCCAGCACAGCCTGCAGACGTTGAAAAGGCTCTGAGACCACTTTGACTGTTAAACCCACAGCTTTGGGACAGCCCACTCTCTACTTAACCTGAAGGTGAAAGAATTATAATGATTAATGCGCATTTACTGCCATGGATCTAAAACCAGCAAATTCTGCCAACAGGGATTTCTTAAGAAAGGAAACCAAGGAACAATGTATAATTAGCTGACAGTTATTTAGGAGTTAATTATTCAGTCCTTTGTTTCACTTCTTCCTACTTAATTCCTTTTGACCACTTTTCTGTTGACTTGCTTGCCCTGCCCTTTAGAGAAGTGAAGCAGGTGAGACTCTGAGTTATAAGGGGGCATTCTGTGGTTGGAAGCGGTCATAAAGGTTTGGTAGAGGGAAGGAAAGGAGGGCGGGAGGATATTATAATTACTGGAAAAGTGATTGTTTGCTTTTTTGCTTTGGTTAGCGGGGTATAAAGGACACTGTAGGCTCTGAAGTCAAACAGAATGAGCTTTGGTTTCTTGTTTCTGCCACTTAATAGACAATCTGTGTGTCCTCAGGCAGAATAACTTGGTTGGTCTGACGCAGCTTCCTTACAGAGAGAACAGGAATATCAATATCTGTGTTGGAAGACAGTGGCAACAATTGAATAAAATAATGCAAAGAGCCAAATACAAACTTTCCCATCCAGCAGACTCTCAAGCTGCATTATGAAAATTATCTAACATTTACTTCTCTCAGATAACTAAGATATGGCTAAAAGCTAATGTTCCTAAAATGAGAAGTAGGAGTTCCCAAGTAAATGTACACATTTTAATCTGCAAACTTCTTGATTTAAATTTGCTCTTGAAATTTCCATTAAACTTTACCTGTCGACTTCCTTGCTTGGAAGAGCAGCTGCTTGTGCTCCTTGAAGGTGAGACCAGTTTTTGGGATACCGCAAGACTCTTCTCATCACTCATCTTGAATAGCGTGTGACTTGGCCTCAGTCTAGTCAGAATGCCATCAGAAGACAGTGGAGCAGGAGTATGGAAGTCCCACACAGGCAGGTGGCTCAGCTTTCATCCAATATGTTTTAAAAGCATTTTGGATGCCCTAGAGGAAATCCCTAAAACCAAAATAAAAGAATTAGCAAAAAAGTCCCAGGCGTCAGATATCATCTATAATTAGCCACTGAATGTCTGAAAGTGGTTTATCCACACTACAGATTACAGAGACATGATGGTTAGTCATATCAGGGGCTGGGAAGGAAAAGATGCTTTATACCTATCTCTTATTGAAAATTATGGTGGTGGTTTTTCATGTAGCTTTGCAATATGACAGGCTTAAGAACACTAGTAGAAAATCTGAGTCCAGACACATAGAAAATCTGTACCATAAAAAAAAAATACCAAATCACAGTGAGATGCCACTTCACACCCATGATGATAGATATAATCAAAAACCTGAAAAATAACAAGTGTTGGAAGAAACTGGAACCTCCAGGTATTTCCTCTAGAAATTCAAAATGGTGCAGCTGTAGTTGACAACAGTCTGGCAGATTTTTAGAAGTTAAACATAGAATTATCCTATGATTCAGCACCGACACTCCTAGGTATATACCAAAAGAATTGAAAAAAAAATTTTAACAAAAATTTGTACAAGAAGGTTCACAGCAATGCTATTTACTCATAATAGCCAAAGGTAGAAATAACCCCAAAGTCCATCAACTGATGAACGAATAAATCACATACTGTAAATGATAGGGGTCTGGGTATTTGTGCCTCTCCCCAACCCCACCATCCAAATCCATATGTTGAAATCCTAATGCCCAACAAGATTGTATTAGAAGGTAGGGGGTTGGGGAGGTGTTAGGTCCTGAGGGAAGGGCCCTCATGAATGGAATTACTGCCCTTATGAAAGGGACCCCAGAAGTCCCCGGCCCCTTCCACCATGTGGAGGCTACCATGATAAGTCTGCCACCCAAAGAGGGTACTCTGACCACACTGACATCTTCATCTTGGACTTCCAGCCTCTAGTCCTGTGAGGAATAAATTTCTATTGCTTATATGCCATCCAGTCTGCGACATTTTGTTAGAACAGCCCAAACAGACTAAAACAGTATATTCACACAATGGAATTATTTATACAGGAATTAAAAGGAATGAAGTGCTGACACATGCTATAACATAAATGAACCCTAAAACATTATGCTAAGTGAAAGAGCCGGACATAAAAATAACCCACATATTATATGTTTCTATATGAACATCCAAAGCAGGCAAATCCACAGAGACAGAAAGCCAATTAGTGGTTGTCAGGGGCTGGGGGATTTGAGGAATAGAGTTCAGCTACAGGGTTTCCTTTAATGGTGATTAAAGTGTTCTGGAACTAGTATATTGTGAAAGTACTAAATGTCACTGAATTATATATTTGAATTTTTAAAAATCCCTTTCTGTTTTTTGAGGGGATGTGGTTGGGGGAATTTGTTCTACCAAAGGTTTCTGGAGACATCTTCTAAAAAAAAAACTACATGGTTTAACAAAAACCATGGGGAAAGCAGAATTTTCTATATCATCTATTAATATATTAGTAAGGGCTTCCCTGGAAGCTCAGCTGGTAAAGAATTCACCTGCAGTGCAGGAGACCCCAGTTTGATTCCTGGACAGAGGAGCCTGGTGGGCACAACTGAGCAACTAAGCACAAAACTGAGACAGTGGGCATTTGGTGAGTCCATACGTCTTACTGCCAAGCACTTTAGTATGGGCTCCCCATGCAGCGTCTCGTTTCATCAAAGTCTGATGGGAACTTTACAGGGGAAAGAGCCGAGTTGCTAGAAGTTAGGTCACTTGACCAATCACACAGCTGGCAAGTGACTGAATCCAGGCTAGAGGCCAGGCCTATAACCTTGGTGCTGGAAATGAGCATGCCTGGGTAGCCAGGGCTGGTGAGAACAGCTACTGCCCCATCTCTGGGACCTGAGAGAACTGAGGAGCTAAGCTAGGAGGACTCAGGAGGGAGCACATCAGAAGCCAGCTCTGAAGAGGCAATGCTCCATCCTTCCCACAGCACCGATCTCCAAGATGGCGGGTATCTCTGGTGGGGAAGGGGATGGACCAGGACAGACACAGAGACCCCTTTATGAAACCAAGTACCCTGAAACTGAGTTCCATACCGAACTGGTGATTAATCTCCCTATCCAAAACTTTATTCCCTTTCTTGTTTCACAGCTGTTCCTCCTCAGGATTAAAGAGTACCAAAGTAACAAGGCAGGAGCCTGCGGAGCCTTCCCAGGACAGACCAGGCTTCTGAGACTGTTTTGTCACCAATCCCCACTCCCACGTCCTCCGCCTACCTCTTGTTTATAGGAAAGCTTTAGTTTCCTAGGTCTCCTCTGAGTCTCAAAGGCTGGCTGAAGAGTTACTGATTAGGAAATGTGATGATGTAGAAACAAAGAATGGCTTTTGGGCCAGGAAACTGGTAACAATTTAGACCATAAACCAGCAGAGTCACTGAACTCCCAGTTCCATGAAAGATATAAAGGTTTGACTCAGACCTATTTTTGCTGAAATCAAGACCCTACCAGATGAAAACTGCTGACCACAAGCATGGAGACCACCAGCTGGGTTGAAACTAGTGATGCTCGAAACCTCATGCCAGTCATGATGCCAATCAGTATGAGGACTGTGAACAAGCTGATCACACACCCCACAGCCCCCTCACTCTCACTGTCTTGAAAACCTTTGTCTCCCAACTGGCAACTTGGGAGATGGTCTTAGGACATTAGTCTACCACCTTCCCAGGTTGCTGGCCTCCTGAATAAAGCAATTTTTCCTTTTCCAGCAACTCTTGTCTCTTGAGTACTGGCCTTCTGAGCAGGGAGCAGTTGAACCTGGGTTTGGTGCCAGCCTCACTTGGTTACATTTACAAGTGGTTGGCTGTGCTGCCTCCGGCCAGCCCTTCAGCTCTTTAGAGGGCCTTCATCCACAGCCCTGAGTTAAGGATGACTAACATGTTTAGGTTTTGCCTTCAGGTTTTTATTTAACACACTAAGTGCAAAAATATTCTACAATTTTCCCAAGCATGTTAACAATAATTGAAATTTTTTTATATCTAACTCATTTGGTTCTTAGTAAATTACAAAGAATTATATAGCTGTCCAGGAATAGGCTAGTTAAATATTATATCAAACTTCTGGTTAATTGTTAAATACTCAAGTCTACTATTCCTTTCACTAACACTTCGAAAATAATGAGTATGCCAAGGTCATAAAATAAAACCAAGACAACAAAGAAGAACATCAAAATCTCAGAAAATAAAATAAAGGTAGCTGTAAGTCACAGAACTCAATTCCCATGTTGCTTTTATAGATCTTCTCTACAAATCTATGTATTCGTCATATATTGAATCCAACAATAAATAAGACTAAAAGCAAACCAACATCAGCTTCCTGGGAAGTTAGCTTTACTTATGAGGCATGACTAATTGTACCTAAAGTTAGAAGCAAATGCAGCCCAGTTAAAAATGACAAGAGAGGCTGTTAAGATATATCAACAGTGTGTTTAAAAGCAGTGTTGGCTGTTGCTATTTAAGAAAGAAAGAAAAAGAAAAACCTGATGGGAACCCCAAATGATGAAATGTCTGTGGGGGCAGCCATTGCTATGACAACCGGTTTCACAGTGGATGAGAAATGCCAACAAAGGGATTCCACTTTTGTGTGTTTTTTGTTTTGTTCTGTTCTGTTTCAAGGCTGATATTCTAACAGTGAGAGCACAGGACAAGGTGAAGTGTGACATGTGCAGAGGGACAGAAAAGAGCACTTAGTCCATAAGAGTCACAATTCTGAAACTGTGCCAAATCAGAAACACCATAGTCCTGTCCTAGAGTAGAGGCATCAGATTAAGAGAGTCATCTTTATCTTTTAACCCTGTCAAATTTCACCTTGCAGGCAACAGCTACTAAGGCCAGAGCTGTGAGTAAGCCAGATCCCATACTCACTGAAATTGGAACTTTGAGTAAAGACCTCTGAAGGCACCATCTGCTGTGGCCCCCAGCCCTGCCTCCTCCTCCTCCTCTTCTGGGTAAAAGAAAAGGTGGGAATCCACAACCCTGCCCACATCCACCCCTGGGTGAGTTTGAGATGAGGCCTAAGGATCCCCCAGCATCTTCCTGTCTAACCTCATCAGAAATTCAGTCAAAATTACTAGGGGCAACTTAAAGGTCAAAAGAAGTCAAATTCTGGGGACAGGATATGCTTAAATCAGGGCAGAATAAAGAATGAAGGCAGTAGTAGCCCCAGACTAAGGTACCAGAGAAGTAAGATGGTTGCATGGAATGAGGCAGCTATTGCCTCCAACTCATGGTACTCTGTAGGCTGGCCTGGGTTTGGCCGGGGCAGCGGGGGAGGGCGCGGAGGTGGGTCACCAGAGGAAAGACCTCGATGAGAGTCCTTACACAGAGGACCTTAACAAAGGGGAGTCACATCAAAGTCTGGTGTCATCTACTCCAACTAGCTAAGTAAAAGGGCAAAGAGAAGGCCCTGTAGGGAGACGGACACTGGCCAGCGGCCAGGCCACAGATCCAGTGGTGTAAGTCTTGAAGAGGCAGGTACACGTGAGAAACACTGGTGCTTTCAGTCCCCCATGGACAACCTCTAACTCAGGAAGATTATTGGTTTGAACAAAATACAAGAGTTTCCTTGCTCATAGACTGAGAACAACCTGTATTTCCCCCTTATTATTCACTGAGTCAACTCACATACAGTAAAGGGAACAAATCTTAAGTGCACAGACAACGATGAGAGCTTACATTTTATATTTGCAAATACTGACACAACCACCACCTGGATCAAGAAATGGAGCATATGCAGCCTCCCCACAAGGTTTCTGTACCCTCTGGCCCTTATCTGCCTGGTGAGGAGCTGGTTCTTCTGCTCCTGCAGGTACCTGTCAACATACCCCAGGGACAGAGAGCTGGGACCTCCCGAGCTTGCTAGAACAGGAAATACAACAGCTCTTGTGCCTTCTGGCTAATGCAAGCATTTGTTGTGCAACAGAACTCACTCTGAGACTCACTCTCATTTCAACAAATCCCTTAGTAGCCAAATCCAATAGGGATAAGAAGCTCAGTGCTTTTACGTCGATTCAAAAATGCTCCTCTTGTGCCTCTGAGATGAGCGTGGGTCCTTTCTCACCACTGCCACCCATCTGGACAAGCAGCACGGTCAGGTCCAAGAGAAAATGGAGCTCTGGTTACAAGTCCACTGGGCATAACAGGTGCAAACATATGCCGTCCAGAGGCTCAATTAGGGAAGAAAGAACTCCTATTTCTACCAAGAAAGGGGAAGAATAAAAGACCAAAGCACTGTCAAGCAATTTGGCAACAAAGGCTATTTTAAGACCTATTTTAGAAATTTTCACTAAGAAAAGAATGTACAGTTTGGGAAAAGACACAAAGAGAGATTCACATCAAGACATATGTGCCTTCATGAAAAGATGCTCAGTACCACTAATTATTAGAGAAATGTAAATCAAAACTAAAATGAGGCATCACCTCACAACTGTCAGAATGGCTATCATCAAAAAGAACACACATAACAAAAGTCAGTAAGGATGTGGAGAAAAAGAGAACCTTCGTGCACTGCTTGTGGGAATGTAAGTTGGTACATGCTAAGTTGCTTCAGTCATGTCCAACTCTTTGCAACCCTATGGTCTGTAGCCTGCCAGTTTGGTGCAGCCATTATGGAAAACAGTATGGAGGTTCCTAAGAAAACTAAAAATAAAATTACCATATAATCCAGCAGTCCCACTCCTGGGCATATATCTACACAAAAACATAATTTTAAAATGTACATGTACCCCTATGTTCATAGCAGCATTATTCACAATAGCAAGACATGGAAATAACCTAAATGTCCATCGAAAGATGAATGAATAAGAAGACGACATACACAAAGAATACTAGTCATCCATAAAAGAATGAAATAATGCCATTTGCAGCAACGAGGATGCAACTAGAGATTATCATACTAAGTGAAGTCAGAAAGAAACAAATACCACGTATCACTTATATGTGGAATCTAACATATGGCACACACGATTTTCTTGTTCAGTCACTCAGTTGTGTCCAACTCTTTGTGACCCCATGGACTGTAGCACACCAAGCTTCCCTGTCCTTCACCATCTCCCAGAGCTTGCTCAGACTCATGTCCATTGAACCTACCTATGAAACAGAAACACTCACAGACATAGAGAACGGAGTTGTGGTTGCTGAGGGGATAGAGGAGAGATTGACTGGGAGTTTGGGCTTTGCAGGCCTACTAACTATTACGTACAGAATGGATGGGAGCTATATTCAATATCCTGGGATAGACCATAGTGAAAAAAATATAAAAAGAATGTATGTATGTGTATAACTGAGTCAATTTGTTGTACAGCAGAAATTAACACAACATTGTGAATCAACTATGTGTGTGTGTGCTCAGTCATGTCTGACTCTTTGCAACCCCGTGGACTATAGCCCCCCAGGCTTCTCTATCTATGGAATTTTCTAGGCAAGAAAACTAGAGTAGGTTACTATTTTGTACCCCAGGAGATCTTCCTGACCCAGGGCACCAACCGGCATCTCTTGTGTTTCTTGGATTGGCAGGCAGTTTCTTTATCACTGCATCACCTGGGAAGCACTTCAATTAAAAAAAATTTGTTTTTAACAACTTATGTGCCTTGACAGGAGCTGGACTTGGGTTTAAATTGGTGCTCCCATATTACAAACTCTGTTCACCTTGATCAATGTATTAACCTCTCTGATCTTTAGGGTTTCTTTACGTAGGAAATGGGGAACTGTGAGGATTAAATGAGAAAATGAGGATAAAGAGCCTGCCGTGAAAGCAATAGACACTTAACAGAAGCTAGTTTCATATCCTCCTTACTTGACT
Source organism: Nanger dama (assembly GCA_917880005.1). Classification (NCBI taxonomy): domain Eukaryota; kingdom Metazoa; phylum Chordata; class Mammalia; order Artiodactyla; family Bovidae; genus Nanger; species Nanger dama. The sequence goes on from CAKJTW010000022.1 coordinate 26,873,925, forward strand.
TCCTGGAAGTGGCATATGCATCAAAGATGCAATCCTATACTCCTCTTGCAACCAAAAACAAATAAGTACTCTACAGAATGTTGAATCGTTTTTGTCTTTCAATATATTAACATTTCCCCAAATCTGTAACACAAGTGTGAACAGATTTTTAACTGTCAAAGCAGCATGCTTACTTTGGGACAAGCCATACATGCAGAAAGATTAAAGCCACATAGTTCATCACCACTGGCTGCCCCCAAAAGCAACTAAACTGGTAGATTTGGAATGGCAGCATATAACATAACCATTTATTGATCCATTAGACCTGAGGGTCTGCACTCACACATTTGGCTATGTTTTGCTTGAAAAACACAGCGTTTGTTTCCAGCCTTGGAAACAACTCCTATGAAGGCCAGATGGCATACAGTTTCAGTTAATTTAAAATTTCCCAGTAAGATATGCCAACTAAAGAAGGTCCTTTACCACCCAGTTCAAGGATTAGCTACTGCAGTCATTGACCTTCAACATACCATGAAAGGATTTTGGGGTGGAATCAGGAATGAGGCACTTCGTTCTCTGGGAAAACTGGCAGAACAGGCCTTTTGATAGCTAGATATTTTCAGAAGAAATTTTATGCAGGCAGTTTCTTGCATCTTTCCATACTTAGAAAAGTATTAAAACCATTAACTAAGATATTTGTTCCTCATGACTGGAAGCAACCGCCTGCCAAGATGTGTGCTTGATTGCATGTACCCCTTCTCCAAAATCACATATTCTCCCAACTTCTTCGAAGCAGTCTTCAGGGCAATCTGAGAGGCTGTCTCTCAAGCTACAGCCCTCAGTAAGCCCCCAAATAAAACTAGAACTCACAGCTTTCATGTTGTATGTTTGTATTTCAGTTGACAAATATATGGATGAATTATGTACAGAAGTAACACCAAAATATATATAATGGAATGTCCATTTCTGGTCTTCATTGATAAAAGAAAATTATTCAAATCCTGGATATGCTTCTTTTTGGAAATGATACTTTCTGAAACATCTTGATTCCCCAAAATGTTACATGATCAAAAGTAGGGCTTTCATTATTTGACTGTAAGCTCCAAAATGATCAGAGCTTTCCAGAAGCTAGTTCTAACCACAATGCCCTTGGACAGCTGGCCCTGGCTTTCTGTGTGCGATGCTGGCCAATCTGTGTTAACTATCTGGACTCTGGATAGCTGGACTGATTCAGGGAGGCTGACATCTGACTGTCCTTGGGGGAGGAGTCCTGCAGCTCAGAGGCAAAGGAGCTGCCACCCCCTCTACCCTAACGGCAGACAGCCCCTCCACACCCTTCTGTCCTTGTATTTTCTCTATCCTAGATCTGCTGGGAGGACAGGGGTCTAGAGGTCTAAAGATTCAAATGCTTACTTTGTCACATTAAAACAGAATATCCATTTCCACCCCCTCCCAATCCATGAAAAGCACATTATCTGCCCTTTGTGTTCCACTTCTTCCGAGAGGAACGTGTTATTGCACAGATCTCAATCCAGCAACAGAAACGCATGGGAACACAGATTTGAAGTGTGGCAGCTTCCATGAGACAGAAACCTTGACAGTGACACCAGGTTTAAGTTTTGTTCAAACCATTTATCTTCCACCATTGAATAAAAAGAATGAAAAGCCTCAAAATACTAGTCAGTCACTACACAGAATCCTGGAACCTAAGAGTAAATTCTAGCCCAAATTCATGCAAAGCAAGAATTCTCTCAGTAACTTGGCTAGATCATTTCTTCTTGACCATTTCCCATAACAGAAACAAGGCGCCCCATGTTACTTTTTGTTAAAAATGCCTTTTCACTTAGAGGTGAACTTTGTCTCACTAGGACACATGGGTCCTCCATCTGCACTCCACCTCTAAAGAGAACAAGATGAACCACTTCTATCACCATAACATGCACTGGAACTACCATCACTTCCACTCTCCACCCAGCAAATCTTTTCTTCCCCAAACTAGTCACATTCGCATCAGCCACTTCTTATCCGATCTTCATAATCACAGATATCCAACTTTGATTACACTTCAGTTTGTCTGTGCTTCCCTGAAAATGGTTCCCAGATGTAAAGACAACTTCCAGGCACGGTCTGCTGAGCGCAGGAGAGAAGGAAAAAAATCACCTCCCTTGCTTTTACACCACAACTGCTAATACTGTCTCCCTTCACCCTAGCTGGGGACGCCCACCCTCTTCCTAGCACACACTGTCCTTTCAGTTCTCTAGGCCCGTGATGTGACAGGAACTGTGGAGAAGCTGGCCTGCCTTCTTTCTGAGCAGGATTCCTTACTTCCTTTAGCTGAAATTCAGGACTTGATGGTTCTTTATTATGATTAATTACCCCATATTAGTTTTGTCTCATCATCCCAGTCTGTCAAGATATTTCTGGGCAGCGACTGTCATTCTGTGTGTTTGGCCAACTTTTCCTTTGTTGTGCCATTCAGAGATTGCACAGGCGTGTGAATTCTGTCCTCACCCAAGTAAATCACATGGGAGATTTAATAAGAAAAGTGTCAGAGGCTCTTGGTTTGGCTCATAGTGTCAAGCTATGGTTTTCTCCATAGCTTGATGTTAATTTGTTCATTAATTAACGTTTCGGGGACCAACCGTGCCAACCTATTGCAAATCCCCATAACTGTAGAGTCGTGTCTCATTTTTCAAAGTGCCCAGATCTATCTACCTTCTTCAAAATCTCATGGATTGTTGTTTAAAAGTCAGATTTTGGAAGCTCCAAAATCTTTTATTATCCAAAGCTTGTGGGTTTTCAAAACTTGAGCTTAGACCAAGAGCATCAACATTACCTGGGAGCTTGTGAGAAATGCAAATTCCCAGGCCCCACCACAGACCTGCAGATTTGGGAACTGAGGGTGGGGCTGAATCATCTGTTTTCAGCAAGTTCCCCAGGAGATCCTGACACACAGGTGTAAGTATCACTGCTGTAGTTGAATACTGCATCTCTGGCATAGAACCTTGGGACATCCAGTGTACTGTCATCAGGAGATTGGAGGAGACCCTAAGCTCTTTTCTGAGGAAGATTCTATCCTGTTTCTTAGCTTCTCCTTTAAGCCAAGGACAGCAAAAGCCAGGTATGTGTGTTTCCTGTCCCTGCTCCCATGCTTAAAACACTCCCATCACGGTGAGTTTTCTCCAACAGATCTCCAAAAACCTGGAAGACAGTTGGCAGGAAAAATCCTATCCTGCCAAGGTCCACATGTGGTCTGTGAATCCCTTTATCCGATCAGGAGGCTGAATTTCACAAGACAATTAATTCACTGTGGTCTTGTCACAAGAGTCACCACCCACAGACTTATCCTTCCTCAACACAAAGCATCTATCCCTCCAGGCTCTTGCCAAACATTATGACCTTGAACAGTCTAGACTTTATAGGCAATGAATCTCAACTCTGACTGCACATTAGAATTACGTAGGGAACTTTCCAAAATGCTGATGGCCAGGCCCAGATCTCTCATATTGCATCCTGGGGTGGGAGGGGTCAGGCTTTTATATTCTAAAACCTCCACAAGTGATTCTGATGTGGAAAAAGGGTTGAGGGCCACCAGCAAATAATCCAGAAATATAATTTGTACACCCAGCTCAAGCCAGACCATCAAATGGATGAGCTGATGGAACTGTACTATTCTGATCTGTGAAGAATTGCTTTCCCTGCACTATCCTCTAGACTTAAGCCTCTGACCTACAATGAAAGGATCATATCTGTAAAAACAAAGAGCTAGGCCAACAACTCACCTGAAGATACTGGGAAATTCTAAAGAGTAGTGTAATAATTAAGACTACAAGCTCTGGGGCTTCCCTGGTGACTCGGTGGTAAAGAATCCATCTGCCAATGAAAGAGACCTGGGCTCGATCCCTGGTCCAGAAAGATCCCACTTACCGAGGAGCAGCTATTGAGCCGGTGCCCTGGAGCCCAGGAATCGCAACTTCTGAAGCCCACATGCCCTACAGCCCACTCTCTGCAATAAAAGAAGCCACTGCAATGAGAAGCCTACGCACCGCAACCACAGAGCAGCCCCTACTTGCTCAACCAGAGAGAAGCCAGAGCAGCAAGCAAGACCCAGCACAGCCCAAAGCAAACAAACAGATAAATAAAATTAGGGGCGAGGAAGACTACAAGCTCTGCATTCACACTGACTGGGTTCAAATCCAGCCTTCGTAGGTGGCTTTAGGCAAGTTTTCAGCCTCTCAAATCCTGTGTCTCATTTGACACTTGGAAATAAAGCACTGCCCGAAAGCGTTGTTGTGGGGATTCGATGAGTTAATCCATGGGAAAGCACGGGAAAGGTAAGGGGGCAGTCATCTCTGGATGGGTTACCATAGGATGTGGTGGCCACTGCTGTGACAACACCACGGTGGCTGCTTTTCTCTTTTAATGAGAAAAATTAAAAGGATATATACAAATATCTATATTCCTAGCACCCCAAATTAACAGGTCTCCATCCTTATTTGTATAAATATATCTATCATTTTTCTTTTAAAAATTGTGCATAACAAATACTATCATACCATACATTTCTTTCTGCAGCTGGTTTATTTTCACTCAAAATTATCACACACATACACATACGCTGGGCTTCCCTGGTGGCTCAGAAGGTAAAGAATCTGCCTGCAATGCAGGAGACGTGGGTTCAGTCCCTGGGTTGGGAAGATCCCCTGTAAAGGGGAATGGCTAACCACTCCAGTATTCCTGCCTGGAGAATCTGATGGACAGAGATGTCTGGTGGGCTATTCTGATAGGCAGAGATGTCCATGAGGCTGCAAGAGTCAGACACAACTGAGCAACTAACGCGCACACACACACCCCCAACTTCATTCCTACCACATAATTCCATGGTATGATTTCACCTTGACTTAGTCTCCTTGAGGTTGTTTCTGATTCTTTGCCCTTAAGAACAGTGCTACAGGATCTGCTGCTTGGGAGGCGGCGGCCTGTCTAAAATAAGCGGAACTGCTGTATCATAAGGTAGAACTAGTTTTAGCTTTACCAGCTATTCCATATTGCTCCTCCAAATGGCCATACCAGTTCACACAAGACAAAGATTTCTTTGAAGGACTTTTATAAGAATAGGCTGTACATTCAGATCTCAGTATCAGAGTGCCTCTCCTAAGTGACCGGCTTGGTATAGCTTTTAGTCATTGAGAATTTATACATGAAAACGTCTGCCTCTTTATTGGGGGCACGAGGGTGCACAAGTCAGATTGAGGGCTGCACTGCTGGTGAGCCTCAGCGGCAGCAGAAGAGCCTCTCTGTGTGCTTGGCTTACCTTTCTTGCCCCTGTGTTCCAGTCCTCTGGACTTCCCACTATTTCCTGTGTAGCGTCTGTCTTCTTGGAAACCAAATAGTTGATGAAATTAGATGATGTTTAAATAAGTTATCTTTTTTTTCTTTTAAAGCTAGAAAGTTGTACAAGCTGCTGCTGGGCTGTTGGCAAGATGTTCTGACAATGGATAGTTTTCTTTCTACTCTAGGCTGCCTTCATGGTATTTCTTTAGGTGAGCCCTGGCCTCAGCTTGACAGTTGCAACTGCCTCTAATGTCTCCAAGTGGAAAGGGAGGACGAGACTGACAAATGATGATTCTAGTGCACAGAACTGGAAGACAGCATGTCAGTGAAGAAAGGAACAGGAGATTGGGTCCGGCCTGAATGGCCATGGTCCTTACTACTAGCCTCCCAGAAGTTTACAGATGGACAGTTCAGAGCTGGCAGGACTTCTAGGAGAGAGCACTTACAGACAGAAGAGGAGGAGGTGGCAAAGGTTATTTCCAAATCTTATGAAAATTCCATGTCACACACCTAAACAAATCCTAGGATTTACCAGAGGAGAAGCTATTGACTCAGACCTTAACCTTCTACCTTGCTCACAAGGCTATCATAAGATAGATACCTTATCAAATACTTCAAATAGACTTTGCATAGGTCTGACATCCTTAAAAAATAGGAAGAGCTTGCTATGCATAAACCCTGTCCTCTGGCAATACTGACTGGCTGCCTTGACAGCCAGGGCTTGGTTCCAACGCTGAGCCCCTGCTGGTCACATGTCCCCCAGTTAGACAGCTGTCCATGTGCTCTGCTGCTGCCACCCTTAGCCCACAGCCTGGCGGACACGCCTGGATTTATCACTGGAACAGGAGACCTACCGCTTACTTCATGAGCAAACTCATCATTCCCTTATGCTAATACCTGTGCTGACTCCCCTGATTCTGATTAAGACACCACCCTCTCCTGGTTCAATCCCAACTTTCTCTCTCAGATCCCCCAATTCTGCAGATTCTAGCTGTGCCACGACCCTCACCTCCTCACCCCAAAACTTGTTTTCCATTCTTTCATCCCTATAACCACCAATCCATTTTAGACCCCCATTTGAGGTGTCTCCACTTTTTATTTTCCAACACTTCGATCTACCTCATGTTTTCCTGGCCCAGTTCACCTTTCCAGAAAGATTCCAGTGTCTCTTCTCTACACCAAATTCCCACTGGTCACTGAACCTGGTTAAAAATCCTAAGCCCTTCACATGGTAGTGAAATTTATGTGACTTCAGACTCTGGTTCTATCTACTACCTACTCTGTGTTATTAAACTACTGAGTTGTTTTCTCATCTGAAAAAGGGCCAAATAATCATATTAAGTCTTTCTGAAGACTGTCTGAAATAATACATGTCATGCACTAAGCACAGTGCTTAGCAGAAATCACTCAGTTATGAGTTGTATTAACCAAATCTCAACTGTAAAATCCCACACCTGCATACCTAACATCGTATACTCTCCTGCAGTTACACCATTCTGCCTTGGTTCTTAGGCTGGTTCTTCCCTGCAAGGCATACTTCTAGTCTGATGTCTCTCTTCCATCTATGGACATTCTCCCCACCCTCCAAAGGGCACTGCAAGCATCATCTGCTCCACGAAACCTTTTCCAAAAGCACCCGCACCCTTGGTTTTGTTTCTCTGTTGAACTCCTACTTTACTTCTGCGCCTTCAAGTATGTCATAAGTTGCCCACATTTTGAGATTACTCTTTGCAACCTGACCATGAGATGTTAGATCTACATCACGATCAATGACAGAATTTTACTCATCTTTACATTCTGGGGGAAAGCAACTTAAAGATAAGTGGCCATGACAATCAAGCTGGACTGGATATCCTTCCTTAATCTTAGTTAACAGGGAAAAGTCCTCTGTGTAAGCATACTGATCTATTTTCAAGGAGCCACTCTCCTTCCCTCTTCACTAGACTTATTTGGGATTACATATATTTCAGAACATTTTAGCTATCCCTTTCTTTTGAAGTCTCTTTACCATTTTCTTTGGCCACAGGAGAGATTATTTCTTTCTTTGAACTGTTTGAAATGTTTGTAGCGTACACAGCTCTGCCCAAAGCAGGCTTCCTTGGGGATTTCATTTCCTGGTTCCTGTCACTTTATATCACTGGCCAATTCTGTTTATGGGTCAGAAAGAAATCCAGAGATATCCTTCCTTGCATTATTTTCTCAGTCTTCTCAAAAATTAAGTGATCAGTAGAACAAGTCAAGAGTTTATAAGAAGTAAGCAGAATAAAACTTGCAGCGGGTTTTACAAACATGTTTGGCATCCCTTCTAGAGCTGGGCTTCCCTGGTGGCTCAAATGATAAAGAGTCTGCCTGCAATGCAAGAGACCCAGGCTTGAACCTGGGTTGAGAGGAATTGCAACTTAATCCAGTATTCTTGCCTGGAGAATTCCATGGACAGAGCAGCCTAGTGGGCAACAGTCCATGGAGCCACAAAGAGTCGGACATGACTGAGTGACTAACACTAAGAGTAATAATCTCTGAGGAGAAAGTACCATCCATAACCTGTCTCAGTTCAGTTCAGTCGTTCAGTCGTGTCCCACTCTTTGCGACCCCATGAATCGCAGCACGCCAGCCCTCCCTGTCCATCACCAACTCCCAGAGTTCGCTCAGACTCACGTCCATCGAGTCCGTGATGCCATCCAGCCATCTCATCCTCGGTCGTCCCCTTCTCCTCCTGCCCCCAATCCCTCCCAGCATTAGAGTATTTTCCAATGAGTCAACTCTTTGCATGAGGTGGCCAAAGTACTGGAGTTTCACCTTTAGCATCATTCCTTCCAAAGAACACCCAGAACTGATTTCCTTCAGAATGGACTGGTTGGATCTCCTTGCAGTCCAAGGGACTCTCAAGAGTCTTCTCCAACACCACAGTTCAAAAGCATCAATTCTTCAGCGCTTAGCCTTCTTCACAGTCCAACTCTCACATCCATACATGACCACTGGAAAAACCATAGCCTTGATTAGACAGACCTTTGTTGGCAAAATAATGTCTCTGCTTTTGAATATGCTATCTAGGTTGGTCATAACTTTCCTTGCAAGGAGTAAGCGTCTTTTAATTTCATGGCTGCAGTGACCATTAGCAGTGATTTTGGAGCCCAGAAAAATAAAGTTTGACACTGTTTCCCTATCTATTTGCCATGAAGTGATGGGACTGGATGCCATGATCTTCGTTTTCTGAATGTTGAGCTTTAAGCCAACTTTTTCACTCTCGTCTTTCACTTTCATCAAGAGGCTTTTTAGCTCCTCTTCACTTTCTGCCATAAGGGTGGTGTCATCTGCATTTCGGAGGTTATTGATATTTCTCCCAGCAATCTTGATTCCAGCTTGTGTTTCTTCCAGTCCAGCTTTTCTCATGATGTACTCTGCATATAAGTTAAATAAGCAGGGTGACAATATATAGCCTTGATGTACTCCTTTTCCTATTTGGAACCAGTCTGTTGTTCCATGTCCAGTTCTAACTGTTGCTTCCTGGCCTGCATACAGATTTCTCAAGAAGCACAGCAATCCATAATACTGACCCTACTACAGCAAACTTTCTGTGGTTTCTTATCCCCATTGCCCTCACCTAGAAATCTACCTTTAGGGCCTGGGTTTCCATAGGTGGGCTTCTTAAAAGCAAAATATTCCCTTCTAGAATCCTATCTTCATCATTAGAAACATCCTAACCTTCCTGGTGAGACAAATTAGATGATCGAATCAAGGCCCAACTTTAATGTTCACTTTGCTTAGTCCTCAGTGGCTGCATCCTGGCAAACAGCTACAGGTATGACAGCTGCTTCCTGGTGTTCTTTTAGCGAATTACTGAAGTTCTCTTCCTTGGCCACTGGTCTTCTCTTTGCTATGCCTATTGTTCTCTACTCAGTCAGATTTCAATCCTTTTTTTCTTCCCATCAGATTTCAGTTGAACTCTCTTGATCAGGTGAGCAAATCTTACCAAACACACACACTGATCCTCACAGACGCCAAAACCTTTCCCTGCACACCAGACCTTGTTTATCAACACTATCTGTGTGAGAGCTACTTGCACACTTACTGCATCCTTTTCCAGCTCATGGTCTATCTTCCTCAAAAGTAGGAGTACCACACACCCCACTGCAGACCTTCTGCTTCCTACAATGACGTCAAAGCACCAAGGATACATTTGTGGTTTCTTTGGACAGTGTAGTGTATTTTCTTAAAACCCTTTTTCTTTTGTATTGGAGCATAGCCAGTTAACATTGCTGAGATGGTTTCAGGTGCACAGAACAGGGACTCGGTCATACCAGGATGCCATTAACATTGAGCAGAGTTCCCTCTGATATACAGTGGGTTCTTGCTGATTATCCATTTTAAAATATAGCAGTTTGTACCTGTACAGGTTACATTTCTTTTAAACAAATAAATGAATGGGGTGATGGTTTGTAGATCTGAAATTTTGGCTGGTTATCATGCATGCAAGGAGAGATTAAAAAAAGCCTCCCTCAGTGATCAGTGCAAAGCAATAGAGGGGGAAAATAGAATGGGAAAGATTAAAGATCTTGTCAAGAAAATTAGAGATACCAAGGGAACATTTCATACAAAGATGGGCCCAATAAAGGACAGAAATGGTATGGACCTAACAGAAGAAGAAGATATTAAGAAGAAGTGGCAAGAATACACAGAAAAACTGTACAAAACAGAGCTTCACGACCCAGATAATCACTATGGTGTGATCACTCACCTAGAGCCAGACATCCTGGAATTTGAAGTCAAGTAGTCCTTAGGAAGCATCACTATGAACAAAGCTAGTAGAGGTGATGGAATTCCAGTGGAGCTATTTCAAATCCTGAAAGATGATGTTGTGAAAGTGCTGCATTCAATATGCCAGCAAATTTGGAAAACTCAGCAGTGGCCACAGGACTGGAAAAGGTCAGTTTTCATTCCAATCCCAAAGAAAGGCAATACCAAAGAATGTTCAAACTACTGCACGGTTGCACTCATCTCACACCCTAGTAAAGTAATGCTCAAAATTCTCCAAGCCAGGCAGGCTTCAATAGTACATGAACCATGAACCTTCCAGATGTTCAAGCTGGATTTAGAAAAGGCAGAGGAACCAGAGATCAAACTGCCAACATCTGTTGGATCATTGAAAAAGCAAGAGAGTTCCAGAAAACACATCTCAGTTCAGTTCAGTCACTCAGTCGTGTCCGACTCTTTGCGACCCCATGAATTGCAGCACGCCAGGCCTCCCTGTTCATCACCATCTCTCGGAGTTCACTCAGACTCAGGTCCATCGAGTCCGTGATGCTATCCAGCCATCTCATCCTCAGTCTACTTCTGCTTTATTGACTACACCAAAGCCTTTGACTATATGGATCACAATAAACTGTGGAAAATTCTGAGAGAGATGGGAATACTAGACCACCTGATCTGCCTCTTGAGAAATCTGTATGCAGGTCAGGAAGCAACAGTTAGAACTGGACATGGAACAACAGATTGGTTCCAAATAGGGAAAGGGTATGCCAAGGCTATATATTGTCACCCTGTTATTTAACTTATATGCAGAGTACATCATGAGAAATACTGGGCTGGATGAAGCACAAGCTGGAATCAAGATTGCTGGGAGAAATATCAATAACCTCAGATATACAGATGACACTATCCCTATGGAAGAAAGCAAAGAACTAAAGAGCCTCCTGATGAAAGTGAAAGAGGAGAGTGAAAAAGTTGGCTTAAAGCTCAACATTCAGAAAACTAAGATCATGGCACCTGGTCCCATCACTTTATGGCAAATAGATGGGCAAACAGTGGAAACAGTGTCAGACTTTATTTTTCTGGCTTCCAAAATCACTGCAGATGGTGGCTGCAGCCATGAAATTAAAAGATGCTTGCTCCTTGGAAGAAAAGTTATGATCAACCTAGACAGGATATTAAAAAGCAGAGACATTATTTGCCAACAAAGGTCTGTCTAATCAAGGCTATGGTTTTTCCAGAAGTCATGTATGGTTGTGAGAGCTGGACTATAAAGAAAACTGAGCCGAAGAATTGATGCTTTTGAACTGTGGTGTTGGAGAAGACTCTTGAGAATCCCTTGGACTGCAAGGAGATCCAATCTGTCCATCCTAAAGAAAATCAGTCCTGAATACTCATTGGAAGGACTGAAGCTGAAGGTCCAATACATGGCCACCTGATGTGAAGAACTGACTAATTTGAAAAGACACTGATGCTGGGAAAGATTGAGGGCAGGAGAAGAAGGGGACGACAGAGGATGAGATGGTTGGATGGCATCACCGACTTGATGGACATGTGTTTGGGTAAACTCCAGGAGTTGGGGATGGACAGGGAGGCCTGGCATGCCGCAGTCCATGGGGTCGCACAGAGTCGGACATGACTGAGCGACTGAACTAAACTGAAAATGCATGCCTTAGCTTATCGTTCACCAGTATCCATTTTACTTCTTTTAATCACAGAACCCTCATGCTTAGCTAGGCACAAGCTCATCTAATCAGAAGCTACATTTCTAGCTTTCCTTGCAGCTTGGTGGCCACCAAAGAGATGTGAGTAGAAGATATGTTAAAAAGAGCATACCCCTCAACTTTTCCCCGTTCCTGAGGGCTGAGAGATGGTGACAACTAGACCCAGAATTGAAAGCCATTATTTGGCAATGTCATTGGACCAGCCTAGGAATAACCATACCTGGACAGTCACAAGAGACAGAAATAAACTTCAATCTTGTTATTTGACAGTCTCTCAGTTACAGAGGTTTAGTGCAAACAATACAGGCTCTAAGAAGGTAGCATGGCTTACAATCAGGAATCTTGGGTCACCTTTGTACCCCTCAACAGAAAGTTGCCAACCATATCTATGATGGTCAGCTTTCTGGTCCCAGAAACAGGAACCCCTGAAACACTGGCAGTAAGAATCCTTACTGTTTGACAAAGCAGGAAAGCCACTGTTTCCAAGTTCCCAAAATATATTATCTTCTCCTAAAGCAACCCCATATTCTTCAATAGGCCTTGGGATAGAGATGAATCCTCCAATCACTTCACCGTCTCCAGCAGGACAGTCCCCTGCATATTGCATTTACCCCCAAACAGTCCTCATTGCCACCCCAGAACTGAAGACTTAATGTTCTGGGTGGAGAGAGGGTGAGTCCACAGGACATATGACCATCCCTCCACTCTTGAATGAGAAAATTAGAAACAGGCTGAATTTCCTTCTCTTTCTGCTATTTAGCCACCCTGACTTGCCCTTCTCTGTCTCTAGAGGAAGAAACACTGATGGATAAAGGTGGGCTAGTAAAGGAAACTACCGTGAAAGACAAGAGGCTGACTGAGAACAGCCGAACTGATGAAAATTCAACTTAATATCTTTAAAGTGCCTACCTAGACAGTATATTAAAAAGCAGAGACCTTTGCCGACAAAGGTCCATAGAGTCAAAGCTATGGTTTTTCCAATAGTCATCTATGGATGTGAGAGTTGGACCATAAAGAAGGCTATATGTCAAAGAATAGATGGTTTCCAGTTGTGTTGTTGGAGAATACTCTTGAGGGACCCTCAGACAGCAAGAACATCAAACCAAACAATCCTAAAGGAAATCAATCCTGAAAATTCATTGGAAGGACTGATGCTGAAGCTGAAACTCCAATACTTTGGCCACCTGACAAAGAGCCGACTCCTTGAAAAGACCCTGATGCTGGGCAAGATTGAGGGCAGGAGGAGAAGGGGACGACAGAAGATAAGATGGCTGGATGGCATCACTGACACAATGGACATGAGTTTGAGCAAGCTTTGGGAGACAGTGACGGACAGGGAAGCCTGCTGTGCTGCAGTTCATGGGGTCACAAAGAGTCGGACTGAGCAACTGAGCACCACCAGAAAGTGTCCATAGCTCTGCTAACCCCAAACGACGGAAACAAGTGACCTGAAGCTTAATCCAAGGAGGGACCCACCCTGCCAAGGAGACAAGGTATCTGTAGATGAAATGCATGAGAACACAGTTCAGGGTGGGCTATCGAGGAGGTTTTGTGGACATTCACAGGGGAGAGTTCAGAGAAGCTGACATTGTGAGCTAATAAAGAGGTGTCCCGAGGGGAGCCTTAGAGATGTGGACAGGACATGACTAGGTAGAGAAGAATGTGGGGGGTAGGAAGGACACCTCCCACAGGATTTCCCAAGCCTGGCTGCCTGGCAGGATCACCCTGAGGAGCATCTACAGACTACCAAAGTCTGGCCCCACTCCATTCCAACTCATCCAGAGGCTCTGGGATGAGGCCCAGGCAAGCTCCCCAGGTGACTGTGATGCAAAGTGTCTGCTGAGAACCACTCCCTGATCCTGCATCCAGAAATGACAGAAAGATTTACTCCACAGAACTGCCTTCTTTTATCTTAGAATTTCATTTCATTTCATTTCAGTATCTAATGCCACACCAACGTCTATTGCATCTCATTTGTACCAAATTAAAATACAGAGCAGGATGTGACTTAGCAGTTTAAAGGGTAAGAAGAGAGAGTGCCTCCGAAGAACTTAAATTAACATCTTGTGGTTTGAATTTTATCAGTGGGTGTTGTGAACCTCTCTTAACTGACAACTGCTGGCGGAAGTAGGGTAGATTTTAACAACTGGCAACCACAGACAGCATTTCATTACTGATCTAAAAAGACTATCAGTTGAGTCACTATAAAATGTGAATGTGAATTTTTAAACTTCTATCACTCATAAAAATCTAGTAAAGTCTGTTCAGCAATGTAAACATTAAGCTAACAATGACTAATACTCCATCAATGTTACCTGCATCCTCTCAGATAACAAGAAACGAAATACCTAGTGGTTGTGGTTAAGGTATCAGATGTACACACTTCAAGTTGTCTGTCCCCCTAACTAAAAATAACCCAAGGACTGAGATGCTAAGCTTCAAACAAATTCTATAAAAGGTATTTCCCAAGATATTATGTATATATTTGGGGAGAATTGCTGGGGCAATAGTAAACAATCTCTTGTAAGAGGCCCGAAAGAAAAGCCACTAATTTAGCAAATGTAGTGGGGAGGAAAAAGGATATAGGGAGTTTTCCTCTCCTAGGGGATGGACTACTGCAAGAAAATGAGCGTGAGACACTTCTAAACCAGTACAAACTGAAAAACAGTTGTAAGGAGAAACAGAATGAAAGGCAGAGAAAACGGGTTTTTAAAAAATCGAGGTGGTTATTGGCAGAGTAAAGCTAAAAAGGCAAGAGAAAGGTAAAGCACCTCTGCCACGAATGTTAACCGTGAAGGTTGTTTTCTTCCTCCAGGATAGTGTGTATATCAGAAGCAATTTGAAGACTGTGTCTAACTCTAGTTTTTTGTAACTAGTTGTAAACTTAACAGGTGGCAGGTTACTTGTTAATCAGATTGATGCTCAACACTGAAAAAAACAAACAACCCAATTTAAAAATGGGCAGGAGATCTGAACATTGTTCTAAAGTAGCCATGCAGATGGCCAACAGGCACATGAAAAAATGCTCAACATCATTAATCAGAGAAATGCAAATCAAAACTACAGTGGCATCACCTCATACCTGTCAGAACAGCTATCATTACAAAGAACATAAATAAGAAATGTTGGTGAGGATGTGGAGAAAAGGGAACCTTCATGCACCTGTGCTAGGAATGTAAATTGGCGCAGCCACTGTGGAAAACAGCGTGGAGGCTTCTCAAAAAGCTAACTACAGAACCAGCGCCTGACCCAGCTATTCCACTCCTGGCTATATATCCAAACCAAACCAAACAAGAACACGAATTCAAAGAGACACATGCACCCCAGTGCTCACAGCAGCATGATTACAGCTACCAAGACATGGAAGCAACCTGAGTATCAATAGAGGAACTGATGAAGAGGCGATATATATACGTATGCACATATATACACAACAGAATACTACTCAGCTGTAAAAAAGAATGAAATTTTGCCATGTGCAACAACATGGATGGACTTGGAGGGTATTATGCTAAATGAAACAAGTCAGAGAAAGATAAACACTGAGTGACATCATTTACATATAGAATCTAAAAAATAAAACCAATGAATATAAGAAAAAAATTAACAGACTCACAAATATAGAGAACTAGTGCTTACCAGCGAAGAGAGGGAAGAAGGGAGAGGAATGATAGGGGTAGGATATTAAGAGGTATAAACTACCATGTGCAAAGTAAGCTACAAGGATAAAATGCAAAACAGAGAACATGGCCAATATTTTATAATAACTATAAAAGAAGCATAACCTTTAAAACTGTGAGTCTCTATATTGTATACCTGAAACTTAAATAATATTGCACAGCAACTACACCTCAATAAATTAATATAAAAGCAAATAAAACCAAAACTTGTGTCCCCTTCCCCTTGCTTCTAGAAGATTTTATCTCAGAGATAGGCAAAGAAATATGCTAAAGCATCCATTTATCACGCTGAAAAAATTTTGTAGAAAGGTGGATCCTAATTGTTTAGGAGTTTGCATCTAGTGAGAATGTAAAGAAAGAGTAATAATAGAAAGTACACATAAGAAAATCTAAGTCAGCAGTAAGAGGTAAAGTATCAAAACTCCAGCTGGATTCCATCTGGTTAATTTTTGAAATAATTTTCAGCAACCAGGACCCTGCTCTTCACTTGATTCTTCTACATTGTGCATTCACTGTAGATAATTCGAACCAGGGGTTTAGCACACTGAAGGTGTTTCAACACACCGTTTTGCATTTAGAACAGCATCTATCATCAAAGAAGTCCCAGTACTATGCAAATGGAAACTCCCCCACCTCATACCCAAAGGCAGAACAGCCCCAGTGCTGAACAATGACAATCATACCTCCTGAAAATGAGACGAGTCCCAGACCTCAAGGCTTATCAGTGGCTTAAAAGGAGCTGATGCCAACTCTGAATCATCATTACCGAGTGAGAAAGATGTGTTTTTTTAAAGACAATGGCACCAAGATGTATCTCATCCCAAAGCTTGTCTTATAAAATAACACTCACATTTCTCTATCCATTGGTAGGGTCTGTTTCCTTCTCTTGAACCTGAGTAGGCTTGTGACCATAGCTGAAGCAATGCTTTCTGACTTCCAAGGCTCTGTTAGAAATGATAATATAGCTTTCGCTTGCTGCTCTCTCTCTCTAAGGATTCTCACCCCTCAACTTAGCCATCACAATGTGAGGACAGCAATGTGGAGAGAACAGATGGAGGGGCTCATCTGGAAAAGCTGAGACCATCGCATCAGCTGAGAGCATCAGTGCCCAGACATGCGAATGTGTAAGCCTTCAACCATCAACCTTCGAGCAGTCCCAGAGCACACTGAGTAGAGCAGGGTCCAGCAGTCCCCACAGAGTCGTTTTAATTGTGGATTTGAGGGCTAAGCAAACGTCATTATCTTAGCCCACCAAGTTTTAAGGCCGTTTGGTATACAGCGTTAGGTAACTGAAATACTAGGCAGAAACCCTTGGCCCATCTTCAGGCTAGTCAGGTGGGAAGCATGAGAACACAGGGTCAGAAAGACCAAGTTCAATCAGCAGAAATGACCAACAGGCTCCACCTACCAGAGCATCCTACTCCTGTCACGTAGGTCAGATTTGGAAGAGGGCTCCTTGGTCAGCAAACCAGACCTCACTCAGAAAGTCACTTATGCAAAGCATATGATAGTTTATGGGCCAATCAGCTGATCCAGGTAGGTATGCGTCTGATATTGAGGAAGAGACCACAAATAGAAGACTGAAAATCCCATTTGTAAATGGCCACAAACCCCTTCAGAACCCTTTAAATACACCTTTTAACACAGACCTCAAAATCCCCACTTATCACTTGGCATTTCTCTTCAATAGCTTAAGAAGTGGCTGGGAGCAAGGTTTCAACTGGCAACTGAGCCACTAAGAAATTATCTTACTAAGGCAACAGGGTCAGTCGTTGTGGGTACGAGTAGGACAGAACCCAGGACTGTACATCAAGAACATCCATTCAGAAGAGGAAGAGAGAATTAAAGTAAAAGTCCTAAGTACTTAAATATTTCTAAAGAGCAGTTTTATTGTTAAAGAGTCAAAATCTCCAGCACCATGGATCCTTTGGAAAGGACACTGACGAAGTCTTGGACCTTGGCCAGAGTCTAGTTGATTCTGTGGTGCAAAGATCTAGTCTCAGTCATACACAGGGTTCCCTGGACGCTATCTGGTGCCCAGAAACCAGAGGATGCCAGCAAGGCAGTAAGAAGAACTGAGTTTCATCACCTGAGTTGGAGCAGAAGAATGACTGAGAGCAGTGGGAGGGAGGGACAAAAGACAGGAGAGCATTCATTAAGGCTGTAATGAACACTGAATGACTGTGAAATAGAAGCTCAGCATCTGAACCAGAGCCAGCCAGCAGAACTTGGGGGGCTGTCTAACATCACAGCTTCTAGTTAAATGTGGGTACTGAATTAAGTGCAACTAAGAAACTCAATTTTAAATCTTAACTAAATAATTTAAATTTCCATAGCCACATGTGGCTGGTAGCTGCCATGTCAGACCAATACACCTTTAGACCACACCATTCTAAACCTCTTATTTCCTCCCTCCTTTCCCTTAGCACAAAGTGAGAATACCTTGGGATATTTCTGCCTCCCGAAACCTTCCAGGTATATTCTCACTCCAACCAACTCTGAAAAAATCAATGGCTGATAGACAGTTGAGTCATCACAGGCCTGGTGTCCAACACTTAAATGCATTAAGTCATCTGGGAAATTTTCTTCCCCACTCCTTCCATTGTTTGCAGACAATGAATTAAAGAATGAAAGAGGCTATTAGTTTTCTACATGAGGTCAGCAGGGATTTTTCAGTAATAAGCCCAGCTGCAACTTCCAGGTACTTCAAACTGTGTCAGTACAGAGATTAGTTCCACACAGCTTCCATGGAAAACCATTAGGAGCGTTACAAAAAGATGTGTGAAGTTCATGTGTCTTTTAGGAAGGGCTTATAATGGCAGTTCAGTTTAAAGATAAGAGTCTGCGACATGAGGCAAAAGATCATGTTTCAAAACAGAAGAAAAAAGAATTATCAGTTCAAACAATTATCAGATGCCAGTTTGTTTGGCATCTGATATTTACCATTGTTTACTATCTTTAGATGAAAAAAAGAAAACCTCCATCACAGGCCAGCAAAGTACCTTTTCACAGAGTGAGGAGGGAGAGGAAGCCTTTTAAGAGGATTCCACACAATTTTGCCAAGTACTAGAAACAGCTCCACAGAGCTGCCCAGTAGTAATCTTTTGGCCTGGGGGAAAACTGTTTCTTTAGCGAGGAAATGAGAAATTCACTAAGAAAACAGTTAATTTCCCAGCATTCAAAAGTTCCCATAAATCAATATTTGATTACCAACTCAAACTTATTGCTCAATATAATTCTACCATTTCAGGCAAACAAATATTCTTAAAAGTTCCCCATTAAAACAGGCATGCTCATAAACCACTCATGTGTGCTAAGTCGCTTCAGTCGTGTGACTCTTTGCAAGCCTATGGACTGTAGTCCTGCCAAGATTCTCTGTCCATGGGATTCTCCAGAAAATGAGTATAGCCCTGTAGAAGACAATTTAGCAATAGAAAAGTTGTCTTTCAAAAATAAAGGCAATATGGAACAATTCCCAAAGATAAAACAACTTAGGAAATAGGGCTTCAGAAAGCCTTTTCCAAAATAAACTTAACGAAGATGAACTGTACCAAACATAAAATTATCAAGAATAATAAAACCATGGGGAAAAAAGAGCAATGGTTACTAGTATACTGATCGGATTAAATAAGTGGGGGAATAGACAGGGGAGGTAGAGCTACTAAGTGTTTAAAGTGTTTATTGTTGTTCAGTTGCTAAGTCATGTCCCACTCTTTTGTGACATGACGGACATAGCCAACCAGACTTCTCTGTCCATGGGTTCTCCAGGCAAGAATACTGGAATGAGTTGTCATTTCCTTCTCCAGGGGATCTTCCTGGAGCAGGGATCAAACCCACAGCTCCTGCATTTGCAGGCAGATTTTTTTTTTTTTTTTAATCCACTGAGCCACCAAGGAAGCCTACATTACAAAAAATAAATTCTAACAAAATGAAAATAAAACAAATGACAAACATTTGACATCAGGGAAGAGCTGCTGGGCCAAAGAATTAGGTTGTTTTTTATATACATTGTTTTAGCTCACCCAACCCATTCTCACTCCCAGACAGATACCTCTCTTCTGACTAAGGGAATTAATTCTCTTGGGATAAAAAATTACTCTTCAGCACCCTGGTTATTCCTTTGCCTTTTGTTAAATTGAAGTAAAATAGAATAATTTACTTTTACAACCATGTTTAACTTGAGCTCAGTCTTATACAATTATTTCTCCCGTCGTTTATCCCTCCCTCTATGCAATCTCTATCACTTTACACATCATGTAGCTTGAAATTAATGCTAACACAGGTTAGTTTCTGGTTGAGATTGTGGGGTAATATTTTAAATTTTTATTTGAGCTTTTTTGTTTTGTTTTGCTTGCTTTTTAAAAATAAGAAACACATGTAACTGAAGTAAATATAAAACAGCAATTACTTTACTGATTTGATACCAGACCACCTGACCTGCATCCTGAGAAATCTGTATGCAGGTCAGGAAGTAACAGCTAGAAGTGGACATGGAACAACAGACTGGTTCCAAATAGGGAAAAGAGTACGTCAAGGCTGTATACTGTCATCCTGCTTATTTTACTTGCATGCAGAGTACATCATGCAAAATGCCAGGCTGGATGAAGCACAAGCTGGAATCAAGACTGCTGGGAGAAATATCAATAACCTCAAATATGCAGATGACACTACCCCTATGGCAGAAAGCGAAGAACTAAACAGCCTCTTGATGAAAGTGAAAGAGGAGAGTGAAAAAGTTGGCTTAATACTCAACACTCAGAAAACTAAGATCATGACATCTGACCCTATCATTTCATGGCAAATAGAAGGGGAAATAATGGAAACAGTGACAGACTTTATTTTGGGGGGCTCTATGGACAGAGGAGCCTGGTGGGCTGCAGTCCATGGGGTTGCTACTAGTCGGACACGACTGAGCGACTTCACTTTCACTTTTCACTTTCATGCATTGGAAAAGGAAATGGCAACCCACTCAAGTGTTCCTGCCTGGAGAATCCCAGGGAAGAGGGAGCCTGGTAGGCTGCCGTCTATGGGGTCGCACAGAGTCAGACATGACTGAAGCGACTTACCAGCAGCATGGCAGAAAGTGAAGAGGAGCTAAAAAGCCTCTTGATGAAGTGAAAGTGGAGAGTGAAAAAGGTGGCTTAAAGCTCAATATTCAGAAAACGAAGATCATGGCATCCGGTCCCATCACTTCATGGGAAATAGATGGGGAAACAGTGGAAACAGTGTCAGACTTTATTTTTGGGGGCTCCAAAATCACTACAGTTGGTGACTGCAGCCATGAAATTAAAAGACACTTGCTCCTTGGAAGAAAAGCTATGACCAACCTAGACAGCATATTAAAAGCCAGAGACATTATTTGCCGACTAAGGTCCAGGATTGTCACCCTGCTTATTTAACTTATATGCAGAGGAAGAAACACAAGCTGAAATCAAGATTGCCAGGAGAAATATCAATAACCTCAGATATGTAGATGACACCACCCTTATGGCAGAAAGTGAAGAGGAGATGAAAGTGAAAGAGGAGAGTGAAAAAGGTGGCTTAAAGCTCAACATTCAGAAAACAAAGATCATGGTATCCGGTCCCATCACTTCATGGGAAATAGATGGGGAAACAGTGGAAATAGTGTCAGACTTTATTTTTTGGGTTCCAAAATCACTGCAGATGGTGACTGCAGCCATGAAATTAGAAGACGCTTACTCCTTGGAAGAAAAGTTATGACCAACCTAGATAGTATATTCAAAAGCAGAGACATTACTTTGCCAACTAAGGTCTGTCTAGTCAAGGCTATGGTTTTTCCTGTTGTCATGTATGGATGTAAGAGTTGGATTGTGAAGAAGGCTGAGTGCCGAAGAATTGATGCTTTTGAACTGTGGTGTTGGAGAAGACTCTTGAGAGTCCCTTGGACTGCAAGGAGATCCAACCAGTCCATTCTGAAGGAGATCAATCCTGGGATTTCTTTGGAAGGAATGATGCTAAAGCTGAAACTCCAGTACTTTGGCCACCTCATGAGATGAGTTGACTCATTGGAAAAGACTCTGATGCTGGGAGGGATTTGGGGCAGGAGGAGAAGGGGACGACAGAGAATGAGATGGCTGGATGGTATCACGGACTCAATGGACGTGAATCTGAGTGAACTCGGGAGATGGTGATGGACAGGGAGGGCTGGCGTGCTGCAATTCATGGGGTCACAAAGAGTCGGACACAACTGAGCGACTGAACTGAACTGAACTGAAGGTCCTTCTAGTCAAAGCTATGGCTTTTCCAGTAGTCATGTATGGATGTGAGAGTTGGACTGTGAAGAAGGTTGAGTGCCCAAGAATTGATGCTTTTGAACTGTGGTGTTGGAGAAGACTCTTGAGAGTCCTTTGGACTGCAAGGATATCCAACCAGTCCATCCTAAAGGAAATCAGTCCCGAATATTCATTAGAAGGACTGAGGCTGAAACTGAAACTCCAATACTTTGGCCACCTGATGTGAAGAACTGACTCATTGGAAAAGACCCTTATGCTGGGAAAGATTGAAGGCAGGAGGAGAAGGGAATGACAGAGGATGAGATGGCTGGATGGCATCACCGACTTGATGGACATGAGTCTGAGTAACCTCCAGGAGTTGGTGATGTACAGGAAGCCTGGCACGCTGCCGTCCATAGGGCCGCAAAAAGTTGGACACAACAGAGAGACTGCACTGAACTGAGTGGTTCATTTTCCTAAAATGGTCACCTGACCTGTGCTTCTCTTATTTCCCCAACACCCCCAACCTCAGATTCTGACTCAGTATGCTCACTAGCCCTCTTCCTTCTCTGGTTGTGCCTCAGTGTTTGGAGAAATATGCTTCAACATGAGAGAACTGTCCTATGTTACACCTCCCATAGTCATCAGGAAAAGTGCAGGCCTCCCAAGAATGTGGGAAAATGTAGACAAGTAAAAATCGCAGGGCTTGGGTCTTTTAACTAGAGGTGTGAATAGAAACTATTGACACTGGGAATCCCATCTGTGCTGTTGTTACACATCAAGGATGGCACACCAATACACACAATCTGGATTTACTGGAAGTGAAGTTATCTATACCACGAAGATTTCTTCCAATACTAGGTATCTATTTATGTGTCCCTCCCACTTTTCTCTTCCTGTCTTTCTACTACTCTCATGCTCACACTCTCTCTCTCACCCTCTCCCCCCTTTCTCCTGCCACCCTCCCTCTGGTTAAAAGAAACCCTCCTTCTCTTTAAAGGAAAGTCAAATAAACAAACCCTATTAGATGACCTGGCTTCCCAGGTAGGGCTATTGGTGAAGAATCCACCTGCCAATGCAGGAGACACAAAGCAGGTTTGATCCCTGGGTTGGGAAGATCCCCTGGAGTAGGAAATGGCAACCTGCTCCAGTGTTCTTGCCTTTTGAGAATTCCAAGGACAGAGGAGCCTGGTGGGCTATAGTCCATGGGTCACAAAGAGTCAGACACGACTGAACACACATACGCACACACATTTAGATGACCTGGAAGAAGAAGGAAGATGGGTGTTTGGGTTGAGGGAGGGAAGATGGAAGAGCCATTAGAATATAGCATAGCTACATCCATATATGTAATTGCATGCAGTCTGTTCTACCACACCACTCTAAGAATGTATTCCAGGTATGACAAGCTTATCTGACAACTCAGAACTGGGTAGCTGTTCTTGTTTTTGTTTATTCCATGGCGAAAGTCAGCAGTCTTGCTTGGTGTGGGTCCCTGTTCCCCTGCCTCTTCCTGTCCTCTATCTTTTAAAAGGTGTTTCAGAGCAAAAGCTGCAGAAATCAAATTTTACCCATTCAACACATCATGGATTATTAGGCACCACACAGACCAATCTAAACAAGTAAGGAAATGGCAACCCACTCCAGTATTCTTTCCTGATCAATCCCATTGACAGAGGAGCCTGGCGGGCTATAATCCTTGGGGTCACAAAGAGTCAACATGGCTGAGTGACTGGGCACACAAACAAGTAACATGTAAAAAAAAAACAAATCAGATCCTGAAAGGTAGGGTATTTTATAAGTTAACTGTACATACATGCAATGTTTCAGGAGTTTGATTTTAACTTCTAATTTAAGCACTCACTTTTTTGATAAGTGAGACAGCATAGTTAGTTTCTATGTAATATACCAGTAGACACAACCCATCCCAGAAACAGCAGCTCAAAAAGACTAAGAAATCAGATTTCATGACTGAAAAATAAAGGCGATATCCTGCATTATAATTACTCAAAATGTGCTCTGCCAAATAACACTTTCACAGGGCTGTCTATGGGGGATATAGAATGAGTTCCCACAGACCAGTCAGCTTGGTAAACACTGCTCCTATATTCCCTTCTTAAAGACATATTAGCACATTAAGGGTTTCTGAGAGATCCTGCACTTAAAACAAGCAAACAACAGAAGCAAATCCGTTGACTATATTCAACAACCCATTCCAAATCCTTCTGACCTCGGAATCTCCTTTTTTGAGGTAACACTTCAACCTTCCTTCAGCCTAATGACCAACTAAAGCTCAATCATCTTGTGAAATGGTGAATGAACTCTTACCTTTAAAGGCTGGTATATCTGTCAAGGAGATAACAGCCTAATAGGCACAGGAACCATTTCTGGCTTATGAGTCAGGCTTGTAACAGCCAATACTAACACTTGGATGCCTTTTGCTTAGTTTCATGTCTAGACTTGAGAGGCCTACAGAAGCGTGAGAAACCATGGCCATCACGTGAAAACCACAAGCAATGTTCACAGATTGGGCTCATGCTTCCCTATTTGACCCAGTCTTCCCTAAAAGCCCTCCCTGGGTCTCTCATTATCACATCTCTCTCCCCAAACCCAGCTTCCCCTCACCCCTTCCTCCTTGCTTTCCACAGTTTACTACTTAGGCTCCATCCTTCCCATTTCAGTCTGAAATTACCCTCAAGAGAAAACATCTGAATAGGAAGTCCAACATCATTTGGAAGAGAGAAGTACCACTCAGGGGAGTGACATTCTCAGTTAACTGGACAAAGTGCTCAAAAAAATCTTGGGGAAACTATCCCAGAAATTAAATACTCATGCAACTGTTGTGCAGGACTGCCTTAACACGTATCTCCAAGCAATGTGCACTAAATCTACCCACGTACACAAGAAACGGGATCCATACTTAGCATTTCTGTAACAAGTGTTAAGTAAACATATAGATAAATGGAATAGAATTGAGAATGCAGAACTTAAACTCTCACATTTATGGTCAATTCATTTTGACAAAGGTACCAAGACAATTCAGTAGAGAAAAAATAGTATCTTCAACAAATGGTACTGGGAAAAGGAGATATTCACATGCAAAAGGATGAAGTTGGACCCTTGCTTCATACCACATACAAAAATTCACTCAAAATGAACAAAAGTCCTAAATGTAAGAGTTAAGACTATAAAACCTTTGAAAGAAAACACAGGGGTAAATTTTCCTGACCTTGGGTTAGATCATGGTCTCTTACATATGACATCTAAAGCAAAAGCAAAAAGAAAAAAAAAAAAGTAAGTTGGACTTTAAAATTAAAACTTTTATACTTGAAAGGATAAAATCAAGAAAACAAAAGACAGCCCAAAAATGGGAGAAAATGCTTGCAATCATATAATTGACATGGGCCTATTATTTAGAATATAGAAATAATTCTTACAACTCAATAAAAAAATAACTCAATCTATTTTAAGTGGGCAAAGAGCTTGAAAAGATATTTCTCAAGATATTTCTCCAAGGAAGACACACAAATGGTCAATAAGCAAAAGATGCTTAACATCATTAACCCTGAAAGAAATGCAAATTAAAACTACCAAAAAAAAAATCTCTTCATACTCCCTTCGTGCCCATTTTAGGTCACTTCAGTCGTGTCCAACTCTTTGCAACCCCATGGACTGTAGCCCACCAGGCTCCTCTGGCCATGGGATTCTCTAGGCAAGAATACTGGAGTGAGTTGCTGTGCCCTCCTCCAGGGGATCTTCCTGGCCCAGGGATCGAACCCAAGTCTCTTGTATCTTCTGCATTGGCAGCCGGATTCTTTACCACTAATGCCACCTAGGAAGCCCCTCATACTCCTTAGGATGGCCATAATAATAATAATAATAAAAGAAGAAGCAAATAAAAAGACAGACAATAACAAGAGTTAGAAAGGATATTGAGAAACTGGAACTCAGACTCTTTGGTGGCAATGTATACTTTGAAAAACAGTCTGCCAGTTCCTCAAAACTTAGACACCATATGAAGCAGCAGTATCACTGTTAGGCATATACCCAAGAAACCTGAAGATGTATATTCACACAAAAAACTTGCACAGGAATATTCATAGCAGCATAATTCATGATAGTTAAAAATTAGAAAAACACAAATGTTTATCAACTGATAAATGGATAAATAAAAAGTAAAATATCTATATACTATGTATGAACTGATACATTGTACTGTCCCAAACTCATATATTGAAGCCTAATCCCCAGTGTGATGGTATCTGCAGATGGGGCCATGGGGAGGTAATTAAGTCATGAGGGTGGAGCCCCATGAATGGGATTGGTAGCCTGAGGCTTGTTTCCTGTCTCCACTCGAAGCCATAGGAGGACACAAGAAGAAGGTAGCCATCTACAAACAAAGAAGAGATCTCTCACCAGACAGCAGATCTGCAGGTAGCCGGTCCTCAGACTTTCCAGTCTCCAGAACTGTAAGAAATTAAGGTTTGTTGTTTAAGCCATCCAATCAATGGTAATTAGTCATAGCAGCTTAGACTAAGATACCAGAGCATGAAATATTATTCAGCTACAAAAGGAAAGAAACACTGAGTCATGCTACAATGTGGGTGAACCTTGACAACATTATGCTAATTGCAGGAAGTCAGATAAAAAAGGCTACATATTATATGACTGCATTTACATGAAATGCCCAGAATAAGCAAATCTATGAAGACAGTAAGCACAGACTAGTGTTTGCCAGGGCTTGGGATTTCTTTTTGGGGGTAATGGAAATATTCTAGAATAAGATGGGTTGTGATGGTTGCACAATTTTTGAGTATACTAAAAAATACATCTCTGCCATATACTCTAGATTCCACATTTAAGTGGCATCATATGATATTTGTCTTGCTTACTTCACTTAGTATGATAAACTTTATATATATAGTCTAAAAGGTGAATTTTGTGGCATTGAATAATATATCAATAAAAACAATCTTACCCTCCTAAAAATAATCTTTGAATCAAACAGAATCAGATATGCAGTTATCCATCTTCTCCCTCAAAAACCACTGGTACTGAGGTGAATCTACTTTTGCTGAATCTGATATGTAACACTGGAATCTAGTCCTAAGATTCAAAAAAGAAAGAACTATGCTGTGCGCTGAAAGACAAATAAACGCCAATATGGAAGTTTTGAGAACTTCACTATGAGTAATTTAAAATACCATACTCGGAAAACAAATGAACAAAATATCAAGATGTAAGTCTATAACTTCAGATCAGTCTCTATAAAGCCTTCTGAGTCCATATGTTCTAGTTGTTGTTTAGTCGCTAAGGCATGTCCAACTCTTGCGACCCCAGGGACTCTACTCCTTCAAGCTCCTCTGTCCACGGGATTTCCCAAGCAAGAATACTGGAGTGGGTTGTCATTTCATTCTCCAGGGAATCTTTCTCACCCAGAGGTCGAACCTGCATCTCCTCCATTTTTTGCAGGTGGATTCTTTACTACTGAGCCACCAGGAAACCCCATATACTCTAGTGATCTCACGGAAAGAATGAATAGCAAAAGTCGTAGGTTAAAATCAACTTCAACATGTGGAAACACCAATATAAATTAGGTCAAGACTTGTCAATCATGGCAGCCACATTAGTCACCTGCGAACTCACAAATAGATCATTTGAGAGGTTTTTGACAATCATATACAGAAATGAAACATGGGTCTTCCAAGATCTCAAAGGCTTTCTTCTATCATGGCAGGCAGTACTGGCTTAGGTCACTGAAGGCCTGTTTACAAGCAATCAGGGGTCTAATTAAAACCATTACAGAATAACTAAAAAGCCAAATCTGGATATGATGTTAAAATGATCTTCAAGCTCCAAAGCAGTTGGTTGATCTTTGATCTGTATGCCTGCCTTGCATTTAGCAATGACTCAGGCCCACACTTTTTTTAAGTTATGACGTCTCTAATTCTCAGAAATACCACCATGTAGGTTAAAACAGATACACACATGTACTCACATATTCACACAGACTAAATCATCACAAGCCAAAAGAACCACCCAAGGGAATGAAAAGCCTAAAATTCATCGTCTACAGTCAAAAGAGCAAGGTAAACAGAACAAGCATAGATAATTCCAACTTTTGAGAGGTGATATCCCCCAAAGGTAGTTATAAATCAGCTGTTTGAAACTAAACACATTTTCTCATAGAAATCTATTAGTGTGTGGTCACATACCAGGTGAGACCAGGGAGACCAGTACAATGCACGTGAAGCAGAGAGTTGATAAGTCTTCTTAGAGGGGAAAGCATCTTCCAAGTTCAATTCCAAAATGTGGTTCAATAGTGGTAGCACCCCAGCTGCAGCATGGAGAAATAGGGTTTACACTCTCTGGTCCTGTCCTTCCCCAGATATCCTAAATTGGTGAACAAACAGGCCCTGGACCAGAGTGGGAGGCCCACCCCAATCCCATATAAACATGAATCCTTCACAAGGGATTTCAATGGCTTGTGAGGGCCTTTGGATTTTTGCTGCTCTCCAGAAATTTCAGTTTCAGTAAATGTCTGCTTATCCAGAAGTGAAGGCAATTAAGAGCTCTCATTACAGAATTTAAGAGATTTTTTTTGTTGAAATGCAGCATTCATGTGTGTGTGTGAGTTACTCAGTCATGTCCAACTCTTTGCAACCCCACGGACTGTAACCCACCAGGCTCCTCTGTCCATGGAATTCTTCAGGCAAGAATATTGGAGTGGATAGTCATTCCCTTCTTCAGGGGATCTGCCCAACCCAGGGATCAAACCTGGGTCTCCTGCACTGCAGGCAGATTCTTTAGTGTCTGAGCAACCAAGAAGGCCAAATAGATGGATTTTTAAATATATATATATTTATATATATATTTATTATTATTATTATTTATATTATAATATATATATTTATATTATTACATATTTATTTATTTATTATATATATTTACATATATATATAATATATATATATTATAGTGTAGACACATGAAAAGTCGTGATTTTCAGCAACTTCTAAATGTCTCTTGTGATCAATATAAATTAAGTTTTTCATCACCCTTGTCTCCAACCCCCAGAACAGAGGCTGTATATAGTGAGCACCTCAAAGACATACATGCGATCTCTGTTCCTTTAATATCATTAGTACTTTATTTTTAAAGTACTAATGTTAATTTATGTAATGTAATTTATTTTTAAAAATACCTCAGAATAACTTGCATACACTGTGATGGTGATCTTGAGCAATCTGCCTGTTTGTGCCTCAGTTTCCTCACCCAAGGAACTGTGTGGCTGAGTGACTGGGGTGGGAGGGAAATTAACTTTTCAGTGGCTATCTTGGTAACTTTGGAATGTGGTTCACAGACACATATCACTCATTAAACAATCAAAGAAACAGAATGTATTGTATGATTCTTCATTACAGTAAACCCCAAATGAGAGTTGGGAGTATGCAGTAACTCAGGACACCCTCCCAGTCCCTCCTGTCATCCCCTTGTCCCTCTCCAGGCCTCCTCAGAGGCACACTGGGCTGCTGGCTCAGCCCCGCTTCTCCTCTGACCTCATTCCAGCCTGACCACCTGGTTCTGATTCACAGCCTTGCTGTCAACCCTGCTGTGTGTACCTCATTCCCCAGTCCTGCTTCAGAATTTCAGGTCAAGAATTTCTGTTTCTCCATCCAACTCCCCACACTCTCAGTGACCCAGAGCTTCTTGGGTGAAAGTGATGGATCATCCTCCTTACAGAAAACCACAGGGCTAATTTTGAATTCAAAGTTTGCGTACCTTAGGGTCAGTACCGAAGTGGGAGAGGGGTAGGGCTGAGTGACAGTTTTAGGCCAGAGAAAAGAATGGGAGGATGGATGGATCTGGGCCGTGTCTGAGGCCCTGCCAAGCTCCACCAGAGCTTCCAGCTTCCAGCCCAGGGGTTGTGAGCAACTCCCGCATCAGTCCAACAAAATGCCCCCTTACCTGATCAGTTTCAGATACTATATTCCAGAGACTAGAAGAGTAATTTTGAATATCAATACCCAGTGAAAGGAAGGATTGGCAAATTATGACACATTTGCTGATCAGTTCAGTTCAGTTCAGTCACTCAGTCGTATCTGACTCTTTGCGACCTCATAGTGGTGAAAACAATAATACATGGGTGCCCTCTGAACTTCCCTATTCACCAAGACTTACTGACTTCTTTATTATAGGGCAAGAAGAATGAGGTTGGAAATGAAATCAGACACGTAGGAGTATCTGTGGGTGCTTGTTCCACTAAGTTTGCTAGGGCTTTCGAAACTCCTGATCTTTTCTGTGTTTATTATCTGGTTTGTGGGGATGCTAACATACATGTATACAGATTTCCAATCACACAATATTGTTTACATTAATTACATGCAATTTTCTGTGTGTGCACTGCACTTAGTTGCTCAGTTCAGTTCAGTCGCTCAGTCGTATCTGACTTTTGCGACCCCATGAATCGCAGCACACCAGGCCTCCCTGTCCATCACCAACTCCCAGAGTTCACTCAAACTCATGTCCATCAAGTCAGTGATGCCATCCAGCCATCTCATCCTCGGTCGTCCCCTTCTCCTCCTGCCCCCAGTACCTCCCAGCATCAAAGTCTTTTCCAATAAATCAACTCTTCGCATGAGGTGGCCAAAGTACTGGAGTTTCATCTTTAGCATCAGTTCTTCCAATGAACACCCAGGACTGATCTCCTTAAGAATGGACTGGTTGGATCTCCTTGTAGTCCAAGGGACTCCCAAGAGTCTTCTCCAACACCACAGTTCAAAAGCATCAATTCTTCGGTGCTCAACTTTCTTCCAGTTCAGCTCTCATATCCATACATGACCACTGGAAAAACCATAGCCTTGACTAGATGGACCTTTGTTGGCAAAGTAATGTCTCTGCTTTTGAATATGCTATCTAGGTTGGTCATAACTTTCCTTCCAAGGAGTAAGTATAAATAAATAAAAGTATATGAGAAACCTATTTAATGACTGTTATAAAATGCTATAAAAATAGTTTTACCCTTTGACTCAACATTTGTAATAGGTAAAGGTGGATACAATCTTAATGCCAAACAGTAGAGGGAGAGTTAAGCAAATTAGATTGGAATATATTATTTTATACAATGAAGAGTATTGCTTCTAAAGATATTTGTGAAGAATTATAAGATGTAAATTATTCATGTTTAAAGAAATATACTAGGGATTCCCTGGTGGTACAGTGGATAAGAATCTGCCTGCCAATGCAGGGGATATGGATTCGATCTCTGGTTCAGGAAGATCCCACATGTCATAGAGCAACTAAGCCCATGTGGCACTCTACTGAAGCTCGTGTGCCTAGAGCCTGTGCTCCACAACAAGAGAAGCCGCCACCGTGAGAAGCCCACACACCATGACAAATAGTAGCCCCCACCTGCCACAACTAGAGAAAGCAGGCACAACAACAGAGACCCAGCATAACCAAGAAAAATAGAAATAATTGTTTAAAAAGAAAAATATAAAATACACAAAACTACGTAAAATGCATATTGAAAATGAAAATCACAGGAAATGCTCAAAGAATCAATCAGGGCTACCTTTGGATGGTAAATCAAAGGGGGTTTTTCAGCTCTTTTTCTTATTAAATTTCTGTAATTTCAACATTTTTATAATGAGAACATATTTAAGATGATATATTTAATTACTTAAAATAGAGGGAGTAGCAAGAGTCTACCTCTTACACTTTGTACTTGTTCTTTTATGAGTTGTAACTTTCCTGTTAACTGTGCTATCCACTGTGGATTTCTACACAGAATTACCAATCCAGAGAACCAAGGTTATCCAGGTAAGCTTCTTGCTGATACCGTCACGCCGGCATTTACTTCCTAACGTTTCCTCAGTACCTGCCTACCTTGTGTCAGGCTGGGTTTCACTGGTGTGAATATTCTGCTGGGTAATGTATGACTTTCTGAGGCAGTAAACTCCACTTTGAAATATTTTGACAATCGATGTCAGTGATCGCCAACTGCCCTGAAGACTGAGTGCTCACCAACCTGGTGATATCAGAAGGCTGTTCCATGGCCAACAATATTACTTTTCTCTTGGAACATTTTGATCCATGGCTGTGCGGCTCATGGATCTGCCTGGGAATCAGATGTGTCCTGTCTCAGGTTGGTTGGCTATTTTCTTTCTTTAGGAATGATACAAATCAACTATCTAAAACTGCTATCATTGTCCTCTTTCTCTATTCTCTTTTCTGTGCATGGTGATTCAGACAGTAGAGAATCTAGGAGACCCGAGTTTGATTCCTGGGTCAGGAAGATCCCCTGGGGAACGGAATGGCAAACCACTCTGATATTCTTAGCTGGAGAATTCCATGGACAGAGGAGCCTGGCGGGCTGCAGTCCATGGGGTCACAGAGTCGGACACAACTGAACAACTAACACTTTCACTTTCATATGTATATGCAAAGGGGATAAGGAAAGAGGCATAAAAATGTATCATTTTTATATGTCTTATCCCCCCACCTCCTAGCATAAGGGCAATCTCCAGCTTCTCAGAGCTACCAACACATTTAGGGTCCCCATTCTGATGAGAAGGTTTGACTGACTTTCTCTATCACTGTTTGCAGCCAACAGCATCCTGGGTTATACCCAGGTGGAGAGAAGTGGGAAAGAGGTGGGTTTCTATAAATGCTGTTTAAGTCAGGCTTCCTCCTTTACACTTTACCATGGTAAGAGCTCAGAGAGCTTGCAGGGTAGACAAGTTCAACGTCACAGCCAATATTGGACCCGTTTCTATGAAGTGGAAAGACTGAACAGAATAACTGTTTCAGTTTCCATGGATCACTTCTAAGACAGGATGGCACCCCTGGAGTTAGATAAAAAGCTTATTCTGTTTCATTAAAATTATCCTTAAGTAGCTCTGGAGTGAAACGTTATCAGCCATCAGTTTTGCATTGGTGTGATGAAGAGGCAGACACAATGACTAGGAGCCCTCCTGTAACAGGACTTGGTATGCCAACTAGAACCGGTTATTTCTTTATATCCAGAACAATTACTCCTAGCTGTTCCGAATTGAGGGAAACGACAGTGACCTCTTTGCAGCTAGAGAAGCAGTGTTTACAAGACACCAGTTCATAAAAAGCTCTCCAGTCTGTGGTTTGAACAAGATAGGTCATACCATGCCCCTGTTCAAATTTTTTCAGTGGTCACTCATTACCTACAAATAATAGATGATCTGGTTGCAAATCAGAATCATCCACGGACATTTTATTTCGTTTTTGGCCATGCCAAAACTGGGATCTCAGTTCCCTAACCAGGGATTGAACCTAGACCACATCAATAAAAGCCTGGAATCCTAACCACTAGGCCACCAGGGTACTCCCATCCATGGACATTTTAAAGAAAAAAAAACACTCACATCCTCTTCCTAAAGATGGTAATTCAACAGTCCTGGGATCTAGGTACTAACACTTTTTAAAAAATCTTTTAGATGACAAAAAGTCACAGTTGAAAACTACTGACTTAATAAGAGGACGCCTCAAGTCTTCCATGCTACACACAAGTCTTGATTCCCACAACAATCCACCTCACATTTCACCTTCCAGCAACATCAATCCACTTGCAGTTCCCCACAAACTCCCTGAGCATCCCTCACCTCCACCCCCAATGTACACATGGCAGAGTGGTCATCCTAGTTGTAGCTCCAATGACGCTTTCCATCCACTCCTCCCTAATATTCCCAGATACACAAAAGACAAAGGCAACTCAGCATACTACTACAGAAAATCGTCAAATCACAAAGGAAGAGAGGGGAGGAAAAAGGAATTACAGAACAGCCGAGAAACAACTAACAAAATGGCAATAAGCACATACCTATCAATAAACATTTTGAATGCAAATAGAATAAATTATCCAATTAAAAAAAAAACAAGACCTATCATTACTCTGCCTATAAGACTCTCAGTTCAGAGGCATGGACACACACAGACTGAAAGTGAAGGAATGGAAAAAGATATGCCCTGCAAATACAAACCAAAAGAAAGCTGGGGTAGCGATCCTTAGACAAAACAGACTTTAAGAAAAAGGCTGTAATAAGAGACAAAGAAAAGCATTATGGAATGATACAGGGGTCAATCCAACAAGAGGATACCATATGATATTTGTAAATCTTTATGCACAGAGCATGGGAGGACCTAAATATATAAAGCAAATATTAATAGACCTAAAGGGGAAAAGAGACAGTAATACAGGACAGTAGGAGACTTTAACACTCCACTAAATTAATAGATGAATCATTTAGACAGAAAATCAATAAGGAAACACTGGCTTTAAATGACACATTAGGCTAAATGGACCTAACATTCCAAGGCTAACACACACCAGGCTGCCCTTGCACATACTTTATTCTAGGAATTGTATTTTGAAAATGAACAATTTTGTTTGCGTGTCTACCTCCTGGCAATCCACTCCAGTACTCTTGCCTGGAAAATCCCATGGACGGAGGAGCCTGGTAGACTGCAGTCCATGGGGTCCCTAGGAGTGGGACACGACTGAGCAACTTTCACTTTCACGCACTAGAGAAGGAAATGGCACCCCACTCCAGTATTCTTGCCTGGAGAATCCCAGGGACGGAGGAGCCTGGTGGGCTGCCGTCTCTGGGATCGCAGAGCATCGGACACGACAGAAGCGACTTAGCAGCAGCAGCAGCAGCAGGGGGAAGATACTATTCTTTTTCATCTTTATACCCTGCAGCCTTGCAAAATACCTATCATACAATAGGTACAGTCACAGAAAATACTGGTGACATTCATGTTTTAGTTGAGCAACAGAATGAATATAATCACTAATTTTTACTCACTTTGATTCTCCATTGTGTGCTTTGGGGTACTGAATAATCCTCAAGTACACTAAAGAGAAAGCTCTCGGGAATCTTTGATTCAGTTAGAGGCAAGGCTGCTCTCATCTTATACCTAGAATTCATTTCAAGAGGACCCATATGACTACAATTCTAGTCTTAGACTGGTGAAAGAAATCACTGAAAGAAGCTGGCGGAGGAATTGGCAAGACGAAGATATATTGGATACGCAGTTTAGAGTTTTCTGAATAGCATTTTGCAAAGCCACAGGCTTACAGGGTTTAAAATATGACTCAGAACACCAACTCTGATGCCAACATCCTTATTTTTAGATTTTTAAGCAGAGGATATAGCTATAAATTCAACCTACTCAGTCTACGAATCCTCTAAACTTCCTCCTAGAGAACAGAAAAACATTTGGCATGTCTCCGGATGTTATTTTATTTGCATATATAGTTGTGCTTGTAATTTTTGGTAAGTAAAAAGAATTAATAATGGAAGTTCTAAATGATTCCCATGATTGCTGCTTAACTTGGCAAAATATTCTCATGCACAGAAGAAACTTGCTTGTGGAAATGTGCATGGGCGGGCTGTTCAGTTTTTTCCACAATGGGATATTGGCTTGCAGTTCTATGCATTCTCAGACACATGGCAAGGGGACAGTAACAGAAGGAGTACAATTTTGAGAGAGATAATGGACCAGAGAAAATTCAATGGCATGGTAAAAATGTTTTACGCTTTACACCATCTGTGCTTTGTTGTTCAGCATCTTAATATCTCGTGATCCTATCTCTTCTAAAATATCACTTTATTAAGGTATAATTTACATACAATAAAATGCCCCCTTTCAAGTATACACTATGATAGCTTGGACATGTGTATGCCAATAGAGCCACCACTTTCAGCAACACATAGAACATTTCCCTCACCCCAAAAGTACCCTCATGCCCTTTTGCCCTCAACTCCCACACCCCCACCTCTGATTTCTATCACTAGGACTACTCGATTGTTTCAGGACTCCATATAAATGGAATTATGCAGAATATCTTTTTGTTTCGCTTCTTTCTCTCGACAATGTTTCTGAGTTCCAGTCACCATGTTGCTTATGTCAACAGCTCCTTCCTTTTCATTGATGAATAGTATTCCATGGAATAAGTAAATAAATATACCACAATTTGTCTCTCTACAAGTTGATGAACATATGAGCTGTTTCCAACTTTTAGTGGTTATAACAAAGCTGCTGTGAACAGTTATAATAGACCTTTCTTGGGTAAATGCATGGGAACAGAACGGTTAGGCCAAAAGAAAGCATGTTTAATGTTACAAACTGCCGAACTGCTCTCCGTGTGGCTGTGCTTTTTCACACTCCCACCAGCCATCCCACCAGCCATGCCCAACAGCTCCAGCTGCTCCACATCCAAGCCAACACATGGTGAGTTTCAGCTATGCTGGTGGGTGTGCAGGTACACCTCACTGTGGATCATTTACAAGGCATGAAGTCTGTGTCCTTCAACTTTCAACCTTTTCCTCTTTCTATAGAACACAGGCAGTATAATATAATAAGAGATCGCTGAGTCCATTTCTGGACTCCTGAGTTTCATGACGAACTTTGTCACTAAATAGTTACTTAATGCTATAAAGACCATCTATCCCAATATCAATTTTTTCTATCTATAAAATGGTTAAATGAGGCCAAATGAGACTTACATTCTTGTTTTAAACAAAAATGAACATAAGTGAGTTTTGTCGAAAGCAATGTATTCCTTTCATAGTAGTTAAGCATTATTTTGCATAATTTCCCAAAGTTCTCAGAGAGATTTTTGTATATATCCTATTTATTGTCAAGGGGGTAATTTTCCCAAATACCACACATTTACAAACAACTACAGAAAAGGAAGATAAACTCATCAAGAAAGGAGATTTTATTGGATGGAAAATTAATCTCCCTCTTTTACCTGGTGCTTCAAAACTGCTCTGCCAAGTCAGTGAACCTTAATGAATTCCCTTTTGCAGTCATCTAAGCTAATTTCCAAATTGTACCTGTTTTTAAAAGCCTTTACAATTCAGAAAGCATAATCACCTTTGGTCATTTGTTTTGCTCACTAAGCTTTAAATAATATGAAGTGAATCAAACAGGAAATAATTGGGTTCATTTGCTTTTTGCCTTACATATACACAACATTCCTTTACTATTGTTAAGCCTCATCTATCTAGCAATGCATGAAAACTCAGCAAATTCCAAGTCAGTCCTCAATTTTTGGGTTCCCATAAGGCAAAGTACAGATAAAGGTGAAGGTAAAGTTAATGATAAAGGCAAGAAAATATTATACATTCTTCATGAGGAAACTTAAGGAGTCAGTACAATACTCTTGCCTGGAAAATGCCATGGATGGAGGAGCCTGGTGGGCTGCAGTCCATGAGGTCGCTAAGAGTCGCACACGACTGAGCGACTTCACTTTCCCCTTTTCCCTTTCATGCATTGGAGAAGGAAATGGCAACCTACTCCAGTATTCTTGCCTGGAGGATCCCAGGGACAGGGGAGCCTGGTGGGCTGCCGTCTATGGGGTCACAGAGTCGGACATAACTGAAGCGACTTAGCGGCAGCAGCAGCAGCAGCAGCAGCAAGGAGTCAGCAGAAAGGGTAAATCGTGATCAAAGATGAGAGGGAAATGCATGACATGACATTAAAGGAAATTCGTTTTCAGCTCCAAAGAAATATGTGCTGGAAAAAATGCAAGTAAAACATCTGGTGTTCAGGGGTGTGGGGGTGGGGAGGACAACATTTTTTATCTTCACTTCCTGTCTAAACAAACAAATTATATATTGCCTATCCAAGATACACATTACACTTAACAAGGTTTCCCATGTCCTATTCCAAAGATGTCTCAGAACATGCCAGTAGAAACAGAATAAACCTTCATGGGAGGTCTATTTCCATAGGAATGGAGAAAGTTGAGTCCCAGTTCAAAAAAGAGATATTACATATGAAAAAGTACACACAGTGTACTTTCAAGGGCCTTTACCTATTAGGGAAATGGAAAAGAAACCACCCACCATCAATCCAATTGGCCATTAACCTTTCTTGGGTCACTAACTTCTTTAAAAATCTAATAAGAGGTATGGTCCAGTCTTTCCAGGAAAACAGTCATACGACCTTGCACAGTCCCAGAGGTCTGGCTCCATGAAGGCCTTCCATGGAGCCTTTAGGGTTTAGGGGATCCTAGATTTAGAAGGACCACCCCTGATTTTAAATAAACTCACCAACAAGACTTCCACCAACAATAATTCAAATATGACCTATATCCAAGCAGAGGAAGCAAATCTCTTCTAATCCAAATCCCAAATACATACACGGCAGAATATGAAAATGACTTCTGTAAATTCCAAAAGTTATCTAACATTCTCACAGGAAGCACATGTTCAGAGGTACCGAGTGAGCTCTGGAAATGCTCCCAGAAATCCATTCCCCACCACTGCCGAGAAGGATGAGCAGTCATCTGAGTGGGTGGTGTCGATGCCTCCCATTTCTAGAACAGGTCTAGTCTAAAAGGAGAAAATCCTTATGGAGCACAGAGGGAGGAGAGAAAATGGCTAGCAAAAAAGGTATGTGAGCAAACTGATAAATGGATTTAATTTGGAAACACTCAGAACTAGAGGGGAAAAAGAAGGACAGTTTGGAAAATCTGGGTTGTAAGCAGATGACTGTCTATGGTAGACAGATCAATGGCCCCCAAATAGCCATACCCTAATCCCTGTAACAAGTGAATGTTACCTTATGGCAAAAAAGGGCTTTGCAGAGATATCATTAAGTTAAAGGGCTTCCCTGGTGGCTCAGATGGTAAAGAATCCACATGCAAGGCAGGAGACCCCAGTTCGATCCCTGGATTGGGGAGACCCCCAGAAGGGAATGGTTATCCACTCCAGTATCCTTGCCTGGAAAATTCCATGGACAAAAGAGCCTAGTGGGCTACAGTACACGCGGTCGCAAAGACTGGGACATGACTGAATGACTAACACTTTCACTTTTGTTAAATTAAGCCCTGGAGATGGATCATCCAGGATTATCCACGTGGGGCCAATGTACTCATAGGGTTCTTATAAGAGGGAAGCAGCAGGTCAGAGTTAGTGGAAAACTATTTAATGAGATATGATGTGGGACCTCAAGGCAAGGAATGCAGGTAGCCTCTAAAAGGCAGAAAAAGCAAAGAAGCAAAGGCTCTTGTTCTACACGAGCATCCAGGAAAAGTGTAATCCCGCTGGTACCTTGATTTTACACTTCTGACATTCAGAACCGTAGGGGAATATGTTTGTGTTTTTTTAAGCCACTAAACTTGTTATAGCAGCAGTAGGAAACCAATACATTGTCTGCCTATCTTGTTGTTGTTAAGGAGTTAGGAAATGAGAAGTATGAAACAGCCTCATATTGAAGAAGTATTTTTGATGAGTGATTAATACCTCCATCAACAAGGCTGAGAAAAGTTCATACGTGGCCCTCAACCAATAACAAATGGGGAAGTTATGTGGTATAATGGAAACACAGGGGACTAGGAGTTAGAAAAGCTGAGTTCTCACCCTTGCTCTTCAATATACAGTGATACGCCATCAGTTAAGCACAACCTCCTTGAGTCTAAGTGACTGATCTTTAAAATGAAACATTCAGGTTCCATAATTATAATGTCTCCTTAACACAGGCCAGAGGATTTCCTCCACAGACTAGTACTAGCTAGTGGTCAATTTTGTTGTTAGTCCTTACACGTCTTAAATTCATCCTTATACCGGCCTGTGACACTGGCCACACTTTCCCTATTTCAACCTGAAAGAAGTTATGTTATTTGTCCTAGCGAAAATGAAAGAAAAAAGGGGTGGGGGCAGGGAGGTCAAACTGCCTTACAAGCATCTTAATTGCTAGCGATTCAAGAATACACTTTCTGGGTCTACTATTTCAAGACACCAAGTGGCCTCAATGAGCAGACACTACTGTTCTGTAAGATAGAACCCTGTATTACAAACCAGTGACCCTTCCTGCCTTCACATTCCACACTGGGACTCTGCTGCTGCAGCAACTCCAATCTTCACAGTTCATGGGAGGAGAATGGAAAGGCTGCTGCCTAAAATAGTTTAATAAGGCCAGCAATGATTCATGGAGTAATAACAGGCCAGGCAGGCAGCCGCGTGCAGAACTGGGCCCAGCTGAGAGGGGGGTTTCACAGCTCAAGGTTAAAATAGAGAATAAGGAGGTCATTCATTCCACATGTTCAAGGAGGGAAAGTTCACCAGTTCTACCTGCAAAAGGGAGTCAGATGTGAGGCAATTCAGCTCAACAATTTATCAACACTGGCCCAGAGTTCATCAGCAACAAACCCGTGAACATAAAATGTAACCATGCGAACATAGCCCTTTAGAACATTCTTTTGATGGACTCTAATTTACTCCTGAAATTTACTGAAAGTTTTCATCAGCAAAACAGTATCTGAAGTTTATGAATAGTTTCAAAGAAGCAGAACACACTGAGGAGAAGAAAAACACCCAGAAAACTATAAAGACATTGATAGGCCTAGGCCAGTCTAAAAACCCAAACTAGGATTACCCCACAATACAGAACACTTACGTCATTAGTATTTCTGATTATACTTTTGTTCCCAAACAACAACTAATACTTGATCAAAAATTTAAGGATATTATGCAACAGAAAGAAAATATTCTTTTCCATAATTCATTTATTTTAAATTCCAGTTTAGGCAAGTATTTGCAGTTTTTATCTGCAGTCAATGTTTACATAATTATGAGAAGAGAAAAGAGACAGATGGGTAATTCATAAAGTTAGATACTATCTGCTTTTGCTATCAAAATTTAGAATTTCAACCCAAGATATCTATAAAGATATATATGAGTTACAAATGGCATAAATAGAAAGGGTAAAACAATAAATTCTAAGGTTTGTTGGCATTACATTGATTTAGTCTGTAAATAACTCCCTGGATATAATGAGAAAAGCAGTTTAAAAAAAGGAAGGGCTAGAATGTGATGGGGCTGATGAGAAAATGCAGAACATATGTGTGATTGCGCCAAAAGGAGAATGAGAGAAAGTTAATTTTTCTCAGCTGGAATAAAAGTAAACATGAAAGTAACAGGAAATAAAGTTATTTGAAAGAAGTTTTCATGTATAAAAGTTAAATCTAAACATTTCAATGCAGACCTCATTGGAAAAGTACCAATATTAATTACCTCAACAAATTTTTATTCAAATATTACACAAATAAACACAATATGCTCATCACCAATCTTATTGATAAGTATAAGTCTTCTTTGTTGGATATGAGAAGGAATAGTGTTCATTATATTCTTCTCACTTGTCTGAGTTAGAAGCTCTAATGACAAAATAACTGACTTCCCTGGATCAAAGACAATGTCCGACTTCACAATCCCATGGACTATAGCCCGCCAGGCTCCTCTGTCCACGGAATTCTCCAATCAAGAATACGGGAGTGGGTAGCCATTCCATTCTCCAGGGAATCTTCCTGACCCAGGGATTGAACCCAGGCCTCCCTGGGTTCTTTACCATCTGAGCTACCAGGAAGCCCCAATAAAATACAAGTGAAATGAAAACTGCTGTCAAAAAACAGCAACAAGGAAAAAATACTTTCATCAACTATAAGAGTATATGGTAACTGTCAGGCCAAAAAGAGAAACAATCCTCCTTTAATATGAACTTTGCCAAAAACATACCTGTCTCTGCCCTCAACCACTGAGGAGTAACATGAAGTACATTATGATTTTAAGAAGTCTGTGTTCATGCTCGTCTTCTCAAAGTCAGAACGGACAATACAGGAAAAGTTAGCATAACTACTCATATGGCTTTATCCTTGAAATAAACTCAGTTTTATTGTAAAACTGAGTCTGCCAGTCAGCTTACCTTTGAGTGAACCTTTTCTAAAACTATTTCACCCTTGAGAAACAATGTACTGACATGTGTATGAATGAGGCACCACTTTTATTTATATCTTCTGTTCCTGTTCCTTGGAACAGAGTTCAATATGCCTGATCCTTGGCAACAGGCAGATGGAAAAGCCAGAAATCACAATTCTGCTGGGATACCTACCTAGGAAACTTCATTATCCCCCTGGACAGTTTTGCCTCATTTTAATACAATGTATGATCATGAAAACTGTATATACTCATTGGAAAATGACTTACAAGAACCCTATAGTGACTCTTTAAGATAAGACAATATGTAAAATAGTTTTGAAAAATATGTACAATGTTGCTCATCACAAAATTGTTACTAATAAAAGCTCCGGACAGAGAATTGGTAAAATAAGTTACTGTATATTTATATAATAATCTATAAGATATCCATTAAAACAACAAAAGAGACATAAAGGAAACTTTTTTCTAATTAAAAAAATTATGAAATCACAAGAAGTTGCCAAAATAGTGGTCAATGTAAACTTTACCTAGCTCCTACCAATGGTAACATGTTATATATATAAGTATAGTGTTCTTGCCTGGAGAATCTCAGGGATCAGGGAGCCTGGTCGGCTGCTGTCTATGGGGTCGCACAGAGTCGGGCACGACTGAAGCAACTTAGCAGCAACAGCAGTCAAAACAAGAAATTAACATTGGCACAATACAGTTAACTAGACTACAGAGTTTATTTGAATTTCATCAGTTTTTACATGCACTCACTTTGTGTGCATGTCTGCATGTATGTGTACTATGTATTGTTCTATAAAATTTTATCACATGTATATAATTCATGTAACCACAACCAAGATGCAGAATTGTCACATCATCACAAAGGAACTAAAAGAAAACCTTCCACAGAACTAAAACTGTTCTATACCTTGCTCTGGGTGGTGCTTATGCTGTGCATATAAGATTTATACAATTTAGAAATAAGTTATGCCTGAATTTAAAAAGAATGATAATGAAGCTCAATTGGTTGACATGGATACACGTTCAAGATAGTCAGGTTTAAAAAAAGTTACAAAACAGTATTTATAGTATGATCCTGTTTTTGTATAATTTTATGTCTCTGTGCCTAAGGAAAAAAATACAAAATCATCAAAATTTAATATTCCTCAGAAACTTCTATTTCATTTTTCTGATGTTTATTTTGTAGTGAGTAAGAATCACTTTAACAATTCAGGGGAAAAGAACCCCTCTCCAAAAAAACAGTATGTATGTATATTCTCAAGGAAGAATTTTTTTTTTGATCACCACCTAATTCATTCCTAGGTTTTTCCTGGCTTAAAATTAAGCCTTAAAATCCTCCCATATAATCCTTTCTATCACTGCCCTAAAATATAACATCATTCATCTTTATGGTTCTTGTAAAGATGAACTTGAAAAGCCCTTCCCCCTAAAGCTCACTGTGTTAGAATATTTGTAAATTTTTCAAAAGAAGCTGAGACATGAACACAAACTGTATTCAAAGCAAATTTTTCCTCTCACAAATTTAAAAAAAAATCTTTAATACAAGCTTTAACAACCACAGACTTTTTGCTGAAATTATACAAAGGATTTTAGAGTCAGAATGCATAAGAGAATGATTCTGCTCTAAACAAGGTCAAAACTGCAATACACCAAGCCACGTGCTTATATCACTGGTGCACAGAGTCCTGGGAGCAGACAGAGGAGTCAATAACCAATTCTGTCTAGGAGAGGGAAGGTAGACGGATTCCGGACAAAGAATGACCCTGGATCTGGACCTTGTAAACCTATATTTGAGCTTCTGCCCAGTGAAAAAGGGTCAGAGTTGAGAGTCACTCAGGGAGACTGCCTGCAAGCACAGGAAACTTGAGAACCTGCTGGAGAACAAGTAAATACAAGACAGGGAAGAGGTGAAGGCAGATGATTCTAGAAACTATCCTGAACACCATGCTTAAAGATTGGACCGCACTATCCAATACACGGTAGGAAATCCAAGGTATTTTCAGTGGAGGATTAGACTGGCGGCAGTGTTGAAGATGAGCTGGAATGGAAGAGAATGGAAAAGGAAGATAAATTACTGAGCTCTTAACAGTATATACCAGGTAAAAAAACACTGAGACCCTGAATAGGGAAA
The DNA here is from genome assembly GCA_917880005.1 of Nanger dama. NCBI lineage: Eukaryota > Metazoa > Chordata > Mammalia > Artiodactyla > Bovidae > Nanger > Nanger dama. The sequence continues at coordinate 26,917,524 of CAKJTW010000022.1, forward strand.
GCAACAGCTATACTGCTACCAATTTTTACTTGTATTTTTTCAAACTATATAAATGGCATCATGCTTTATATAACCCACAACTTAATGTTTTTGTTCAACACTACTCTCGAGATGTACCCATAATGACACATGTATTTCTAGTTCTTTCATTTTAACTACTGTATAGAATTTAGTTGACTGAACACACTTAGTCATCCACATCTTGTTCACAGTCATTGAGGTCGCTTTCACTTTTTTTTCCCTTTCTGATTTTTGCCTTTGCCACATAGCTTGCTATATCTTGGTTCCCTGACCAGGTATCAAACTTGCACCCTCAGCAGTGAAAGCCTGGAGTCCTAACCACTGGACCACCAGGCAGTTGCCTTTGCTTCCAAATGTTTGCTCTAACAAACAACAGAGTGGTCAACAGGGCGTCCAAACCTCCCAGTACACATGTAGGAGGCTTTTTACATACCTGGAAATAGAACTGCTGGTTGATGAAGTTATAAGGTTTGAACATCCTAAACCTACTTCTTGCCAAACTATTCAAACAACTAGTGGTTGTTCCAAATGATATACCCATCAACAAAATATGTTAAATTTGCATCCAACATGTCCCTGCTTACAGCTGGTATAGCCAAACTGTTTACTCAGGACAAATCTATGAGTGTAGAATGGGTCATCTTGTCCTGGTTTTATATTGTTTCTAGGACCTAGCTTCCTACTTTATAGCTATAATCCAGGAATTAGGTTGAAGGAGAAAGGGGGTGTGCTGCTTAGGTAACAAGAATAGAAATACCTCTTACGAATTGTCAAAAACTACTTAAACAACAAAAACAGAGAAACATTTCTACCCACCCCCAACACATACAAATAGTGGCCTGAATAAACAAGAACTAACTTGCCATGTAAAAATACAGCAAGCATTCCAAAGCTGATATGGCAGCTCTGTGGTTATAAAGAACCAGCATCTTTCTGTTCTGGATTCCATCTTCATCTCTGCAGGGTCTAAGGTGAAACTCTAGTCATCATTCTGATTTGAAGAGTTGAAAAGAAAAGAGATGTGGGCAAAAAAGGCCCTCAGGGAGGTATGCCTTCCCTAGAAGGCACACACAACACTCCTAAATAACAGTCACTGGCCAGATTTCAGTCATTTGGCCATACTTAACTGCAAGGAAGACTGGATAATGGGATTTTCTTGCTGTTGTTTTTATTTGTTGAGATAATGTGCAGAGTATAGAAAAAGGAGTCTGCTACTAAGGGAAAAACAAACAACAGGAGGCAACATTCTTAGTAAATGATATGATTAATCAAGATACAGAACACAAGAAGAGATGAAAAGAAAGAAAATGGAGCTCAAGAGATGGAAGGCAGCATAGATGTAGATTTAAGAATTATCAGCATACAGGTATCAGATGGACTCACAGAAATGACTAAGTCCCATGAAACACCACTGATTAAGAAGAGATAGTGACAGCAATTTAAAAAAAAAAAAAAAAAAGGAAGTAACACCATTTGCAGCAACATGGATAGACTTTTCAGCAACGAATAAAGTAAGCCAGAAAGACAAAGACAAATACCATACGCTACAGATGTGGAATCTAAAATGACGCATGAACCTCTACACAAAACAGAAACAGACTCACAGACATGTAGGACAGACTGTGGTTACCAAGGAGGAGAAGGGGTGGAGGAGGGACGGATTGGAGTTTGGGATGAACCGATGCAAACCAGTATATATAGGATGTATAAACAACAGGGTCCTATTGTAGAGCACAGGGAACTGTATTAAATATCCTATGATAAACCATAATGGAAAAGAACTTTTAAAAGAATATATACATCAATATAGACACATAAAACCGAATCAGTTTGCTGTACGGCAGAAATCAGCACATTGTTTATCAATTATATTTCGATTCTAAAAAATGATGAGGTGACCATACCAGGAAAGCCAAGATTTAAAAGGAAGAAAGAGGAAAAATCTATTAAGTAAACCAAGATGTACAGACTATTCAGAGAAGCAAGAAAATCAGTGCTCATAAATCAAGGAAGCAAAGCCTTTCAGCACTGAGGAGGTGTTGTAGAAGCCACTAGAAATAGTCTCCCCAGCAGCTCTTCTCCCTGTGCTTCGCTAACAGAATTCCAGTTTTGTTCAGCTACTGAAAAGTTATCTACTTGAGAGGAGCCTGGCCTCGTTCCCAACCCCAGCCTGCAAACCTGGACAATTATAAACCTATCAGATAACCCCATTCCCCCTGCCACTGACTGACTTTGGCAAGGGCGTGTGATGTGATCCTGGCCAATGGGACAAGCTTAGAGAGAAAATAAGTCAATATACTGTGAATGGAAGGGAGGAAAGATAAAGAAACTGGGTCTTTGATGACAATGTCAACTTATGAATTAAGCAACTCTGGAAATGTCTTTATTTCCAAGACATCTTTCATGTAGCCTTTTATTTAAGCCTCGTCAATTTGAGTTTCCTGTTATTTGCAGTCAATTATCCCAACTGATAAAACAGTCAATAGTATGAGAATTTATAGACAGATGAGGAGGTCATCGGGAAGCCCTGCGAAACAGGATTCAGAATGGAATGACACTGCTCCATTACTGATGAAGGGTAAAACATCAAAAACCCTGGGGGGTGTATGTAAAATCGGGAGGATTTCTCCTAGTGACTTGCGTTAGATATAAGCAGGACAAGCTCAAATGCAGAGAAAGAAATTAAGAAAGAAACTGCATCCTTGAAGAGAATAAAGGTTTGGAATAGCTTATTAGAGAAAAACATGAAAGGGTATAAACAAAAAGATCTCCCAGTAACATCAGGGGTTCTGTTAACCTTTAAATCTTTCATTTAAGGGAGACAGTAATCGGCTGGTCTTCCCCAGTGGCTCAGCGGTAAAGAATCTGCAATGCAAGAGATGCGAGTAGACGTGGGTTCCACCTCTGATCAGGAAAATCCCCAGGAGAAGGAAATGGTGACTCACTCCAGTATTCTTGCCTGGGAAATCCCATGGACAGAGGAGCCTGGTGGGTTACAGTCCACAGGGTCGCAAAAGAGTGGGACACAACTTAGCAACTCAGCAACAACAATCGGTTACAGACTTATGGAGTCAGTACAGAGATCCAAGTAGACTGCTGTGTTGACTCAGACTTGGAGAAAGAGAGGAGTACTCTGAGATGATCAAAGGGATGAGAAGGTAACAGGTACATCAAGGAAGAAATGAAGTGAGTGGAGGAAGGAGAGGCAGACAGAAAACAGGGTGGGAATCAAGGAAATAAATTCAGAGTCAGAAGAACAGGTTTAGTGAGAGAAAGTAGATGGGAGAGAGGGGACTCTGACAGAGGAAGGGGTGTGGCAGAGATGACTATCTCAGAAGGGAGTAGAGGGGGGCGTGGGCCTGAATGGACTGCTGAGATGTTATGGAAGAGAAGGTCACTGGAACCAAGGAGAGGAGGGGCACGAATTGAGGACGTCAGGTCGGTTCCCAAAATGGGCACTGCAGAGGCCAGGAGCTCAAAGGAAAACAGGAGTCAGCTACAAACGGAGAACTGATGCGTCCCGACTAAACGGCTCTTCTTCTCAATGTTTCTCATGGAAATGAACGCTTAAGGAATCCAAAGATTTCTTAAGAAAGAGAAACCTACTAGCAAAGGCAATGGTTTCAGGCGGATAACCTTTCACATCTACATACAAAATGTGGCCCTAAACCCTGAGGAAATCCTGGAAAACCCATTCTATCATTAGACAAGTCTTTTTAATTGGGTCTCCCCCTTATCAATTTAGAAGTGCCTTTGAGGAATAAAATAAGAAAAGTGGAGACAAATCAATTGTATATAAGTTATTTTTAAAATTTCTGCTTCCAGCATTTCCCTTTTCTCTCTTCCCGCTGCCACTTGCCAGGTTCAGGTGGCAAATACTGCTTCTCACTCGCTGCCGCTGCCGCTGCCGCTGCCACTGAGTCGCTTCAGTCGTATTCGACCCTGTGTGACCCCATAGACGGCAGCCCACCAGGCTCCTCCGTCCATGGGATTTTCCAGGCAGGAGTACTGGAGTGGGCTGCCATTGCCTTCTCTGGCTTCTCACCTAGATGACTACAATAGCTCCTACCCAGCTCTCAGCCACCATGCTCTCCCTGCTTCAGCCATCCATACACAATTTCCAAAATAAACTTCCTGGAGCATCTCTCCGATCACGTCACTCCTCTCTGCAAAAATCTGCAGTGACTCATAATCGTCCAAAGCACTGGCTTTCAAGTCCAGCTTTACAGCCCCTATATCCCATGAGATGGGTCAAATGACACAGTTGGTTCTTGAATTGCAGGAGGGGAAAAATAGACATAACAGATACTTTTTTCCATTTTAAGCTTCTCACCCTTCATATTTTCATAGCATTTGGCACCAATTTTCACTTGCCCATATTAGCATCTAATAGAAGAGACAGGTAACATAAAATATATTTAGTTATTTGAAGTTTAACGCACATCATCACAGAGAATTCTTCTACATGCAAAATTCATGCACAGATGACACACAAAATAAAGTCCAACTCTGCAGGAGGGGCATGCAAGGCCCTCCCCAGTTCTGACCCTACCTTCCTTTCCAACACTCTATCTGAAACTTTACTCCATGTATCGTAATTACAAAGCAAGCAAGGCTGTCTTCAGAGTTACTTGCATTCACATCCATCTCTTTAAGGATCCAGGTTGTTTGTATCTTGCTCACATTTCTCTGTGTGATACGTAACACAAGAAGGAATAAGATTCATTCCATGGGCCCACTGCTTATCTGCATGTACTTTGGGCACTACCAGAAATGTATGTTAAGTCCACCTGATCCAAGTAACCTTTCCTTAAAAATCCCAAGGGGTGTTTTTATGGAACTTTATGAAAAAAATAATTATTTGAAAAGAAATCACACAACATGGAAAAGCCATGCCAAATTTGCTGAATAATCAATATAAATATAGGTATTCTTGTATACAACTACTATGTCTGAGCCACCAGGCAAGCCCAATATAATGAATACACAGTTGTAAATAAAGCTAAGAGTCACCCATCCTGACCATTGCATGAAGTCCACTTGAAGCTGAGGACAACTAGATGCGTGATAGTCAAGCTCTATGCAGACACGGTGCTCCTTTCATGTCCTGGATGTGTAATTTACAATGGGACAAAGAAGGGGCTATTATAATTCTCATATTCCACAGACAGTCATCAGAATAGGAAGTCCCGATATTAGGTCTCATCTATGTAACAAGAGAGAATTCAGAGTCCCTAGTGTGAAATTATGACAATGAAAGTACAGACATGCCTGTGTCTCTGTTGATGGCCATCTTTCTTCCTGGTAGGTGCAGGTTTTAGGTTCCTTTTCTGAAACCTTTGAGGTCAGAAATATTTAGAATTGGTTTTTGGTTGTTTTTCATTTTAGGAAAGTAATATGGTGCATACATCATATAATAACTGCCCTAGCAGGAACCTGGAGTAGCATCTCATAGTTAAACATATTAATATTTTTGTAACCAGATATATGAACATTCCTATTAATTCAAATAAAGACCATGAATAGCTTCACGTCTGTTCAGGTCAGATTTAGCCATTAAATGAGCTACCAAAACAAAACCAAAAAGACAGATTGCTATTCAGATTTCACAATTGTGGTTGAGACTGAATTACAAATAACAGTGCAATGCTGGAGCTTAAGGAGGTGACCACTGTTCTCGCTCCTTCTGCAAAGATAAGCTGCTATGGCAATCAATGTCTGCCTACAAAGGCCGTCCTCTCAGTGGCTCACCAGCTAGAATAAACTTCCGCGTGAAATGTAACCTCAAACTTTTCCCCTGTAACTTACCCAGTTTCTTCACTTTATTGGTTACTTGAAATGCTGTGTTGTGTTGTATGTGCTAAGTCGCTTCAGTCATGTCTGATTATTTGCAACCCCCTTGAACTGTAGCCTGCCAGGCTCCTTTGTCCATGGGATTCTCCAGGCAAGAATACTGCATATCATTATTTCTTTATCACAGTCTACCCTAGGTATATGGTATGAGATTGTACCATACGGTAGCCCAGGGTTATGCAATTTAACCAACTTATGCCACTTCCACAGTTGCACTCACATAGCCTATCCCCAGGGTTCTACAGCGATATTCATGCTGGAGGAGTCTGACCCCCTGGTTCCAAAGCTCTGGGTCCAACCACAGCAAATCATGACACCATGAGGGAACAAGAATGCCCACACACAGAGGAATCTTTACCTATCTGTTGATTAACCTTACAGAGGTTAGACAGAGGAAAGACAGGATATATCTCAGTCTGCTCATTCAGTCATTTCATTCCAAAACAAAGGTAACACAAAAGGCTTCTAAACTGGGCCCCCTCTGCTTAAAGATTCTGAAGCAGGAGAACGAGGGCCCCTCAGGAAGTTCCTGGGACCGAGTTTGTTGGCCATCTCTCGGGAACTGGTGTTCAATCAACAGCAAGTCAAGTTTAAAAGGAAAAAAAGTGAGCAAAAATAAGCCAGGAAAAAAAAAAATGGGGCATATGCGTACTCAGGATGTAAATTAAGCAGCCTGAGTACACATTTTGTCAAATGCACAAACTAAAGAAAACAGCCTGAAGCCTGCACAAATATCAAGTGTTTAAGTGCATCAGATTGGCCCCACTGTGACATTAGTTTATATTTCCTTTCATTAAGTTCAGCACACACATGTATTTGGCTTAGTTTGGAGGAGAAACAGCCCAATATTTTAAAAACAAAATCACAATCCAAGCCCAATGTTTCTTTGAGCAGGATGTCACAGAGCCTTTCCCAGGCTCCCTCTAGAATTCTCTAAAGTCTTCAGTTCTAGAACTGAGAAAACAGAATCCTTTTTCTGGGATGCAGACTGGGAATTACCAGGTACACTGATCCACACAGTCTATTTCTTTTGGAAGACCTATCTGTCATGCATGCTTGCATGCTAAGTTGTTTCAGTCGTGTCAAACTCTATGTGGCCCTATAGACTGTATCCCACCAGGCTCCTGTCCTTGGAATGTAGTGATACCTAAAAATGTCACTATTTTCCTCTAGTCCTCATCTCCATCTTCAAAATGATCCCTGCTGGGAAACATAATTTCACAACCAGAAATTTTAAGCTTCTATATTTGCTTCTGTAGAATCTTTTAATTACCTAAATAAGAACATGCTTTTCTAAAAATTCCATTAAGCTGGATAAGATCAGGGCTAACACTATAACTCTATATCAATACATATCTCCAAGGAAACCTATCTAATATTAGAGCCATGCTAAGTAACAGATTCAATTTGGAAAGAAATCAGGCAAGCAGAATTTAACAAAATGGAAATTTGACTCTAAGAAGTGCTTTCACATTCCCTGATGCTGAGGATGCTTCAATTATGACAAAACTATAAATTGGGATAGACTACAGAAAATGTCACTACCCAGAGTAAATATTATAAACATATATGACTTTGGTTGGTCCATTCTGAATCTTCTTTGACATTTATCACCGTACTCCAGGGAAGTCAATATATGAAGTTTTACCTTGTGTTTCAGGTTAAACACCAAGTAGAAGAGATAATAATAAGTTAAGAAATCTTTACTCAGTCTTCCCAGCATGGACAGATACTATAAATAGTCAATAATTTCCTTTAATACACAAAGAAAATCAAGAAAGAAATTAAAGATTTACCAATCTAAAGTCTAGAATAGCGTAAGAATTTTACTGGGCAGAAACCAAAGATTAAAAAGTGATCTTGGCTTTGAGAGATGATTTTCCATCTAAAATACGACACTGTGGTTACAAAAGTAGCTGTAACACCTCCTAAACTTATGAAACTTGGAAAAGCTTCTCTTTTCTTATTTGCGACAAACTTAACCTGACTCAATTACTGAGAGCCTGCTGGCGATGTTGAGAAGAAACTCCAGGTGTTAAAACTGCCAGGACAACATTAAAGAATTAAAAACCTCAATAAACCAAACCTGCTCCCTCCCAAAAGAGAAGGAATGTCAAGGTCTCTTCTGTATGCTCTACTTTATCCAAAGATTTGTACCACAAAATGGTATTTGTGTTCATACTTCCGTGTTTACCTGGCAAGGGCACCTAACCCTTCTGTGTGGCCCTTCTTGTTCTCTATAATAGTGACATTTCAAATTAATGGGGAACCTGCATCTACATCACTGTCAAAAATATTTTAGAAACCATAAAACACGAAGCAATAATTCTGGCACAGTGAGTCAGTATCTGATTTTTTTTCTTTCCTGATGAATTCCATGATTTGCTTTCTTATATTTGAACAAGCAGCTTCCTTAAATCAAAACAGCCACTGCCAAGTGATCTGATAAACTCCACTTAGGCACTATTTGATAACATTCAAAAGAAAATCCACTTTATTTCAAATCTAGCACCATTTCACTTGCACATGACACTCCTTCCCTCCTTCATGCAACTGCTCTTTTTCCAGGCTGAACATTTCCATTTAATTTCACGCACTCTCCCACAACATGGTTTCCTGTCCATTCTCCACCCTAGTCACTCCCCTAAAGACAGACTCCACTGTGGGTACATGCTTTGGCCATCCAACAGTGTCCTATATCAGTTCATTCAACAAAGGCTTAGGGAGAATCAGGTGTGATTCTAAGAACCGGGAATACATCACTGACAAACTTTGTCTCTTGCAGCTTAGCACCTCATCTTGTACCTAGAACAATGCCCAACACAAAGTAAGCGCTCACTAAATATTTGTTGAAAACATCCTAATGAAATATAGTACCTGGATGTGAACACAGTGATTCCAAATGTGATTTAAAATTGAAAGTGGCATATTCAGATATGGTGAAATGATTACTGGCAGCAAGGGAAAAGGAAAAACTAGAAGTATGCATACAACTTAGAAAAGCTGAGTTGTCTATAGAATAGTTTATTTGCAACTCACTGGGTAGCTCAAGGACATAATAACCTTAATCACAGTGTAAGAGATAAGATGTTCACCATCTACCAGAGGTTCAAATGATATCTACACTCTGTTCAAAATGTAAATAATACATTTTACAGAGATGCAAGACACAGCTGACTTATATTTTATGTCTTAGTACTTGTTTCAGTTGAGCAAGAGAATGTTGTGTGCTCAGTCATGACTGACTCTTCACAACCCCATGGACTGTATAGCCTGACAAGCTCCTCTGTCCATGGTATTATCCAGGCAAGAATACTGGAGTGGGTTGCCATTTTCTTCTCCAAGGGATCTTCCCAACTCAGGGATCAGATCTATGCCTCCTGCATCTCCTGTATTAGCAGGAGGGTTCTTTAACACTGAGCCACGTGGGAAGTTCAGTTACTACTGCTATATAACAAATCACAGTAGCAACTTTAAACGATTATTTTATTTGGCTTATAATTTGGGGGTCAAGAATTTAGGAAAGGCTTAGCTGGGAGGCTCTGTTCAAGGCCTCTCAATTGCACGCAATCTGATGCCGAGTGGGGCTGGATCATCTGATGGCCCAATAGGGTAGGCGTCAAGATGGCTCCCTCATGATGCTGGGTTTCAGCTGGGAGCTTGGCTGTGGTTCTTGACTGAAGCACCTACGCATGGCTTCTCCAGCATGAAAATCTCAAAGTAGTCATAGTTCTATAGAGCAGTTGGCTTTCCCATAATTAACACCTCAAGAGAAGTGGCAGAAGTTTCATGCCTTTTATGACCTAGTACTGGAAATCATATATTGTCATTTCTGCCATATTCTATTGGTTAAAGCACTCACAAGCTGACTCATATTCAAGAGCAGTTGGCATAGGTCCCCACCTATCAATATTAGAAGATTTCTGGCCATTTTTAAAACCTGCCTCAGTTATAAGAGGTAGGTTTCAATTATTTTTAAAATGTGCTTAGGTAGACCACGGCAGTCTAAGAGTCATTCTTAGAGAATAATTTTATAGTTACCTGGGGAGAAGAATGGGAAGAAGAGGTAGTTGCAGTGTCCAGGACCAACATGTACATACTGCTATATTTAAAATGGATAACCAACTAGGACCTACTGTATAGCACATAGAACTCTGCTCAATGTTATGTGGCTGGATAGAAAGAGAGATTGGAGGAGAATGGATACATGTACATGCATGGCTGAATTCCTTTCCTGGCCACCTGAAACTATCGTAACTGTTAAACTGGCTATACCACAATACAAAATAAAAAAAACTGATAAAGTCATTATGAGAGAAATATCATCTGTTATTTTGTTCGGTCCAAATATTGTTGGTCAAGTTAGCTAAGCTTGACTGATTAGCTTAGCAAGAGAGTCACAGAATAGCTCTTGGACTTCTGGACTCATAAGCAACGAAAGCTCACACAGGCACAGGAGTCCTGCCCATTTCTTCAGGGCAGGCTCTGGGGCCACCTTACCAATTCCAGGTGGCAGCGATTCCTCCCTCTGCTGCTCCGCTCACGTCACTGGTCATCATATACTTCGGCTTGGTGAGTTGCAGTAGCAGGTGTGGGGAGGGGTGATGAGCGAAAAGGAATTAACTCCCTCTATGTCATTAGCTCTGGGAGGATAAGAGCTATCTTAATTCTCTTTCCCACAGAACCCAGCTGCTGCTAAGGTGCTTTAGTCGTGTCCAACTCTGTGCGACCCTATAGACGGCAGCCCACCAGGCTCCTCTGTCCCTGGGATACTCCAGGCAATACTGAAGTGGGCTGTGTAAGGTATAGTTCAGGCTGAGGCAGAAAGAGGAAAGACAACCTCAACAGAAGTAGGTAACCTTTATTCAGGCAAGGAGGGGCGACAGTTGGCCTAACGACCAGGCTGAGCGTGGAGAGGGATCAGGGAGGCTCCATATTTATAGGGAGGTTTGTGGAAGCGATAAGGGAAACATTAATCAGGTGGGATGTTTTGGGTATTCTTTAGTTGAGATGGCATTTGTAGTTGGGCAAGGGGGTGATAAGTCTTCTGTGCAGGGGGTGGAAGGTTTCTGGGCAGGGGTTGATAAGTCCCAGATAGATGCAACTGGCCTGTAGCATCAGGGTGGGACCTAAAGTTCTGTTTTGTTTTCTCCAAAGTTAGATGATTCAGCAAGGGCCTTTGAAACTGTTGTTTTCTTTTCTAGGCCCAAAAGACTCCTTCAGGTTGCCATTTCCTTGTCCAATGCATGCATGCCTGCTAAGTCGCCTCAGTCGTGTTCAACTCTGTGTGACTCTATGGACAGCAGCCCTCCAGGCTCCTCTGTCCACAGGATTCTCCAAGCAAGAATACTGGAGTGGGTTGCCATTTCCTTCTCCTACAGAAACCAGCAGGCACCCAATAAAACTGGCTCTGCTCCAAGTAAAAAGGATGAACCTTATTGTTCATTATTCTTGCTCCATTCATATCTTTAAATCGCTAAAACAAAGACGACAAACTGTATCACAAGAAGCTGGACTGCTGAGTTCTAGAGAGACTTGGAGCCATCCCAAAACAAAGACACTGGGCAACAGGAGATCCCCATCCCTGGTGATGGTCAACCCAAGGTGTATAGAGAAAATTCAACCATCAGACAGGGGTTGGGACATGAAGGGACTTTCAAGGTCCCTTCCAAGTAAAACTTTCATCATTCAGTAATACAAGCCTTAGAGAAGGAGAAATACCATATGACATCCTGTATATGTGGAATCTAAAAAAAAATGATACAAATGAATTCACAAAACACAGAAAACAAAGTTATGGTTGCCAGTGGGAATGGATAGTTAGGGTCTTTGGAAAGTCATGGACACACTGGTTAAATGGATAACCAACAAGACCTATTGTATAGCACATGGACCTCTGCTCCGTGTTACATGCCAGCCTGGATCAGAGAAGGGTTTGGGGGAGAATGGATACATATGGCTGAGTCCCTTTGCTGTTCACCTGAAACTACCACAACATTGTTAATTGGCTGTAACCCCATACAAAATAAAAAGTTTAAAGTAAAAAAATAATAATACAGAACTTATGAAAGCAAAACTGAATTCTCTACAAGTGTGAAACATTACCATTCACTACCCTCCTTTCCAATAAAATAGAGAAAAAGACATACAGGGAACTCTGAATAAAGCTCTTCAGGTTTAATGCAACAGTCTACAATCTACCCATAGGATATACACAAACTGGCTTTACCAGAAACCTCTGGAATTGCATTTTCACTGCTCTCACACCTCCAGTGGCTACCCCGGAAAGTTAACACACTCTGATTTCACAAAAAAATATCTTTCCACCGTCACCTAAAAGGAATAACTCTCAGAATCACATTTTCAGCATAATATTTTATCATTAATCGTACCAACAACTTATGTATGTGGGAAGGGAAGAGGTCAATATTGCCTAATACATCTAGGGAGTCACTATTTCTAAGTAGATAATAATCTACTTATGTGAAGCAAAGGATGTTTTAAAACACAACTTGAACATTAAAAATAAGTTATAAACTAAACTGTGACCTGAACACAAGTAATGTATCAGGTTCTGTGATGGGTAGTGGTGATCTGACAGTGGGCAGGCAGACCCTGTAACAGCCCCAAGGAACTCCATCCACTTATGGTGTGTCAAAGATGCAAGAGACTGTATCACAGATTAAACTTAAATAACAAAGAATTTTTTAAAAATCCAATGTTCACTCACTCTAAAATCTTCTACTGAAAATAATAGCACCTATCAAATGCCTACAGCAAACTTTATACCATACAGAGGGCATAAACGGGGACTCTCTAAGAGACCTATAGATAAATCTCTTGAGCCAGACTGGCAACCAGGACAGATCACAGAGAATCAGTTTCCAATAGTGACCAGACACACAAACAGAAAACTCTCAAGTGGTTTCATGTTTGGAAATGTCACCTGCAAAAGAAAGTCTTCAGAGAACACGAGTTCGCGCTTTTCAAATATTTGAAGTACTGTTGCATTGAAGATATCAGGCTCATTTAAATACTTCAGTAGGTAACCTGAGGCTTTTGGGCAGTTAAAACAAGCAGATTTGCCTTATCATTTAAAAAAAAAAAAAAAAAAAGCCCCTTCTAACAATGTGATAGCTCCTAGCTGGAACGGATTTCACAAAATGGGACTGAATTCCCTCTCACTAAAGAACCTTCCAGAACCTATTATGATGTCTGTCCACAAAGTTATGTACATTACAGAATCAGATAATGTATTGGATTGTATCATATTCAAGATCTAACTTCTTCCAACTCTATTATGCATTTTGTGGAAGAGGAAGTCTCCATCTTTCTTTGAGTAGATAATTTCCAAACAATCTATTAAAAGTCTTAAGATCCTCAGTTCTACATCTTTATCTCAGCATTTGTCTGCTCAGGCCAATATTGAAGCTAGCTAGCCCCACTGAGTCCCTGTCATCAAGGGAGTGGAAGGGGTATGAAGCATCTTAAGTGAAGGAGCATGTAGGGGGACTCTCTGGGGAAAAGATTTCTGAACAATGTATAAAAAGCATATGGTTGCATGTGATTCAGCAAAAGAGACAAGTTGTTCCTAATGGCAATGCTACTCCCAGTCAGCAGAAACAGTAATTAACTGAGCAACATTCAGAAGGAGACTTTAAACCTGACTTTGATGATTTGTCAATGACTTAGCAAGTCAGGATTTCTCTAGGCCATTACGTCTTTCTTTCTTCTTCCCGTCAGTTTCATGGTACCACATGCATTCTCCCTGTGAAAGTATCACTAGTAATGTCACCACTCTGGGGAGATTAATGCTATCAGTTTGGTATGAGTCCACTCGGAATGTATTGATCTGTTTATTTACACATTAATGAAATATTCTACATACTGCGTATGTGATATGTATTCTGCAGTTTTCACTTAAAACACATTTTGGAAGTCTTTCCATGGTAAGACACAGACCTATAGCATGGCTTCAGAGTATTCATTATATACCATTTCGTCATTTCCAGGAAATGGTTTTTCCCATGTTTTAGCATCTCTAATATCAGGCATGTCTCACGTTTAATGGACATCACGGTTTACTTGGCATTATATTTTTCTTCCTTAGCAGTGTACGTTTTTTTTTCTTAGTACTACATAAATTAATGGTGGGTTTTACAAGGCTTGATTCAATGATACAGTTGGCTGTAATCAATCCATTTTTGGTGTTGCTGTTGGCAGAAGATATCCTTGACATCCCCTGTCATATTCCCCTCAGCCCAGCTCTGATTTCAGGCTTAGCCATGGTGGGAAGTTCTAAGTAGGATGGACTCAGGCTGACATCTTCCACCAAAGCAACACAGGTGTCCCCTTTGTTCTCCAGTATCTTCTCTGAAGCTAAGTACCAACTCAGCCCAAAGGCAAAGACAGGCCAGAAATGTGGAATATTACTGGCCAAGGTTACAACCTCAACCAGGGGGCTTCATGGGCAGCTGTATCCATGCTCTAGCCTCCGATCTTTCCAGAGCAGGGGTCTGGGGGCAGAACCAAGCCCCAAATGCCAACAGCAACAACCTTCATAACACACTCTTATACTGGCTCTTCCTCCCTCCCTTTCTCCCTGTTCCCTCACTTCTGCTTATTGGAATCCCCAAATAAACAACCTGTGCTCAAGTCCTTGCTTCAGGCTTTGTTCTCAGGGGAACTCAACTAATGCAGTGGCCATTTAGGTTATTTTAGGCCTCTCTTTCCCCATGTGCAAACTAAGAAAATGGAATTAAATCCCTTCCAGCTTCCACATTCTAAGATGCCTCCTTTTATATATCACAACAAGGGTGACCTCGTCAATCGAGAGAAGCAAACTGCCCCTTTTTCTGAAGCTCAGTGATATATCACACCAACAGGTTCTAGTATTATAAGACTAGGTCATTAAACTTTATGGCAAATATAGGACCAGACATTTCAAGCAGGACAAAGACGAAGAGAGAAGCAGTGAGAGATGTCATAATTGGTGCATGTTCTACTTCAAAATGATGACAATCACTTTAATGAACTCACTTGACAAGACCTTATCACAGAGAAACAGCCTCAGCTGGAGGACCCCGTCTCCTTGAGCTACTTAAATAGCCCCCAATTCCCAAAGTATGTTTGTAAATCAGCTGCTTGGTATTTACAATTAGCTTTTTCCCCACAGAGATGTTGTTAGAAATGCTTATGTTCCTAAGCCAGGCCATTAAGAGTATTTAGTCTATAAAAGCGCTGAGCACCAGCACAAAAGTTCCTAAGAAAATGTGTAACTTGACCACATTGCATTTTGTTACCAGAGAGAATATTTAATAATGCAATCAAGATTCCAGGAACAAATATTCACCCATGCCAACAGTTACACACAAAGATACATATAAACACACATACTGGTAAAAGGGGATTTCTCAAGAATCAAAATGTCTGCACAGATGTTCATTTACTTCCTTGTAACTAGTCTTGATATCAAGAGAGACCAACAACGAAAAAAACTAAAGCTCACCAAAACACTCAAGGGTTGAAGTAGAAACAACTGAGTTCAACTCACAAAGCACGCAGAACTACTTGGTCAAGATAAGAGTAAAAAGAGGGAAACAGGGCCATTCAGAATAAGTTTGCTCAGAATTAAAGTGGTTATGTAATATGGAACTCAGACCAACACAAAGGACAGTTTAAAGCCAATGCCCAACAGCTAAAAGTCAAACTGCAAAATCACAAGAGCCCAAACTTGACTTGAAGAAAAAATTGTTTCTTGTTTACATAAAGCTAAAGCCTTATAGGTTAATAGGTCAAAGTTGCATTTATATGAAATTTGTTCATTTAATATTTACATCAACCACTACCACTGAGTTCAGTTCAGTCGCTCACTCGTGTCCAACTCTTTGCGACCCCATGAATCGCAGCACGCCAGGCCTCCCTGCTCATCACCATCTCCCCGGAGTTCACTCAGACTCACGTCCATCGAGTCTGTGATACCATCCAGCCATCTCATCCTCTGTCGTCCCCTTCTCCTCCTGCCCCCAATCCCTCCCAGCATCAGAGTCTTTTCCAAATGAGTCAACTCTTCGCTTGAGGTGGCCAAAGTACTGGAGTTTCAGCTTTAGTATCATTCCTTCTAAAGATATCCCAGGGCTGATCTCCTTCAGAATGGACTGGTTGGATCTCCTTGCAGTCCAAGAGTCTTCTCCAACACCACAGTTCAAAAGAGACTTGCCTAATATTTGAAAATCACATATCTCTTAAGGTGTTAATATCAAAAATATATAAAGAAGTCATACAACTCAATAGCAAAAAAACAAACACTCCAATTACAGATAAACAGGAGAAATCAACAGATATTTTTCCAGAGAAGACATTTTGATGGCCAATGCATACACGAAAAGATCATCAGGGAAACAAACCAAAACCAAAATGAGATATCACCTCACACTTGACAGAATGGCTATTGTAAAAAGATGAGTAATCTTTTCTGGTGAGGGTGTGGAGAAAACGAAACCCCTGTGCATTGTTGACGGCAATGTAAATTGGTGTGGTCACTATGGAAAACTATGGAGGTCCCTCAAAAGTTAAAAATAGAACTATCATATGATCTAGCAACTCCATTTCTGGGTATTTTCCCAAAAAATAGGTACACTAATTCAAAACGACATATTTACCCCCCATTAATTACAGCATTATTTACAATATCGAAGACATGGGGACAACCTAAGTGCCCATCAATGGATGAATGGATAAAGAAAATGTGAGATAGATATAGATATATACAATTCAATATTATCCAGTCATAAAAATGAGGGAAATCTTGCCATTCGTGACAACATGAGGATAACTGAAGGGCATTATGCTTGGTGAAATAAATCAGAGAGAGACAAATATTGTTATGATCTCACTTTTATGTGGAATCGTCGAAAACACACACATACACACACAAAGAAAACCCCTGTAATAGGTTAGTGGTTACCAGAGATAGAGAAGGGTGGGCAAATGGGTGGAGTCAGAAGATTCCTTCCAATTATAGTTAATAACACTGTATTGCATATTTCAAACTTGCTAAAACTTAAGAGTTATTAAAAAAAAATCACACCTCTAACACTAATTATTGAAGACTGTGGGATTGTTAGGACCTAACTGGAGCCAGGACAGGCTCTAAGGGGCAGTTCAGGCCTGAGGTTTAGTCTCTAGGAAGGCTGGGGCGCTGGGAGCTCCCGCAGGCAGTGTGGCTTGACCAATCAGAAAGAATCCCTGTAGCCGCACCCCCTCCCCCACCTCCGCCCCGCCCGCGCCAGACCCAGCCCGTCTAGATAGGGATGGGAGGTTTAAAGGTCCCACGTGCGCCTACGGTTTAGCCAATCAGCTACACTGTTACAAAGACAAAGAACCATCTGTATAAAAGTAGATGTGATTCAGAGCTAGGCGCCTCTTTAAGACTCCATTGTGTGGGATGAGACGGGAACCCTAGCTCCAGCTAGAAATAAAACCCCTTTATGCTTTTGCATTGCTGTGGACATCTTATTCTCTAAGGACTAGAAAGTGAAGAGGAGAAATGAAGAAATCTGGGAGTGCAGAAATAACTGTCAAAGAAACCAAATCAATAAAAATCTCATGTAAAATATCTTAATGACGCAACATAAGTAGATCCATGGGTGATCTTTTTAAGTTTCCTAAAAATAAAAATGCCTTTAAATAAAAGCAACTCTTTACTCACATGAAAAGTAAATCATAATTACTTTTACGATCGTGCATAGAGGGTTCACACTTAATTCCATGTCCATTCTGGTCGAAAAAGGGGAAAATGAAAAGTAAACGTAAATCAAAAAGATCATGCAGTAGTATTAAATATATAGAGAGGGTCCATGAACGTGGATACAGAAAACACCAAATACTTTTAAAGCTGCTAAGAAATTTGGTTTACAAAAGCCAAAACACTATTAATGTTTATGATCTAAACTTTATTACTGTATACACACACAGAGAGGATTCTGTCATTTTCTTTATCCTCAAGCTCCATAGTTTATCAGTAAAGATGTATGAACTGAGCTTAAAGAAAAAAATATTCTTTCACATTTTTCCCCATGGAAGCATTGACAAAAAGCACCACAGGGGAGAAACCTGTATTAATTATCCTCATGGTTTGCAAGAAAAGCTCTTTATTAACTTCAATCTAAACAAACATAAATAGACAAAACACTCTAGACATAAACCTGCTGCAAAAGCTCTCTAAAATCAAACACCCATGGTACATCTTTCAGCTTGAATGAATAAACCCTTCCAGCGAGACCTCCAATGGTTTCATTAAAAAACATAAAAGAGAATCATTTCATTTAAGCATGAATAAGACTGGAGAGAGCTTTTGTAATATTAATAACAACACTTCTTGGAGACATGATTAACTGGATTATCTCACCTAATAACTAAAAGGAAGAAGAGGAGTGAATGTAGAGGGGCCTTTCATGCTTTGAAAAGGAACTCAGACACGGTAGAGTCTTAGACTGCAATAGTCGAGAGGTGCTTGAATTACTCAGGCACAAGTATAACACATAAAATTCTGTTCGATAAGACTAATATTTCATTTGGGTTAGGATCAAGAATCTAAACAGATTTAAAGAATTTAAAGTAGCTAAGCAAACAGATTTTTCCTTTTGTTTTAGGGACAAGGAAACTAAGGCCCAAGGGCTCAAGATTTGCCCAGTGTCCTGTTACCACTAACTGTATACCTAGTCACCTAGGTCTACTTTGAAAATGTGAGGAACAGGGAGGCCTGGCATGCTGCAGTCCATGGCGTCCATTGTACAGCTTGGAGACCAAACAACTACACCTTGAAAATGCCTTGAGGCTCAATGAGAATGCCTTGAGGCCCAGTGCAACTGAATACAATTCAGCAACAGGCTGAACCTCAGAAACCTCAGAAGATGTAGTCTCATCTTCCATATCTGAAAAGTCACTTTTAATATCCTTAAACAAAACATGAAACAGGATGAAATTTCAGGTGTTGCTCCAGCACTAAGCAAAGTCTCATTTGAGCCACCTCAAGAGATTAGGAACTAAAATTTTTCATCCAGTTCAATGTAATTCATGACTGGCATTTGTATATTCAGAGACAAAATCCCTTAACATTCTTAGACTCTTGTCTGTTATTAATCAGCCCCAGGGAGATTATGGTTAGGTAACTTTCAGGATTTCCTAGCCCTTACTAGGAGGGATTGGGGGCAGGAAGAGAAGGGGATGACAGAGGATGAGATGGCTGGATGGCATCACTGACTCGATGGATGAGTGAGTCTGAGTGAACTCCAGGAGCTGGTGATGGACAGGGAGGCCTGGCATGCTGCGATACATGGGGTCACAAAGAGACGGACATGACTGAGTGACTGAACTGAACTGAACAATCTGTAAACCCTTAGTGGAACCTATTACCATCTGAGGCATGTAAATTGCTAATGACTCTCAGCTCAGTAACCCACTTAACATTTAAGCTTTTTGCAAGTCAAAAATATGCACATATATGCAATGAATCCTTATTCCCGTCTCTAAATTACCTATTCATATCTTTTAAAATTAGGTTTTTGGATTTACATTTAATTTTTCTTTTATATTGAGGTATAGTTGATTTACAGTGCTGTAAATCACAGTAAAGTGATTCAGTTATACATACATCTGTTCTTTTTCAGATTCTTTTCCCATGTAAGTTGTTATGGAATATTGAGTAGCATTCCCTGCACTAGACAGTAGGTTCTTGTTAGTTATCTACTTTATATATAGTAGTGGTTAGATTGTTAATCCCAAACTCCTAATCTGCCCCTCCTCTCTACCTCTCTCTTTGTAAACTTTTTTTTTTAATGTTCTTATTGATATAGAATACCCTACACATTCTTACTCCTAATGCTTTTTCTGTTATGTATACTGTAAATAGCTTCTATTAGTTGGTGTCTTGTCTTAATTTTGTTTAAAGTCCCATTTCTTGTATATTAATGTTTAATTATGCTTCTATATTTATTAAAACTGTCCACCTTAAATGTAAACAGGCCCTGTTATTGATAGTACTGTGGTAGTTCAGTTATATAAATCTGAACTTAGTATAGTTCAGTTTCCCACCAGTCCCAAGGCTTTTCTCAATCTTGTCTTAACTATATCAACAATTCCCACCGTTTTAGTCAATGGAAATTTGATAATGTTTTTGAGCCTTTCTTTCATTTTTGTAGAGAAAAACAGCCCAAGAAAGTAAAAAGACTGATAAATATATGATTTTGGCTTGATAGTTGTAAACATCAGAAGCTGAAATGATTTTTAACCCATATCTCCTCTCACATAATCTTCCAAAATACAGATCCAAGAAGAAAGAATTTGGGGGAAAAAAGAGAGAAGGAGAAACTGAAGTGAGGTTAGTAGAGAAAGTCATTCAGAAAAACTGAGATATTCCTAAAACACTGCTGAATTTCAAAGATGACTTTGTTTGAAACATATGAGATCAAAACAATTGAGAAGATATTTGAAAATTAATCATTATCCTGAGAAAGGCCTTTAGGGAAATTCAAAGTTATATTGTTTTCTGTGAGCAGAGTGATCAAAATTTTCAAAATGGAGTTTTAGAAAAACATAAATGTGTACAAAGGTCTGTCTAGTCAAAGCTATGGTTTTTCCAGTAGTCATATATGGATGTGAGAGTTGGACTATAAAAAGGTGAGCATCAAAGAACTGATGCTTTTGAACAGTGGTGTTGAAGAAGACTCTTGAGAGTCCCTTGGACTGCAAGGAAATCCAACCAGTCTATCCTAAAGGAAATCAGTCCTGAATACTCATTGGAAGGACTGATGCTGAAGCTGAAACTCCAATACTTTGGCCACCTGATGTGAAGAACTGACTCACTGGAAAAGACCCTGACTCTGGGAAAGATTGAAGGCAGGAGGAGAAGGGGACAACAGAGGACGAGATGGTTGGATGGCATCACCAACTCAATGGACATGAGTTTGTGCAAGCTCCAGGAGTGGGCGATGGACAGGGAGGCCTGGTGTGCTGCAGTCCATGGGGTCATAAAGAGCTGGACATGACTGAGCAACTGAACTGAACTGTGTACACCTTTAGAAGAATATTGAAAGGGGAAAATGTTTGAATCTCATCTTGCATGAAAAGAGTACCTTCAGGGTTCCCAGATTTAAAACATTTCCCCACCCAATTCCCTTCCCCTCATTCACCTCACCTAAAATGACCATCTTAAAAGATGAAAGCCTTCCCTTGAGTAGCTCTGCTTCATCGTTCTAATTGTTCTAGAGACTCAGCCACAGCTGGACTCCTGATACCCAACCATTTATCATCCCTGCCTGGGAGTTAGCCAGTATATTTCCAAACCAAGCAACTCTTCCCTGGGGTTCCTTTCAAGGAAGATTATACCAGTAGTTTCTAATTTCCTATCCCTGCAGGAAAGGTTGTTCAGAGTTTGATTTTAAATATCTCTTATTAAAATTTTGAATGGCTGCTGAATTATGGCCAGATTTCAAATCTTCATCTTAAAATGGGAGTTTATTAATTGGGCACAAGTTATTATTCTCAGTATGAAAACCAAATAGATTAACAGAAAAAGAGGAAGCACATTAAAAAGCAGTCACATTGTATCACTGATTAAGTAGTTCACAGCCAAGGAGGAAGCGCACTTTAAACAGAAGCTGCAGATTTATATCCACTCCCTATTTCAGGACCTAGCACTGTAGACGCTCAATAAATATTGAATGAAAACCTTTTTTCCATCCAAGACTCTTCTTCTCTCATATTATTCCACTCTTCTGCCTTCCCCAAGAACTACAGTTTTCATGGAAGCAAACAAAGGAGTAATGAAATTCAAATGCACAACCTCTCAAGCCAAAACACTGTCCTGAACCCCAGGGCTCATCTAGCTGCTTTGTTAAGCTGTGAAAAGTCTGTCTAATCAAACAATTTGGATTAATTTATTTTGCAAATTTAGATATCTTTAGACATGAAGTTAGGGGAATTTGTCTACTGCCTGGTGACTCAATGATAAAGAATCCACCTGCCAAGCAGGAGACCCAAGTTCGATCCCTGGATCAGGAGGATCCCCTGAAGAAGGAAATGGCAACCCACTCCAGTTTCCCTGCCTGAGAAATCCCATGGACAGAGGAGCCTGGTGGGCTATAGTCCATGAGGTCGCAAGAGTCAGCCATGACTTAGTAACTAAAGAGCAAAAAAAAAAAATAAAGAGCAACAACAGCAGCTGCAGACACTAAGTATTATTCTCTGCACCAAGAGAGACTTACTTTTTAATCCTTTCTCCACAAGGATGTCAAAATTTTTCAGTCACAAGGTAAGACATCAGACCAAAATAGCTTTAAAAGTTCTCTGCAATCATGAATGTCATTACAGTTACTCTTATGCCAAGAATCATTTACACAACTTGAATTCTTATAAACACATTGACTAGAGACCCATTTAACCTGGGCATTTCTGCTCCAAAGAAAGTATTTAGACAAACAACGCTCTTATCATTCCAAACATTATTTTTCAGTACTGCCTGAAAAATTCTCTTACACAGATCAGAAAAAAACAAGACTGTCAGGAGTAAGGGGTTGGTGCAAAGAGGCAAGTCATGCAAATAAACTTAGGTTTTGTTCAAATAGTTAAAAGAATTAAAAACTTGGACCCTAAGCAAGCAAACAAACAAAAAATATTTCTGCATTGACAACTCCTTTTAATTTCAAACCTGGAAAATATTTTAGCAGGAATATGGTGATCAGACTATATTACCTAGAAATAATAAGAATGGAAGACACATTGAAAGGACTTTTTTCTTTTTAAGAGTGTAAGAAATATCATACTGGGTCTGATAAGTGGTTCCTCTGGCCAAAGATTCTACCAATGGTGCTAAAGGATGGGATATTTATCCCATTCAATGGGATAGATTGAAATAGAGTAAAGAATAAAGCAATTGGGCTGTTAACAAAAATGTAATCATGTCCTCCATAATCATGACTTTCAAGACCCATGATGTCTTTTGGTCACTGAAAGTTTCAAGACAGCAGGAATTTTATTTTTTCACCAACTTTTATATATACACACACACACACACACACACACACACACACACATATATATGCATATATATGTATATATACACACACACATATATATACACACAAACATATATATATATGTATACATATATATATATATATATATATATACACACACACACACACACACCCAGTACTTGAACAGCATCTGGCACATATAAGGCCCTAAGCAAATTATTTTTTAATTAATAGTGTTACAACACAATTGTTCACACACTTGCTTAAAGCAGGTAGCACCAGCAAGTTACCAGTTAGTTCTCCATTAAGAAGGGAAAAACACGTAAACCTTTCCCATAATGAGACTGGGTGCTGCCTGTCATTCAAGGACCCATTTATTCTGGCAGTAAAAATCTACTGAGCACCTGCACTGTGCTAGGCATTTTGCTGAGGCTGGAGGTGCAGTTGTGGACAAGACAGGGAATTCCTGCCCTCAAAGGGCTTCCATCCTAGCAACTCCCTGGCTGCTATGTGGACAGGCTGTTGAGCTGAAGAAAAACAAGAGGCTAGTTAGGGAACCTTTGTAGACTGAAGTGAGATGATGGTGGCTTTTTTGGATTAGGGAGGAGCTGGTGAAAAGGAACTGGACTCAGGATATATTCTGTATACTTAGAGGTTGATGGAGATAATCCAGGAGATGGAGAAGTTAATAATGTAGTAGACGGGATAAATCCATAGGCAAAGCAAGAGGTTGAGACCCATGAACAGGCATATGACCTCAGACGGGGCAGGGACAAATGACTCACTGTAACAGGACAGAGGCAGAGTGTGGGTATCATAATTTCCTAGCACCTAAGTCTCCAATAAAGGAAAATTTTTCTCTAAAAAATACCCATTAGACTGCAGGTTAAGCCCATTCTCTTCCTTAATTAAGAAATGTAACACATGCTCATTGTACTCAGAAACTGTTAAAAATAGAGAAAATATTAAAAACATATATTGATATCACCTGAAATCTCACCATCTAGTGGGAACTATTATAAACCTTTGCTGCAGTTCATCCCCAAATGTTTTTTAGTTACCTATTTTATTTATTCTTGTCATTGGGTTCAAATTGTATAAAAATGATTTTACATCTTGGTTTTCTCAGAAGTATTTCCCCGTTTTACACTCAAATATTTCTCACTTTAACAGGACTGACTCAGAGTCACAAGCATCTAGCCACTCAGATTAGAATACAGCTAGTTTTTTTAAAAAATCCTTCAGCAGTTTTTCCCACTCTGGCTTTCCCACCTGCCCATTCCATGTATTTGTCATTATGAAGAACAGACGGATAAAGCTCTAGAATATCTACTGTCATTTTCACTTCTCTAAACCATCAAAAGAGCATCCTCCTTTATCTCTGTCTTGTGCACATAATGCATACATTTCTCACAGAAGGTTTTTCAGTTTATAAAGTTGGATTCACTGTTAGAATTAAAACTGTTGGAATTTTTTTTTTTTTTGCATTCTTCCTTGTAATTCTGGCTTTTTTCTACATTTGTGATTTTCAAGTCTGTCTTTTAGCTCCTCATGTAATATTATGTTAATAATCAAATTTTAGTTTTCAATGAAGATTTTTATTCCTCTATTGTTTTTTCTTCTGTTAACTTTCCCACCTTTCAGCCATTACTTTCTTCTCATGGAGCTCTTTTGGTGTGGTGAAATTTCTTTTTAAACTAGGCTTTATTTTTACTGAATTTCTACCTTCCGATTTCATGATCAGCTCCAGTAACTGAAGCAGTGAAGTCTTGAGTGTATCTATTTACATCCTTCCACACTTGGTCTTTCCTCGGTTTGCCTTGCCCCTACCCCCCATCTCCGCCAATATTAGATACTCAATAGAATGTTCTAACTGCTCATCACTATTCTACCTGCCTTGCCTGGTGCTGTGAAGGTCAAATAAGATCAAGTGCTAATCAAGCCTTCTAGAAAATTCCAGTCTGTATACTTGAATAGGCCCTTTGCTTCTGATAAAAGAGGAATTTAATACTCTGAAAGGAAAGGCTATCGAAGCAACTTAATGCACTCATGCGGTCTTTGAGATCCCGGCAGAACAGACACGAAAAAAAATTCACCCTCCACTAAGGACTGTGAGACACAAAGCCTTCCCATCAAAAAAGATTACATTTCTACAGTTTCAAAACAAATCCATGGGCTGCATCATGCAAAAACCTTTCATCCTTCAACCTTCTCTTCCTTAATGAATTTCACCTTCTTCACTCAGTGACAGAGTTTGAAAATGAGCTCTAATCTTGATTGAACAGATGAGACTTGATCATAGTGCTAATACAGTATGCAGGTAAAGACATCTAGATAAAAACTGCTAATAAACATTTCCCAAATCACCAGTCTTCAGCTACTTTTAATCAGTGCATATTCATTCAGCCTAAAAATACTCTATATTTTGCCTTTTGTCCTTTTAATAAAATTGTAGTAAATGATATTACTTCTTAAACAATCCACTTGATATTCTCAACTCTAACATCGGCCACTGAAGGATTTTGTGCAGATTGCTTAAATACCTGAATCTCAGCTTTCTCATTTATCAAACAAAAATAAAAACTGTTTTCTCAGTTGTTTATCATGAAGGTTAAATGAGGGAATGCACTTGAAAGAATTTATAAACTCTAACAGACTATGCAAAAATACAACTGTTAGACTACAATTTGAAGTCCTCCATGATCTCATTTCCTAGTTTTTTGTGTTTTGTTTTTTTCTTTTTGGAGGGGAATAATTTTATTTACTTTGGTTAAGTAATAAATTTACATGGTTCAAAATTCCCAAGTTGCAAAAGGGTATATACAGTTAAAAGACTTTCATTCCTTTCCACCAACCATCTGACTCTCTTCTCAGGAATGTAATAAACATCATATTTACTTTTCAGATGCATGTGGATTTTCCCCCAATTTTTATACAAGTGCTATCATTATTCACTGTTTTACATCTTTTTTCTGCTTTAACAATGTATCTTGGAGATTGTTTCATACCCATATAACAGCAAAGAGGAGCGCCTCCATTCTTTTCACTGGTTGCATGAAAAGCCATTGAGTGGAATGACCATGATATATTTAACTGTACTACATTTAGATTATTTCCAGTATCTTACAGTTACAGTCTTTG
The DNA here is from genome assembly GCA_917880005.1 of Nanger dama. Taxonomy (NCBI): domain Eukaryota; kingdom Metazoa; phylum Chordata; class Mammalia; order Artiodactyla; family Bovidae; genus Nanger; species Nanger dama. Next base: position 26,943,575 of record CAKJTW010000022.1, read on the forward strand.
CTCACGTATAGGCATACTTGTAGGTTACATTTCTAAAAGAGAATTGCTGGGTCAAAAGTACGCACATTTTCAATTCCGAAAAAGATTGCCATGTCGTCCTTAACAGAAATTTATAGCAATTTATTCTCCTTCCAGCCATAAATGGTAACCATTTCTCCACACAACTGTCAGCATAATCTTGTCAAACATTATTGTTAAATCTCAGCCAAAAGGATAACAAAAAATGGCATAACTATGTTTTTAATTTGCTTTCCCTGGTGAGCTTCTTGGTCCTTTCTTTGATTGAACAAATTTATTTCACTCCCTTTAACTTTCTTCCTCTATATCCCTCTGCACATCCTATGATACAGTCACCTAGAAATAGCTGCTATTCTCCAATTGGACCACATTTTGAAAAATGCCTATTCCTTCCACCTCTAGTCACAAAAATTCTGACAGCCAAGTTCAAAGGCACTTCAAAATTTATGAAATGTTCCTATTTTCCTCATAAAACTTAATCCTTCCTTCCTCAGGCACACTGTTAGAGCTTCAGAATAGCATCATTTCACTCTGCCATGTACATATATGAGCTTCTTAAAGTATAAGACCAAGTTCTCCATCTTAGCATCCCCCATGATGTCCAACACATTCACTCAGTTAATGTGAAATGAAAGCCTGAATTAGAAATAAAACAACCATGACCTTCTAAATGCATGTGTGTTCTTAAACTCTCAAAATTCTGTAAATCGAGTAATGGGGATAATAAAATACAGTGACGCTCTGGACACTTGTTCTTTGACCCAGAAGTTCGTATCACAACTTACTGCTGATAAATTTCCTTCCTTCACATTTTTCGTTCAGTGTTGTTTAACACTGAAATCCTGGTTGTGACTTAAATGACTAAAGCGTATAACTAAGATCAAAATATTTTTAAACTATTTTTTACTGTACTAATATCCAGTAAATCCATGAAAAGGTGGTTGACTTTTTACTAATCAAGGAAACGCAATTTAAAAATTACAAGACACCATTAAACATCCAACAGAATGACTAAAGTGAAAAAGACAGAAAATATCAGGTGTGGCTGGCTGGAGATCAACAAGAATTCTCAAACCACTGGAGGAAAATGGTATAACCATTTTGGAAAACTGGGGGAACAACTAAAGCCACACAAACGTCAACTCTGTGACCCAGAAATTCTGCTCCTCAATACATGTTCTATTAACATACATTATTCACAATATACAATGTATTAATATACATTGTTCACAAAAAGCTGTGTACAAAAATGTTGGCAGTGGCATTAATTATAACAGCATAAAATGAGAAAAACCTAAATATTTATCAATAGCTGAATAAATAAATTATGGTATTCATACCATGGAATTCTAACAGAAATGGGAATGAGCAAACTATACAACTTCATCTCACAGACCCAAAGAGTCTACATAAACATAAAAAGCAGCAAAGGTAATTGGATGGTGTTAAAAATCAGGAGACCCTTGTGAAGTAGGAATGGAGACTGGGGACCACATGAGGAGGCTTCAAAGGAGACAACAGTAATCTCAGTTTGATTACACAAATGTGTTCATTTTGTGAAAACTCATTAAATGATACAGATGTACTTTGTATACTTTTCTGCACAGATGTAACATTTCAATAAAAAGTTTACCTAAAATAAAAGCAATAGGCTAAACTCCCCAAAGCGGATATATATATTCCTTTCAAAGCACCTTTCATGAATAAATGTTTTTTTTTTAATGTCATGGTGACTGTTAGCCATTTCTGCAAACCCTACTGACTTCCACTGGTTTGACCTCAGATCCTACTATCAAAAAAGAGATCCCAAGAAAGGAGTTTTCTATTTCTAAAACATTGCAGGAGCCACAAATGATATTCAGAATGGTTTGATTAAGGGGGAAAACTGAGGTGACCTAAGATCAGCCATTGGGAATAAGCAATGATTACAGAAAAAGATGAAAAGAAACAAAACCTCCTTAAATGGTGCCAAAATAACAATTACTCTTAAATAAGCCTTCTGTTGAGCGACTTAGAAAAAAAAAAAACTATTAATTCAACGCAGATACGTGTCTCAGCACCCAGCTTCCCTCCCAATATTATTTCAAAACACTGCTCAAGAGACAAAAGAGAGCACCACGGGAGTAGCAATTAATGGCAAAGGCAGGTGCCTGAATAGAGGGAAACCAAGGGAATGAAACACAGATCCTTCCCTTCATTAGTCTTCTAAAAATACTCCCATAACACAAAGGCATGCCCTGCTTTTGTAATATATAAATGAATGAGAAACCTAGTCAAAATGGTTTCTGTGAGTCTTGACCATGGCCTGATACAAATACTTTGAAGATTTAAAAAAGAAAAAGAAAATTGATGGCACTGACCTAGTCAAGCAGTGATTCAAATAGAGACATGGACAAAATAAAATCAATGTATAGTAAATTCAATTATCAGTGTCAATGGAGACAGATTTTTAAAAAGCTTTTCCATCTGACAGTGCAATATAGAAATAGTTGACACTCCAGGGCTGATGAGTGGACCTGAACACTTACTCTTTTCTGAACCTGACATTAATTCATTTTCAACTTGATCTCGATTGGACTCAAGAAGAAGGCAAACGGAAAAGATCAGAAGTCAAGGCAAACACCAGAGAAAGAGATGACTTAGCAGCCAACTTTCAACCTGCTGTTAAAGGACATACCGAAAAGACAATTAACTGAAATTCAGTGAAAACTCATTACAGTTCATGTTAGTCAAGGTAAAAACTGGTTTTGCACAAAAACATAGCCAACTAGGCAGCCCCTCTGAAAAGAAACAAGAAAAGAAGGTGGGATGCTGTCAAGGTTTTAAATACAGCTCTTGATTTTATCTTATCCACCTTCAGGTAAAGGTGTTAATAAGCAGTGAAATTTGCAGAAGGCAAATAGCAAGAAGGAAAACAAGCAAGAGATTTCAATAATCAAACTTTCAAGTAAATTTATTTAAATCTGGAACTAATAATTCTTGGTTCATGCAATGATTAAAAAAAAAAAAACTCCCCTTATAGAAGGTAGGATTAGAATTAACCACTAATGATCTGAGTTAGCAATGACATCAAGGGAAAAAGAGATTAGAATTTACTTCCTTTTCCTTAGTACTGCAAAGCAGATTTATTAAAGATATCTATGCCGATCATTCAGCCAGAACCAAACTTAACACTGACCTGGTTAAACAGATTCAAAGAGAGAATCACCATCAGCTTAGCCATCCCCTGAATTAGACTTGAAATTAGCAATAGGAACAGCAAGAAGAGCATTTTCTGAGGGCTTAACTGGCAATTCAGGTGACTAGGAAGGACTAGAAGGTCTCTCTAGAAGGAATTCACAATCCAAGAAATAAACGAGTAGCTTGGGAAGGGGCTAAGTAAACAAACCTGTGGATAGCATCAGAGCTGAGCATTTATTTATTTATTCATCACCTTGAGTGTTCATAACACTGCAAAAGACAGACATCCATTATTTTTGCTTGTCCATCCAACTCATACTTCTGATACCAACACCTCATTCTTCAATGAGGAAGAGGAAACATCCCTTCCCCTGATTCCACAGGGAATACCTGACCCACACCTGGCCATGACAGTCCTGCTAACTCTGGTCCCAGGAGCCAATTCAGGTTAGGGGCAACGCTATCTGCAGAACAGAGCTGTTTACCAGGCAGAAATAAGCCCTCCGCTCTTGAGGTATTCACATGGAGAAAGTTGGCTGAGAACGAAGCCAGATGAAAACAAGCTAGGAAACAGCAACAAATAAGGCCCTGATGACATGATTTGAACCCCTAGATGCAGCCATGCCTGAAGTTAGCATTACTCTTGCGCTTTTTAGCAAAATAAGCTAATAAATTTTCTCTTAAATTGTCCTTAAATTGGATCAGTTTCTATTGCTTGAAAACAAAATGCCCTAGTACATCATTACTGGCTTATTATTCCTTTAAATCCCTTTACAGGAATTCTTCAGCCAGATCATCTACTGTGAACTATTTTTTAAAAATTAAAAATACCTTTTTGAAGAGGAACATTCTGAGAAATTAACATGAAATAAGTCTGTCAACATAACTCCCTGAATCTTAGGAAACTCTTGATGACAGAACTATTTCCTCCCACAATGAAAAATAAGCTTTTTGATATAACTGATTATTCACAGCTAGGTCCTAATATCAGGTTGTCTGAGCCTTTAGAACACCAAAAACCTGTCTGTTCAGCTCCATCTTTGTGGATGCAAGGAGCTCACAGAATGAAGTGAAATTTGATGGTTTTGCTGCTTGAATTCACTTCTTTCTGACTCCACAAGGGAAAGAAGAAGAATCCAAAGGAAGAGTGTGGACTTGACACCCCTCCCTTTGCCCTCACTTCCCCACAAAACAGAGGCCAGTCGTGGACAGAGCTTAGTTGCAAACTGCTGATGGTAGCAGACACATTCTGTGGGTCTGTTACTTGTTCACCATGACAAAACCCATTCTGATGGGAAAACAGACTGGCTGGGGCCCTCTCCACAAGGAATCTGGCCAGTACCCTTTGCCCCTCTTTGCTGATCTTTGTCCTGAGTAGACAGTAGTAGCACATTCAGATGGGTTCAATCTGATTGCCTACACCCAAGGATGCAGGGGTCGGGGCGGAGTGGGGGTAAATATGCTGACACAGGTTCTGAATATAGAATGTGCCAGCAGAGAATGATAAAAAGACCCACAACTAGAAGTTCAGAGGGCTCGGATCTGGTCCTAGTCCTGGTCCTGCCACCAACTATATGTGACTCCAAATAGCCATTTCACCTTTCAAGGTGCTGGTTGCCTTATTTTGAAACGGACAGGTGGAAATGGATCTGTTTTCTTTCACTGTGGGTGGTGTCTAGGGTGGAGAGTAAAGGCAATTTAGTGGATCAAGACTAATATTAAAAACTGATTCTAGAGCTGACAGGAATTACACAAGATGAATCTAGGGCATCCTATAGTCCCAGAAAGAACATGCTCAAAAAAAAATCAGCAACAGTGGGCTTATGTCAAAGGGCCACGGAAGCCAACCTAAAGGGCTCCTACCGGTCACAGTTCAAACAATGTGAGCACGAAAATAAAGTACTATAAGTATCCATGAATTCATACTGATACAAATACTGATTAACTGACCACATCAGTAAATGGGAGAGGACAGACTCTTATGGCCGTACATAAGAGTGCCAAATAATTTATGTAGAAAGTAGCACATCCCTCCCCACCCCTTAGGTGTGGACTGAACAGCATGGGCTATGGAAAGAGTAACTTTGCAGGGAAGAAACCAAACAAACATTACCTTAGCCAAGGGGTCAAGGTCAATAAAAACAGTGATAAAACATGTTAATAGTATGTACCCTCAACATGATGTCATGAATGGCACTTTACCTCTTTCTCCCCCAAATCCCATAACCCTAGTCTAACCATGAGAACCCTAGTCTAAACAAAGAGGCAGAGGAACCAGAGATCAAATTGCCAACATTCATTGGATCATGGAGAAAGCAAGGGAGTTACAGAGAAACATCTACTTTGCTTCATTGACTATGCTAAAGCCTTTGACTGTGTTGATCACAATAAACTGTGGAAATTCTTAAAGAGACAGAAATATCAGATCACCTGACCTATTTCCTGAGAAACCTGTATGCCGGTCAAGAAGCAACAGTTAGAACTGGACACGGAATAAGGGACTGGTTCAATGGACTGGGAAAGGACTATGACAAGGCTGTATATTTTCACCCTGCTTATTTAACTTATATGCAGAGTACATCATGTGAAATGCTGGCTTGGATGAAGCATAAGCTGGAATCAAGATTGCTAGGAGAAATATTGGCAACCTCAGATATGCAGATGATACCATTCTAACGGAGTAAAGTGAAGATGAACTAAAAGGCCTCTTGATGAGGGTGAAAGAAGAGAATAAAAAAGATGGCTTAAAACTCAACATTCAAAAAATGAAGATCATGGCATCTGGCCCCATCACTTCATGGCAAATAGTTAGGGGAAAGTGGAAACAATGGCAGGTTTTATTTTCTTGGGTTCCAAAATCACAGCAGACAGTGACCGCAGCCCTGAAATTAAAAGATGTTTGCTCCTTGGAAGGAAAACTATGACCAACCTAGACAGCATACTAAAAAGCAGAGACATAACTTTGCCGACGAAGTCCTTATAGTCAAAGCTATGATTTTTCCAGTAGTCATGTACAGATATGAGAGTTGGACCATAAAGAAGGCTAAGCTCCAAAGAATTGATGCTTTTGAATTGTGGTGTTGGAGAAGACTCTTGAGAGTCCTTTGGACTACAAGGAGAGCAAATCAGTCAGTCCTAAAGGAAATCAACCTTGTATATTCATTGGAAAGACTGAAGCTGAAGCTCCTATATTTCGGTCACCTGATGCGAAGAGCCAACTCATCAGCAAAGACCCTGATGCTGGGAAAGACTGAAGGCAGGAGGAGAAGAGGGTGACAGAGGATGAGGTGGTTAGACAGCATCACTGACTCAATGGACGTGAATTTGAGCAAACTGTGGGATAGTGAAGGACAGGGACGCCTGGTGTGCCGCAGTCCATGGGGGTCACAGAAAGCTAGACACAACTTAGTAACTGAACAACAACAAGCAATCATGAGAAAAACATTAGCCAAATCCCAGTCGAGGGACATTCTACAAAATACTTGACGGGCAGGCCTTGAAACTGTCAAGGGCATCAAAAACAAGGAAAGTCTAAGAAAGTGTGACAGCCAAGAGGAGCTGAATGCGACATGAGACGAAACACAATGAGGAACCCTGGAAGAGATCCTGGAATAGAAGAGGGATATTAGGTAAAAACTAAGAGGACTTGGACAAAGTTTAGAGGTTAGTTACTAACAATGTATTAGTATCGGTTCATTAGTTGTGGCCAATGTACCTTACTAATGTAACATAGTAATAACAGGGGAAACGGTATAGGACACATGGGAACAGCTTCCTGTGAATATAAAATTGCTCTGAAATGAAAAGCTGTTTGTCGTGTTGGGGGTGATTAGAACAAACTTTGCTATCAGAGCAGATGATTGCTAAGCTTTCACAAACAACACAGAAGGAACATTAAAGCTACGCTAAGAAAACCTAGATGCAAGGCTCTGCCACTTGTCCTCTAGGTAAGTCATTCATCTTATCCGAGGTCCTCAGTCTGATTTACAACAAGGTAATAGCTGTCCTGCTCCCTCACGGGGTTGTTTTATTGTGAGAAGCAAAGTATATTAAAGTAATTGGCAAATGTGAAAATGTCATTTAAAATATGGGGCTTATGATTTAAACTATGGGGCTAATGAGAACTAGAATTCCCCAGTTCCTCCCCAAATAAGAGTGCACTCAGGGTGGGTTGAGAGTGAGTCTTCTGCCTGCTGCACCAATGCCTAGGTTTTCAAAGGGCTCCCTGGACCTGTGGCACGAGCATCACTCGAGAACTTGTTTGAAATACAGACTCGCAGATCCCACCACAGAGGCACTAAATCAGAAACTCTGCAGTGAGGCCCAGCAATTAACACACCCCAAAGGTCACTGTGGTGCTGCTGAAGTCTAGATCCCAGAGAAACAGCCGTATAAACTGAGCCTCCCCTGCTGCTGGCTTCCTGATCAACCAGCAGTCATGTAGCTCTCATCTCCTCCAGAACCCCCTTCACATCTGTTGACACTTGACTAATTCTCACACAACTCCTTCAGGGGCGTGGGGAGGGAACAGTACTACCCGCAGGAATGCAGAGAAGTCCATGACATGCTGGGCCTCAGCATGAGTCAACTAGCTAGAGCAAGAACCAAGAACATGGTTATTTTGCTTAACTCATCCATGAAGTTGTTAGCAATGAAGGATAATCAGGACACATATCTGGACCACACGCCACACATTTTACAGTGACCCAGATTCCAACATCCTGCCCTCTGGTTCCTGGCATTGGTCAAACAAAAGTGTCAATCTGTGGGTCAAAAAAGGCAGCTATCTTATGCAAACATCCATTGGCATACATCCATGAAGATTAGACCTTTGATGCCAGAGAACAAAAGAGCCTTCTCAGCCCTTCATCAGGGAACAAGTGATGCAGAATGGAAAGTAACAAGCAAATTGGAATGCTCTGTTGTCCCTGGGTTGGGAAGATACCCAGGAGAAGGAAATGGTAACCCACTCCAGTATTCTTGCCTGGAGAATCCCATGGACAGAGAAGCCTGGTAAGCTACAGTCCATGGGGTCACAAAGTCAGACACGACTGAGCGACTTCACTCACTCACTCACTCATGTTGGCCATGGATCAAAGCCTAGAGAAACAGGAATTACAAGTCAGGAGTAGGGTGCGTTAGCAGGCTGCCATGAAGTCCATGTAGTCCTTTTTCTGAACCATGTTTAGGCCACAACTATTTTCCTTTTCCTATCTGACACCCTCATTATCGGTATTGTCCCTACCCTGACAAACATGTAACAAACAACAGAACACTGAGCTAAAGAAAGACTGAGTTGAAAACCAAATTTGGGTGAAAACTGTATACCATTTGTACACGTACAAGGTAAAAGAACCGCTGAAGTAAACACAGTGTTTCTCTAAATAAGAGGCGGGATTCGTATGTGTCTTGTGAGACGGGAATATTAATTCTTAGCACATCATAAATAAATTGTATACATAAAAATATATGTGTGTTAGTCGCTCAGTAGTGTCCGACCCTTTGCAACCCCATGGACTATAACGTGCAATACTCCTCTGTCCATAGAATTCTTCAGGCAAGAATACTGGAGTGGGTTGCCATTCCCTTCTCCAGAGGATCTTCCCAACCCAGGAATCGAACATGGGTCTCCTGCATTGCAGGCAGATTCTTTACCATCTGAGCTACAAGGGAAACCCCAAAATATATGTCAACAAATAATCATTCCTTCATTAACCTCCACTTTCCTTATTCTGCAGTCACAGTCATCTAGAAAATATAGTCTCCATCCCATAATTTATTGAAAGATTTAAAAAAGATAAGCAATACACCACCACAGAGGCATATGCAGCTTGAGTCAGAAAACTAACTGAGAGTAAAGTGGCACCAGATGTCACAGCTCCTGGGCTGACACTGAAAACCTGTACTCACAGGCCATGGCCCTGATCCGTCTCAAAGTTAGAGGAATTCTCCCTGGCTCCTATCCTCCCCACCACTGAACACACAGCGGAATACAACATTTGGCTGTTGTGTGTGACCACCAGTGACACTGATGAAGTACATTTCGCAGCTCACACACTTTCAGTGGGTCTGCAACTGCCCACCATTCCCTCCATCCAACCTTAAAAATCTTTCTACATTAAAAGGTCTCCAAGGTATGCTCTATTAACACCCCTCCCAGGAGCTCTCTCCTGGTTTATTCTTTGGAATTATCCCTCTCCCCTACTCACAAGCAATCCTGGAAATAATACCCACCCCCACAGAGTGGCTAGGAGAATTATATCAAGTTGAAGTGAAGTCACACAGTCGTGTCTGACTCTTTGCCACCCCATGGACTGTAGCCCGCTCAGGCTCCTCTGTCCATGGGATTCTCCAGGCAAGAATACTGGAGTGGGTTGCCATTTCCTTCTCCAGGGGATCTTCCCAACCCAGGGATCAAACCTGGGTCTCCTGCAGTGCAGGCAGACGCTTTATCCTCTGGGCCACCAGGGAAGCCTTTATATCAAGTTATGTTTTCTCAGAAAGGATTGAGCATAGTGGTTCACTTTTTATAGACAATCCATTAAAGAAATCTGCTATGAATATCATTATAAGGTCCTCCAACCTTTGTAACTACCTACCTCTTGTTTGACATTCCTCAGGGTACCACATTCATCTCCCTTCCTCTCCTGTTCAGTTCAGTCGCTCAGTTGTGACCAACTCTTTGCGACCCCCTGAATCGCAGCACGCCAGGCCTCCCTGTCCATCACCAACTCCAGGAGTTCACTCATTCACGTCCATCAAGTCAGTGATGCCATCCAGCCATCTCCTGCCCAAAACATTGGACAGGTTGGGCCTCCCTTAGAAACCTCCTCAACTGTCCTAATTTCAACTAGACTGCTGACTCCCAGGAGTGATTCTCAGTTTTGCCCCTCTTTCTGAGTTATCTGGGGGCATCACTGATATCACCCACATACGTTAACCTCAGCATGTTTAAAACCAAAAGCATCCTTTTGCCCTAAGATCGATTCATTTATATTCTTCCATAGTAGTCAATGGTTCCTTAAATAATAGTCACATAGGCCTGAAACTCTAGAGGTACTTTTGGCTTGCTTCATATGTTTACTACAGAATAAGTAACTCCTTTACCTGGAACAAAATTTCAAAGATACAATTTAAATCTCACACCTGTCCTTTTATTTCCCAGCTCCTTTCCTTGGGGAATCTGATGTTACCCACTTCTTGTTTAGCCTTCAAGAGATATTTTATATTCATGATACACAGTGGGTACTAGTAAATGTTTATCAACCAGCTCTCTGGAAAAACAAAAACAAATGAAAACCCTGATTTGGTTCCTTCACCAACTTCCATGCTGTAAATACTCTGACCTTGGCCAGTTTCAAATGACCACTGACCACTGCAAAGTCATTGACCAAGGAGTTGGGGAGAGATATACACAATTGGTTCTCACAAGCTGGTGCCAGCTGGCTTCAGTCCACCCTTCCTCCACCTCCCTTTATGAATATGTGTACATATGCATAAATATGTACATGTTTATGTATATAAACATAACATACATATTAGGTGTGAATATATTTTTACTGACATGGAATTATCCCATACATATGTATTCTACACTTAGCTTTTTTTTTTTTTAACTTAACAATACCCTTGAGATTGTTACAAATCATTAGATGTTGAGCTGCCTCATTTTTAACTGCTCCATTATTCATTAACCAGTTCTTACTAATGAACAATTAGGTTATTTGCAATGATTTTATTCAAACAGTGTTGCAATAAATAACTTTGCATGTATATCATTGTGCACATTTACTTATCAGTAGGATTAAATTCACAGAACTGTTATGGCTGATTTAAAGGGTGCATGTGTTTGCAGTTTTGATAAGCTACTTCCAAGGGCTCCACACAGAGCTTGAAACAATTTACATTTCCAACCATCATGAATACTTGCTTCCTCAAACCTCTGGCAACAGTGTTACCACTTTATTTTTCAAATCTGATAGGTTAAAAAATAGCATCCTGTTTCTCTTGTTATGAGTAAGGCTGAAGTTTTCACATACTTAAGAGTCATTTGTAGGCAGGTTTGTAAACTATTTGTTCAAATTTTTTGCCTCTAGAGCAACTGTCTTTTCTTTTATTGTAATTCTTTATATATTGATGGAATTAGATCTTTGTGACATGAGCTGTAACTATTTTCCAAATTAATTGCCTTTGACAGTTAAAAATTGCTCTGCAAAAATCACATGTAGTCAAGTAAATCAATCTTTTGTTTTATAGCTTCTGGATTTTGTTTCCTATCTTGAAAAGTTTTTCTATCTCATTATTAAAATCGTTTTCTATTTTTTTCCTAGTTGTTTTAATGTTAAAGTTTTGATCTACCTGGAATTTATTTTGATGGAAGGAATGATGTAAGGCTACAACTTTATTTTTTACCTGATTGTACCAACACCATTTATCATCTCACATAGAATCATCTTTGCCTTCTCCCTCAAGCCTGGTCCTTAATCCCCTATTTCCAGGAGCTGTCATTCTAACTTGCCAATACTTCTGTGTTGTCTGTCCTTTCTTCTCCCACTGTGACCAGCCTATTTTGGGTCTCATCGTGCTTGTACTCCCAGCCTCTGATCATCTCTATCACCACTAGGATTTTTCTCTAAAATAGCTTCCATCACATCACCTCCTTGTTCACTGTCCACAGAATGAAGTCCAAACCCTTACTACAGGATTCGGCGTCTACTCCATTTGGGCTCCAACCTCCCTCTCCATTCTCATATTCATTCACTTTCCCCATTTAAAACAGTCCTTCTGATCAAACTGGAGGGTTCATCATTCCTTAAAATGCTACACCTCGACTGAAACAAGTGAATGTATATGGCAAAACAGAAACACTCAGAGATACAGAAAACAAACTAGTGGATATTAGTGGGAGATGGAAGCAGGGAGGGGCAAGATATGGGTATGGGATTAAGAGGGACAAGCTGCTGCTGCTGCTGCTAAGTCACTTCAGTTGTGTCCAACTCTGTGTGACCCATAGACAGCAGCCCACCAGGCTCCCCCATCCCTGGGATTCTCCAGGCAAGAACACTGGAGTGGGTTGCCATTTCCTTCTCCAATGCATGAAAGTGGAGTCGCTCAGTCGTATCCAACTCTTAGCGTCCCCACGGACTGCAGCCTTCCAGGTTCCTCCATCCGTGGGATTTTCCAGGCAGGAGTACTGGAGTGGGGTGCTACTGCCTTCTCCAAGGGACAAGCTACTATGTATAAAATAGATAAGCTGCAAGCATATATTGTACAGCACAGGGAATTATAGCCATTCTTTTGTAATAACTCTAAAAGCAGTATAAAAAGACTGGATCATCACGTTGTACACTTGAAACTAACATAATACCATAAATTAATTATACTTCAGGTTTTTTTTAAAAAAAATGGCTACGCCTTGGCTCATCCTGCATTTTCTGCCTGGGGTGTCTTTCCCATCTAGCTTTCCTTTGTCTCAATGCTACACGTCCTTCAGGGCTTGGTTCAGATGCCCCCTTCCCTGCAGAAACATCTCCTGTGGGCTCTCTGGGCTCAACTCACATCTCAACATCTTGTTTACAGCAAGTATTACATCTCTCCTTGTCTTCCACACTGTGTGTTTATAACTCTCCCCACAAACATTCCTTGAGAGGAGGGGCAAGGCTAATCAATTATTATACACAGTAGTTTTCAATGAAATGAAAAGGTCTTAGCCTAGTGGTTCTCAAACTTTAGTGAACATCAGAATCAATGGAAGGGTTTGTAAAAAGCAGATTGCTGGGCCCTCCTCTCAGTTTCAGATTCAAAAGGTCTAGGGTGGGGCCAAGAATTTCTGTTTCTAACATGTACCCAGGTGATGCTGATATGGCAACTCACGGAACCACACTTTGAAAACTGCTGCCTAAGACAGCACCTCAAATTTCAAACTGCAAGCCTTTGAAAAGGTGAACACAGTCACACACCCAAAAATCTCACAAAGGAGGAAATCCTCTGGAGCTGGGTGTCCTTTAGACAGGTGCAGATTTCATCTTGTCCATCCAGTTCCGCATAGAAGGCAGTGACCCGCCCAAGGCCACAGAGGCACTGCTGGGACTGGATTCATCTTCTGGCTCTCCATCTCCCACTCCTGTGATCTCCACCAGTGAGGGGCCCTCTGGTTAGTGACCCAGATACACCCCAGTGCTGCCACTTGGTCCCTTTGTGATCGTGGGTAAATGATTTAAGCCCCTCTAGGCTTGTGACAGTCACAGGTTCTTTGAGTAGAAGAGAAACTATTCTGGCAACTGAAACAAACAAACAAAAAACGTACTAGGAAATTAGTTTCAGGAAGTAAGGGGGTATGGGTGGAGGGACAGGCACTGGCACAGCTTCATGGGACCTGAAGCCAGACCACAATGCCAGGCAGATAAGAATGGTTGGATCAGGAGATGCCCTTGGCAGCAGAGTCTCTGTGACCCTTGGCACTGAACCCAGATTCCGGTTAAGAGACATCTGACTCCTAGGGCTACCCACAGGCTAGGAGAATTGGGCCCCTCATTCCAGACCCTCAGGCAAAAAGTGAGTCCTCAAATGGAAATCAGAAAGGGTAAAGGGATGATGGACAACCAAAGAGCAAATGATTACTCCCAGCCTCTGTTTGGCTATTGGTAAACTGTTACACTGAGAGCCCCTTCATAAATTATTAGACGATCTAATGAGGTAGTTTAAGTACAGCACTTAACCTGGCACATAGTAAGTAAGCCACAGCTACTGGCTACCATTGCTGTTATTACTGTTCTTTGCAATTATCATCAACCCTTCAAAGTCAAGATGGTTCCCCATGCCCTAAAGACTCCCAACAAGCTCCAAAGGACACTTCAGCTAATTCTCTAAAGAAATCTGCCTGAAGTAGCTCTGAACCCAACTGGGTCTTCCCTACATTCTTTGAGGCCTTCAAGTACCCCTTGTCCACTTCATCTCAGATGCTAGACCACAAAACTACATTTGAACTGGAGCCAGCAAGTCATTTTAAGCTACTTCCTTGGTAATACTGGAGAACAGGTTGTTAGCTTTCATACAATTTCAGTTACAATAGTGGTAAAAACTCAACTTTGGATTCAGTTCCCTATAACAAATAAGCACACTTGTGTGTATCATCATAGAGAGCAATTCAAAACCTCGAGAGAGGAGTTAAGCCCCTCCTCCTATTCAGTTCCACCTGGCCTCCTGCAATTGGCAGAAAGGCACAGAAAGGGTAGGACTTCACTACTGTTATCCCCACCCCCAGGATTCCGTCTTCTCCTCCTGGGACCATCAGCAGCCCAAGTCGTGACATACAAAAAAAAATGGAACTTCTCTCTCCAGGTTCCCAGTTAAATTCCAGACTCATTCCCTTGGAGCCAAAGACCCTCACTGTAATGAACAAATTCTCTGTGACTGTTTAATATCTCCTTGAAGGGAGACACCTCCTTGAAGATACCTGGATGCCAGGTACCCACCTGGTGCTTGGCATACAGTGGGTGCACAACAAATACTCATTCATTGAAAAAATCATACTGCTTGCTTTCATTCTAGGGAGCCATTTACTTCAAGTTTAATCATGTTTGTCATATTAAAAAAAATACATTATTTAGCTTTTGCTTCTAAACATTTCAGATCATTTCCCACCACAAATGACTGGATGAGGTCTTTTTGTCTTATAAGACAAAGTATAACTTTAAAACTCTTGTATGATGGCATTTGATATCAAGATAGAAAAGAAGCATGGGAATCTTTCATAGTAGTATCTCTTAATACACAAGTGGAGAAATGCTATACTGCAAAGCATCTGATCCAACTACACTAACAAAACGGATTGTGATATTTTAACTATAGAGAATAAACAAAAGAATAAACTTGATTTTATATTGGCAGGCACAGGTCCCTCTGATGATCTCTTGTTGGGTTGTTCATTTCAATTTAATTCTGTTCTGCTTTAAATTCAAGCTATTTTTCAGTTCAATTCCACCGTCTCCGGATCTCAGAAATCACAGGTAAGGACAAATATCCTCTGGGGTCATCTGTCTAGCCTATAGCCACTCAGAGAGCTGGGTTTACTACCTCAGCTATGCTTCTGTCAGTAAACACAGACACCTAGACAGCGATAGGATGCTCATCTGCAGAAATTTCATATGAAAGTAATTTGTTTTAATCATCTTTAAACCCACATGTTATTATCATTATTTAAGAATCATTTTCCACTCTTCCAGGGGCTTTAAGAAGTCTAGAAACAATCATATTCTGGCTCCCAAACAAACACACTTAGGCAGAGTGATTATAAAGAAAGTACAGGGAAAATTCAATTTCAGGATATAAACAGTATGACTAAGAACAATGAAATTGCTACTCTATTTTCTGTATTTTTCTAAGATGAAGGAAATAATTCATCAACTTCAAAACAAAACAATCAGGCAAGTAACTAAAGGAGTAATTATTCTATGGCTTCATGTTGCTATCCCATTTATTACAAAAGAATTTTAGATTTTCACACAGATGAAACAAACCCAGGAACGATATAGGAAGGCTACAGCCTGCCTGCTATAACCTTCTACAAAGAATCATCTTTGCACAAATCGATATTTCCCAGTCTTCACATAAGAGGAGTCTTTTATGAAAAATATTTTGCTCCAGACTTTTTAAAAATTTGGGAGTCCTCTATTTAATGTGATATGAAAAATGTCAAATTCTCATTTGGCTTAAATTAGAATCACCTAGAGATCTTAATGGCAACCCACTCCAGTACCCTTGCCTGGAAAGTCCCATGGACGGAGGAGCCTGGTGGGCTGCAGTCCATGGGGTCGCAAAGAGTCGGACACAGCTGAGCGACTTCCCTTTCACTTTTCACTTTCATGCATTGGAGAAGGAAATGGCAACCCACTCCAGTGTTCTTGCCTGGAGAATCCCAGGGACCGGGGAGCCTGGTGGGCTGCTGTCTATGGGGTCGCACAGAGTCGGACACGACTGAAGCAACTTAGCAGCAGCAGAGATCTTAAAAAATTTGTCCCTCCCTAGGCCCCACTCCCAAAGTTTCTGAATCAAATAGCTTGAGATAAGGAGAGTTGGTCACTTTTTTTTTTTAAGTTTTCTCATTCTGTGTTATAGCTGGATAGTATTCCATTGTGTGAATATAATATACAACTTACTTTATTCAGTTACTTTTTAATGACAGCTTTATTCGCCCTTGGGATTCAAGCAAGGAGCTAGATTTACTTCAAGCAACACTGTAAGAGAAAAATGTAATATGAGCCATATATGCAATTTTAATTCAAGTAGCAAATTAAAAACAGTAAAAAGAAATAGGCAAAATTAGTTTAAAGTATATATTATCATAATATATCCAAAATATCACCATTTCAACATGTTAATAGTACAAAATTATTGTGATACTTTTACATTTTTTTATACTAAGTCTTCAAAACAATGTATATTTTATACCTACAGTACATCTCACTTAGGCTACATTTCGAGTGCCCCACAGCCAAATGTGGACAATGGCTGCCCTAGAGACAGCAGATATAGGGAACAGCATCAAGAACTCATCGCCTCACTTCAGTGAACAGCCTTGTTTCCTGTATACTCCCTCCCCACCCTTGAGATATTTTAAAGCAAATTCAAAACAGGACCATTTCATCCATGTTCAAATTTCCTTGATTACCTAATATTTTCTAACAATGAATTTGTTCAAATCAGGGTCTAAATAATCAACTATAAGGACCTCTTTTTAATGACAATGTTTTTTTATGACACCAGCATAACAGAAGTTATACTTTTAGTAAAATGCTTTATTCATTCAGATGATTTATTATACATCTATCTTGTGCCAGGTGCTGTTCTAGCCTCAAGACACAACAATGAACAAGACTCAAAGGAACTTCCGGTTTAACGCTTGCCTGCACATTTGTTTTGTTTGGGGAAGATTTTTAAAAATTCCAGTTCCAACTGGCAAACAGATAAAGTGTGGTCTATACAAACAATGGGGTGTTATTAGGCAATAAAAAGAAATGAAGCACTGATTCATGCTACAACAGGGATAAACCTTGACAATAACATGCTAAGTGAAAGAAGCCAGACACAAAAGGCCACATGTTGAATGATGCCATTTTTGTGAATGTCCAGAAGAGGCAAATCCATACAGGCATCAAATAGATTAGTGGTTGGGAAGTAAGAGGGGAGACTGCTAATTGGTACAGTTTCTTTGGGGGATGGTGAAACATTCTAAAATGAATTATGAAGTCATGGTTGCACAACCGTGAATATACTAAAAACCACTGGGGATCTTCCTGGTGGTTCAGTGGTTAAGATTCCATGCTTCCAATGCAGGGGACGCAGGTTTGATCCCTGGTCAGGGAACTAAGATCCCACATGCCATGTGGCACAGCCAAAAAGCACATGTGTTTTTTTTTTTTAATTAAGCCACTGAATTGTATACTTTAAACAGATGAATTATATGAAATACTAATTATATCTCAATAAAGTTTTCATTAAAAACTTAATTGAATCAAGTAAGTTGTATATTATATTCATACAAGGGAATATTATCCAGCTATAACACAGAATGAGAAAACTTAGGAAAAGAAGTGATCAACCCTCCTTATCTCGAGCCATTTGATTCAGAAACTTTGGGAGTGGGGCCTAGGGAGGGACAAATGTTTTAAGATCCCTACACTGGAGAAGGGAATGGCAAACCACTTCAGTCTTCCTGCCTTGAGATCCCCATGAACGTATGAAAAGCAAAAGGTTATGACACTGAAAGATGAACTCCCCAGGCCAGTAGGTGCCCAGTATGCTAAATAACTCCAGAAAGAAGGAAGAGACGAAGCCAAAGCGAAAACAACACCCAGCTGTGGATGTGACTGGTGATGGAACTCAAGTCTGATGCTCTAAAGAGCAATAATGCATAGGAACCTGGAATGTTAGGTCCATGAATCAAGGCAAATTGGAAGTGGTCAAACAGGAGATAGCAAGAGTGAACGTCGACATTTTAGGAATCAGTGACCTAAAGTGGACTGGAATGGGCAAATTTAACTCAGATGACCATTAATCTACTACTGTGGGCAAGAATCCCTTAAAAGAAATGGAGTAGCCCTCATACTCAACAAAAGATCCCTACGTAATTCTCATTTAAGCCAAATGAGAGTCAGTGGTTTCATGGAAGATTCAGTCAACGTGACTAACAATTACAAAATGGTATGATAACTGCTCCCTCATCAACAGGCAGGCACACAGTGTCAAGTGTGTTTTCCAATTTCAACCTGAAGGGAGCAGAGGAAGGCTTCCTACAAGTGGCATCATCCAGGCTGAAATGAATGGATGTGTGGGAATTAGCCAGGTGAACATGAGTGAGGAGGAATGTGTCATAATGAGGACAGATATTTATGTGGAAACTGGGAGGCCAGAGCACAGGATGCAAGGTCCCTGGGACTCAGGAAGGGAGCTGAACTTACTTCAGTTTGACTGGAACACACAGAGCCAAGCTACGAGCTGGAGGTTATTCAGATAAGATCTGATAAATCAGGTTTAAAAGTGAGAAATATTCATTGATTAGTAAGATATTGACAAAAATTTAGTTTCAATTCCCTAACAGTTTCAATACATTTTCAATACAACTTTACATATATCTGAAAAGATGGTACATATAAGATGCAAGTGCATATTTAGTGCATATTTATCTACAGACATTGTTTTGTTTATGGGTTTGAGATTTCCTTATAATATTTGCAAGGTGAAAACCAGAATAGGTGCTTAATATAGATTTCAATAATTAGGATTTCCATTGCTTCATCATAAAGTGATGAAATATTACAGTATTGTGGATCAAAAAGTAGGAAACAAAATGCCATATTCCAATGACATTTTTCACAGAATATGTGAAAATGTTAGTTGCTCAGTCCTGTCCACCTCTTTGTGACTCCATGGACTGTAGCCTACCAGGCTCCTCTGCCCATAGAATTCTCCAGGCAAAAATACTGGAGTGGGTGAAAAGTGAGTCTCTCAGTTGTGTCTGACTCTTTATGACCCCCTGGACTATACATTCCATGGAATTCTCCAGGCCAGAATCCTGGAGTAGGTAGCCTTTCCCTTCTCTAGGGAATCTTCCTAACCCAGGGATCGAAACCAGGTCTCCCGCATTGCTGGCAATTCTTTACCAGCTGAGCCACAAGGGAAGCCCACTGAAGTGGCTAGCCATTCCTTTCTCCAGGGGCTCTTCCTGACCCAAGGATCAAACCCAGGTCTCTTGCATTGCAGGCAGATTCTCTACGGTCTGATCTACATAGTATAATCAAATACAATCTTTTCTTTCCAGTTGCACACCTCCTTTGGATAGGATATCAGGCTTAGTGATGAGAGGAACAGGAAAGGAAGGAATAGATACTAGTCCTCCCTTCAAGGCATTTACAATTCAGTAATGGAGGCCATACATTTAAATAGATAACTAGGCCACGAGGCACTGGGGTGAAAGAATGTGAACTGGTTTCTGAGATAAACCTTGAAACACTTGGGGTTTCACAGGGAGAGACAATTTGCACCTTGTATTAGCTGTAAAGTAGTTGGAAACTGAACTTTTCCTAGTCTCATTTGGAAATCAGGGGTATAACAACAGGGCCTGCTTTGGTGTTGCTCTGAGATTAAACAGTTTAATTCATGCACAGTACTCAAGCCAATACCTGGCATAAAAAGTTCAGCAGCTACCACTGCTGTTATTAATGTTATAATTATTAACTACATAAGTCACTCAATAATTTTTGAAATGACTGGATCTAAAGAATTTACCTGACTGTGATTCGAAGGCAGAACTAAGGGAGGTAAATCTGCCTGAAAGCAATATTAGGACAGAGTAGAGAAGTCCCTAACAACCTGAGCTAAGATGGTGCATGGGCAATGGGAAGGGATGGAGGTGAAAGACAAAAGGAAGGAGAGACACAAACTAGGGTGAGATGAACATAAAGACTACCTAAACAGTATCTCAAGAAAGATGTTTCCAGAGAGGGAGGCTCAAAGCTGATGAATAAGATGTAGACAAGAAAGGAATTTACAGTGAACCATAAAGTGAAGTCGCTCAGTCGTGTCTGACTCTTTGCGACCCCATGGATTGCAGCCTCAGAGGCTCCTCTGTCCATGCGATTTTCCAGGCGAGAATACTGGAGTGGGTTGCCATTTCCTTCTCCAGGAGATCTTCCCGACCCAGGGATCAAACCCGGGTCTCCCGCATTGTAGGCAGACACTTTACCATCTGAGCCACCAGGGAAGTGAAATTGTCAATTCTGAAGGCTCCTTCAACTTAACAGCGTCCATGATCCTCAGTGTCCCACAGACCTATCATTTCTGTGGGCATTCTGGGTTGAAGGATTCTCCAATCCTCCCTGGAGTATCCTTGAAATGGAATTAACAATTAAGAAAATACAGTCCTGCCGAGACACACAGTATAAATAAGACCACAGATTATCCAGGTCTTCAGGAAAGGAAAAGCATACTACCCCTAAAACTGGAATAAAACAGAAGGTAAAAAGGGACCTCTAATTCTGCCCCACACTCTATTTTGCTATTAGCCCTTCGGGTGGTAACCATGACATACTTAGCTAACTTCACCTTGCAGTCAGTTTTATAAGAGAACAAAGAGTCAAAATATAGTTATTTTGCTACAGAAAAGTTTCTGGAACTAGTAGTGGTTTCAACTCTCCATTCTACACATAGCAAGAGAGGTTCTAGCTGGTCTTCCAGTACTTTCCTTATGAGGCAGAAACCACTGTGTTCAGAGTTCACTTACTACAGTGGGTAAAACCCATCAGATTTCTCTTTAGATTTAGGTGAAAGTAAACTTAAATCTCGGGGAAGGCAATCCAGTACTCTTGCCTGGAAATCCCATGGACGGAGGAGCCTAGGCTGCAGTCCATGGGGTCTCAAAGAGTCAGACACGACTGAGCGACTTCACTTTCACTTTTCACTTTCATGCATTGGAGAAGGAAATGGCAACCCACTACAGTATTCTCACCTGGAAAATCCCAGGGACAGAGGACCCTGGTGGGCTGCCATCTGTGGGGTCGCACAGAGTCGGACACAACTGAAGTGACTTAGCAGCAGCAGCAGCAAACTTAAATCTAGATGAAAGGAGAATTTCCTCTCCTCCTACATGAAAAGTGCCCCATCTATCTATGAGGCCCACAAACTATAAATTCAACCACAAATATCGGTGGCAGTAAGAATCTCAACAATTCGGAAAATAGTACAGCTAGACACTTGTTATTGACAGTGGAAAGTTTACAGCTCAACCTCAGGTGGTTTGAATATGTTGCATTGCTGAACTCTATCATAATAAGTTAACATCTAATTAAATAGTGGGTGCAGGAGACATTTCAGTATAGTGGAAGGAGCTAAAGATTTACAGTCAGAAAGACTATTAGTAAATCCAGCTCAGCAATCTTCTACTGACCCTGAGCAGGTTCCCAAATCTAGGCTGCAGTTTCTTCATCTGTAAAATGGAGATAAACTCACAGCACTGCCATCAAGATGGTGAAGATTAAATAACAGCCTATGGCATCCTGGACTTACAGCCTAACTATTAGCTGTTACAAAAACTAACTCTCAGTAATGATAATGCAATAAATCTCCTTTTCACTAAGCAATAGTTTTTGTTATAAATAAAGTTAAATGCCTATTGGCTATAATGGTGGAAATTACATTTCAATTTCTTGGAAGCAATATAGCATAATAGAGAAGATGAGCTGGAATTCTAGTTTTGCCAGGATAATCTTGAAAATTGGTTAACCTGCTGGAGCCTCAGTTTCCTATCAGGTTAGAAATACCGAGCTAATAAGGCTACTGTAATGTTTAACAGAGCTTCTCTGGTGGATCAGCAGTAAAGAATCTGCCTGCCAATGCAGGAGAGGCAGGTTTGATCCTTGAGTTTGGAAGATTCTCTGGAGAAGGAATGGTAATACTGGTAATACACTCCAGTATTCTTGCCTGCAAAGTCCCATGGACAGAGGAACCTGGTGGGCTACAGTCCATAGGGTCGCAAAAGAGACAGACATGACTTAGCAACTAAACAACAACAGCAATGTGTAATGAGGTGATCTATACAAAGTTCCTAGTACATTTCCAGCTCTCAGTAGGTGCTGGATTAATAGTAGTTATTGGTATTTGTTCAATTTCCCAACAGAAAAACTAAAGGATAAACATGAAAATCAAAACCAGTATGAGATCATCATTCCTCATATTTTACAGAGAAGTTTTCATCATTCATTCCATAAATATTTCTTTTGTACCTACTGTGTGTCAGGCATTGTTGCTGACATTGGGATTGGGGTGATGGACATTCTAAAGTGGGGGGAACAGTAAACAGTCTAAGGAGACAACTTCAGCGAGAGATGAGTGCTATGAGGAATACCAAAAAGGGTGGTGTGCCCACATGTTGATGGAGCCGATGGTCATTTCGCTTGGGTGCATTTTAGCCCAGGCCTACCTAGTTTGTCTCCTTGGGCCAGAACGGGACTTCACCTTGTATGACGCTTGGGAGTACAGTATGGATGATCAGACGTTAGACTTACACCTTTATCTGTGGATGGATCTCTTTAGCAGCGGCAGCTTACAATATTTCTAAATGCCTTCATCCCAGTACTCAAACTCTATGGGTCAGGACGGGTGTGGGGGTAGGGTGGAGGGTGGTGGCGGAGGTTCAGATGCACCTCAGCGCAACCCTCAGGCACGTCTGAAGTGACAACTTCACAGCTCCCTCAGCTCAGGAGACTGGTAGTTTGTGAGACAGAGGAAAGAGAGTACCGAAAGAGGGCGGCGAGCGCTGGCTTAACAAGTAGCTGGACGATCTACGACAATGCCCATTAGGGACTCCAGAAGCTGCAAACGCTTCTCAGGAAGCCTGAAGGGACCAGGACCCTGGGTCCCCGGCCGCGGTGCCGGGAAGCGGAGCCAAGACCGGCGCGGGGAGGCGGGCGAGCCCGGAGCCTACAAGACCTACGTCTCCCGCATCCCCCGGCGCGCCCCAGCCCGCGGATGTGGTGCAGCCTCGCGCTCGGCCCAATTAAACTGGTTTCCTGTGCCTCCCGCCCCGGCGCCGCGTCTCCCGGCTGCCCAGGACAGCCCCCCGGCGCCGCATCCTCCGGCGCCCCGACCCAAACTAGGCGCCTTCTCGCCGTTAATCCCGACCAAACTGTGCCTCTAAGGACAGCACTCCAGTGTGGGCAGCACCCGGCCCCCTAACTCCCGGGATGCAGGCACGAGGGCGACTCGGGGCTGCCCCGCTAACAGTTCTTCCTCGGGAGACAGGAGGCAGTCTCCAGATTCTCGCTGAGACTGGCTGCGTCCCCCAGATCTCAGCCCTTCGGAGTCCACGCCATCGCCCAGGTCCCCACCGCGCCCCAGCACTATTCTAGCTGGCGTCCTAGTGCTCACCTGCGCGCTCAGCCGCCGGGGACGCCGCCTAGTTCCCCGGTGCCGGGCTCCGGGGTTTGTCAGCAGACGCGAAAGGAGGCAAACCTGGCTTCTTCGGTCCTCCAGCAACGCACAGCTGATAGTTCCCACCCCGGCTGCAGCAGACAGCGGCGGGGATGGCTACTCGCCGACCGCTGCCGAGGTCAGAGCCCGCGCTGCGCACTGGCCTCCTGGCTCCCAGGTCGCCTTGTTCCGCCCGGCTCCAGCGTACAGCGAACGCTCGGCCAGTTCCCAGTACTTTGCCCAGAACTTCGCGCGCGCAGCCAGGCAATTAGCAAGGGGGGAGGGAGGGGCGGGAGCGAGGAGGAGGGGCCTACGCCGGCCCTGGGGCGGGGCCACGCGGGGAGGGCGGGAGAGACGGCAGAGTGACCCACACTCCCAGCAATCAGGAGTAGCCCACGGGAAAGAGGCGGGGCGGTGCACCTGGAAGGAGCACCGATTCCATGACGCAGTCAAGGGAACCTGGTTCCCGACAGGTGCGAAGGAGAGAGCGATGTGGGAGCTGCCTCTGGAAGAGGAAAGTGGTTCCCGGCGGCCCAGGGAGCTCTGTGAGCGCCGTTTAAGCACTCAGATGTTCGTGGAGCAGCGTTTCCGGGCCCGAGAGGGAGAAAGAAGTGAGGGGTCATGGGAGGGGCTGGTTAAAGGACAAGATTTCAGGGGAGACTCTGGTCGAAGAGGCAAAGAGGACTCGACTTCTTCCGGAACTCAGACCGAGGCCAAGGGATAGAGAATCGATAAAACACGTGGTGAAGGGAGGTTTGCAGGCACCGGATGTCGAAGGACAGAATCCCCACAGGATCCGGCAGGAGGCTGTGACCCCCAGAGGGAGTCATGCCCCCATCCAGAGGCAGTGATGCGAATTGGTGCTGGATCCCAGAAGGGGACATAGAGGGAGAGTGTGGTTCTTTATTCTACGTAGTTCAAGTGCGAGGGGGAGGGGAGAGAAAGCATCACAGTTACAGTGAAAAAGCCGGCGCTTCCCCTCGACTTGATTGTCCACTTACTCCTCTGCCTCCTTTGATCCTAGCATGATCACCAGGTCTCAGTTTGGAGACTGCAAGCGTATTGAGAGCCGCAGGTGGAGGGATGAGAAGGAAATTAATATTTATGAGCGCCTACTGTGTGCTTCCGGAGCAGCTGTGGGCACGCAGCTGTGATAATGGCACACCAGGTTTCTGCTCTCATGGAGCTTACGCTTCTGTTGGGAGACAGACCATGAACAAAGAAGGGCACATGCAAATATAAACACATGAAAAAGTGCCGGGAAAAATATGAGCACTGAGAGGTGACTGCTAAGCAGAACTTTAAAAGTGACGGGTGTCATGGGGGGGTGAGGTGGGGGCTGTATAATCCTCTGAGGGCCTCACGGCGAAGACGACTTTACGCAGATTCCTGAAGCGGGGAAAGTTGCTGCCACCGTCGACGCATAGAGTTCCAGGCAGAGGAACGGCAAACGCAAGGTGTTTAACCTCCTTGAAAATCCTTCTAACCTAGCTCACCGAGCTGGACAGTAAGTGTGGCTCGCTAGGCGCGCTTCCTGGCACAGAGCAGGGCTCCAGAATATTAAATTCCAGTGCCACCCACCACCTGCGGCACTCGATACATTTCCAGCCTCCTAAATGACCCCAATTAAGGTTTCTGAGGCTCTTGTCACAGCCACGCTTTCCACATTTCATTCACTGCGCTCGATTTTCCGCTTTCTGGGTCTCAAGATGTCTGGGACTGTCTTGGATCTGGCAGGCGGAGAGCGAGGGCGGGAGGATCCCAGCAAATTGCAGAACTAACCCACCGTTGTGCTACCCACGCCGGCGCTCGGAGAATCCTAATAGAGATTTAAAACACGATGACTTGGAGGTTCTTAAATCGTCTGCCTGCACCAGATTAACGCCGAATGGATGAAAGCCAGGAGCCTGGACTATTCATTTTGAATTCAAGGAGTTACCCTGCCCACGCCCGTCGTTTTCCTAACCCTTCTTCCATTTTTCAGTAATGCCTCTGGGAAAAAGAATCTCAGTCTTTCCCCTGTCCTCCTGCTTCAAGCTCTTTTATTTCTCTCTATTTCTTTTCCTTTCTCCACCTCCCATTCTCACCGTTTCATTAGAATTGCTTTTACGGCGGGATGCAAGCCTTAAAATCCGAAAAGAAGTTATTTGAATATGTCTTTATTGTTGAAACTGCCATCCCATTTTTTTGTTTGTTTGTTTGGTTTGTTTGTTTGTTTTTGCTTTTCCTTTAATCTCTTTCAAACAACAAAGTGTTTATATATTTTTTCTATTTGTACTTGAGGCAATTAATTGGACAGAATGAGACTTATTCATATTATGCCTTGCTTCTAAGAAAAAAAGGAATCTTACTGTGTCTTTTCATAGTTTCATTTCCTCTACTACTCCTAAATAAGCTTCCAGACTCACCAGCTCCTGAAAACAAAAGGAAATAAATTAAAGTTGAATACCAGACAGAGGTAATTGTTCTTGAACAAGCTTGTTAAATCCTAAAATTAGCTTTCTCTTCAGAGTTTTATTTTAAAGCAAAAATCTGAATGTCTATTCCAGAGAAATCAATGGTTCTATCATATGAGCTTCTAAAGACCCTCTTTGAACTGTTGAACAAATATTTTTTATCTTTGGAGACAAATACACACCATGGTGGGGATTGTTCATACTTTCCTGAATGTTACTAGCTTCAGAAATCTGTATTAGGTAAGCAGGTCTTAAAAGAGTTCACATGCTTTGATAGTAAAAGAAGATGATGGTACAGGAGTTTAATGGAGGGGGAACTCCAGACGCCTCTAGAATCAACTACCTGGGTTCCTGTCTTAAGGTGACAACTTCCTGACTAAAAGCACTGTTCTTTTTCTGCAAAATGGAGACAGAGGGCTTCCCAGGTGGCTCAGTGATAAAGAATCTGCCTGCCAAGCATGAGATGCAGGTTTGATCCCGGGGTTGGGAAGATCCCCTGGAAAAGGAAATGGCAACCCACTCCAGTATTCTTACCTGGGAAATCCCATGGACAGAGGAGCCTGATGGGCTACAGTCCATGGAGTTTCAAAGTGTCAGACACTACTTAGGGACTGAACAACAGTGTGTATCCTCCGATTTATTCATTTTTTTAATTTAAGGATAATTGCTCTACAGAATTTTGTTGTTTTCTGTCAAACATCAACAGGAATCAGCCATAGGTATATATATGTCCCCTTCCTCTTGAACCTCCCTACCATCTCCCTCCCCATCCTACTCTAGATTGTTACAGAGCCCCAGTTTGAGTTCCCTGAGTTATACAGCAAATTCCCATTGGCTATCTATTTTACATATGGTATTGTAAGTTTCCATGTTACCTCTCCAAGCACTCACCCTCTCCATCCTCCCTCCCCGTGTCCATCAGTCTGTTCTCTATGTTTCTCCATTGCTGCCCTGCAAATCAAAACATCAGTACCATCTTTCTAGATTCCATATATATGCATTAGTATACGATATTTCTCTTTCTCTTTCTGACTTATTTCACTCTGTAGAATACACTCTAGGTTCATCCACCTCATTAGAACTGACTCAAATGCATTCCTTTTTGTGGCTGAGCTTCCCAGGTGGCTCAGAGGTTAAGGCATCTACCTGCAATGCGGGAGACCTGGGTTCGATCCCTGGGTCAGGAAGGTCCCCTGGAGGAAATGGCAACCCACTCCAGTATTCTTGCCTGGAGAATCCTATGGACGAAGGAGCCTGGTGGGCTGCAGTCCACGGGGTTCCAAAGAGTCGGACATGACTGAGTGACTTCACTTTCACTTTTCTTCACCACAGCTCTTTATCCATTCATCTGTCAATGGACATCTAGATTGCTTCCATATTCTAGCTATTGTAAATAGTGCTGCAATGAACATTGGAGTACATGGGTCTTTTTCAATTTTGGTTTCCTCAGTGAAAGTGAAAGTCTCTCAGTCATGTCGGATTTTTTGCAACCCCATGGATTATACAGTCCTTGGAATTCTCTAGGCAGGCAAGAATACTGGAATGGGTAGTCTTTCCTTTCTCTAGTGGTTCTTCCCCAACCCAGGGATCGAAACTGGGTCTCCCACATTGCAGGCAGATTCCTGGTTTCCTCAAAGTATATGCCTAGTAATGGGATTGCTGGATCATATGATGTTCCTATTCCTAGTTTTTTAAAGAATCTCCATACCGTCTTCCATACTGGCTGTATCAATTTATATTCCCACCAACAGTGCAAGAGGGTTCCCTTTTCTCCACACCCTCTCCAGCATTTATTGTTTGTAGACTTTTGATGATGGCCATTCTGACTGGTGTGAGGTGGTATCTCATTGTAGTTTTGATTTGCATTTCTCTAATAATGAGCAAAGTTGAGAATCTTTTCACATGTTTGTTAGCCATCTCTATGTCTTCTTTGGAGAAATGTCTGTTTAGGTCTTTTCCCACTTTTTGACTGGGTTGTTGTTTTTCTGGTGTTGAATTGTAGGAGCTGTTTATATATTTTGGAAATTCTTTATCAGTTGTTTCCTTTGCTGTTATTTTCTCCCATTCTGAGGGTTGTCTTTTCACTTTGTTTGTAGTTTCCTTTGCTGTGCAAAAACTTTTAAGTTTAATTAGGTCCCACTTGTTTATTTTTGTTTTTATTTCCATTATTCTGGGAGGTGGGTCATAAAGGATCTTGCTTAGATTTATGTCATTGCATATTCTGCCTGTGTTTTCCTCTAAAAGTCTTATAGTTTATGGTCTTACATTTAGCCCTAATCCATTTTGAGTTTATCTTTGTATATGGCTACAGTCCACGGGGTTGCAAAGAGTCGGACATGACTGAGCAACTTCACTTTCACTTTCACTTTGTGTATGGAGTTAGGAAGTGTTCTAATTTTATTCGTTTACAAGTAGCTGTCCAGTTTTCCCAGCACTTATTGAAGAAGCTATCTTTGCCGCATTGTATATTCTTGCCTCTTTTGTAAAACATAAGGTACCCATAGGTTCTTGGGTTTATTTCTGGGCTTTCTATCTTGTTCCATTGGTCTATATTTCTGTTTTTGTGCCAGTACCATACTGTCTTGATGACTGTAGCTTTGTAGTATAGTCTGAAGTCAGGAAGATTGATTCCTCTAGCTCCTTTCTTCTGTCTCAAGACCACTTTGGCTACTTGGACAGGACAAACCACCCCACCCAAACAAAGAAGTACTGTATTTCCATATGAATTATGAAATTTTTTGTTCTAGTTTTGTGAAAAATGCCATTGGTAATTTGATAGGGATTGCATTGAATCTGTAGATTGCATTTGGTAGTAAAGTCATTTTCACAATATTGATTCTTCCTACCCAGGAACATGGAATATCTCTCCATCTGTTTATGTCTTTGATTTCTTTCATCAGTGTTTTATAATTTTCCATATACAGTTCTTTGCCTCCTTAGGTAGTTTTATTCCTAGATATTTTGTTCTTTTTTTGTTGCAATGGTGAATGGGTTTGATTCCTTAATTTCTCTTTCTGATTTTTCATTGTTATTATATAGGAATGCGAGTGATCTTGTATTGACCTTGTATCCCATGATAAATTCACTGATCAGCTGTAGTAGTTTTCTGATAGTTTCTTTTGGGTTTTCTATGTATAGAATCATGCCATCTGCAAACAGTGAGAGTTTTACTTCTTCTTTTCTGATCTGAACTCCTTTTATTTCTTTTTCTTCTCTAATTTCCTGGGACTTTTATAGCTAGGACTTCCAAAACTATGTTGAATAATAGTGGTGAGAGTGGATATCCTTGCCTTCTTCCTGATCTTAGTGAAAATGCTTTTGGCTTTTCACCCAAGATCCTCCAGGCTCCTCTGTCCATGGGATTCTCCAGGCAAGAATACTGAAAGATCCCTCCTCCATAGGATCTTCCAGAAACCTGTGTCTCTTGTGTCTCCTGCACTGACAGGCAGGTTCATTATCACTAGCACCACCTGGGAAGCCCTAAAGAGTAGCAGCAGAGATTGTACCAACTGGGCTACATG
This sequence comes from Nanger dama, assembly GCA_917880005.1. Classification (NCBI taxonomy): domain Eukaryota; kingdom Metazoa; phylum Chordata; class Mammalia; order Artiodactyla; family Bovidae; genus Nanger; species Nanger dama. Next base: position 26,973,213 of record CAKJTW010000022.1, read on the forward strand.
GAATGTTTCAAACTCAGTCTGAAAATGACTTTCACATAGCTTGACTCAGCATTCTCAGTCTCAGCATTACTGACATTTGGGACCAAATATTGCCTTGGCCAAAAAGTTCCTTTGGGTTTTGTAACATCTTATGGAATGGCACCCCATTCCAGTACTCTTGCCTGGAAAGTCCCATGGACGGAAGAGCCTGGCAGGCTGCAGTCCATGGGGTCGCTAAGAGTCAGACGTGACTGAGTGACTTCTTTCACTTTCCACTTTCATGCATTGGAGAAGGAAATGACAACCCACTCCAGTGTTCTTGCCTGGAGAATCCCAGGGATGACAGAGCCTGGTGGGCTGCCATCTCTGGGGTCGCACAGGGTCGGACACGACTAAAGCGACTTAGCAGCAGCAGCAGCAGCATGGGAAAATCCAAAGAACTTTTGGCCAACCCAGTACTTCTTTGGGTAAGGTGGTTTGTCCTGTGCAATTAGCAGCATCTCAGTCTTCTACCCACTAAATTCAAGGAATACCCTTTCCTCCCCACAACCAAAAGTTTCCAGACATTGCCAGATGTTCCCTGGAAGGCAAAATCACCCTGACTAAGTGTCATTAGCCTACAGATTAGTAGGTAGTATAAGGGAGTGCTTAAAAATATGGATTTCCAGAGTGTTAGCCCATTAGCCCACAGATTAGTAGGCAATATAAGGGAGTGCTTAAAGATATGGATTTCCAGAGTGTTAGTCTTAGGCAAATTTTGCTCCTCTAAACTTCATCTTCAAAATAGGAATCATAATAATGATAGCTTAAGACTGGCTAAGGATTAGATAAATATATGCATGGACAATCAATTTGGATAATGCATGGAACATGGTAAACTTAAGACATGAACTCCTATTCTCATCTTCTTCCTGTGGAGTGAAGGCACTGGACTAGATCAGAGATAGCATGGCTTATTTGCTGCCACTCCCCTCCCTGCCTCATGCCAGACATCACAATGAAGTCAAGACTCTCATTTTCCACTTAGCCCAATGAGGCCTTAGAATCCTTCTCAGCACAACATTGGCCTTAGGAAGCAACTACTGATAGAATAGGGTCAGCAGGTAAGATGATGCTGAATTACCATGCTGAGGCTACATGAACTTCAAATCATTTTAAGATTAAAATCTTAAATCATCATAAGATTAGAGCACCAGTTGTCTTGAATGGTGACTACAAGACACATGCGATGAGAAGGACTCATCACCTCTTCAATCCCTTTTATGAAGGAGGGGTAGAGACTTCCAGTATCTAGACTGTAATCATACAGCTGATGAGTAATTAGAGTTTGGGTCTCCTGCCCTCTGGAAGTATACTCTTTTGCCACTCTCACCATTTGTGGAGAAAACACATGTCTGAAGCAATGTGAGTGTAATCCTCCCCATCCTATACACCTTTAGTTCATTTTTTGTTCTCTTTCAATTTTATCTGGAAAATAGATCAAAGCATAGGAACATATTGTAAGCATTCTTTCAAAAGTGTTAGTCCTCATGGTGGCAAAATGCACAAGAATTCACCAATTCCTTCATTAAATAGAAACTCCTCCATTGTAAGAAGGACTATTCTTAGCAGACATTTTAAGAGATCCAAAGATGAATCAGTGGGTGTCCCTGCCCTCAATGATTTTACAGCTTTATATATTAGGTAGACCAGACATGGATATAAATAACTACAAGCTAAAAAAATGGGAAATGTCCTGAGAGAGGTACCAAAAATGTGTTCAGAGAAAGAAGAAGCTATTTTTGAATTAGGAGCAGAGAGTCACTTCCTGCATGTCTCTGTTGACATTTTAACTCTGTTCAAAAGTTATCATTTATTACAATCAAATTTGCCTTGTACAGGAACCTGCAACATTGTTAAGCTTCCTGGTCAGACATAGCTCCTGCACAGTTTAAGTTTACTATCAGTGCAACTAAAGGTCAGTTTACTAACTCTAAGTCATTTTTTATTAGATGTTTAAAATTTTCTGGAAAGTTCTAGAGGAAGATTGCTCAGGTTTAGTAACAACAGATTGACTTTCTTCCAAGCAGTGACAGAATCAGTTTTTTAGCCTATTATACTGTGGGAGCATAAGATGTTTATATACCTTATATGTAAAGTATATATTTTTATAAAAAAAGAACATAACAGGGATGAAGGGACACTGACATCATATACATTAAACTATGAGACATTTCCTTCAGGACTGAACTGCCTCAGAAGTCAGGCTGAACACTCCATATCTTTGAGGTATACTCTCCATCGAACATAGTATTGTTTGTGGTAAATACTAGGTATTAAAGCAACAGCCCACACCTATTTATGTGCCAGGCACAGCTGAGGTGGGCTGCCAAAATTACCACCACTTCTGCCACCATCAAAAGGCTGCTTGTTAAATCAGAAAGACTTGACGGACTGCCAGAGCCACACCCCTCCTGCTACAAACCACACAAGCAAAGCCTCAAATCCTGCTTCTCCTTCATCACCACACTTCTGAATTCGTACCTTGCATGGATGTGTCTGATTGGTACCTTCCAAATCACACGTGCAAATCTAGCTGCAAGGAAAGCTGGGAAATGTGGTTTTCCATTTTCCAGCCTCTGCAGTAAGGCACATTAGAGAAAGGATGGATTAGAAACGGAGTGAGCCAAGCCACAGCATCCACTTTTATCTTTTCCTTCAACTCTCCAACAAGTCTCTTGGCAGAAAAAGGTTTCATATGTTATGTCCTCTTTGGTGTGTTTCCAGTTTTATAGATTAACCCAGAAGGCCTAGTCCTTCATCACTTCTCTTCAATTTCCGTCTCAATCTCCACCAGCAACACTGCTATAGTCCAAGCTGCCACCATTTCTTTGCCTGGAAAACTGCAGCAGATTTAAGACCAGTTCCCAGGAAATCACTCTTGCCGTCCTGCAAGCCACTGTTCACTCCGTAGCCAGAGCAGTTTTTTAAAACACATATCTGATCATTGCTGTTAAGATAAAGACAAAACTACTTACATGGTTTTCAAGGTCCAAGGTTGGTGGTCTGGTGTCCACCAACTTCATCTGGGCCTTGTGGGCCCCTCCCACTCACCTCTTTCCTGCCCACTGACCTGTTTCCAGGCCTTTGTGCTTCCCTGACACAGGATACTCTGCCTGGAAAGTGCTGTTCCCTTCTCTTCATTAAGTTAAAAAATGACATCTCATTCTGTCATCACTTCCTCAGGGAAGTCCTCTTTGACCTTCACGATTAGTTCAAATCATTCTATCTTATGGTCTTGTTAGAACTGAATTGGGATTGTGTGTGTGTGTGTTCGTATCACTTATCACAGTTGTAATTATATTTACTTTGTGATTTTCTGATTAATTTCTGTCTCTTAACTACGTTATAGGTTGCACAAAGTGAGGACCATGTATGTTTTTAATCTCCCAATGCATGTCTCAACACCTAGCAACCTTGGGCCTTCAAATATTTGTTGAATAAATAAAGAGAACCCCAAAGAAGTGAACTTTAATGATGGCAGCAGAGTAGGGTTAAGGGATGTGGGCACCCATCACAGGCCCAGGAGTCAGAGACTGCTCAACTGCCCAGATTATTCAGATGATCTTATAGCAACTTGAGGTCAGAAAGATTTTGTCCCCTTAAGTTACCATTTTGCCAAGATCATAAGTTAACTAACTTTTGTGTTGCCTTTTTCTCCCTTATATTTCCCTATTCCTGAGAATGCCCACATCACTTCCACCAAACAGTATCAAAAGAAATTTCAGAGCAAGGCTTAGCATGGCTGCTTATACCCTGGCATCACTCAATTCCCATAGATCTTTCCCTAATTATAGAAATAAAAGCTAGGGAAACCTCAATAGGAGTATATTTTTACCTTTTCTTAAAGTGGGTTTTTCACCTTTGTTTTTCCCTCTTGATTTCTCCACAGTGTTGTCAGGACTTTCACCAAAGAAAGGGTCCTGTTCACTGCTCCATGTTACTTACACACAATTCCCTATCCATCCATAGCAACTAGGAATATCACACCCCAAGGAAATTAGCACTTTAGGGAAGAAACTATTTTGTTCTGTCTCTTACAGACTGTTAACTTATTGAACTGAATTCCTGGAAGTGAAAGCAAACTCTTCTGAAGAATACGTATTTGGAATAAAACATGTCAATACCTAGAGTCCATGTTTTTCCTCCAAGTGAGTGTGTTTTGCTGGGACTGTGAAATGGAGGACAAGAGAGGAAGAAAGTCAGATTTGAAAGAATTTACTCTATATCATTATTATCTCTTATAAAGACAAAACACAGAAAGGGAATTAAATTGCCTGTCATCCTACCTACAAACAATAACCAACCCCAGCTATTAGCATTGAATAATTTCTTCTAATATTTTTCATGCAGTTGTAATTTTGGGGTAAATACAAACTTAAATTGTATTTCTGAATTGATATTATATGTTTTCCTAATTGTTGCTTCATAATTATTGATAGAATATTATGAATTCATTAAAATGATTATTGTAAAGACTATGAATCTGTGTGATACCAATTAAACTTGGCTTATAACAGAAATATTAGAATTTTGAGTGAATAAAAAGTAGTTTATTAAGTAGTTCTTTCATCTTGGGGAAGTAATTTAATCTTTCTAAATTTTTGCTTCATTTTTAAAGTGAAGTTCATAGTACCTGACTCATAGCTATTATAGAGATTGAAAGTAATAATGTGTCAGCCGAGACAGGTCCCCAATGAAAGGAAGATACTTTTAAAAATTTACTTTTGAGCAATTTCCCTTTTAATAAGTCTCCTTCCTCTAAAGAAATCTAATTTGATCTCTATTTTATTCATGTTGCAATGAAGCATTTTTCTTTCTCCAAGTTTCCTTTTAGGGAAATTCCTTTAATCCCGTGGAGTCATTGGATTAAAGGATGTGACTTATCTATGGCTCTGAAAATTGTCTTCTCAAGCCTGATGCCAGTTGACGTTGCTGTGGCAATGTTGGCTCGTGTTTCCTTCACCCTATCTCTGCCCACATTAGAGTCACATTTCTAAGGCAAAATGTGTCATAATTATATGCTGAACAAATAAGGACCAGAAAACCTGCTTGTTCATCCTGTAAGTGGAACCACATATTTACTAATTAGGATGGTACCTGGGTAACCTCTTCCTAACTGAGGGTAAATTGAAAATCGTAATATGTCCATGAGTTTATCCGCATGATGCAGAAGCCTGAGCTCTGGGGGCTAAACAGTCTTCACTGTTGTCCATTTGTGTCTAACAGCTAAGGCTGGAGTGCGTTTGAATCACAGATAGCTATTGTTTTAAGGAGCCTGGGACCAGGACATCCTGATCCTACACACCCTTCAGGGTGGAAAGCAGACCCTAAGACCTCAACTTTAATCTGTCCTGATTGCTCCCAGAGGCTCAGCTTATCATGGTGAACATTTGCCTTCACCAGTGACCGCTTTAAGTATGAATGGGTGTGTGTCCCAGTTCTGGCAAATGGGTCATGAAAGTGACCATGCTGGGGGGCTTTGGAATAACTTATACCCCAAATAACATGAACTCACAGTAACTTTGGTACAAAATGACTCACATAACGCCTGCCCAGTGTTGTGGTATTTCAAGTGATTTACAAAGACTTATATTTAGTTAGGTGCCCATTTTATGTTCCCTTCTGGATTCAAAACACGTTTTCTTATTCCTCTCGAATGTCTTCCCTTCACATAGCACAGTTCTTTGCATATAAAAGACATTTAAGGTATTTATTGAACAAATGCATAAATATATTTTCTTCAGGATTACGATCTCAATTCACTCAGCTGGGTAGTAGAATTATATTCCTTTTTTCTGCTAGGATACTTTGGTTGCAAGTATTAATCAAAGAACCCCAAGTCAATCTCACTTAAACAAGAGGACGTATTCTTTCACATAACAAGGAGTCTGCAGATACAGTGAATTCAGTGCTGGTTCATTCAGTGGCTCAAACACATCAGCCACAGACCCAGGGTCTTTCTGTCTCTCTGCTCTGCCAAGTTCACCGGAAGGGTCTTTTCCTCAGGCTGAGTGTAACACAGAGGCAGAAGAAACAGAAAGGATTATCCCTCCCTGGAGTCACAGTCTTTAGGAGAGCCTTTCCTGTGAGCCCCACAGAGACCTTCATGTTTCTTTGACCATTGCTGGAGCCACATGATCATTCGCATTTAAAGCAGGCACTGGTCAAGACAAGCTTCTGCCATGACTGATCTATCCTACAAGTTCATACTTGAAAAACAGGACAAAAACTGGAGTTCAATCAGCAAATGTAGTAGACTACATTTCACCAACATCCACTTTTCCTCTCAGGAGGGGATTTATACTCAGCCTCGGCTCTATGACCTATTTTGTCCAAAAACTTTTCACAGAGGCTTTAAGGGTCAGTCCTTGCTTGCTATGCTAACATGCCCTTACCATAGTTACTCAGCAGTATTCCAGCCAGAGGCTGCTCCATCTGCCTAGGACCTCGGGTAAGAAAATAAAGAAGATGCAGAAGTACAGATTCTGCTGAGCTGAAATGCACATTGAGCACAAATTACGAAAAAAAAAAATTCTTCTCTTGTTACAATGCAGAGATTTTGGGATTGTTTGTTACTATAGCATATCTTAATCTATTCCTGCTGAAACAGCAAGAAAAAAAAGAGAAATGAGTGCTATAAATGCAACCAACAGTGCTAGTCGGTTTCCGCTCATTCCTGAATAGAAAGCAAAACCTTCATGAACACGAAGGTGAGTGATATGACACAGCTATTACCATGGTATCAAGGCGATCCCTCCTGTCCCAACTCAGAGCAGCTACCGACTCAGCTCTCCAGCTGGCATTCGTGGCATCTCTGCCCTTCCCCACCAGAGCTCACAGCATTTGTTCTCAATCTTCCCTCCTCTTGCCAGTCTCTTCCCATTTACCATCAATTTTTCATACACTGTGCCTCCCAGGAACAGTTGCTTCTTCTTTAAAAGCCCAGCCACCTCTCGAGGGTAATGCCTCAACCCCTGCACAAATGTCCACTCTGGTCTTCCTCCTTCCACTCAGATCTCCTGAGCTCAGAAATGCTGGCATGCTCTTCTTCATCCTTAGCTTTCATCACACAATTCTACTACTTAAGCACTAGCACTCCAAGGCCCTCAGTATCTGGCTTACCCTCTGCAAACTCATAACTCATTACTTTTAAAAAGATATTCTATTGCAGGTCCTTGTAAGGCCATATTATTTACCATATCTAATGCTAAATTTTGATGGAAATCCATCGACATAATATCATAGTCATCCCTGCCATTTTACCCGAAAAATAATGACTATAATTTCACCATTAAATTTTCACTTATGATTCAGGGTCATTACTTCTCACATTAATTATTAAAGGGACACAATGTTGACCTCAAGCACTATTGAGATGTATAAATTATCTGCCCTGATGAAAACTGACTGTTGATGATTTTTTAGTAATTTTGTATTAAAAAACACAATAATGTCGAAGATTTATTGGGTTTTGATCATGTTCTAGGCATCATTCTAAAGGCTTTATCCTCATTTAATCCTAATATCCCTATGGAGTAGGGGCCATTATCATCTCCATTTACAGCAATGAGAAACTCGGGTGGCAAAAATGAGAGAACACACAAATTTTCAAAGCAGCACTATTCATCAGGGCCCCAAAGTGGAAAAAAAAAAACAACCAAATGTCCTTCAAGTGATGAATGGATAACAAAATTTTGGAATATCTATAAGATGGAATATCACTTAACCATAAAATGGAATGATGTACTGACAATATGCTACAACATGGAGGAATCTTGAAGAAATCTCATGTTAAGTGAAAAAAGACATTCATAAAAGACTATATATTGTATGATTCAGTTTATATGAAATGTCCAGGCTAGGTGAATTCATAGAGACAGAATGCATGTTTGTGGTTATCAGGGGGCTAGGGGAAGGGAAGAATAGGAATTTACTAATGAATATGAAGATTTACTTTGCAGTAATGGAACTGTTTCAAAACTGTTACTGAACCTGGACATGGTTCCACGCGCATGACACACAGCTAAGCCAATTTATTGACAGTGGGTTTGGTGAAGTGGAAAAAGTGTGTTAGTCACTCAGATGTGTCTGACTCTTTACAACCCCATGGACTGTAGCCCCCCAGACACCTCTCTCCATGGCAGCCTGACCCAGGAATCAAACTCAGGTCTCCTGCATTGCAGGAAGATTCTTTACCATCTGAGCCACCAGGACAATACAGCTCTTATTGCAGCATCAGGCAAGGAGAACAGGCCGCCCATTCTCAAAAGACCTGAGATTCCTGATGACTTTCAAGGAAGGATTTTTAAAGGCAGTATGAGGGAGAGGCCCATGAGATACATGAATTGGTTGGCATTCAGTTGAAGTTTCAGGCATCATCAATATTTTGGTTTTAACTGGTCTGGGCTCTGTGTGCTTTCAGTCAGCAGTTTTCATATGATAGAGATCTGATTTCTGAAAAACAACTTAGGAATGTGTGTCAGCTTTTGTTATCTATATCTTTCAGGGAACTGGGAGTTAGGTGACTGCTATGTGGCCAACTTATAGTCTAAATTATTTTCTGGCCCAACAGCTCTTTGTTTCAACATGTTCACATTTTCTGATCATTAACTCTTGAGCCAGCTTTTTGAGTCTCAGAGGAGGCCTGGGAAACTAAAAATAAAGCCTTTTACTTCAAAAGATGGGGACACAGGGGCTTGTATACAGTTTCAGAACTAGATAGAGGTGGTGATTGCACAACACTGGGAATATTCTAAATGCCAGTAAACTGCTCACTTTCAAATAATTGATTTTATGTTATGTAAATTTCACCTCAATAAATTATGCAACTTTTAAAAAGTCAAAGGAAAGGGAAGTCAGCATTTAAAAACTGGGGCCTAGAGAACCCATTCTTAAAAGAAAGAACGTTATTTTCCCAAGGAAGGCATTGATGTCCACTGAGAGCAGTTTTAGTGGAGGCTGAAGACAGAGTCTTTTTGGTAAAGTAAGAATAAATGTACTCTAGACAAGGATGAAAGCAGCAGTGCTACGAGGAGAGAAAGCACATAGGCTTTGTGGCATCCTTTTTTTTTTTTACTGAGCAGAAACCTTTTGTGTTTATTTCTAGCTTCCAGAAAGTTGGGATTATTAGATAATTGATCCTTCAATATACAGTTCACACTTCTGGATAAGTTCCTTGTATGCATACTTCAAGTTGCACACAGCTTGAAGGCCAAGAAGGTTCCTCTATCTTCACTGGCCCCTGCTTCCTCAGGCCAGGCTGTGCACACCAAATGTTATCAATAATGCATACCCATTCATTTGCAACTGGATCTGCCCTCTCGGGTATTTCAACTGCAGTCGGTTGTCTGCCCACTTTTTAGTGAAAGCTAATGAGTCATATGAAAGCTGGAAACATTCTGGAGTTGTCATTCCCAGAGATGGACAGCAGAGCGCTGCTCTCAATGCCTGAAGCTGCCAAGTTCTGTAGAGGGTGGGCTCTGCCACATGTGAGGGGACACGGGAGGAGCGTGGATCTTTCATTAGCACAGCTGACCCCAGATCACTTGGCTCCTGGATACGTCCTGGGGGCCCTGAGAATGATCTAATTGGTTAAGAAATGCACTGAGATATTCCAGAGCTTGGCCCAGAGTTTCAACTTCTGAAACACAGAGTGGATAAGAAGAGACTCACTTCTAAGCAATCTCGGAGAACCACTTATTAGAAATCAAAATTCCGCAAACTTTGATTCAGCAGAACTGTCCCTGAGGACAGTCATCCTTAGCTTCCTGAATACTCATTATTCATTTCTGTTTCCCTTTCTTAAAGTGTGTTTTTGTTCTCTAAAGTGACATCCAAGAGTTTTCTCCTGGGACTGCCTCCAAGCTTTGGATAACATTTGTATATGGTATTTCTGTAGTGCCTGTTGCTCCAGTTAAAGAAGGGCTTGGTCTGAGTCTTTGAAAGAAATTTGAATTTTTCAAGTGATGATCTGAGACTGGATGCTTCTTCGTGGTTTAGAAGAAAACTGCTTTTCTAACTGGTATCGACTAGTTGGTCCCTGCTTCCAGCTCTCTTGTGATTTTCTTAAGAGAGTCTCCTACAAAAAGGAAAGGGTCTCCCATTTGTTTGATGACTTTTTTCCTGCTTCTATTTTAGAACACTAATTTTTATGTAATAAATTATATTCAATAGTAATTAACTGAATAATTTAAAAGTTGCAATGACATCTAGCATCAAGTTTTTGTAAACATTTCACTTAAAGAGTCTTATATTTCTGCTAATAGCTGTTCTTCTGTGTCAGAGTGCCCCTAAGATCACCTCTACCCTGGAGGATTCGCTAGCATGGGACTCAGCACACAGTCCTACTCAGGGCGATGATGTGCTCCACCCAAAGGATACAAAGCAAAACCAGCAAAGAGAAAAGACACATGGAGTGACATCTGGAGGAAGCTAGGCCTGAGCTTCTGAGTCCTATCCCCATGAAGTCACACAGGACAGGACATGCTTAATTTCTCCAGCAAAAGTGTTATGACAACAGCACATGTGAAATGCTGCCAACCAAGGGGGCTAAGCATCCCAAGGGATTTTATTAGGATTGGGTTCCCTAGGTACCCTCTGCGTCGCATGTACTAAAACTCTAGAGTCCCACGAGGAAAGCAGGTGCTTAGCAAAACCACACAGTTTGCACAGATGCTGTAGGCACAGGGAGTTGCTCTTGGCAGTTAAGGAGTTGTGGGAGCACAGAACAGCCCCAACAACAATTATTTGGTCCAAAACAATATTGCTGAAGTTGAGAAACCCTGATTTAAATACTAATTGCATCATCAACTAAATACATGGCCTTGAGCTTAACCCCTCTGAACCTCATTCAATCTTCCACATAATAAATGGGGAGAATAAAACCCATGGCACAGGATAAATATCTAAAACACTTGAGAAGCTCTTACTATGTGCCAAAGAGATAGACCCTGAAATTCAGAGAGGCCTCCTTCCTAAGAACTGATCAGAATAATGTACATCCATTGGCAACAATTTGCTCTTCTGGATAAAGAGGAGGTGTCAAAAAAAAAAAAAAAAAAAGTGGTAGCCAGGAGCCAAGAATGTAATAGAAATGATGCCCAAATATCTCCAGGGGGTTGTAATGCGTTGCAATCAGTGGATAATAGTCTTACTGGATGTAAATGGACAAACAATCTAACATCACTTTTCCAGGAACAAAAGCCCTGATTCTGCTGTTCAGAATCACATAATGTTTTAGAGTCACAACACCACTCCCTTACTGTTGCCAAAACATGCAACTAGAGTGCTCTAGCTAGAAGCTTCTTCTCAAATGGGTCTCTTTAACACAAAATGACAGCCTCCTTAACATGAATACTGAAGGTCTTGTCTTTTTTTTGTTCTTGGACATATATGGACATATCCATTGCTTTTCTATCTTCAAACATACAATGCTAATTTCTTATCTTGAGCAAGATTTCATGAACGTAAGGTATAAAATTCTCATTTAGACATCAGATACAGCTCTAACTCTGGACAAACTACCCAGTTTCCCTGGGTCCATATTTATAGACCATTATTTCATCATATTATGCCAAGCACATATACTGTTATTCTTATTGGACAGTTGAGAAAACTAAGGCTCCAGTGTTTAGACCTTATACATCATATTCATATTCGCCTTGCCTAAGTGACCTTTTGTCACGATCTGTATTTTGCTGACTACCCAACCCTGAGAAAAAGATGAGAGTCTGCATGCTTTTACTGCTCACTTACATCTTCATTTTCTTAAAATTGTGTGAAGTCTTAGGTCTAGATCTCGGTGTCTGATATGATCACACTAGACACATAGGGCTACTGAATGCTTAAAATACAGCTGGTTTGAGTCTAGATGCTTTAAGAATAAAATATATGCTGGATTTTAAAAACCTAGTATGAAGAGAAAGAAATACATTGTTAATAACTTTATAGTTACTATATTTTGATTACGGATTCTGATCTGGAGTCAGTATTGAGAACAACTGATTTTAAACAGCTGGTTTTTAAATACACAATAGAAGAGGGAAAGGAAATTAGACCCTCTTATCAATACCTCATGTGAAGAGTTGACTCACTGGAAAAGACTCTGATGCTGGGAGGAATTGGGGGCAGAAGGAGAAGGAGATGACAGAGGATGAGATGGCTGGATGGCATCACCAACTCGATGGATGTGAGTCTGAGTGAACTCCAGGAGTTGGTGATGGACAGGGAGGCCTGGCATGCTGCAATTCATGGGGTAACAAAGAGTTGGACACGACTGAGTGACTGCAGTGATCAATAGCAAATATACCTATATTATCTGAAAGTCAAAACAAGAGTGAATACATATTTACCTTTTAAAAATAGATCTTAAAAAAAAAAAAACCCTAAAGCCCAATAAATCCATAGACTTGTTGGTTGGCTAGAGCTTGTTTGTGCTCAGGAATAGAAGATATGCTGCTAAGTCATTTCAGTCGTGTCTGACTCAGTGCGACCCCATAGATGGCAGCCCACTAGGCTCCCTCGTCCCTGGGATTCTCCAGGCAAGAATACTGGAGTGGGTTGCCATTGCCTTCTCCAATGCAGCAAAGTGAAAAGTGAAAGTGAAGTCGTTCAGTTGTACCCGACCCTCAGCGATCCCATGGACTGTGCCTTCCAGGCTCCTTTATCCATGGGATTTTCCAGGCAAGAGTACTGGAGTGGAGTGCCATTGCCTTCTCCGAATAGAAGATATAAGAAGTCTGAAACAGCTTTTTTAAATGATTTAACACCAAATTTGAGTCTCTAGCTGTAGCAATGTGAATAGGAGCCCTGGGACTATGAGCTTGGAGTAGAACTTCTCAGAATGTTTTAAGAAAATGGAAGATAAGCTAGACTTGGAGGAAATCACCACTTCGATAAGGCCGAGCTGAAGAAGACGGAGGTGCAGGAGGACACCCTGCCAACTAAGGAGACAACTGAGCAGGAGAAGCAAAGGAAGGGAGATTTCCTAGGAACCTGGAGGGTCCTTGACCCCACCGTCTTGGAGACCCTAGTTGTGATGTGGAGAAAGGGTCACCTGCAAGGTAGACATGAGCCGCACACTGCACTGCGAACCCGGGCACTCCGTGCTGATGCCACCAGCCCGTGAGTCTTTGAGGGGAACCCACCACTAAGACTGCCAAATTCTCTGGTTTCCCTGGGATATTATAGAAATTTATTTGTATGATTAATGAAATTAAAACCCCCTTGGCATGGCAAGAACAATAAAAACAAAAGTAAACAAACAAACCATAGCAAAGATGAGCTCACTGAAACTAGGCCACTGCTGACTTTTATAACTGACTTTGGTCACACGATTTTAAACCCTGAAGATTGCTCTTTAATGAAGATGTCTCCTCCTTTCTGTCTACTTAATAAAGGTGTCTAGAAGAGTGAGGTGAAAGGTTTTATAGCTTGAAGACTAAGTGTTAATAAAGGCTAACTCAAACCCAATTTTCAGAACATGCTTAGATAAACAAGAAAAACTTAGACTTTAATTTTCAAGTACATGTAATATTTTTTTGGAAGAAAGCGTCAGTAAAGAGAGGCTCTACAGCAGCTGTAATCATCAAAGAGCATTTATTTTTTAAAAACTCACTTGTTGGGACTTCCCTGGTGGTCCAGTGGTTAAGACCCCACCTTGAAATGCAGGGGACACAAGTTCAGTCCCTGGTCTGGGAACTAAGATCCCACATGCCATGGAGCAACTAAGCCCCAAGCCCTAGTACCACAACTAGAGAGCCCATGTTCCGAAACAAAAGATCCCACATGATGCAATGAAGATTCTGTGTACCCCAACTAAGACCCAACACAGCCAAATAAATAAATAAAACTGTAAAAAAAAAGTCACTTGTTATGTGCTACAAGTTTGCCCAAACTAACATACTTTAGAGATGACAGAAGACTCTTAGACTTTGCTAGAAATCAGCACAGTTCTACAATGAGCTAAAACTCAATAACCTACAGGACTAAAGCAAATAATATCCCAGTAATATCAAATGACATACAGATAATGAAATGTGTTGACTGAAAATCATACAACGTAAAAGTTGTGAGTTAAGTTTTATTTGGGACCTTACAGAGGACAATAGCCTGAGAGACAGCCTCTCAGATAGCTTTGAGGAGCTCTGAGGGGTAAGAGAAGAGCCAGAATATATATATGAACTTTTCTGTTGGGAAAAAACATGTAGTCAAAGATCAAAAGAGCATTGCTAATCACAAAGAACACATATCTCAGATGAATGACTTTAGTGCTTTTCTATGTTTGACAATATGCAACAATCTAGAGTCACTTGAAATTTTTCCTTAGATATTCATCTGAACTACCTAAGGGCCAGTATATCTGAAGCATAGAATGCTTGCTGTTTTTCTCCATCCTGAATTCCCCTCAGAGTACATTGTCAGTGGACAACTCCAGCAGCTGATGGCTTGACCCTCACTAACACAACAGCTGATCATCAAACCCTGTAGTATTGCTCACTGTTTTTAACATTGCATTCACTAATGGTCTTTCTACTTGACCATTTTCCCTAAATTCCAATAGCCACTTTCTCATTTATTGCAAAGATCACCTCCTTATCCCCCAAATTTCCCAACCTCCTCACTGAAGAATCTAAGCTACGCCATTTTGTTAACAGAAAAACTCCATTTTGTAAGGTTCTGGGAAAAGAGCCTTTGGAAATCCCCTGACCTCACCCCACCACCCACGAGCCAATGGGACCCCAGACCAGAATCTCCTGACTTAACGTTCAGGAACTTGTGGTCTACCTAAGAAATAGGGACCAATCAAACACCAACACACAACCCTTCGAAAGAAAGTGACCAATCAGATGTCCCCCTGCCTAGAAATTCTTTTTTTTTTCATAAACACTCCCTATATAAGCAATGTAACCCAAAACCCAGGGCTCCTCCCTATAGCCGCTAATGGTGGGAGCCCCAGCTCGAGCTTGGTGATAAAAACTCTTTTGCTTTTGCATCGGGTATTGGCTCCCTGGTGGTCATTGGGAGATTTCTTCGCAACTTGGGCATAATACTCACCTTTGAGGAGGCAGAGCTGAGGTTTGTTCTCCTGTCTCCTCACTTGGCTGCCTTGTGAATAAACTTCATCTGGGCTGGAAAACTCCATGTCTCAGTGTTTGGCTCACTGTGTGTCAGGCAAGCTGACGAGGCTAAGTAACAGTATCAAAAGCAAAAACTGCAGCTATGTTAAAGCCTAGAGGGAGTATATGTGAAATAATTTCCTTTCCAGTTTTTGGACTCAAAGAAGAGGCTATCAAGCCTTCAGCCACCTAGGGATCTATGCATCATACCTCCCACATGTATCCTTAAACATCTTTTAAAAAAAATATATCTATTTGGCAGTGTTAGGTCTTAGTTGTACATGTGGGATCTAGTTCCCTGCTGCTGCTGCTGCTGCTGCTGCTAAATCGCTTCAGTCGTGTCCAACTCTGTGCAACCCCATAGACGGCAGCCCACCAGGCTCCCCGTCCCTGGGATTCTCCAGGCAAGAACAGTGGAGTGGGTTGCCATTTCCTTCCCCCAATGCATGAAAGTGAAAAGTGAAAGTGAAGTCTCTCAGTTCTGTCCGACTCTTCGTGACCCCATGGACTGCAGCCTACCAGTCTCCTCCGTCCATGGGATTTTCCAGGCAAGAGTACTGGAGTGGGGTGCCATTCCCTTCTCCAGGGATCAAACCCAGGCTCTCTGCATTGGGAGCACAAAGTCAGCCTCTGGACCACCACTGAAGTCTTTCAAACACCTTTTAAAGTGCTTTGATAGGGCAACTCTGTGGGGCAGGCAGGAAGGATTACTGACCCCCATTTATAAGGGGATCTGTCAGTCAGGAGGGTCTTGGCTGTAAGTAACAGAAAACCCAATTTACACAATTAAAAAAAAAAACATTTATTATGTCACTTAACTGCAGAGACAAAGCTTGTTTTTCCACAGAGGGGAGGGAAGTCAATTAAAATCACCATCTGACAAGATGAAATTTACATATCAGTTACCTATAATTTAGAAAGAGTTACAAAACAGCTCAAAGAAAATGAACAGGGCTATAATCTGATAACTCAAAAGGGTATGCAGTAGTCAATGCATATTTTCCATTGAGATGCAAAAATATTTTTTATATATCTCCAAAAAAGTCATATAGTAGGCATTTGTTTAACAATTTAGAGATTTAGAAAAGAAAATATCCATACTGAGAATTACTTTTTTCAAAAGAAAAATTTCTGAAGTATTTGGGTCATAAATTTGGACAAAATATAAATAAAAAATGAAAGACCAAGTATACCTGAAACTAATACAATATTGAAATCAAGTACTATATACTCCAATAACAATTTTTTTTAATGCTTAAGAATCAAAGACAGTGTCCACACCTCAGGCTCAAAGAGATGCTCTTTCAGGAAAGAACAAGTCTCAAGGTCAGAATCTGCACAGTTTAAGGCTGGCATAAGAAAACTGAGCTTGAGAGAAGCTGCAGAAAACAGATGTTGAGACCAAGTTCAGAGTCAGGATCCTTTTTCAGGTCTTGGAGATCTGAACAAAGCAGTTAGTGGAAGCCAAAAGTCAAGTGAGTCAAAGAGCACTCAAGGAAAGGGGACATTTGCTGATAAACTGCAGCATGACATGCACTAAAATATACATCCATCGAATCCTCTAACAGCTAAGGAGATGGGGCCAG
Source organism: Nanger dama (assembly GCA_917880005.1). NCBI lineage: Eukaryota > Metazoa > Chordata > Mammalia > Artiodactyla > Bovidae > Nanger > Nanger dama. Next base: position 26,989,936 of record CAKJTW010000022.1, read on the forward strand.
ACACCCTCTGCTCATCTTTTCAGAGCCCCTACCCACTGTTCTCCACCTTCCTCTCTGCCCAAGACTACATAAGTGGTTCTCCACGTGTGGTCCCAAGACCAGTTGGATCAGCATTACCTGGGAAGGAGTTAGAAATGGAAAAATTCAACCCCTTCCCACCACTGAATCAGAAATCTGCATTTCAACAATACCTGCAGGTGATTCTGATGTAAGCCCAAGTCCTAGAACCACTGGACCTCATTAAAAGGGTTCTCTTTCCTTCAGGATTCAGGGTGGGTTCATCAACTAGGAAGACTCTGCAGAAGGTGAGAGGGAGGAAGTGCCTGGGCCCAGGTTACTTGTTCCCCAGCTTCCTTCCTACACAGTCACATCAGGGGCCACCCAAGGTGCTATTCCTGTTAGTTTTATCTTATGACGTGACTGACTTCTGAGTTATGGCAACTGACTGTCCCTCTTGTCAAGTGTAGGGGTGGAAATGACCTCAGTGTCTCTAGCCTTGGGACACTGCCCTATCCCTGTGGCTTCCTTACACCTTGCCCACAGCTTTGTAAACGGTCCCTTTATTAAATTTTGCTAAACTCTTCTACTAATTTTTACTAACATAAAAAGTATCTGTTTTAAATGTCATTGGTTTCCTGCTAGAACACTGCCATTACTCCCATTTTGATGATAAGGAGATTTAGCATCAGTGAAAAAGCCCAAGCTTGCCCAGTAAGGAGCAAAGATGGGCTTGAAATCAGGGCTTCAGGGCACAAAGCCCCAGCCTCTAATTGTATGGTTGGTCTTTCTGATGTGGCCAACTCTCTTTCCTGAGTCCCCTCCTTAACATAAAACTATCAGTATGCTGCCATCTGACAACAGGATGGGTCAGGAGCCAATCTTCAATCAAATAATATCCAAATTTTCATTATTGTGAAGTCTATTTACATAGATACAGGTATATAGATAAGATATAGAGATAAATATAACTATATATTTGTATATGTATCTTCAGATAGAGCAAGTTTCGAATAAGTAATAAAGTATAAAAATAAATTCTGGTAGCAAAGACTATTGGGAAAAAAAGAGTTCTCAAGTTAACTTAGTTTAAAGTATTCTAATCTAAAATCTCAAAGGACTTTTTCGAACTCAAAAAATAAATAAATAAACATCCTAAAATTTATCCAGAAGAGTAAACAGACTAGTATGCTGCTGCTGCTAAGTCACTTCAGTCGTGTCTGACTCTGTGTAACCACATAGATGGCAGCCCAGCAGGCTCCCCTGTCCCTGGGATTCTCCAGGCAACAACACTGGAGTGGGTTGCCATTTCCTTCCCCAATGCATGAAAGTGAAAACTGAAAGTGAAGTCTCTCAGTTCTGTCTGACTCTTCATGACCCCATGGACTGCAGCCCACCAGGCTCCTCCGTCCATGGGATTATCCAGGCAAGAGTACTAGAGTGGGGTGCCATCGCCTTCTCCAAAACAGAGTAGTGTAGTCAAAAGTAAATCTAAGTATATAAACTAACTCAACTCATTATAAAGGAAGCATTACAAGTCACTTAGAGAAGAATCATTCAGTTAACAAAAAGAAAATTGACTTGATATTAGGGAGAAATGAATCAATTTAGACTTGCACCCTCACAATATTATCCAAATAAACCCTGTGTGAATCAAAGGGCTAAATGTAAATAAAACAAAATAACAGCAAAGCACCATAAAATTAGAGGATATGTTTTTCCCAACAGAATAAGAAAAGACTTTTTGAACTTACATGGGAAAAAATTACAAAATAAAATATGATTCTGATATCTTAAAATCTATTAAAAATAAATCACAAGGCTAACAAAGTTATTTTTAAAATATCTAGAACCAAAAATGCAACATGTAAAATTTAAAGGGGCTATTTGAAACCTTAAAAGATGATGCTGTGAAAGTGCTGCATTCAATATGTCAGCAAATTTGGAAAACTCAGCAGTGGCCACAGAACTGGAAAAGTTCAGTTTCTATTCCAATCCCTAAGAAAGGCAATGCTAAAGAATGCTCAAACTACTGCACAATTGCACTCATCTTACATGCTAGTAAAGTAATGCTCAAAATTCTCCAAGCCAGGCTTCAGCAGTACGTGAACCGTGAACTTCCAGATGTTCAAGCTAGTTTTAGAAAAGGCAGAGGAATCAGAGATCACATTGCCAACATCCTCTGGATCATCAAGAAAGCAAGAGAGTTCCAGAAAAAACATCTATTTCTGTTTTATTGACTATGCCAAAGCCTTTAACTGTGTGGATCACAAGAAACTGGAAAATTCTGAAAGATATGGGAATACTAGACCACCTGACCTGCCTCTTGAGAAATCTGTATGCAAGTCAGGAAGCAACAGTTAGAACTGGACATGGAACAACAGATTGGTGTCACCCTATTTATTTAACTTATATGCAGAGTACATCATGAGAAATGCTGGGATGGATGAAGCACAAGCTGAAATCAAGATTGATGAGAGAAATATCAATAACCTCAGATATGCAAATGACACCATCCTTATGGCAGAAAGTGAAGAACTAAACATCCTCTTGATGAAAGAGGGGAGTTAAAAAGTTGGCTTAAAACTCAAGATTCAGAAAACTAAGATCATGGCATTCGGTCCCTCATTTCATGGGAAATAGATGGGGAAACAGTGGAAACAGTGACAGACTTTATTTTGGGGGCTCCAAAAACACTGTAGATGGCAACTACAGCCATGAAATTAAAAGATGCTTACTCCTTGGAAGGAAAGTTATAACCAACCTAGACAGCACATTAAAAGCAGTGACATTACTTTGCCAACAAAGGTCCATCTAGTCAAGGCTATGGTTTTTCCAGTAGTCATGTAAGGATGTGAGAGTTGGACTATAAAGAAAGCTGAGCGCTGAAGAATTGATGGTTTTGAACTGTGGTGCTGGAGACGACTCTTGAGAGTCCCTTGGACTCCAAGGAGATCCAACCAGTCCATTTCTAAGGAGATCAGTGCTCAGTATTCATTGGAAGGACTGATGTTGAAGCTGAAACTCCAATGCTTTGGTCACCTGATGCGAAGAGTTGACTCATTTGAGAAGACCCTGATGCTGGGAAAGATTGAGGGCAGGAGGAGAGAAGGGGGTGACAGAGGATGAGATGGCTGGATGGCATCATTGATTCAATGGACTTGAGTTTGGGTGAAATCCAGGAGTTGGTGATGGACAGGGAGGCCAGGCGTGCTGAGGTTCATGGGGTCGCAAAGAGTCGGACACTACTGAGCAACTAAACTGAAGTGTACTGAAAATTTAAAGGCTGACAATTAGATTCCAAGCACCAAAAGAACTTTGCCTTAAATAGAAGAAAAATCAATCTCACTGAGCATCAAAAAAGTAAATTTAACAAGAGGAAATTATGTTCAGGACCTTGGTGTAGACAAATTTTCTTTAAAAGGACAAAACAAGCATTAACTATAAAGGGAAATAATGGGTAAACTGGGGTTTGTTAAAATGTGTATTTTGTTCATCAAAACACCACTAAACAGTAAGAAGACAACCCAAAGAGTAAGAGAAGATATTTGATATCTGACAAAGGACTCAAATCTAGAATATAAAAATTTCTTATACAATTCAATGAGAGAAAGACAATCTGCAAATGAGCAAAATACTCAGTCTACTTACAAGAGACAGTATCTCCAAATGGCCAGTAAACATTTAAAAAGCTGTTCAACCTCATCAGTCACCAAGGAATGCAAATAGAAGTAACAATGATACATTAATACACAGCTTGGCCTACTTGTTAAAATGAAAAGACTGACAGTATCAAGTGTTAACCCAAATTGTGGAAACAAACTCTTAGACACTCCTTGTAGGAATCTAAATTGATATCATTTTAGAAATCACTGTCTGGCATTACTGAAGCTGAATACAGGCATATACCATGGTCCAGCAATTCCACTTGTAACGTGCTTGCCAATAAAAATGAATACTTGTTATCACCAAAAGAAATGTATGATTATGTTTGAAATCCACAGCTGAAAACTATTCAAGTGTCCATTAATAGCACAATGAACAAGTACATTGTGATATGCTGCGTTTATAAAATGGAACATTACACCAAAATGAGAAAATGAAACTGGACAAGTCTATTGCTGTTAGAAGTCAGAAGCGTGGTTACTGTCCTGGCAACCATGACTGCGAGGAGAATGAGGGGGATCCTGAGGGTGGAGAATTTGTTTTCTTTCTTGTTGTGAATGCTGACTCAGGTGTGTTTGCTTAGGGATAATCAGAAACATTCCTGTGTGTATCTTTATGCTTCAATAAGAGGTTTAAAAGTAACAATAAGATGGCATTTTTAAAAATGATTTCCAAGTTGATAATTCTCACTATTGGCAAGAGTACAATAAAACAGATGCTTTCATATACTGTTAATAGAACTGTAACTGATCCAACCTTCCTGGAAAGCAAATTAGTAATATGCATAAAAATATTTAAAAGTCCATATGGTTAAATTCATGAATTCCACCTACATGAATCTATCTTAAGGTAATAATTCACTCCAAAAGATGATGAGGAAAAAATATGTGACAGTATGCAGAGCTATGTATAATAAGCTATGTATATATAATACAACCCAGACTATTTAAAATATGTTAAGAAAAAAAGACAAAGGAAATATGCCAAAATATGACTATTATGGGGTGAATGTTTAGGCCCACACTTCTCTCAACTTCTCTCCATCCCAACTCACGTCAAAGTCATAAACCCCAGCGTGATGATGTTTGGAGATGACCTTTCGGAGGAAATTAAGTTCAGAAGAGCGCACAGTGGGTAGGGGGTGGGGACGGGTGGGAACTCTTGTGATGAGATTAGTGCCCCTACAAGAAGATGAAGACATATGAGAGCCCTCTCTATCATGCCAGGATACAGTAGAAGGTGGCCAATGACAAGCCATGAAGAGCTACCTTACCAGAACTGGACCATCCTGGCACCCTGAGCTTGGATTTCCGGGCCTCCAGGACTATGTAAAATAGATGTTTATTGCTGAAGCCACCCAGTCTGAAACCGTGCCCCATGGAGTTAACAGAAGCTGTAATAGAAATTCTTGAGCTTGTCTTACAGAATAACAAAAAAGGTAACAGCTTGTTACAATCCCTTTGCTTATAAACTACCTTCCATGATTAAGGTCATTTTATTTTTCTTTATTTCTTTCTTTTTCCTCTTTAATCACATACTTTCCCAGCTTCATGCAGCCCATTGGTTTTACAGGAACTTGGAGTCTGCTCCTGCCCAGTGTGGGCCAGCTAACTCCAAATCTGGGCCAGTGCAGATGTCCAGTGAATGGCCTTTTGATGTCAGAGGACCAAAAACTCCACTCTCAGATCACATTAAGTCTCCATTTGAATATGCAAAAGCATGTGACCCAGATGCACCTGCGCAGAACATCAGTTCCCTCATCTTTTCCCTGCCTCTGATCACCTTTCCCAGCCTAAGACCACCTGCTTATCCCTAAAATATCTGAATCCCCTCACCTTTGGGGAGACGTGTTCTCCTGCTCTCCTCATTTGGCTGCCTTGTGGACAAACTCTGAGCTGTAACGCTCAGCATCTCAGTGTGTGGCTGTGCTGGGCAAATGCACTGGGTTCAGCAACAAGTTCTGTGCTAATTTGTGTCAGCAGTCCAAGGAGACTAAGACAGTGATCAACAGTTACATCTGAGTTATGAGATTACGGGTGAGTCTGTGATCATTTCATTCTTTTCCAAATTTTTTTCTACTCTTTAAAATTTACTTCTTAATTTTTATAAAGCACGAAAAGAAAGTGAAAGTGAAGTCACTCAGTTATGTCCAACTCTTTGTGACCCCATGGACTGTAGCCTACCAGGCTCCTCCGTCCATGGGATTTTCCAGGCAAGAGTACTGGAGTGGGTTGCCATTTCTTTCTCCAGGAGATCTTCCCAACCTAGGGATTGAACCCAGGTCTCCCGAACTGTAAGCAGACACTTTACCATCTGAGCCACCAGGGAAGCCTTATGCTTATAAAGCATAATTACTCATTAATACGTGACCACATCTCCATTGTAAAAGTCAAACAATAGAGAAATCAGAGAAAAACATAAAAATTATCCTTTAACATATTCTCTCACCAATTCGTCTTCTTCAAGTTTGATTTCTCAAAGATAGGCACCAATAAAAATTTGTATATGTCACTTTACAGGTATTTTATTCTGTATTTACAAACATGTATACATACGTAAAGAAATATACATGCACAGAGATTTTTTTTTAAGTTTGCTTACAAACACAGTTAAGGAAGCTGGATACTCCCAGTTAAGTGTCTTTTTAACTCACATAATGATTTAAAATGTTTCATAGTTGCACAAGTTGTGTTTTTCTACAACATAAACAGCTTAGTACCTATTGTCATACCCCTGCCTGGCCCTTAAGACTTTTGACACCTGCTATGCTGGGAGGGACTGGGGGCAGGAGAAGAAGGGGACGATTGAGGATGAGATGGCTGGATGGCATCACTGACTTGATGGACGCGAGTCTGAGTGAACTCCGGGAGATGGTGATGGACAGGGAGGCCTGGCGTGCTGCAATTCATGGGGTCACAAAGAGTCGGACACGACTGAGTGACTGAACTGAACTGAACTGGCCTCTCTAGGCTTTTATGGGTGACTCTGGATCCCTTTTACATATTGCTCTGTAAAATGCTTTCTTTATAAAAAAACCAAAATGCTAAATAACAAGTATGTGAGCCTGACAATATATCTAATGCTAAGTCACTTTAGTTGTGTCCAGTTCTGTGCGACCCCATAGACGGAAGCCCACCAGGCTCCCCTGTCCCTGGGATTCTCCAGGCAAGAATACTGGAGTGGCTTGCCATTTCCTTCTCCAATGCATGAAAGTGAAAAGTCAAAGTGAATTCGCTCAATCATGTCCAACGCTTAGCAACCCCATGGACTGCAGCCTACTAGGCTCCTCCGTCCATAGGGTTTTGCAGGCAAGAGTACTGGAGTGAGATGCCATTGCCTTCTCTGACAATATATCTAGACCTACCTAATTCTTTTCTACATAGTGTTCCATAGTATACACTACCTTTATATTCAAAATTTTGAAAAGTGCATATTATCTTATTTATAGGAGTTTAGGTGCACATTTTCAATTTCATTCACGTTTCCTGAATGTGCTCCTGTCTGCTGATTAGCTATGATACAGGAAGTCTTTAGTCCCTGTTTAATTTTTCATCAAAGATGGTTCGTGAAAGGGTGCATCGCTGATGTGGAAGGCTCTCTTACACTGAACACTCCATCAATAAAGACTCCTGTTTGCACAGTGGAAAAGCAAAATTATTACTTAGAAACTCCCTTGAGGAAATGTGCTTTTACACAGAATGGATTATATGCCTAAATGTCAAAGGAGTTTTCTTAATTTTTGTAAATATCCTTCATGCCCAGGAAACAGCAGTAGGCTGGAGATTTTGTGAATCTTAATTGCCTCCATTACCACAAATAAAGCTTAAGTCGTGTTTATACTGTTTATACTGTCTATGTTTGAATCATTTCATGCCTTCTTATTTAAGCCTTGTTGTCCCTCAAATATGGTAATTTCCCTGAAGAAAAGGTTTATTCTATCTATATGTAGACAAAATAAAACCCAGGCACCCACCTGGCTCTGTCTCATCAGGGAATTGCAGACTGATTCTGGCGCTTGAAAGTAATTAGAATCTGAGTAATCAGAATCTTGCTTGCATTTTCAGATATCATTAAAGGGGATCTGACACAGCCTATGTTGACCTGTCTCCAATGTTCCTTCCCGAGTTCTCTGCATCCTCTACCATCTCAAAAATCTGCCTGAAAACCTCTCTTCCTATAGCTTACTCTCATCTCTCCCTTTTCAAAGCTAGTTCTCATCCTTGCTTCTTTGTTCTTTCCAACAGCTTGGCTCCAATCCATAGTTCAGGACTTTGGAGTAGGGGCGGAGGTAGAAGGGAACTATCCCATCAGACAACACCAAAACTGACCTGCCAGGAGGGAGGAGGGCATGAGGGATGGGGCAAGATCTAAATATTCCTGCTTAACAAGTTTTTATACATGTTAAGTATACCTACAGGGACTATATTTTTCAGGTGAACAATTTATATCTAACAATCCAGAAATGGGAAGTATAAGTGAAGCTGGGATTATTTTGGAAAATCAAAAGTGAGGGTTTTTGCAGTTTGTTGGTTTGTTTCTTAAGAAAAGGAGGAATGTCACATTTACTGAGCACAAGATACCATGCCCCTTTCACAGGTAATTTTGTCTAACTAGCCCAACCAGCCTGAAAGGAATGTATCACTGATTCCATTTTACACATGGGGGAGTATAACGGGCACTTTTGGCATATCTGTCCATCTCCTAAGGAGGGCGGCCTTCTCTAGGAGTTGTCCTGTCAAATTCCCCCATCCACAAAGGTAATGTCTTCTCTGGCAGCCTCTGACTGGGCCAGAGATGTGACCACACGCCTTGAGGCAGGCAGATGTTATCTTACAGAAGTTTGAAATCGGGATTCAGAGAGCAGTAGCTGGAACTAGTCAAACAATGCTCTCAGAGAATCTTTGGGATGGCTGGTATGAAAATTCACATTCAGTTGTGGAAACTGGGAGAAAGTCAATGCCTCTGCTGAGAAAGGGCTGAGAGATGGGTAGTCTGTTGGGGCTGGAGTTGGGTGACAAAGGGGAGGCTCTGGAGGAAATTGGACGAGGGGTTTGTGGTGAGACACGAGAGAAGAACCCTTGATTAGTGGGCTGTGGAGAAGCTTTGGGAGCAGAGAGGGGATCTGAAAAACCTGCTGGGCAATGTGCAGGGTGACTCCCTGCTCTGGCCTTTGTATGACCTCCTCAGTGAGATGAGGTGAGTCTCTCATGTTTTTCGGAAAGTAGGCTACTATTTCTGGACGGTGCTGAGCCCTATGTCAGCACTGGTGTGGAACAGGGACAGTGCTGGACATGGGACAGCTGGCTGTGGGGTTGAATGAATGAAGGCAGGGACTATGGGAAGTCCAGCTGGAGAAGCAGCAATAAACCGGGCTAAACAGAGAGTGAAGGCCGGCATGAAGAGAGAAATAAAGGTGAATGGCACAGTGTCTTGTTTTGTAGGTGATGATGGTGTTTTATTATTCCCAGGTCCTGATTCTCATTCTTTCCAGAAACCCAGATCCTTTCTTGATCTTGCTTTCTGGAAGACACTCTTGTATACTTATTATTTTTCTTTCTTAGTTAGCCCAGCTCAAAGTTGGGTACTATTAATATTACTTGTGACCAAAAACCTTATTAAGTACAAGGAATCTGTGGTTCCTAGAGATTAAATACATTGAGAACATTTCTGTGACTACTTTGTTGTAGGGGCTGGGGTTCACACCTATCTCCTTGTGCTCTTTTCCTCACACTTTCTGCTTAGTCACACTGATCACATGGTTATTCCACAAACATACTAAGCTCTCCGCCATCCTAGTGGGCTCTGTGTGCCCTGCTCAGAACAACCTCAAAAGTCACTGTTTCATCTCATCCAGTTCTCAACTCAAATGTCAATCAGAGATACCTACCCTGATAACTTCATCTAAAATAGGCATTCTTTAACCTCTTTCTTTGCTTTTTTTTTTTTTTTTTCAGTTTAATTGAAATAGAACTGACATGAAAAGTGAAAGTGTTAGTCGCTCAGTCATGCTCAACTCTTTGTTGACCCCATGGATCACCACAGACTTCCAGGCTCCTCTGTCCATGGAATTCTCCAGGCAAAAATACCAGAGTGGGTAGCCATTCCCTTCTCCAGGGGGTCTTCCCGACCCAGGGATAGAACCTGGCTCTCCTGCGTTGCAGGCATATTCTTTAACATCTGAGGCACCAGGGAATCCCGTAACTGACACACAGCACTCTATAAGGTTAAGGTATACAGCACGCTGACTTGACTAACATATGCATGCATGCAAAGCCACTTCAGCTGTGTCCAACTCTTTGTGATCCTATGGACTATAGCTTGCCAGGCACCTATGTTCATGGGATTCTCCAGGCAAGAATACTGGAGTAGGTCCTCCTCCAGGGAATCTTCCCAATCCAGGAATTGAACTTGCGTCTCTTATGTCTACCTGCATTGGCAGGCAGACAGGTTCTTTTCCGCTAGTGCCACCTGGGAAGCCCTGACTTACATATGTGAAAATATACTGTGAAATGATTGCCACAATAGGTTTAGTTAATAGCCTTCATCACATATAGAAACCAATAGGAAAAAATTTTTTCCTTGTGGTGAGAACTTTTAGGATCTACTCTCAGCAACTTTCAAGCACACTCTACAGCAGTATTAACTATAGTCACCATGATGTACATCACATTCCTAGTACTTACTTATCTTATAACTGGGAATTTGTATCTTTTGACTGTCTTCACCCAATATCTCCACCCTTGCCTCTGGCAATCACCAATGTATTCTCCGTCTCTATGAGTGTGGATTTTTAGATTCCACATATAAGTGAAATCATACAGTATTCAGCTTTCTCTGTCTGACTTGTTTCACTCAGCATAATGCCTTCCATGTCTATCCATGTTGTTGTATATATGTGTATATACATATATCACATTTTCTTTGTCCATTCATCTGTCAATGGACATTTAGGTTGTTTCTGTGGCTTCACTGTTATAAATGATGCTACAGTGAATGTGGGATGCACGTATCTCTTCAAGTTAGTGATTTCAGTTCTTGCAGATAAATACCCAGAATTGAAATGGCTGGATCATATGGTAGTTCTGTTTTTAACTTTTTGAGGAACCTTATACTGTTTTCTACAGTGGCTGCACCAATTTATATCCTCACCATCAGTGTACAAGGATTGACTTTTCTCCACATTCTCACCAGCATTTGTTATCTCTTCTTTTGATAATAGCCATTCTAACAGCCATGAGGTGATATCTCATTGTGGTTTTAATTTGCATTTCCCTGAGGATAAATGATAAACGATATTGAGCACCTTTACCTGTACTTGTTGACCATTTGTGTATCTTCTTTGGAAAACTGCCTATTCAGTTTCTTTGTCTGTGTTTAACTGGATTGTCATTATTATTACTGTATAGTTTTGCTATCCAGGTCTGTGAATTCTTCATGTTTTGGATGTAAACCTTTTATCAGGTATATGATTTGCAAATATTTTTTCCATTACACGTATTGTCTTTTCATTTTGTTGATCATTTCTTTCAGTGCACAGAAGTTTTTTAGTTTGATGTAGGTTTTATACACTGACAATACATTTTATTTAAAATGGATTACACAGATTTACTTATTTTTCTTCCTCTCTCCAATGCTCCCTGCTTCATTTATATCTTTTTCTTCAGTTGATGAAACCTGACCCTGTCCTCAGCTTCTATCCTCACATGGCAGAAAAAGCTATTATTATTATTTTAATAATGTATCCAGGGTTTCTCAGGTGGCTCTAGTGGTAAAGAACTTGCCTGCCAATGCAGGAGACATAAGAGATGCAGGTTTGATTCCTGAGTTGAAAGGACTCATGCCCTGGAGAAGGGCATGGCAACCCACTCCAGTATTCTTGCCTGGAGAATCCATTGGACAGAGGAGCCTGGTGGACTACAGTTCATAGGGTTGCAAAGAGTTGAACAAAGAAGTGACTTAGCAGGCAGGCAATAACTTACCAATACCTGAACTCATGTTATACATCCATTTGTATATGTGTTTCTCTATTTTCCCACCCCCCACCCTGACCAGAATATAAGATCCTGGAGCATTGGGATCAACTCTCTTGTTCATTGCTGTATTTTCAGCACACTGACCAGAACTATATTTGACATATAGAAGGCACTCAACGAATACTCACTTAATTAACCAATCCATTAACCCCTGTTCGGTTTCTGATTTCCAGGCTATTTTCATGGTCTCTAAGTGCAAGATGCAATTCTAGAAACAGTCAGAAAAACCCTACTGGATTAAGGGTGAAAATAATGTCTGAAGGACATCTGTGGCCCTTGGCTGATTATCATGCAGGGAACAGGGATGTCTGCTGGCTGTCTAGTGCACTGAAGGAAGGTAGGAAGCGGAAGCAGAGTGTTACAGCCCAGGGTTTATAAGAACAGAACTGAAAGCTGGAAAATTCCTTTCTACTGTTTCTCTCTTAATTAGTTTTTCTGGCCTGGGAAAACAAAGCTTCAGTGACAGTAAAAATGCTTTTGTTCCTGCGGTACCACACATAGAGCACAAATGACATCCACGTTGTTCTTGGGTTGATACTACTTCCTGGACTTGTTCTGCAAGGTTGTCCACTTTTATCACGCTCCCCATCCCCAGCTGACCTGAGACAGGGTCTGGCTGGCTGAGGGGACTTTGACCCCACCATTATACAGGCGGGAAGCTGCTGGAGACTGACCTGGGATGTCCAAATACCATCTGGAAGGACCAGCTGAGGAAGGAGGCAGGGGAAACGGGGGCATATTCTAATCCAAGCCCCTCTAGACAGTCAGTGTATCATTTTGAAATCACATTACCAAACAGAGAGTCACTTTGCTTATGGCTTTCAGATCCTGCCCCTCCCCCAACACATGTACAAATGTGTATGATGGCTCCTAACCAGTTATCCTAACGTGTGTGTTTAATCTGTTGCTTTTAACAATGGGCCAATGAAAGTAGCCAGAGAGTACCAATCCATAAGAGAACTAGAAATATAAGATTGAAAATATTAACACTAACATTGTCATGTACCTGTATATTACTCTTTCAGCCTAACTTTTTTTTTATAATTTTATTTACTGATTTTGGCTGTGTTGGGTCTTCATTACTATGCAGGCGTTTTCTAGTTGGGGTGAGTAGGGGCTGCTCTCTAGATGCAGTGCGCAGGCTTGCAGTGGCTTCTCTTGCTGTGAAGCATGGGCTAGGTGGGAGGGCTCAGTAGTTGCAGCTCCCAGGCTCCAGAGCACAGGCTCCGTAGCTGTGGCGCATGGACTTAGTTGCTCCACCGCATGTGGGATCTTCCCAGACCAGGGTTCAAACCCAGGTCTCTGGCATTGGCAGAAGGATTCTCTACCACTGAACCAACCATCAGGGAAGCCCTCATCTTAACTTCTTTACCTTCTGAGCACTTAATTTTAATAAGAAAGTTCACTTCAGTTCAGTTCAGTCACTCAGTCATGTCCGACTATTTGAGACCCTGTGAATTGCAGCACGCCAGGCCTCCCTGTCCATTACCAACTCCCCGGAGTTCACTCAGACTCACGTCCATCAAGTCAGTGATGCCATCCAGCCATCTCATCCTGTGTCATCCCCTTCTCCTCCTGTCCCCAATCCCGCCCAGCACCAGTCTCTTTTCTAATGAGTCAACTCTTCACGTGAGGTGGCCAAAGTATTGGAGTTTCAGCTTTAGCATCATTCCCTCCAAAGAAATCCCAGGGCTGATCTCCTTCAGAACGGACTGGTTGGATCTCCTTGCAGTCCAAGGGACTCTCAAGAGTTTTCTCCAACACCACAGTTCAAAAGCATCAATTCTTCAGTGCTCAGCTTTCTTTACAGTCCAACTCTCACATTCATATGTGACCACTGGAAAAACCATAACCTTACCACGGTTAAATGGCTGATTTGGGTTATTTGGCTAGTTAGCGGCAAAGCCAAGACTCAAAGTCAGAACTCTTGACTCTTGAATCATGACTTTCCCCATGGTTTCTGTCTCTCTACCTTTATAGTCCAAGAATAGCTTCCTATATGAATTATTTTCATGACTGTGCTATATTGCTAAATAAGCAGTCTTTAAGGGCCACACATTGGGGGAAAACTAGAAATAAATCAGTAGCCTGTAAAAATGGCTTTAATTTGGTAAAGGACAACAGGAAGCCAGACCTTTACCCAAGTTTGGATAATCACCTTGTTTCTAATGAGAGCTGAACCTGATGCAATGGAAAGGTGGAGGGGCTGATTTACAGCAAGCCATGGCTGCTGCCCATGGTGGTGCCTGGAGCCTTCCTGCTATCTGAGTACAGTCAAGGGCCGAGGGTTCAGTCCCACAAATGCAAAGGCCACTTTGCTACCTGACTGACTCCTACCAAAATTAAAAGCCTGGCCACTGAAATGGCCAACCCCAGACACCTGATAGAAAATGAAGTGTTGAATTCAATAACTCTGCCTAATTCTGACAATTTAGAAGATGTTAATAATTAATCTCCCAGAGTTCACTCAGACTCACGTCCGTCGAGTCAGTGACACCATCCAGCCATCTCATCCTCTGTCGTCCCCTTCTCCTCCTGCCCCTAATCCTTCCCAGCATCAGAGTCGTTTCCAGTGAGTCAACTCTTCGCATCAGGTGGCCAAAGTACTGGAGTTTCAGCTTTAGCATCATTCCTTCCAAACAAATCCTGGGGCTGATCTCCTTCAGAATGGACTGGTTGGATCTCCTTGCAGTCCAAGGGACTCTCAAGAGTCTTCTCCAACACCACAGTTCAAAAGCATCAATTCTTCTCGGCACTCAGCCTTCTTCACAGTCCAACTCTCACATCCATACATGACCACTGGAAAAACCATAGCCTTGACTAGACGGACCTTTGTTGGCAAAGTAATGTCTCTGCTTTTGAATATACTATCTAGGTTGGTCATAACTTTTCTTCCAAGGAGTAAGCGTCTTTTAATTTCAAGGCTGCAGTCACCATATGCAGTGATTTTGGAACCCCCAAAATAAAGTCTGACACTGTTTCCACTGTTTCCCCATCTATTTCCCATGAAGTGATGGGACCAGATGCCATGATCTTCGTTTTCTGAATGTTGAGCTTTAAGCCAACTTTTTCACTCTCCCTCTTTCACTTTCATCAAGAGGCTTTTTAGCTCCTCTTCACTTTCTGCCATAAGGGTGGTGTCATCTGCATATCTGAGGTTATTGATATTTCTCCTGGCAATCTTGATTCCAGTTTGTGTTTCTTCTAGTCCAGCGTTTCTCATGATGTACTCTGCATATCAGTTAAATAAACAGGGTGACAATATACAGCCTTGACGTTCTCCTTTTCCTATTTGGAACCAGTCTGTTGTTCCATGTCTAGCTCTAACTGTTGCTTCCTGACCTGCATACAGGTTTCTCAAGAGGCAGGTCAGGTGGTCCTGTATTCCCATCTCTTTCAGAATTTTCCACAGTTTCTTGTGATCCACGCAGTCCACACTTTGGCATAGTCAATAAAGCAGAAATAGATGTTTTTCTGGAACTCTCTTGCTTTTTCCATGATCCAGCAGATGTTGGCAATTTGATCTCTGGTTCCTCTGCCTTTTCTAAAACCAACTTGACCATCAGGAGTTCACAGTTCATGTATTGCTGAAGACTGGCTTGGAGAATTTTGAGCATTACTTTACTAGCGTGTGAGATGAGTCAATTGAGCAGTAGTTTGAGCATTCTTTGGCATTGCCTTTCTTTGGGATTGGAATGAAAGCTGACCTTTTCCAGTTCTGTGGCCACTGCTGAGTTTTCCAAATTTGCTGGCATATTGAGTGCAACACTTTCACAGCATCATCTTTCAGGATTTGAAACAGCTCCACTGGAATTCCATCACCTCCACTATCTTTGTTCGTAGTGATGCTTTCTAAGGCCCATTTGACTACCCCGCATTCCAAGATGTCTGGATGGACAGGGAGGCCTGGCGTGCTGCGATTCATGGGGTCACAAAGAGTCAGACAGGACTGAGCGACTGAACTGAACTGAACTGAATAATTAATTCCAATTCTCCCTCCCTTCACCACTCACTCATAATGGACAAAGGGGAGTCAATGTTTGCTTGAACCACCCAGATAATTGCTATTTCTTTCCACTTGCCTGGGCATGTTCTGAAAGCTTGCATATCAATTATCACCAGGAAGTAGTGGCTTTCCCTCTTACCACTTTGTTTTGTTTATCATTTTTTAAGAATGGAATGTGATCAGAGGGCTAGTCCAGTGCGCAAAGGCTGAGTCATGTAAACAGATGGGGTGGTGGAAGGAGGAGGGCCCGACTGTTCACAGAGATCTACACGAGGAAGAAAGGACTTACCAGAGATAAGAAATATCTTATCTTACTGGAGGAAGAAATATCTTTAAATTTTAGTTTAAATGTCCTACAGACTTTGACCCAGCAATTCTACTTCTGAGAATTTATCCTTATATAAGTTGAGGTCTAACCTGGAAAAGAGAAACCCCTCTAAGTATTTAAGCAGGGGCCCCTGGAGCTCCAGCTTCCCCAGTAGCTCAGTGGTAAAGAATCCATCTGCAAGGCAGAAGACGCAGGAGACACTGGGTGGATCCCTGTTGAATCACTGCTGTACAGCTGAAACTAATATAATATTATAAATCAACTATTCCTCAAAAAAAAAATTAAAATAAAATGAACACTACAGACAAACACAGAAGAAAGTATCCCATTTATCTTGAAGTCCTAACACATGCCTAGGCACTTGTTAAGTGTCTTGAGATCCTGATAGATGATGAGGAATAAAGGATGAGACAATAACACAAGTGTCATAGTGAAACTGTGGCACAGGCTTCTGCAGATCAGAATAGACTAAGAATCAGTAGGCAATCAAAAGGGAAGACAACAAAGGGCAACCTAATTGTTATTTTGCCAAAAAAGCTAAACAAACAAGGTATGAACTACAAATACCATCTATCATTAAAGAAATAGGAGGATAAAAATTTAGGCCAAGATTTTAAATGGAATACATTTAAAGTAATTACATTGTACTACTTTTCTCTCCTTTTTACTACAAAGTGCTGTTTAGTAACCACTGGACTTTATAACCCCCAAATATCTTCCTATTTCCCAAATTTTCCAATCCTCACCTGTTTTGTTAAAGCAGTTTGTGTTTTGTGGGAGGCACGAGCTGAAGAAATTGTTAGGGTTAAAATCCGATTTAAATTTAGTTAATATTCATCCAGGAGATTGACTTGCTATTGATCACCATTAAAGAAACCATGGAGTGGCAGCTGAGCAGGCACAAGAGGGCCTAGAGGAGCTACTCCACCTTCAAGGTCAGGAGGGGCGGTTGTGAGGAGATACCCCTCGTCCAAGGTAAGCAGCAGTGGCTGAGCTTTGCTGGAGCAGCCATGAAGAGATACCCCACATTCAAAGTAAGAGAAACCCAAATACGACAGTAGGTGTTGCAAGAGGGTATCAGAGGGCAGACACACTGAAACCATAATCGCAGAAAACCAGTCAGTCTAATCACACGGACCACGGCCTGGTCTAACTCAATGAAACTAAGCCATGCCCTGTGGGGCCACTCAAGATGGGCAGGTCATGGTGGAGAGGTCTGACAGAATGTGGTCCACTGGAGAAGGGAATGGCAAACCACTTTAGTATTCTTGCCTTGAGAACCCCATGAACAGTATGAAAAGGCAAAATGATAGGATACTGAAAGAGGAACTCCCCAGGTCAGTAGGTGCCCAATATGCTACTGGAGATCAGTGGAGAAGTAACTCCAGAAAGAATGAAGGGATGGAAGCAAAGCAAAAACAATACCCAGTTGTGGATGTGACTAGTGATAGAAGCAAGGTCAATGCTGTAAAGAGCAAGATTGGCATAGGAAACTGGAATGTTGGAGTCCATGAATCAAGGCAAGTTGGAAGTGAGGAGATAGCAAGAGTAAACATCAACATTCTAGGAATCAGCGAACTAAGATGGATTAGAATGGGTGAATTTAACTCAAATGATCATTATATCTACTACTGCAGGCAGGAATCCCTCAGAAGAAATGGAGTAGTCATCATGGTCAACAAGAGTCCGAAATGCAGTACTTGGAAGCAATCTCAAAAATGACAGAATGATCTCTGTTCGTTTCCAAGGCAAACCATTCAATATCACAGTAATCCAAGTCTATGCCCCCACCAGTAATGCTGAAGAAGCTGAAGTTGAACAGTTCTACGAAGACCTACAAGACCTTTAGAACTAATACCCCCAAAGTTGTCCTTTAGGAACTAATACCCAAAAGAGTTGTCCTTTTCATTATAGGGGATTGGAATGCAAAAGTAGGAAGTCAAGAAACACCTGGAGTAACAGGCAAATTTTGCCTTGGAGTATGGAAGAAGCAGGGCAAAGGCTGATAGAGTTTTGCCAAAAGAACACACTGGTCATAGCAAACACCCTCTTCCAACAACGCAAGAGAAGTCTCTACACATGGACATCACCAGATGGTCAACACTGAAATCAAATTGATTATATTCTATGCAGTCAAAGATGGAGAAGCTCTATACAGTCAGCAAAAACAAGACCAGGAGCTGACTGTGGCTCAGATTATGAACTCCTTATTGCCAAATTTAGACTTAAATTGAAGAAAGTAGGGGAAACCACTAGACCATTCAGGTATGACCTAAATTAAATCCTTTATGATTATACAGTGGAAGTGAGAAATAGCTTTAAGGGACTAGATCTGATAGAGTGCCTGGTGAACTATGGACTGAGGTTCATGACATTGTAGAGGAGACAGGAATCAAGACCATCCCCAAGAAAAGGAAATGCAAAAAAAGCAAAATGGCTGTCTGAGGAGGACTTAACAAATAGCTGTGAAAAGAAGAGAAGCAAAAGCAAAGAAGAAAAGGAAAGATATAAGCATCTGAATGCAGGGTTCCAAAGAATAACAAGGAGAGATAAGAAAGCCTTCCTCAGAGATCAATGCAAAGAAGTAGAGGAAAACAACAGAATGGGAAAGACTAGAGGTCTCTTCAAGAAAATTAGAGATACCAAGGGAACATTTCCTGCAAAGATGGGCTTGATTAAGGACAGAAATGGTATGGACCTAACTGAAGCAGAAGATATTAAGAAGAGGTGGCAAGAATACACAGAAGAACTGTACAAAAAAGAGCTTCACGACCAAGATAATCACGATGGTGTGATCACTCACCTAGAGCCAGACACCCTGGAATGTGAAGTCAAGTGGGCCTTAGAAAGCATCACTATGAAAAAAGCTAGTGGAGGTGATGGAATTCCAGTGGAGATATTTCAAATCCTAAAAGATGATGCTGTGAAAGTGCTGTACTCAATATGCCAGCAAATTTGGAAAACTCAGCATTGGACACAGGAATGGAAAAGGTCAGTTTTCATTCCGGTTCCTAAGAAAGGCAATGTCAAAGAATGTTCAAACTACCGCACAATTGCACTCATCTCACATGCTAGTAAAGTAATGCTCAAAATTCTCCAAGCCAGGCTTCAGCAATACATGAACTGTGAGCTTCCAGATGTTCAAGCTGGTTTTAGTAAAGGCAAAGGAACCAGAGATCAAATTGCCAACATCTGCTGGATTATGGAAAAAGCAAGAGAGTTCCAGAAAAATGTCTACTTCTGTTTTATTGACTATGCCACAGCCTTTGACTGTGTGGATCATAACAAACTGCAGAAAATTCTGAAAGAGGTGAGAATACCAGACTACCTGACTTGCCTCCCGAGAAACCTGTATGCAGGTCAAGAAACAACAGTTAGAACTGGACATGGAACAACAGACTGGTTCCAAATAGGAAAAGGAGTACGTCAGGGCTGTATATTGTCACCCTGCTTATTTAACTGATATGCAGAGTACATCATGAGAAATGCTGGGCTGAAAGAAACACAAGCTGGAATCAAGATTGCCAGGAGAAATATCAATAACCTCAGATATGCAGATGACACCACCCTTATGGCAGAAAGTGAAGAGGAACTAAAAAGCCTCTTGATGAACGTGAAAGAGAAGAGTGAAAAATTTGGCTTAAAGCTCAACATTCAGAAAACAAAGATCATGGCATCTGGTCCCATCACTTCATGGCAAATAGATGGGGAAACAGTGGAAGCAGTGAAAGACTTAATTTTTATTGTGCTCCAAAATCACTGCAGATGGTGACTGCAGCCATGAAATTAAAAGATGCTTACTCCTTGGAAGGAAAGTTATGACCAAACTAGATAGCATATTGAAAAGCAGAGATATTACTTTGCCAGCTAAGGTCCGTCTAGTCAAGGCTATGGTTTTTCCTGTGGTCACATATGGATGTGAGAGTTGGACTGTGAAGAAGGCTGAGCACTGAAGAACTGATGCTTTTGAACTGTGGTATTGGAGAAGACTCTTGCGAGTCCCTTGGACTGCAAGAAGATCCAACCAGTCCATCCTAAAGGAGACTAGTCCTGGGAGTTCATTGGAGGGACTGATAATGAAGCTGAAACTCCAGTACTTCGGCCACCTGATGCGAAGAGTCGACTCATTGGAAAAGACTCTGATGCTGGCAGGGATTGGGGGCAGGAGGAGAAAGGGATGACAGAGGATGAGATGGTTGGATGGCATCACCGACTCGATGGGCATGAGTTTGAGGGAACTCCGGAAGTTGGTGGTGAACAGGGAGGTCTGGTGTGCTGCGATGCATGGAGTGGCAAAGAGTCAAACACGACTGAGCGAATGAAGTGAACTGAACTGAAAGAATCCTATTAGTAGGGGAAAAATTGCTCTCCTGAGCCAAAGGAAAGAGGAAACCTTGGCCACACCCTCATCCATAGCAGCCCCTTCACCACATTTACTCCAGCACTTAACTTCCTTTGGTGGCAGGTCTTTAGAGCGCTTAGCGCCTGACCCCAGTGCAATCAATGTCCAGACTGGTCAGAAGTTTAGGAGGTGTCCTGGTGCAAGAAACACTGTCCAAACAGGGATGGTGATGGTTCGACAGAGTTGCTCTTTTTGAGAATTTGATATCTGCGTGGAGAGAATTTAGTTCCTGCTTGCTTTGATGGTCCTATTGTTGTGAAGCTGGAGATTTCCTCATACCAAAGAAGCACTAGCTCTCTCAGTGGCCCAGTTCTGCAGTGTAGTTTTGTGAGTGGTTCCTGAAAGCCTAATCTTTGAGTCTTTTTTTTCCCTTCCCAATGACTTCATATGCCATTTGATATCTGTAATAAATCCTTTCCTGCTTTAACTGGTTAGAGCGGATTCTGTTCTCTGAAACTGGTCCTTGACTGATACAAATGTAAATCCTGCATTAAAGGCATTATAACCTTTTGCAGATTTAGGCGTATAAACAAGTCACCGATAAAGCTATGGTTCAGGTACATGGAGAGTACAACAGGTCTGTAAGAGGTGAGTGCCTAAACTTGAGGACGCCAAGAAATGATTCAGAGGAAAGGCAGCACTGTAACCTGAAAACTATGTATGAGAGGGTGGCAGAAGTGTAAGGAAGGAGGGCATTCCACACCAAGGATGTGGCAAAGGTGCGAAGAGGAGAGAGCAGGGGTGGAGAGTCGAGTTTAGGAACAAGAACAGTGAGAACACTGGCTGATCAGGCTTCAGGTGCAGGGGTTTTAGAGCCGAGAGAACCTTTAGGAATGATCTAATGTAGGCCATTTATTTTACACATTCAAACACTGAAGCTAGAGAAATGAAATGACCATTTTGAGACCAAACACTAATTTCCTTATCCATGCTACAGCACAGGTCTTCTAACTCTCAGGCCAGTGTCTTGCCAGGTAGTATGCCTGGAGAACCCCAGGGACAGGGAAGCCCGGTGGGCTGCCGTCTATGGGGTCACACAGAGTCAGACATGACTGAAGTGACTTAGCAGCAGCAGCAGCAGCAGCATACCTAGACTCCTAAATTTTTATCCTGTGATTGTGAATCTTATAATTAACAGAATTTCAAAAGTGAGTGGAAAAATGTCTGGATATCAGGGAAGACAAGAGAGTTGAGAAGGGTGAGTAGCTCTCTGCGAGTGCCCTGAGCACAGCACCAAGAGCCCCATCTGACTTTGCTGTCTGTGTGCCCCACAGCCCATCTCAGGGGATACCTGTGTGGCACACTGCTGTCACATCAGCCCTTTGCTTACTGCATGCCTCTGGTGGCCCCATGAGGGTCAGTAGTCTGTGGCTCTGTCCCATAGACTGAAGACCACCTGGTACCCTGATCACTGGACATAAATAAGGAATAAGAGAGAGCATAGGTAGATTTGCTCCAATCTGTGACTGCTCTTGGAAAAATAGTCCAGGGATCATCTGCTCTCTTTCATCCTCCACATCCTGTATACATTTATCTCTTTACCATCTATCCATCTGTCCATCCCCTCCACCACTTATCTATCAATCTTTCTACATATCTATTTATTCAAGTATCTATAGCTGTAAGGTCAAATACTCATCTCATGCTTACCCTGTGTCAGGCAGTGCTCCTAGTGTGTTACAGAAATTAATTCAGGTTATATGATTCTGATAACAGCCCTGTGATGTGGATGTTTTCTCCCCATTTTACAAATAAGAAATTAGAGCAGTTAAGTAACTTCTCAAAGTTAACATAACTTATATCTGTCTGCCTACCTTCGTGTACACATTTCTTTCCTTCCTTGAAAGATAACTTCCTGTCCTGATCACCAAGTTTGTTAGTTCTATTTCCTAAAGAAAGTGAAAGTGGTCATGTCCTTTGCGACCTCATGGACTGTGTAGCCTGCCAGGTTCCTCCATCCATGGGATTTTCCAGGCAAGAATACTGGAGTGGGTTGCCCTTTCCTTCTCCAGGGGATCTTCCCAACCCAGGGATGGTACCCCGGTCTCCCGCATTGCAGGCAGGCTCCTTACCATCTGATCCACAACCTGCCTCCTTTTAGTTTAGTTCTGGCTTCCTCCCCAGCCATGCAGCCGGTCCTGATTTCGGATGATTGTCATAGTCTCCCTGTGAGTCACTCTGATTTCAATCTCCACTTCCTCTACACTTCACAAATGTTTTCCTGGCACAGGCAGAGTGATCTTTCTAAACAGTGTTTCCCAAGAGAGACGTCCCGAGCACTGAGGGGCATACAGCAGGCTTGGCCTAGTGTCACCAGCCATCTCTAGCTCCCCTCAGTCACTGTGAGAAACAGAAGACCCTACACACTTTCAAACATCATAGCTGAGAACTTTTGTTAGAAAAAAAGTACAGAGACTTGCTTGGTGGTACACTGGTTAAGACTCCGTGCTTCCACAGCAGGGGTCATGGGTTCAATCCCTGGTGGGGGGAACTAAGATCCCACATGCTGTGAATCAAGCCAGAAAGCAAAACCCACACACATACAAAAGATCATCTCTCTTAAAGCTGCTTAAAATCCTAAGATGAGTTTGCTAATTCAACAACTATTTATTACACCTTCCCATGTCAGGTACTGGCCTAAGTGGTGAGGTTGTTGTTTTTAGTTTCAAAGTCGTGCTTGACTTTTGCAATCCCATGGACTGTATGTGGCCTACCAGGCTCTTCTGTCCCTGAGATTTGCCAGGCAAGAATACTGGAGTGGTTTTTCATGCCCTCCTCCAGAGGATCTTCCTGACCCAGGGATTGAACTGGTGTCTCCTGCATCTCCTACACTGCAGGCAAATTCTTTACTGCTGAGCCACCAGGTAGCAGGGAGGTAGCAGTAAATAAGCCCCGTTCCAATCCTCATGGACAGGGAAGCCTGGCGTGCTGCAGTCCTTGGGCTGCAAAAAGTTGGACATGACTGAGCAACTGAACTGAACTGAATCCTCATGAAGCTCGCTGTCTAGAGGGGATGACAGACAGACATGGAGTAATTACTCACAGAGCTGTTCAGTGCTTCACAGGAGGTGTGCAGGCAGGGGCACCAGAGCCAGAGGGGCCAGGAACTGCCCCCTGGAGGATTGGAGACTTCAGCTGCAACTTGAAGAACAAGCAGGAGTCAGCTGTGCCGAGTGGATGGTCTGGATATTTGGGCAGCAGGGAAAGAACAAGGATGCTGGTCAGAAAGGACCGTGTGGATACTGTTCTCAGTGAGGGGAAGGGCACAGCAAGTCCTGCAACCAGGAGAGGCCTGCTGAGGCTGGGCCAGGGTGGTGAGGAGGCAAGAGAAAGCTGCCGGTCAGTGGGCCAGTAGGGTACTGGTCTTCCTCCCAGGACAAATAAAGGTTTATTTTAGAATACAATTTGAAGCAATAAAATGCCCCCTGTTAGATGCGCAGTTCAGTGACCACCTGCCACCACCATCAAGATACAGCAGGCTTCCATCTGTCAGAAAGTTCCCTGGGACTCCTTTGCACTCAGTCCCCCTCCCCTGGCCACCGCTGCTCTGCTTTCTCTCTTACTCTGGGTTAGTTTCACCTGTTCTGGAACTCAAGCGATTCAAGAATGGCTGTGGTCTCTTCAAACAGGTTGGAGGCAGCAAGAACAGGTGGGAGAGAGCCATTAGCAAGCTTCTGTGGCAACCAGCAGGAGCTGAATGTGAGAATGATGGCAGGCATGGAGAAGATAGCATGGAGGCACGTTACAGAGACAATTAGGATGGAATCCAGTTCTCAGCCTGTCCTTCCCTGCATAAGGGCCACACACGCGGTGATTCGGCCACAGAGAACTGCTCCCCCCTCTTCCGGGGCCAGTCAAGGTCTTCCATACATCCAGGTCTCTGCACATGCTTGTCACCATTCCTTGAGAGCGTCCTTGCTCCCTGCTGGCATAGTTCCAGTCCCCATTCATGTTCTAGCTGGTTCTCTTCTGGGAAATATTTACCAGCCCTTTCTGGTAGGTTGACTCATTTCTTTCTCTACCATCTCTATGATCTCGTTATAATTTGTACAAATACTTGTGTGTCTTAATCACCCACTACCCTGGAAGCTCCTTAAAGATAGGGGCTGTGTCCTCATCCTCTTTGGGTGGCCCATCAAAAACAGACGTTCTATAAATGTCTGTCACATAGATGGGTGTGCTGTTAATGACTGAATGCTGTTTATCTCCCCTTCCCCCATCTTCCTCCTACTCCCTCCCTTCCTCTCTCTGTCTCTCTCTTCAGAGCCTGCTGTAAAATGAAAATAAGCACTTGGGGGTAATAACTGTAAGAAAACATACATATATTTCTGCAACGAAGCTGGTTGGAAACAGTGGTGATTCAAGGTGACTGGTGTGCTCAGATTCTACCTGACTATGGCAGGACTCTGCCCTCCAGTTAGAAGCACCATTTTTTGTGCACTGCCACGTCCATAGCATACAGAGAAGACACGGGCACAGAACTCTGGGGAGCTTTGGTATACTCCCATTTCACTAGGAACCTGCTCAGTCTCTCCCAGTCTCACATTCTGGATTAAACCTCGGAATAACCTGACTGTTCCTGGGAAGCCTCTCCCTGGAAGGTCTTGTGTGCTGGGGATGTCTCTGGCTCTCCATTCTCGACTGGTTCTGGAAGTGGCTGCAAGAGTGAACCTGCGATCTGATGCAGTGTGACAGGTCCCCTGGGTGAGGGGATATGATTCCGTAAGGGGAGCATCGCATCTGTGATCACATACTTGTGGTGGAAGGAAATGACATTCTCTTTTGTTGGTTTTTTTCCTCCTCACTTATACTTGGGGTTTCCCAGGAAGCTCAGCTGGTAAAGAATCCTTCAGCAAAACAGGAGACCCTGGTTCAATTCCTGAGTCAGGAAGTTCTCCTGGAGAAGGGATAGGCTACCCATTCCAGTATTCTTGGGTTTCCTTGGTGGCTCAGAAAGTAAAGAATCTTCCTGCAATGCAGGAGACCTGGGTGTGATCCCTGGGTTGGGAAGATCCCCTGGAGAAGGGCATGGTAACCCATTCCAGTATTCCTGTCTGGAGAATTCCCACAGACAGAGGAACCTGGCGGGCTTACTCACTTTTACTCAAATCCCATTACCTTATTTTCTTAGGACAGAGTTGCCAGGCTCAGTAAGGAAGCAGAAAGATAGTAAGAAATAGGTCTTGGCATGTGCACATCTCAGAAAAGATTTGAGATTATTACAAGCCACGTTTTGAGTAACTGGTGGCTCTTTTTTCTAATTTTGAAGTGTCCTTTGAAATAATGGAATACCAACAGCTGACGTATTTATATGATGAAGAAACTCTTGAGTATATTATATTTTAGGCATTTTGACCTTCATTGTTTTAATCAAAAAAACATAAAACTTTTGTACCAACACTTTGAAATCAAAGTCCATATTTGATTTGAAATTAATGTCCATATTTTCTGCATAAATTATGCCAGTTGCTGAGGAGTAACAGTAAGACGGTTGACATGTCCTAACAAAATGGTTAGACAGAAAAGTAAATAATTTCAGCATCACACCACATATACGTATGAACAGAACCAAGTAATAGCAAAATGGGCAGTGGTCTGTGGAGAAGGAGGAGAGAAAATCTTCATCAGGGCACTGGTAATAAAGGAGGGTTTGAAGGGCACATAAAGTTCAGGCAAATGAGAGGAAGAAATGTCTTCCAGAAGAAAAAAACAACACATGAGATTCACGAAACAGTATTCTGAGTGTGTGCAAACACTGGCCATTCAGGTTTGGTGGTGTGTATACGTCCAGGTTGGTGGCTGGGGGTGCCGGGGAGTGGAGAGAGAGGTGACATCAGGGCTTGTGGCCAAGAGCAGACTCTGGCCCCAGGATACCTGGCTTCAAGTCCCAGCTTTGCCACTTACAATCTGTATAAAATGGAACTAAATTCTTAGCCTGTCTTCACTTTACTTTTATTGTGAAGAGGAGTAAAAAAATAATAATTCCACCAAAGAATTTTTCTGAACATTAAAGGAAATTACTCATAAAACACTGAGTACTACATCTTCTAGTATGAGGGGGGCTTTGATAAATATCACTTCTCATGGAGGTAGAAAATGAGAATTTGCAGTTGACAAGAGCTAGTTCAAGAAAGTGAAAAGCAACCCACTCCAGTGTTCTTGCCTGGAGAATTTCAGGGGCAAGGGAGCCTGGTGGGCTGCCATCTATAGGGTCACACAGAGTCGGACACGACTGAAGCGACTTAGCAGCAGCAGATCAAGAAAAGCTGTGCATATAGAAGACAGACTGGTGGTTGCTGGAGGGGAGAGGGAAGCTGGGGCGGGCAGTGTGGTGGGGGGGGATTAAGAGGTAGAAACAATTATGCCTGAAGCAAGCTTCAGGGACGCAGTGTGCAGCAGAGGCCGAATAGCCAGTGTTCTGTGATGGCTATGCATGAAGTATAACCTTTAAAGGCTGTGAGTCACTGTGTTGTACACCCGTAACTTATACAGTATTGTTCATAAGCTCTGTGTGTGTGCGTGTGTGTGAAGCGGCTTCAGTTGTAGCCGACTCTGCGACCTGTATGGCCGTAGCCCCACCAGGCTCCTCTGTCCACGGGATTCTCCAGGCGAGAATACTGGAGTAGGTTGCCATGCCCTCCTCCAGGGGCTCTTCTCGACCCAGGGATTGAATGCACAGCCTTTGCATCTCCTGCATCGGCAGGAGGGTTCTTTACCGCTAGCGCCACCTGGGAAGCCCACACAAGGTATACTTCAATTGAAAAAAGAAACGCTGGGCAAACCACACTAAGGGAAAGACTGAAATGTTTCAGTCCAGGGTGTGTGGAGGGAATCGTGCCCCCGGCAGCTAGGTGGACAGGCAGAAACCAGAGCAGCGGGGAGGCTATTTCAGTGGTCCAGGCAAGACTGAGAAGGCCTGAGGCCGCACAGTGGCAGTGGGGGCAGGGGAAGGGAAAAGGAATGAATTGGAAAGATATGAAGGGGATAAAATTGATGTATATTGGTGACCACCCAGATGTCAGAAGAAAAAGATGGGTAAATGTCTAGGATCATACACAGGACCAGGCGTGGGTGCTTGGGGTGTAAACTATGGTTTGGAGGGCTGTTAATTTGTCAGCCTGGAGACAAACAATGTCTTCCATGTTCTGCCCAAAGACTTTGAGGCACCAGTGACTCTCAGATAGAAAGGAGATAGCTAGGGAAGTGACTGAAGATGGGTAAAGGGTCAAAGGAAGACATTTATTCATTTATTAGCTGCCTTTATTTGTGTATTTGGTCAGAGTTAAATATTTCCTTACTGCCCTCAGCCATCTACCTTTTGTTCAGGGAGAGCATAGTCCCACTTGGATGGGTACCTGGAAGTAGGAAAGAGATCCCCCCCTACATGGTGCCAGTAGGAAGGAAGAAGCCAGAAAAGACAGGGGGATAGAGGAGTCCAGGTGACTGTTGTGGGGGTGTGCAAGCCGGGAGACTGAGAGTAGCTATCTCAGCAGGGTCTGGGTCCTTATAGGCTTCAGGGGACAGAATAGACAGGGAAGTCTTGCCAGGGAAATGAATTGTACCAATTATTCAATTACCCACCATTATGAAAATTGGTGTGATAGGTGGTACTTCTGAGTGGAGGCTCAGGGGAGGCTGGAAGGCACAAATGAGACAATCAGTTGAGCTCTTTGATCAGGATTTGATTGGCCTCTTCCTTCATTAAGCTAAGCTCTGGCCTTCCCATCCATCACTGTTTAGGAGCATTGATTTAAATTGCAACTGATGGGCTCACACCCACAAATGCATGGTCTGCAGCTGCAGACTGGGGAGGCTGGAGCCCTCTTTCGTCTGTGGATGAAGTCTTGCAACCTCCTGTACCTGCTCGTGCCTGCTGACTCCAGGGAAACTTGAGGACCTGTCTCCATCCCTCAAAAGTGGGAAGCTGGGAATATACCCAACACTCCGCTCGCATTAGAGAGCAGCCCGGCCAACTGCAGTATTCTACACTGAGGATAACTATATGCTCTTTACACAAAATTTGCAGATTGTGTCAATATGTTAGACTCTGAATTCTTTTTACAAAGCATCTTTGTATCTCACAGTTATTTGCTTATCTACTTGTTATGAAGCTTGTCATATTATACTGATTTCTTTCCTTTTCACATTTATTATCCTCACTATTCAGTACATTTTTCAAAAGCAAAACCCAAATACTATTTATCTTCTTCTCCATGCCCAACATGGTATCACCCATAGTGACAAAGTCAAATTATTTCATGAAAACATAGAGAGCAGACTTGTGGTTGCCAAGGGGGAGATGGTGGGGGAGGGCAGGAGTGGGAGGTGGGGGTTAGCAGATGTAAGCTATTACATATAGAAAGGAAAGACAACAAGGTCCTACTGTATAGAACAGGGAACTAAATTCCATATCGTATGATAAACCATAATGGAAAAGAATATTTTTAAAAAGAATGTATATATGTATATGTAACGGAACCATTTTGCTATAGAGCAGGAGTTAAGGCAACATTGTAAATCAACTATACGTAAATTAAAATTTTTTAAAAATTATTCTGAGTGCAGTCTACTCAAGGGGGAGGGAGGAAAACACCAGTGTATAAACACAGGCTATAACTATATACTGAGAAACATATGTATTTTAGCAAAATATCAGAAGAACATTTGGAGTTAAATCATAAAATATGAAATGCATTATATGTTTTATTCACCATAGAATTATGTCTGTTAGGAATTTTTAAACTTTTAATTTTGAAACAATTTTAGACATAAAGAAAATACAGTTGCAGATTATATCAATCGTTGAAGTGATAAAATGATTACCTTAAGAATTACTGATGTTGGTGGAAATATGATTCAGTGCAGCTACTGTGGGAAGCAGTATTGCCGTTCCTTAAAAAACTAGAAATAGAGCTACTATGTAAAAGCTCAATTGGTAAAGGATCTGCCTGCAATGCAGGAGACCCTGGTTCGATTCCTGGGTCAGGAAGATCTGCTGGAGAAGGGATAGGCTACCCACTCCAGTATCTTGGGGCTTCCCTTATGGCTCAGCTGGTAAAGAATCCACCTGCAATGCGGGAGACCTGAGTTAAATCCTGGGGTTGGGACAATCCCTGGAGAAGGGAAAGGCTACCCACTCCAGTGTTCTGACCTGGAGAATTCCACAGACTGTATAGTCCATGGGGTCGCAAAGAGCTGGACACAACTGAGTGACTTTCACTTTCATATAATGCAGTAATCCCACTCCTGGGCACATATCTGGAAAAGACAAAATCTCTAATTGGAAAAGATGCATGCACCCCAATGTTTATAGAAGCACTATTTACAATAGGCAAGACATAGAAGTAAACTAAGTGTCCATTAACAGATGAATGGATAAAAAAGATATGGTGTGTGTGTGTGTGTGTGTGTGTGTGTGTGTGTATAATGGAATATCACTCGGCCATAAAAAGAACGAATAACGCCATTTGCAGCAACACAGATGGACTGAGAGATTGTCATACTGAGTGAAGAAAGTCAGAGAAGGAGAAATATCTTATGGTGTCCTTTATACGCAGAATCTAAAAAGAAATGATACAAATGAATTTACTTACAAAACAGAAAGAGACGCGCAGACTTAGAGAATGAACTTACGGTTGCTGAGGGGAAGGATGAGGGGGAAGGGACAGATAGAGAGTTTGGGATGAACATGTACACACTGCTATATTTAAAATGGATAACCAACAAGGACATGGGACTCTGTTCAATGTTATGTGGCAGCCTGGATGGGAGGGAAGTTTGGGGGAGAATGGATATATGTATATGTATGGCTGAGTACCTTTGCTGTTCCCCTTAAACTGTCACCACACTGTTAATCAGTTATACCCCAATACAAAATAAAAAGTTTAAATAAATGAACGAAAGATTATACAAATGAGTCTACTTATAAAACAGAAAGAGACTCATGGACATGAAAACAGACTTTTGGTTACCAAAGGGGGAAAGGAGAGGGGGAGGAATAAATTAGGAGTATGTGATTAACAGATATGCACCACTATATAGAAAATAGGGATTTACTGTATAATACAGAGAACAATATCCAAATCTTACATATATATAACTGAATCACTTTGCTGTATACCTGAAATGAACACACTATGTTAAATCAAGTATATTTCAACAAAAAGAAAAAATATTGAAATAAATAAAGCTATTGGTCTTGACAGTAACTGGATCCTGATACTCTTTTGCACTGTGGTGTCATTTCTCCTCGGGCCTCTCAACAGACAGAGACAGGAAATGTATGTATGTAGGTGGTGATGGTTTAGTTACTAAGTCATGTCTAGTTCTTATCACTGCACGAACTGTGGCCCACCAGGCTCCTCTGTCCATGGGATTTCCCAGGCAAGAATACTGAAGTGGGCTGTTATTTCCTTCTCCCAGGGATCAAACCCTGTATTTCTGGCAGTCTCTTGCATTGCAGGTGGGTTCTTTACTGACTGAGCAACTGGGGACACCTATAACACGGTACTCAGTTTGGTGGTGTTAAATGTGTTCACAGTGTGGTGAAACAGATCTCCAGAGCTTTTTCATCCTGCAAAACTGAAACTCTGCACCCATTAGACAATTGTCCATCCCCCTCCCCTCTGCCCCTGGTAATCACCATCACCATTCTACTTCCTGTTTCTATGAACCTCAGTACTTTAGAACCTCGTATAAGTAGAATCATATAATATTTGTCTTTTGTGACCAGCTTATTTCACATAGTATCATGTGCTCAAGGCTCATCTGTGTTGTAGCATGTGACAAGATTTTCTTTTCAAGGCATAGTATCACATATGAAGGAACAATGTTCTACTGTATGTATATATATTTTCTTTTTCCATTTTTCTGTCAATGGACCCTGGGGTTGCCTCCACCTTTTGGCTATTGTGAATAATGCTACTGTTAACACAGGTGTACAGATTTCTCCTGCAGACCCTATTTTCAATTCTTTTGGACAAATACCCAGAAGTGGGCTTGTTGATCACATGGTAGTTCCATTTTTATTTTTTTGAGGAATCCCAGTGCTATTTTCCCCGATGAAATTTCTGATTCCTCTCTTTCTCTTATTTCCATAGCCCATCAGTTACCCAGTGCTGTGAATTTTATTGCTTATTATTATTAGAAAAGTGATGCTTTTATGCCAGGGTGACATGCTCTATCTTTCACACATGCTAATGGACAAAGTTTAGCTGGAACCAGGGTTGAGACTGAGATGAGGTGAGCAAAGAACTCAGAAGCAAAACTTTTAAGAGAGTGGTCAGAAAACTCAGTCATTAGGACAAATAAAACTTCATGTAATATTTTTTTAAAGAAATCAAATTCATTGCCAAAAAATCCATTATGAACAAATGCCAAAATTTCAGATAAAGGAGTACCTTATGGAGTCATACTGGAGCTTGAGGCAAAAGGAAAACCATGTAACACTGATCCTATCTTTACTTGAAATTTCGTGTTAAAATATTGTCTAGCTTTGTAGCCAAGACAAGTTCCTCATTTCCCTCACCCTAGTCCTGGCCCTGACTGGGATACTTGTCAATTGTTTAGGATAATTATCCCAGACTTACTTTTACATTTAGAAAATGCTGAGGACAGTGAGCTGTGTTTTGCTTATTACACCACCTTTGACACTTTTCATG
Source organism: Nanger dama (assembly GCA_917880005.1). Taxonomy (NCBI): domain Eukaryota; kingdom Metazoa; phylum Chordata; class Mammalia; order Artiodactyla; family Bovidae; genus Nanger; species Nanger dama. Next base: position 27,022,028 of record CAKJTW010000022.1, read on the forward strand.
CTCCTCTTTTAAGTATGACTGAAGCATAACCATTGGGAGCTTCCTAAATATTCTTTGTTTTTCATAGCTCTATCTTGTGCATACATTAAGCCTGCTACTTGGAATGCCCTTCTCCCACTTAATAAATTCCTAGTCATTCATCTGAGCCAGCTGAACAATCACCTCCTCTGTGAGCCATCTTTCACATCCCCAGTTTGAATTTACTAATGACTTCCTCCTTCTGCTTATATTATAGCACCAAGCACATTCCATTGTTACTATTTATTTATTGGTGCTTAAGAAGAACAAAATGTTTGTTTTAAATTGATTCCAGGATACCATTAGGGAGAGAATTGTTGTTACATCTTCTTTGAGGACACAAGCCATTTTTACTCAGATATTAAAGGCAGGGTGGCTCCATGATGTTGGAGGATTTGGGGGTAGACACATTTTTTGTCCCAATGGACTGTGAGTTCCCTGAGGGCAGAGACCATGCCTTTTTCACTCTCAGTACTGAGTAGGCATATGGTGGGCCTTCAATAGCATTTGAATGGAACTGGCACTCAGTGTGCTAACACTGTTTATATCAGCCCTAACAACCCCGTTGTTGTTGGTAGATGTTGGTCAATAGAACAAAAGGAATAAAACATTGCTATTAAGAGCTGTTTGAAAGGTAAATCCTTAAGACACAATAAAAACCTAAGAACTATGTGGAAAAATAGCCAAATGTAAACTTAGTGATAGAAATAGTTAGTGGTGAGATATATGAACTCTGCAGCAGAGAAACAGGTCTGAAAGCCAAAGAGATAAGAGGCTGGTTAAGGAGAAGCTGCCAGTCTGTGCTGGCTCCCCCTGATAGTAGCAGAGTTAACTTGAGGTGAAAGGCTTTGAGGGCATAGGAAAGTAACCTCCAGACTGTTACTGCCCTGCTTTCAGTGGAATTCTTAGGATCAGAGCACAGTCCTTGGAGGAAAAAAAAGAAGTTAGAAGGGCTATTTTCCCTCTTTTCTTGAGAAGCCACCAACAAGAAAACGAGGAACGGGACTTCCCTGGTGGTCCAGTGGCTAAGACTCCATGTTCTCAATGCAAAGGGCCTGGGTTCGATCCTTGGTCAGGGAACTAGATCCCACATGCTGCAACTGAAGAGTCTGCATGGCACAACTAAAACCTGGCATAGTCAAATAAAATAAATAAATATTAAAAAAAAAAAAAAGGAAAAAGAGGAAGGAAGGAATGCAACGAGGGAGGAAGGATGGGAGGGAGAAAAAGTTACTGCTGCTGAGTCACTTCAGTCGTGTCCGCCTCTGTGCGACCCCATGGACGGCAGCCCACCAGGCTCCCCTGTCCCTGGGATTCTCCAGGCAAGAACACTGGAGTGGGTTGCCACTTCCTTCTCCAATGCATGAAAGTGAAAAGTGAAAGTGAAGTCGGCTCAGTCGTGTCTGACTCTTAGCGACCTCATGGACTGCAGCCCACCAGGCTCCTCCATCCATGGGATTTTCCAGGCAACAGTACTGGAGTGGGTTGCCATTGCCTTCTCTGTTAGTTAGCTGATTAAAGCTCCTTGCAAATATGCTAATGATAGACCTCTTAGAGGGAAACTAATGGGTACTTCCCTCTAAGACTTTTTATCTATGAAAAACTTTTTAGAAGGATATACCTGGCCAGTCTAGGATGGCTTGTGATAAACACAGCTGGGGCCTATGGATTTATGGGCTCCTTGGAAAGGGACATGCAAACTATGTAGCTATATGAGTAGAAGACTGAGATGTTTCATAACCCAAGTTGTTTCTGTTTTTAGTGATGATAGCATGCATTGCTTAAAGGCATCATGTTAAATCTGGACCAGAGAAAACTTAACGTGGCAAAAAAAAGACCCAGAGAGCAGCTTTCATAGATCACGATCTCTAGGATTTATCTGTATTTCAAAATTATCTGTATTCTTGAAATTATTAGTAACTTTTTTACTGGGCAAGATCTCTAACTCCTATGAATCTGATTTGATAAGCTGACCCTTTGTGTTATTTCATCTTAAATGTCCAACTCATACACAGTTTATATTTTCTTTATTCCTGTTGGTTTTTAGAAATATTGATTTAAGTGAGATAATATTGATGAAGTCCTTAGTGCTTGATATGTAGTAGAGCCCTCAATAGCTATTAGCTTATCCTTTTCTTTCTCCAGAATCTGAGCTTGCCTTATTATGCTGATGGCATTTGAGGGAGAATGGAAAGATGTGACAAATATTAAAGCTCAAGATGAAGGACCTGTTGAATGCTTCTACAGCCTCCCTTCCCTTTTTGGAGGCTTTTCCTTCAGGAGCTCTTCTCTGGTCCAGATGAGAGACCATGGAGCTTAGAGTGAAAGCCATGGTGAAAACAGAAAGATTGATAAAACATTTTGAGGGTGCTGCTCTTGAGGATCCTTAATTGTAGAGTAAAGGAAAGAATCAAAGGTGCCTCCTGGGTGTGTATAGTCAGAAAAAATGATGCATGATTTGATCGTTTAGGCCTGCTGAATGCTTCTCTATTCCTGACTCCTCCTAGACTGGAGGGATGACCTGGACTCTCTCCCTGCTCCCGGCACAGTAGGGGTGGGGCACCGCCAATGCTGCCTTTTGACCCTCTTTCACTATGCATCCATTCAGCTGATTCAGCCAGTATTGATTAAGCACTTTCTGCATAGATAACACTGTCTTAGGTCCTGGAACTATAGCAGTGGGGGACTGACAGCATCAAATATTCAATCTGCTGGGAAAGTCTCTGCTCTGTGGAGTCATTCCGCATGCTTCCCCTGTCCTCTTCCCCAGCTCTCCAGCCTCTCATCTCTGCTGTAAAGGTACCTTTGTGTCATCTGTCTACCCATCCACCTTCCCACCCAATGGCCCCCCACCCTCACCCCCTCCTCACTCCTCACTCCACATGGTGGAGAGCCTTGGCAGTGCTTACGCAAGCACTCGCTGCGATTCCTCCCCCACCTCCAGCTGTGGGCACTGGGCTCTGCTGAGTCTTCCCAATCAGGCCTGGCAAACCAAAGGTCAGTCTCCCTGCAGATGAGGTGGGGTTGGGCTTTCTCCAGTCACAAACTAGGGATGGGCTGAGAGACTGCCAGATGCGTGATACTGGATGCTTGGGGCTGGTGCACTGAGACGACCCAGAGGGATGGTACGGGGAGGGAGGAGGGAGGGGGGTTCAGGATGGGGAACACGTGTATACCTGTGGCGGATTCATGATGACGTACAGCAAAACCAATACAATATTGTAAAGTAATTAGCCTCCAATTAAAATAAATAAATTTATATTAAAAAAAAAAAGAATCACCATGCGTCTACTGCAACCAGTGGTATCTTTCTAAAATGCCTTTAACCCGAGTCTTTAAGAAACCATCCTCCCTCTCATCTCCTGCATCACATCAGAGCAGTGATTGGTACTGACCAGACCTCACCAGCTGTTTGTCCCCTCCCAGACATTTGTTCCTCTCCTCTCCTCATTCTCAGTATGAACAAACCACTTATATTTGCACAAGATTTTACAAGTTAAAATGTGCTTTACCTATGTGGCAAGATCTTTCACTTTTAACCAACCCTGGGGAAACAGGCAGCACAGATGTTGCTGTGTCATCTGAACAGGTCGGCGGCAGAGCCTGTCAGGCTGGTGGTATTTTGACTGTGTCACACTACTCTTTTGCCTAAAGCTTTTTTTTTTTTCTTTTGTTTCTATCAACTTTTGTTTTTTATATTTCAATGCCAAGTTATCAAGTGCATATAAATATAGGGTTTTTTAATATTCATATATTTTCAGTATGATGGGACATATCAAATTACTATAGTAAGTATATTCTATGAATTACCTTATTAAAGTGATATAACATTTTAATTTTAAAATTCTAATATTTTATAGTATGCTAAAAAAATTATACCCTTTGCCTCTCGAACTTCCAATGAGGGATTATATATCAATCTAAAATATTTCATTATCAGTAACTACAGCTTTTCTTTTTTTTTTTTTCCTGAGTATCATTCTATTCAAGAAGGAAGAAGAGAGTGGGATAAACTGAGAGAATTGCATGGAAATATATACGTTACTGGGCTTCCTGGTAGCTCAGCTGGTAAAGAATCCACCTGCAATGCAGGAGACACTGGTTTGATTCCTGGGTCAGAAAGTTCCCCTGGAGAAGAGAAAGGCTACCCACCCACTCCAGTATTCTTGAGCTTCTCAAGTGGCTGAGACAGTAAAGAATCCACCTGCAAAGTGGGAGTCCTGGGTTTGATCCCTGGGTTGGGAAGATCCCCTGGAGAAGGGAAAGGCTACCCACTCCAGTATTCTTGAGCTTCTCAAGTGGCTGAGACAGTAAAGAATCCACCTGCAAAGTGGGAGACCTGGGTTCGATCCCTGGGTTGGGAAGATCCTCTGGAGAAGGGAATGGCTACCCACTCCAGTAGTCTTGCCTGAAGAATCCCAAAGGCTACCCCACGTAGGCTGGTGGGGTACAGTCATTGGGGTCACAAAATGTCGGACGCAAAAGAGTGACTAAGCACAGCACAGCACATATGCATTGCCGTATGTAAAATAGCAACTGAGAATCTGCTGTGTGACTCAAGCAGCTCAACTCAGTGCTCTGTGAAAACCTAGGGGTGGGATGGGGGCGGGAGATGGGAGGGGGTTCAGGAAGGAAGGGACATATGTATACCTGTGGCTGATTTGTGGTGATGTGTGGCAGAGGCCAACATCTTTGATAATTATTAGTTGCTCAAAACCTTTTTAAAGAGCATGTTCTTAGTAATCCCCATATCTCTATTAATATACACATATATGCTGTATGAATATGGAAAATGCCCATAATCTAAATGTAGGTGGTCCAGACTTGCTTTTCTCAAAGATATGCTCCTAGAAACTGATAAAGTGGATTCAAGTTTCCCTTAGCAAAATGTCATCTCTCAGAATTATGCTAACTGATGAACTGGAATGAAAAGAATCACAGATTATAATCAGAGTGTGTTGGAAAAGCACTGCTCTGTCAACTAGAAGCTTCTAAAGAAATTTGACTTACCATTTGAAATGGTAAGAACATGGACTTTTAGAATTAGAAGGAAACTGTGAGGTCATTTAATGCAGCTCATTTACTTTGCAGAGGATGATTTGAGACTCAGGAGGCTGGAGTGAATTCTACAAGGTGATATGGATGAGTCTAGTGTTCTTGCCTGGAGAATCCCAGGGATGGGGGACCCTGGTGGGCTGCCGTCTATAGGGTCATACAGAGTCGGACACGACTGAAGTGACTTAGCAAGAGGAAGGGACTAGACCAGAAAGAAGCTTCTGGTTCCTGCCTGGTGCTCTTTCCACCCACTCTACTCACCTCCCTTTTAAGAACCCTAATTCCATGCACACCGAGTATTCCAAGAACCCCAGTGTGTGAGGAGAGGAGTCTTTTATTATCTCATTCAACTCTCGGTTCTTTTTCAGAACTTGAGATGTAATTATGTACAGAGGTTGTAAGTGAACAGCTTGAGTTTTGATAAATGTATATACCTTAAAAAACATATCTAGGAGTGGAACTGATGAACAATAGGATAAATGTTTTTTTTGTTTTTTTTTTTTTCAAAAAAACAGCCAAACAGGTTTTCAGAGTGGCTGTATTGTGTAACATCCTACAGGCAATTTATGAGGGTCTCAGTTTGTCCATATCCTCAGCAACACTTGTATGCTCAGTCTCAGATTTTAACAGTTCTAGTGGATGTGAGGTACTGTCTCATTATGGTTTTAATTTATATTTCCCTGATGATTAATGATGCTGTGCATTTTCTATGACCAGTGTATTACTAAGGGAACCTGTGCTGTGACTAGCTGTTCAGTCGTGTTTGAATCTTTGGACTGTGGCCCACCAGGCTGCTCTATCCACGGGGATTCTCCAGGCAAGAATACTAGCATGGGCTGCCATTCCCTTCTCCAAGAGGTCTTCCCCACCCAGGGATTGAACCAGGGTCTCCCACATTGCAGGTAGATTCTTTACCATTTGCACCACCAGGGAAGCCCAAGGGTACCTAGGATACATTATAAATTCAACCAAGTGAATAAATAAGCTAAAGAGTGATGATTTTGTTAATTTTCTTAAAATTAAGTACTTCTGCAGGAGAATTCGGATATTCTGGTTTTCTTTCATGAATCTCCAGGCAACATTTAACTGATAATTTATTTTCTTTCAATGAATCTACTGTCTTAGTTTTTTAATTGGTGCCCTAACAAATTGCTACAAACATGGTGGCTTTAAACAGATTTACTTTATAATTCTGGAGGTTAAAAGTCCAGAATGGGTCTCACTAGGCTAAAATCAAGATAGCAGCAGGACTATACTCCTGCGGGTTTCTAGAGGTTGCCCGATTTCCTTGGCTAGTGGCCCCTCCCACCTTCAAAGCAGCAATGGCAGGCTGAGCCTTTCTCACATCACATCATTCTGACTCTGCTCCTACGGTCACATCTCCTCCTCTGACCCTGACCCTGCCACTTCCCAATTTTATTAATAAGGGTCTTATGTTGACATTGGGCCCACCTGGGTAATCCAGGAAATCTTCTCACTCAACGTCACATCTGCAAAGTCCCTCTCATCATGTAAGGTAACATATTTATGGTTTCTGAGGATTAGGATATAGACAATTTGGGGGGGCATTATTATTCCGTGAACTGCACTTACTTGGCAAGGTTGTTGGGAGAATTAAAAGTAAAGATATATAAAATATAGGGGTCATGGAGACTGTTCAGTGATGAAAGCTGATGTTAAAAGACATGCAAACACGAAAAGATGCTCAGTATCACTAATTTTTTGAGAAATGCAAATTAAAACTACAATGAGTCATGTTGATATACGGCAAAACCAATACAATATTGTAAAGTAATTAGCCTCCAATTAAAATAAATAAATTTATATTAAAAAATAAAAATAGAAAAAACAAAACTCCAATGAGGTAGTACCTTACACCAGTCAGAATGCCCATCATTAAGTCTACAAATAATACACGCTGGAGAGGGTGTGGAGAAAAAGGATCCCTTTCATACACTGTTGGCAGGAATCTAAATTAGTGTAGCCGCAGTATGGAAGCTCCTTAAAACATTAAACCTAGAATTACTATATGATCCAGCATTCCCACTCCTGGGATTCAGAGAAAACTCGAATATATTATTAGAAAACGCTCATATATTCAGAGAAAACTCTAATTCAAAAGGATATATGCACCCCAGTGTTCATAGCAGCACTGTTTACCGCAGCCAAGAAACGGAAGCAGCCTAAACGTCCACTGACAGATGAACGGGTAAAAAAGCTGTGGTACATACATACCATAGAATATTACTCTGCCATAAAAAGAATGAAATAATGCCATTTGCAGCAACATGGATGAACCTAGAGACTATCATATTAAGTGGAGTAAGTCAAAGAAAAAAAAACATATGATGTTACTTATATGTGAAGTCTTAAAAATTATACAAATGAGCTTATTTACAAAACACAAATAGACATAGAAAACAAATTTATGTTACCAAAGAGCATACAGGGAGTGGGGTGATAAATTGTGTGTTTGAGATTTACATATACACACTACTATACATAAAATAGATAACCAAAGAAGATACCTTGTAATATTCAATATCTTGTAATAACCTATAATGGAAAAGAATCTGAAAAAGTATATACATATATATTTATAACTGAATCACTTTGCTATACTCCTGAAGCTAATACAACATTGTAAATTATACTTCAATTTTTAAAAAAAAATTCGAAAAAAAGAAAAAGTTATAATTTTAAATTTAAAAAATACAAGTCTAGCACACAAGGTCTAAAGTTCAACAATATCTGTGCCCTTTCAGTTTCTCCTTGGAAGGATTTAGAGAAGAGTGGTCTCTTGAATCTTATTCTTTTGCCAGTCTATTCTGTACTCTGTTTACGGCAGTAAGGTAACCTTGGCCAGAGAAAAGAGGTACAGATGGGTGGTTAGCAGTGGTCTAGAGGAAGGAGAGAAAAATGATGATGCTAGCTTACTTTGGGGATGATAAAGAGCATTCAAGGATATGACAAGCATTCATGGGTTACAAAGTGTTTTCCCACGTCAGAGTCTGGGAGCAGAACTGACCATGATAATAGCAACAAAACAGCATTTCTCTGGCTTAAACTCAGCCTGCAGCATTGCAGGACCCCTAACACTCACGCCCAGCCCCACAAGAACCTTCTGGTTCCAGCCGAGACCCAGGGCAACATACCCCTGCTGCAGGTGGGTTCCTAATTGCTGCTCCCCAGCAGTGGACCCCACCTGTATCCCCAACACATGGAACCTTCCTTCGCCCTCTGCTGTTGTGCTGGCAGCCTCAGAGAAGCCTGGGCCACCAGGGCCAAGTCCAGAGCCAGGCCACCGTCAGGCCCACGCACACCTAAACTCCAGACCGCCACGTCTATCTGTTCCGGGTCTCAGGGCTGGAGCACACTTTTACTGCCACCACCCACGTGCCAGTTCCGCAGGACTGTGTGGCTTTGTTTTCCACTGAAGTCACCACGCCTCGCTATGGTCCCTTCCTCCACTTCCTCCCACCACACGGTGAGCGGCTCCAGGACACCGTTCTGGCCCTTGCTGTTTATGCGCACGTCTATTGCAACAGCATTCCAGCAGATGGCAGTCTAGAGACCGGAGGAAGGAGTGCTTTTGCTGCTGCTGCTGCTAAGTCGCTTCAGTCGTGCGACCCCATAGACGGCAGCCCACTAGGTTCCTCTGTCCCTGGGATTCTCCAGGCAAGAACACTGGAGTGGGTTGCCATTTCCTTCTCCAAGTAATTCACAAAAAGCTGCCCTAAAGACTAGCACTGAGGTTCAAGAGGGAGGGGACATATGTACACCTATGGCTAATTCATGTTGATGTATGGCAGAAATCAAACCAATGTTGTAAAGCAATCATCAGTCAATTAAAAAAAAAAAATATATATATATATATATATATAAGACCAGCAGCAGCGTCCCTGCCATGGTGGGATCTTGAGACTTTAATATCCCTCTCCTGGTACATGTGAGGTGGATTCAACCCTGTGCTCTCAACTTCAGATACCATCCTCAGCACAAAAGAAAAGAGAGAGTAAATGCTAGCCTCAATCAGCACAGAGATGCTCAGTATGACCCCCACCCAGGCAAAAGCAGAGAAGTGCCCCTGTTGAGCTGCCCAGCAGGGGTGGAGAGATGGTGGGTTTGGGTAGTACCATCCCATCCCTCCTTTCGATCCCTGGCACCTTTTCTGGAGAAAGTGTCTCTACCTGGAATGCAGGAAGGATGAAGACTCCCACTCTCCCTTTCTAAAGGTACTACCCTTCTGAAGGGTTGGTTTCATTTTCCCAGGTAGTAGATGTTTCTCCTTTTCTGGCTCAATGACTCCTTGAGGCATTGCAAACAAGGGGGTGCCTATACAATCCTTGATGAGTGACATACAAGTTTCCACCAGTGGCCCTGAATGCACTCAGACTAGAATGGTAAGGCATGAGCAAGCTCAGGCTGCCTGTTCTTATAAAATGAGTCACACCGAGAAGAGAGTGTGAAATATTCAACAGCACAGCCTGGAACACTCTGATGGTTTACATACCAGTCCCTCCTTGCCCCGGGAAGCAGGGGATGTGCAGTATGGTATGGCTGGAAGTCACAGAGCCTGGGGCATCGAGGGAAGAGCCAGAGTGTAGCTACAGAGAACAAGCTGTCAGTCACCTATTATATTAATTAGTAGCTTTATGGATCCGTGGAAGGGGTGCCTCTAGAGAAAGAGATGATTTCTGTGAAGGACCAGTCTGTGTAGGGAATGAGCTAGTTAGCGACTGACAAAGAAGTTAACGGTGAAATTAGTGGAAAAACGAATGAGAAACTGGCCATGAGCGGGAGCTCCGCAGCACCAGCAAAGGGATCCCTGCGACGGAAGATCCTTCCAGACCTTCTCTGACCTTTCTTCCCAGGGCTGTGAGGAGACAACATGTGCACTTGTGCACACACGGGCACGCACACACACGCTCAGTGGAAGTGGGGCTCTTAGGAGATTCTGTACATCATCGCCAGCAGTTTTAGGAAGACGCCTGTGTTCTCTGTTTCTTAACTTTTTCTCTGAAATGGAGCAAGTCTCGGCTATCCCATTGCTTTCCAACCTCTGCTTTCTGGAAAGATTAACAACTATAACAATGTTATAGAGAAGAAGCTGTTTGTCATTAAGTCATGTCCAACTCTTGCAACCCTATGGATGGTAGCCTGCCAGCCTCCTCTGTCCATGGGATTCTCCAGGAAAGAATACTAGAGTGAGTTGCCATTTCCTTCTTCAGGGGATCTTCCCAACCCAGGAATGAAAGCCGGGTCTCCTGCATTGCAGGCAGATACTTTACCAACTGAGATACCAGGGAAACCCACAGGGAAGAGTAGAAGGATTTAATTATTTACAGAGTTCTTTGCCATCACGTTCATTTGTTTTTCTCCACAGCACCCTGGTACTGATGGCTTCAGATGGGATAATGTATAGGAAAGAGTTTAAAGTAAGACAGTCAGAGGCTATTATTATATCATTATGACTATTATATCATTATGACTATTATTAAATGATATAATAATAGCTTCTGACTGTCTTACTTTAAACTCTTTCCTATACATTATCCCATCTGAAGCCATCAATACCAGGGTGCTGTGGAGAAAACAAATGAACGTGATGGCAAAGAACTCTGTAAATAATTAAATATCAATCTTTCATCCTGGCAGTGTGCTAAAGGAAAATAGCCTTGGGCAATTTTCAGGGCTTTCTCCATAAATAAGCCACTATAAAATCTGTTAACATCAGTCCTGTTTTTAAATTGTTGTTCTGTCTTTTAAAAATGTTGCTGTGCTAAACTGTAAGGAGCAGAGCCAGGGTTTCAAAGCAAGTGGCTTGAGAGGGCTTAGAACAGTCTCCTTACGCAGGAACAAAGAGTACAGCAATCACATTTAATTGCACCAACCCCTCACAAAGTCATTGTATGACATTGGCTTTTCCCCGACCTTTTAGTCAGTTTGCAGAGTCATGCTTCTCCTGGGGAGACCTTCCTCCCGCCCCCGCCAACCTCATGCCATCTCAAACTCCCTGGCAGGAAACTTTACCCAAGAGGTTTTTTCCCTATCCTTTTAACAACAGGCATAATTAGCACATAATGTAAAACATAAAAAGGCACCTACATTTTGACTTGTTTTCCAAAAGAAAGAAGCTAGGTATAGTAGTTAATTTTGTTGCTTGCCTTCTGTCTATGAGCTAATAATACCTTACAAATTTGCAGGCTAGTGGTAGTAGATTGTACTTTTTGTCACTTTGATGTCTAGCTTATTTGATCATGCTTTAAAAAAAAAAACAACTAATGTTTCTGTCTCCACCCCCAAGAAATGTCAAATCTTTTGGTAGGAAATAGGCAAAGCCTTGAGTCTGAGCTGAAAGAAAAGGATTCCCTCTATGCCAACTCCAAGACCCATAGATCAGGGTGGAGGGATGATTCCTCAAGACATCTGGGGATAAAGCCACCTTGGCTCTAAGGGGTGTCTTGGAGAAAATTACTTCCTTTCTGCATGCTTACAGACAAAGAGCTATGCCACCAAAGGGTTATAGTGCTGGCCTGGGACCCGCAGAGTAAGCCAAGGGACAGAGATTTCCTTCTTAGAGTGACTCAGAACTCAAGGCATGATGGCAAACCCGTGATGGAGAGTATATCATTGACTTCAAGTCATCAAAACCTCTTACTTGGGTGGCCAGAGGTCCTGTCTGATGGGTGATGGGTGCTATAAAGAGAATTAAAGCAGGGGGGTGGATAGGGGGAAATGCCATCTTAAATGTATGAGCCAAAAGCAGGAGCTGGATAGAGGGAAATGCCATATTAGATATATGAGCCAGGCCATGAAGGGAGAAGAGAATTCTCAGCAGGAGTGACTAGTGAAAGTCTCCATGATGGTTCCTGGAACTGTTAGGAAACCACTTTGACTAGAGTGAAGTGAGTGGATTAAAGAGTCGTGGAGGATAAAGTAGGAAAAATAACCAGAAGCCAGGCAGGTAAGATCTAGACTAGCCATGGTAAGACATCTGGATGTCATTTTCAGTGAAATAGATGCCATTGAAGTGTTTTAAGCAGGGGAGCAACCTGATCTGATTAATTTTGTTAAAAGTTCCCTCTGCCAGCCACAGATTGTATGTGAAGAGTGGATTAAATGTGCAGTTGAGAAAGTCATTTCCTAGGCAGGTTGATATGACCAGCCTAGATAGTACATTTGAAAGCAGAGACATTACTTTGCCGACTAAGGTCCATCTAGTCAGGGCTATGGTTTTTCCAGTGGTCATGTATGGATGTGAGAGTTGGACTGTGAAGAAGGCTGAGCACCGAAGAATTGATGCTTTTGAACTGTGGTGTTGGAGAAGACTCTTGAGAGTCCCTTGGACTGCAAGGAGATCCAACCAGTCCATTCTGAAGGAGATCAGCCCTGGGATTTCTCTGGAAGGAATGATGCTAAAGCTGAAACTCCAGTACTTTGGCCACCTCATGCGAAGAGTTGACTCACTGGAAAAGACTCTGATGCTGGGAGGGATTGGGGGCAGGAGGAGAAGGGGACGACCGAGGATGAGATGGCTGGATGGCATCACAGACTCGATGGATGTGAGTCTGAGTGAACTCCGAGAGATGGTAATGAACAGGGAGGCCTGGTGTGCTGTAGTTCATGGGGTCACAAAGAGTCGGACACGACTGAGCGACTGAACTGAACTGAGGCAGGTTGATAAGAAGTCTGGGGTCCCCAAGGAGAAGAAAGGAGTCTGGGGCTCTCAAAGCAGAGATAGGGGTCTGGAATTCTCAAGGAGCAGGAAAGGACAAATATCTTTTTTTTTCCTCTACATTCCTTAGTCTTAGTCACATAAAACATTTTTTTCTTTAAGCCCAGAACTGATGATTACACAACAAGCAACTCAGTTTAAACTCTGTACTAAGGATTATATAACAGCAATGTATCTTGCTTAAGGACAGTTTCTCCTTCCTGAAAACTTTCTGGCTAATCCTATTATCTTAAAATGTAATTTATGGGAGCGGGTCTAGTCAGATATTCACAACCTTGAGATATTCTTTTGACTTATTGTAATAACTAATTTAAAAAGTATATATCTCCCTTGCTTAGACTAGCGAAGGGGCACTCTCCATCCCCCTTCTGATGTCTATGTCAGGAACTTTCTGTCCCTTTCCATACTTTAATAAAATTCTGCTACACCAAAGCTCTTGAGTGATCGAGCATGGTCCCTGAAGCTAAGTCGTCTTCTTCAGAGATCACGAATCCGACACCATTCACCATAAGCTATTGGTGTGCTGGGCAAGGTCAGAGTAGGGGGCCAGTGAAATGGTAGTGATGTGAGTTGTAGAAGTGTGATAGTGAAGATGGTGAGAAAGGATCTGCTCAAGATACATTTTGAAGGTAAAGCCAAAAGAAGTTGGATTGGATTTGATGATGAAATCTGGGAGAGGAGAGTCTTAAGATATACTCTAGTATTTGGCTTGAGTGACTGGCCAACAGAGACACTATGGATGAAATGGGCAAGACTGGAGAAGCAGGTTTTGGAGGGAAAGTAAAAGTTAGATTGTTGGTATGTCAAGCTTGAGACCCTTGTCAGATGATGGAGAGGAGGTGTCAAACAGCAGCTGGACAGGGAGGCTGGAGTTGAGGGGAGAGGTCAGGGAGTCGATGTTAATCTGAGAGTCATGGTGTAGAGATGGTATCCAAAGCCACAGGGCTGGAATGAGATCCCCAAGGGAGTGGGCATGACCAAGGAAGACGTCCAAACCTAGCCCTGGAGAACAATCCAGTGACAGACCTTGGAGGTGAGGATTCAGCTGAGACCAAGAAGGAGAAGGCAGGGAGGTAAGTCAGAAGAGAGCACCGAGATGAGAGGGTTTCAGCTGAACTAGGTTGAATCAACCATGGCAATGACAGTCAAGGTGGATGAAGACGGCGGATCAACTGGCCGTTAAAACTGGTGACATGGAAAAAGGATGTTTGCCAGGGGACAGGATGGGACTAAAGACTGATTAGAAAGGAAACAGGAGAAGCAGAGACGGTCAGTACAGTCAATTGATGAATTTTTCTGTGAATGGAAACAGAGAAATCAGGCAGAAACTGGAGGTGATGTGGGGTCCAAGGAGGATTTTTTTTTTTTAAATGGGAGCTATTGAAGCATGTTTATTTGCTAGTGGCAATGGTTCAGTAGAAAAGAAAAGAAAAATGCACAGAGGTCCAAACTAATCCCCCCCACCCCAAACAGTCCAGTTTCTCAAAGCTTTTATATTCCAGAATGTGTGCTCCCCATTCTTGCCCACCTGCTTCATAAAGTCTGTAATATAAATCGGAAAAGATCCCAGCTTTACAGCACGTAGATGACAACAGCAAGCAATATATGTACTCGCATATCCAAGTTTCTCTTGTAAATTATTACCGTATTATATCATGATGTTTTGCAACAGTATTTTACATTTAAGTTTTGTGTCCGTTCTTCAACCCGTTATTTTTTTCAACCCGTTATTAAAAAACGAAAACACCGCTAAAACAACAGGAAAATCACAAAGCCGTGGGATCTCAAGAGTAGGACACAGCTGAGTGACTAACACTAACTGGTGACTTGGCTTTCAATAGCGACACCTAGTGGCGATAAGTAGCACCAGCTGAAAAGAATTTAAGTCCTGACTGAGCCAAGTTTCCATTTTTTTCTTCCTCAGGTGACAGCAACTAGATTGACATTTTCTATTGAATAAACATCCCTACAAGGCCTTAGAGTCATCTGAGGGTGGAAGTTCCCAGAGAAGGCAAAAAGTCATTTTCCTGTTGGGCAGGATGGGGGCTCAGAATCATAATTTTAGTAAAAAGGATAAATTATTTATTCATCCTCTGAGCGTAAATCCTCTTTGGGTAATTTAGGGTGCTGGGTTCTCCCCTGATCTGAATTTTTTGAAGGGCAGCTTGAGCAGTTACAAACAATTCTCTTGCCATATAAACTGGGAGGAGGACCAGAAGGAACTCTAGCTAACAGAGGGTCTCACCTTATGACTTTGAACTGCAGAATAAAGGCCACAGTAGGTGTCCACATCCAATGAATGTTGGTTAATTCTTAATGTATAACCTCTCCCAAGACCCCTAATGGAGCACAACACTCAGTTTTAAATATAACTTTAAATTTCATCTTTTCTGCCAATAGCTGATGCTACAAAGGTCCTCAAGAATCTGCAGTTCTCCAGATGGGCCAACTCACACAGTCCCATCAGTGTCGCAACACATCGTCTTCTCAGTCCTTATTTTAAATAATGAAAAGGATAAACCGTGCAAATAGATGGAAACAAAATGATAAAGGGAGAAAGGCACACAGCTGAAAAAAATGTTTCTACACTGAAGTATTAACCATAATAATATCATGAAAGGTTATCACACATATGGAAATATTACAGGGATTAGAAGACAACTAAAATTCACGGGTTGGACTTGCAAATCAACATCCCAGTTGCATTCTGAGGCAAATAAAACATGAAGCACAGTGCTGGAAACCCTCTAAAGTTGCAGTACTTTGGTTTTCAAGTTCTTTGTGAAAACTGAATTCTTCCCATCTTATTCTAAGCTGGTGCATATTTTTGTATTAGCTTGACTCTTGGCTTTGTTTACTGTGTAGGGGAAATTTTATGCTTGGTTGGAAACTGTGCATTGTTAATACTCTAGAGGATGCCCCTCTGGGGGTTACCAGATTCTGATTCTATGGGAGTTGTTTTGTAACTCTGTAAATTGTAGGTTATTGATGGCAATGCAAGATAATTCTTGTCTGAAGAAAAGTGAAAGCATTAGTCGCTCAGTCATGTTCAGTTCTTTGCAACTCTACGGACTGTAACCTGCCAGGCTCCTCTGTCCATGGAATTCTCCAGGCAAGAATACTAGAGTGCGTAGCCATTCCTGTCTCCAGGGGATCTTCCCAACCAAGGGATAGAAACTGTCTCCTGCATTGCAGGTGGATTCTTTACCATCTGAGCCATCAGGGAAGCCCAATTATTACTATAGACATGCAATTCTGTCCTGTCTGGTGGAGGTTTAATTGACCACCTTCTCCCTCCATGAAACGGGCCAATTTTGCCTCTGTTTTGTACATTCATTTCAACATTCCTGATCTAGAAATATATTTTCAACTTCTCCCTTAAACTGTCAGCTCCTCACCAGTTTCCTCGTTAGTAAAATCTTGAGCACATTTCACTTTTCTTTTTGTATTTATGTCATACTTTGATCATGACTCTTGCTCATGAATTATATTCCACAAATATATAGTAGGGATTGCAAGTTCTATAAAGGTTGTGCAATAGTATAGGAAAATGTTTATGATAATGAAATAAGAGGATAGGTGCTTTTCTTTTCAAAATGCTCTTTCCCAGTTAAACCCCCAAATGAGAAAGATTAAAATTTGCAACAAGTAAGTGAGTGCTTCATAACATCTTTTCAGCTTAAGTTCTTTAGAAGTCTTCTTTTCCCTGTGAGATATTGTATACCAAAGAACGAACTCAAAAGTTAAGAAGGAGTATGCACATACTCTGTGCTTTACACTGTCCTTGGTGCTGTGATGAATGCATAAGTATAAGATGGGGTCTTTGGCCCAAATAAGTTTAATATGGAAAACTATTACCTCAAAGGTGGCTTCTCCAGATCTGAGTAACAAGGAATGATTTCCCTGTGGAGAAAAGGTGTCAGAATTTCAGAGTCCCCATTTTGCCCATCTACTTCCCTGATTCATCTTCCCCTATCAGAGATTCCCAGCTTCACCCCACATAGACTTGAAGAAGGGGACCTCCCTGATCTGTCTCTAATGCTCTGTCACAATCATGGATGTGATTTGTTCCTTTAATTCCTGATAAGCCTAGTGAGATCTAGCTGTAACAAACACAGACACAAATATACAACTAGATTGGACATAAAAGTATAAAATTAGCCAAGAGTACACAATACCACTGTTATCTCTTACACCAATTGCAAGTTTGGGGGCTCCCAAGACTACCATCAGTTCCACCAGGATGTATAGAACTCACCGAACACTGTGATAGTCACTGTGATAGTTTGTTTGTTTTTTAAAATAAAAAAAAAGGATAGACATTTAAATCAGCAAAGAAAAGAGACAGGAGGCAGAGGCCAGAAAAATTGTTCTCTCTCAGCAGAGCTGTGGACAGTGCTAACTTTCCTGGCAACTATGTGCGAAAATACGCAAGGAGGGTTGACAACATGCCAGCCAGGGGAGCTCACGGAGCCTTGAAGTCCACGGTTATTACTGGGACTCAGTCACATGAATGTAGCTGACTGCCCAAGTGGCTGACCTTTAGTCGCCAGCCTCTCCGGAGGTGTAACAGACACTGCATGGCCTGGAGCCCTCACCAGAAATCACGGTGTTAAGACTATCTGATGTGATCCAAGACTCTCAGGGAAACAGAAACCCTCTCATCAAGCAGCATATTCCCAGAACCTAGAAATCGGGAGCTCAGGGCAAAGGCCAGACCTCTGTGGGTCAGGTTAGCTCTCTTCATGTACACAGGCAGAAGCTCATCGTCCTTCACCGAGCAGGAACTCTTCTGAGCTGTTAATAGGAAAATGAGTCCAGACAGAGACACAAATCCCCTTCTATCACCACTAAAGCTTGACTTGTCCTTCTAGGCAGGAGCCTAAAGTTCTACCTCCTCCCGAGAAGGCCCACCCCCCCGTAGTGGAGATTTGATTCACTGCCTTGAATGCACTACTCTAAGAATTCATCAGAAGAGTGCATATGACATTGCTCCCATGTTCACTGAAAGAGAACATGCACATGAGAAGAAAGCACATTTTGTTCGGCGTACGATGGGGACCAAGAGTACCTGTGACTGTGGGTCCGTGGCTCCCACCCCTAAAGAAACCCTTCCTCTGCTTCTGTTCATGCCACCTTGTCCTAGCACCCATCCCTCTGTTTGTTGGGCTTACAAAGGTTCAGACTGTTGAACAGCATTTCCACACAGAATGAATGGCCTGAGCTGAGTCACTGCAGTGAACTCAGTGCCCAGGGTGACTCTGGCATGGAAAACACAGGCCAAGAAGTGACCAGCATTTTCTTTGGTGTGAGGCCTGAGGCCCTGCACTTGTGACCCCAAGAACTGCTATAACCTTTCTGATGTTACCAGGATCTTAGAGAATCTGCCTACTCTCTGTTTATTATTCATCACCTTTTTCATGGGGGCTTTGCTTGTACAGTCCATCAAGACTTAACATTTTTTTAATATTTAAAAAAATTACTAAATAGTAATTATAATTAAAGGTAACTGCTAATTAATAGGGCTTCCCTGGTGGCTCAGAGGTTAAAGCATCTGCCTGCAATGCAGGAGACCTGGGTTTGATCCCTGAGTTGGGAAGATCCTCTGGAGAAGGAAATGGCAACCCACTCCAGTATTCTTGCCTGGAGACTCCCATGCTAATTAATAATTTATAGTTAAATATAAAATTTTAAAGTTAAATTGATCATAAAAGGTAAGATTTTCTCATTTTAAGTGAAACAACCCAAATATATAAAAACATATATTAATCTCCAGTTTTCTCCATTTTTACACCTGGGGTAATCAAAGTTAATAGTTGATATATAACCTTATGAATATGTGAAAATATGTATAGGTTATTTTGTGGTTTGATGTTTACAAATGTAGGCTTGTAGCATACATGCTGCTCAGCAATTTGCTTTTTCACATAATAATATATATCTCCAGGTCAATGGATATATTTGTTAGGATATAAGCTTGGCTACTATATCAAAGATTTATAAAATACTGAAACTTAAGTGAGAGAGAAGTTTCTATATCAGGGATGGTTATTTTTATGTTTCAGCTTGACTGGGCTAAGGGATACCCAGATAGCTGGTAAAACATTATTTCTGGACATGTCTCTGAGAGTATTTCCAGGAAAGATCAGCACCACCAAAGGGTGAACTGAGTAAAACAGATGGCCATCCCCAGTGTGGGTGGGCATCGCCCCGTCTGTTGGAGCCCAAATGCTCACAGTCTCCACTCCTGCTGGAGTGCCTGCCCTCTCCCAGCCTGCACCTACAGCCCCATGGGGAGTCTCTAGGATAAACTGACAGAGAAGGAGAAAGCTTAGGCCTGGCTTACAGCTCTCTGCACGATATGCAGGTACACCCCAAAGTGAGTGGCCTTTCTGGGGCGTCCCTGAGGGACAGTGATGAAGGAAAGTGCCCTCAGTGTGCAGAATTTCAGACAGGGCACCTAGCTGTTCACCTTGCTTAGAAAGAAAAATGGCCAGACATGGGCTGTGGCCAATGGCTCGGCAGGATGGTCAGGGACTAGTCAACTTCAAGCTACAGCAATAGGTATTATCTAAAGCAGAGGGAAAGGACTGAAAAAAACACCCATACCCCCAAAACAGAGACTCAGGAACCTGTGAGGCCCCATCAAAAGGCTGGACGTACATGCAACTGGAATTCCAAGAGAAAAGGAGGAGAAAACAACACAGAAAAAATTTTGAAAAATAAATGGCTAAAAACTTCACAGACTTGGTGAAAGACATAAATTTAGAGATTAATTCAATAAGCTTAGCCAACCCAAAGCAGGATAAAAATTTTAAAGCTGCCTAAACACTTCATAATCAAATTCCCCAAAGAGGAAGGAGAAAGTGAGGAAGAGGGAGGGGGCAGGGGATGAGGGAAGAAGGAGGAGGAGAAAGGGAGGGAAATAAAGATAGAAATTTTTAAAGCAGTTATAGATAAATGGCACATGACATTGTGGGAATCATCATGAAATTCTCGTTAGAAACCACAAAGATATTCTCATCAGAAAACATAGACAACGAAACAATATATTTAAAATGATGAAAGAAAAAAAAAACTGACTACCTAGAATTTTATATCCTGAAAAAAAGTCCAGAATGAAAGTGAAATAAAAAAACATTCTCAGAAGAACAAAACTAATGGAATTTGCCTCTTGCAAGCCTGCTTTGAAAGAAATGTCAAAGGAAG
The DNA here is from genome assembly GCA_917880005.1 of Nanger dama. Lineage (NCBI taxonomy): Eukaryota > Metazoa > Chordata > Mammalia > Artiodactyla > Bovidae > Nanger > Nanger dama. Next base: position 27,042,048 of record CAKJTW010000022.1, read on the forward strand.
TCCTTCAGGCTGAAGGGGAAATATACCAGAAGGAAATCTGTGTCTATGGAGTGAAGGAAAAGCAATAGGTGATAACTGTTAATATAAAATATATGTAAATATGAAATATTTTCCCCTCCTGAGTTCTTTAAAACACTAAATAAACTAATAAATCCATTTTAAATATGAATATATACACAGGTTAAAAGCAAAGGGTGGATGAAGAGATACCATGAAAAGCACTGTAGATTTCAGAACAAGGAATACTACCAAGAATAGAAATGATGTTACATAATGCTGAAAGGTTAATTGACAGAATCATAATTGTGTATTTGTGCTTCAAATTGTGTGAAGCAAAGACTGCTGGAATTGCAAGAAGAAAGAGACAAATCTACAACTATAATTGATTTCAACGCTCCTTTCAATCATTGTTAGAATAAGTAGACAGAAACTGATTAAAAAAAAAAAAAGAAAGACCTAAAAGACACTATCAACCAGCTGACCCTAATTTTCATGTGTAGAACTCTACCCCAACCCCAGCAGTACACACGTTCTTTCCAAGTGCACAGGAAACATTCACCAGGGTGAAACACTTTCTGCACAAATAGCAACACATTTAAAAGAACTGAAATCATGCAAAGCATGCTCCCGAACCATAATGGAACTAAACTAAAAATCAGTAACAGAAAGCTAGGTTGAAATCCTAGCTTTCTGTTGATAGGTTGATTATGCCAAAGCCTTTGACTGTGTAGATCACAACAAACTGTGGAAAATTCTTTAAGAGGTGGGAATACCAGACCACCTGACCTGTCTCCTGAGAAATCTGTATTCAGGTCAAGAAGCAACTGTTAGAACAAGACATGGAAGAACAGACTGGTTCCAAATCAGGTAAGGAGTACGTCAAGGCTGTATATTGTCACCCTGCTCATTTAACTTATATGCAGAGTACATCATGTTAAATCTTGGGCTGGATGAAGCACAAGCTGGAATCAAGATTGCCAGGAGAACTATCAATAACCTCAGATATGCAGATGATACCACCCTCATGGCAGACAATGAAGAAGAACTAAAGAGCCTTTTGTTGAAAGTGAAAGAGGAGAGTAAAAAAGCTGGCTTAAAACTCAACATTCAAAAAACGAAGATCATGGCATCTGGTTCCATCACCTCATGGCAAATAGATGGGGAAACAGCATTAACAGTGACAGACTTTACTCTGGGGGGCTCCAAAATCAATGGCACCCCACTCCAGTACTCTTGCCTGGAAAATCCCATGGATGGAGGAGCCTGGTAAGCTGCAGTCCATGGGGTTGGTAGGAGTTGAACACGACTGAGCAACTTCACTTTCACTTTTCACTTTCATGCATTGGAGAAGGAAATGGCAACCCACTCCAGTGTTCTTGCCTGGAGAATCCCAGGGACGGGGGAGCCTGGTGGGCTGCTGTCTATGGGGTCGCACAGAGTCGGACATGACTGAAGCGACTTAGCAGCAAAATCACTGCAGATGGTGACAGCAGCCATGAAATTAAAAGACACTTACTCCTTGGAAGAAAAGCTATGACAGTGTATTATAAAGCAGAGACATTACTTTGCGAACAAAGGTCCATCTAGTCAAAGCTATGGTTTTTCCAGTAGTCATATATGGATGTGAGAGTTGGACTGTGAAGAAGGCTGAGCGCCGAAGAATTGATGCTTTTGAACTGTGGTGTTGGAGAAGACTCTTGAGAGTCCCTTGAACAGTAAGGAGATCCAACCAGTCCATCCTAAAGGAGATCAGTCCTGAATATTCATTGGAAGGACTGATGCTGAAGCTGAAACTCCAATACTTTGGCTACCTGATGTGAAAAACTGACTCCTTGGAAAAGACCCTGATGCTGAGAAAGATTGAAGGCAGGAAGAGAAGGGGATGACAGAAGATGAGATGGTTGGATGGCATCACTGACTCAATGGACATGAGTTTGAGCAAGCTCCAAGAGCTGGTGATGGACAGGAAAGCCTGGCGTGCTGCAGTCCATGGAGTTGCAAAGAGTCAGATATGACTGAGTGACTAAACTGAACTGAGGTTGAAATCCAAATATTTGTTAATTCAAATTTAATAAGTATTGCCTGAGTGTTTCCCAAAAGGTTTTAGCAAAGCAAAGTCCTATGTGTAAGAGTGTTTCCTGGAGACAACTTCTTTCTTCAGAGGTGGTCTGGAGGACAAATGAGATTCATGAATGATCTCTTTGGTACAAAGACCTTAGAAAGGAAGTATTAATATATATACACAATAAAAACAGCATGGGATTTGGAGCTAACCAGTTGTGTGACATTAAGGAAAATACTCAACCTCTGTAAGTTTCACTACTCCTTACCTGTAGCCAAGCTGCTACAGCTGCTAAGTCACTTCAATCGTGTCTGACTCTGTGCGACCCCATAGACCGCAGCCCAGCAGGCTCCCCTGTCCCTGGGATTCTCCAGACAAGAACACTGGAGTGGGTTGCCATTTCCTTCTCCAATGCATGAAAGTGAAAAGTAAAAGTGAAGTCACTCAGTCATGTCTGACTCTTAGCGACCCCATGGACTGCAGCCCACCAGGCTCCTCCATCCATAGGATTTTCCAGGCAAGAGTACTGGAGTGGGGTGCCATTGCCTTCTCCACCTGTAGCCAAGAGTCACTCCTAAAGTCTCCAGAGTCTGACTATTGGGCTTCTAATCTAGCCACCATCACTGACTAATAGGTGATCTTGGGCAAATTAATTAACCTCTTTGTGCTTCAGTTTCATCACCTGTATAGTAACAGCAACTATGATTCAGGTCCTGGTTTTCCTGGGACAGCCCTAGCTCATGTTTGTTGTTCTGCTATAATTATTAACAGTGTCCTGGTTTGGGTGATAAATTATAAATAAATAATATAATTTAATAAATTATATTAAATTATTGGATTATAAATATTGAAGATTGTTGAGAGGATTAAGTCAGTTCCTATGTATAAAGTTCGAGAATGGCGCTAGGCAGTCAGGCTCATATCTATCCTTCCAGTACGTCTGAGTGCTTGCTACAGTCCAGATGTTTTCCTAGGTGCTAGGGTCTGATGGGGAACAGAACAAAAGCACACTCAGAGTCTGACATAGTGGTTAAGTGCACGGGCTCCGATGCTAGACTCCTAGAACATGAACCCTGGCTCTGGGTTTATATGAGCAAGCAATTTTAGTCCACACCTGTCAAATGAGTTGTTAGGAAGAGTGAATGGGTTAATATTTGCAGAACAGTGTAGACCAATAGCATTCATAGTAAACGCTATATGAATATTTGTTAGATAAATAAAGACAACTTACATTCCAGATGTTAGGAAGGTTAAGTACTTTGGTATATGAGATATGTATATGCACTTATACTGGAGACTTACCTTTTGAACTAAAGTTGTTCATTCACTGGTTTTCAAAAAAAAAAAAAAGCAAGACTCTTCCAAGGGTGAATCAATGATTCCTTCGTTTCTAGAGACAGACTTCCAGGAATTTTAGGTTACAATTTTTTCTAACTTAAAAAATACATGTATAGTCCCATCACATTCTCACAATAATCACAGAAAGTAGATATTATTAATAGGATTTGTATAGGGAAACTGAGATTCAAAGACTTGCCAAGGTCCCAAAGCTTTGTGTCTTTTTGATCAAGTCTCTAGCAAAGTTTTAAGGGGAATTTAAGTGTTTGCTCAAAGATAGTGAGCATGCTTTGTTTGCCAGATCAGGCCAGAACCAGTTCAAATAACACATTGTCAAAGCCAACATTCCATTATCGGAGACAGAACAAGGTTTTACTATAGTAGTAAAACCCTGATGCGAACACAGGCAGTTGAGCTCCAGAGACCAGTGACAGGAAGAGAAGAGACCCTGAAATCAATGGGTGCTGTGCCTACAATAGTCAGCTCTTACCTTCCCTGGGATGGAATGGTGCACCCTACCTAGGATGTCACCTGCAGCCTAGCTGTATCTAATCCTGTGTTTTAAAACCCTCCCACCCACAACTCCCAGGCTTCAACCCATTTGATCTCACCCATCACTGTTTCCAACATTTGTAAACACAGCAGCACTTTGTTTTCTATCTAGAGACTCCAAACATTTCCAACGGTTAATGCAGGTGGGTCTAATGCAGGCTTTGCCAAACAAAACCGGATGATTGTGACAAGTTTTATGTGGCATAATATATGTGCACTGATGCACTTCCCAGGGCTTCTTGCCTTGCCCTCAACCTCCTGAAGTGTGCAAAGTGTGCCTGTTAAAGATCATAATACTAGCGCCTTTTACTCTGAGTGCCTTTTTCCCTGGAGCCTTGAAAGTGCTCTCCACTAACGGCATATATAAGGATCTTCTTGAGACTGGAGATGGCCACTTGGGCTTTAAATCTAATGGCATCAGATTTAAACAATTTTGTCCCTGTTTTTAACATTCCTAATATCTTCAGAAAGTGAAAGTGAAATCGCTCAGTCCTGTCCGACTCTTTGCGACCCCGTGGACTGTAGCCCACCAGGGTCCTCCGTCCATGGGATTCTCCATGCAAGAGTACTAGAAAGGGACCCTGAAAAATGTGGAAGCAGCACTTTGCAGGAAACCACCCCTCAGTAGGAAGCCCCTTTACTTGTTACCTTAGCAACTAAATTAACTAACTTCTAATCAGGCTCTACTCTACTCTACTCTACTTCTAATTAACTAACTTCTAATCAGGCTCTACTCATCTCTGGTCCAAGCACACACACAATGCCTTGCCTAACTTGTTGGTTCTTTCCATAGATCAAAGAAGTAGAGGTGAAGAATAAGTAACTAACAGATGACCAGACCTCTTCTCTCGCTTCCTCTTCAGTAATCTCATGAACAAACTGTGTGACCAAACTATGAACAAGACAGAACTTAGAGCAAGGTCACACAAACCTGATGAGCCTGCATTCTGTGGAAGATGGCGGCGACACTGAGCCCCCATTTCGATGATTAACTTGAGTTACTTCCTTTCTTCCCTTTAAAGCTTTCATGACTGAGCAGAATCTTAGAAAGAGGTTTTGGGGGAACATTGAGTGCCCCATCTCCCCAGATTGCCAGCATTCTGTTTAAAGGCACCTTTCCTTTCTGTCAACATCTGCGAATATTGATTTTGTAAGTGGTGAGTTGATTCAGTCTATAACAAATGGACCACTTTCACTCTTTCTTAAGTGCCCTAGGGAAGTCCTGATTTAGAAGATGCCCTCTAACTCCAGCTTAAGTGGCAATTGCTGATGACAGAACTGACTGCGGGCTGATGTTTAATACCCTGAAGCAGGCCACGAGACTTTGGCCCATCTCAGTCTCCTCTGAATGTGCTCTTTTACAGACCCAAAAAGAGAAGAGTAGAGAGAGGAGATTGAAGACCTCAGAACTGTAAAGGGGAGGAAGAATCATGGATTCTTTTCTCTTTAAACATTAATCATTTAAAATGTGCAATTTTAAGGCTGCGTTGATCTTCTTGACAGTCCTAGGAAAACTTTCTTTCCATTCTTAATTCTGTTTCTGGACTTCCTTCCAGCTATCAGCGAAAACCAGAGCTGAAATCCCACTGAGACTTTTGTGCACTGCTAGAAGTCCTATGATTCACTTAGTGGACAGTTCTGAATTAATTCTTAATCTGCTGGTGGGTGTTACTTTTTTTTTTTAAAACAGATTGTGACTTTATAACTCTTGAAAAAGCCAGGCAAAACCACTTATGAGAGAAGGAAAAGAATAAGAAAACAAAAAATCTGAGAAAATGTGATTTCTCCCTTGAAGCCTTTTGTCTTTATGCCATGGAGAATAGTTGAACCATCAAAAAATCCATTTATAATTACTGTTAGTGAAACGAGGAGCTTGGGGGAATTAAACTGAAGAAAGGCCAGAATGACAGATCTTGATACATTTTGCAAAAGGGAAGACTCAGGATTTTTAAAAGTTTAAATACAACATGTCATTTGTATGCTGCTGTACTCATATGGTTCTATCTAATGTAATTTTTAAAACAAATATTATAAGGATAAAGTCCTTTTAGAATAGAAATATATATATATATTTGTAGGAATGCCCTTTTTCTCTGGAAATTGACTGCATGTCACTAGTCTTTACATGCTGATTAATGTCTGATCAGTGAGACAAATTCAAGGGTGAGATAGTCAGTGTTGTCAGTCAACTGGCCACAGTAGTATTTTCCAGGAGATTCAGTTCATACTGTCCCCTGATGTTGCTGCCAAGGAGAAAATCCTACTATCTCTGTGCTTTGCCAGGGGCAGAGAGGGCCCACTAAGAGTGTTAGCAGAGCAGAGACTGGAGTTATATGCATGGAAGGGGCTTGATGGAGAGGCGATAGCTCCTAACCTCACAGAAACCTCCTCTGACTACAGCTGTCTTCCTGCTCTAGCTTCAGAACACCCAGAGATGCAGTTTGGTTTTCCCTTTTGCAGTGAGACCCATCCAATTGCCCACAAGGTACTCGTTCTGCATTTACTGGTCAAATGCAGGGCAATTAGTCCATTTAGTGGTTCTAAAAATACTGTCATCTAAGGTTGTGTTAATAGAACATGTAAGACAGCAAGATACATAGGACAGGTGGAAGCTGCTAGGGCTTCTTGGCATTTAGGAGCAGAGGAATAAGTCAGGCAATCCTTAATAATCAGGTTTTCACTGTATTGCTCTGTACTATTTACAACACTATTTGTGTGTGTGTGTGCTTGCTTGCTGTGGCGGTACATATATGAAATAAATTACCAGCATCATATTAATTGGGAGGCAGGCTTGTTTGGTGGAGAAAACATAGCCCTGGAGTAAAGCAGTGCTGTATTTTAACTCTGGTGCTTCTACTCAGCAACTCTGGGATCTAGGGAGCTGAATGAACACTCTGCCCCTGTAACCCTCATCCTGCATTGGTAAGTAGGGGTGGTGATATCCAGCTATGAACAGTGAAAAAGATACCATATTCAAGTTCTTAATAGAATAGGTTGTGTGAGGAACACACTTTGAGAACCAGAGACCTATTGACTATTACCATCTTTCTATAACTATTCTTCTTAATACAATCTTCTTTTGACGTAAACTTTCCATGCATACTGATCTGTTTCGGTCTTATTTATCTATCTTTACCCGGATTTTAAAATAACTTCCTGGACAAACTCTCCTGTCTTGAGTTATTAATGTTTTATTTTTTCTGAGTCTAATTTTTAGTCATTATAAAGTTAACTTGGTGTAGCAATGCAATTGATCGTTGTAGATTTCTCTTATATTCTGCAGTCAACTGGCAGATTACTTTTTTGGATTACTTTATTTTGCCATTTTATTTGTTGACTTTCCTGAATATATGAATAACAGTGTAATGAATACCTTAGTCAAAAAGCAAGTACAATCAGAATACAACTTTATTCTTTCCCCCAACTACTTGCCAAAATTCCTTGCCCCTGAACAAAATCTCATGGTATGTCTCATAATTTCTCTGGTCAGTCTTCAGTTCAGTTCAGTTGTTCAGTCATGTCCGACTCTTTGTGACCCCATGAATCGCAGCACGCCAGGCCTCCCTGTCCATCACCAACTCCCGGAGTTCACTCAGACTCACGTCCATCGAGTCAGTGATGCCATCCAGCCATCTCATCCTCTGTCGTCCCCTTCTCCTCCTGCCCCCAATCCCTCCCAGCATCAGAGTCTTTTCCAATGAGTCAACTCTTCGCATGAGGTGGCCAAAGTACTGGAGCTTCAGCTTTAGCATCATTCCTTCCAAACAAATCCCAGGGCTGATCTCCTTCAGAATGGACTGGTTGGATCTCCTTGCAGTCCAAGGGACTCTCAGGAGTCTTCTCCAACACCACAGTTCAAAGGCATCAATTCTTCGGTGCTCAGCTTTCTTCACAGCCCAACTCTCACATCCATACATGACCACAGGAAAAACCACAGCCTTGACTAGATGGACTTTTGTTGGCAAAGTAATGTCTCTGCTTTTGAATATGCTATCTAGGTTGGTCATAACTTTCCTTCCAAGGAGTAAGCATCTTTTAATTTCATGGCTGCAGTCACCATCTGCAGTGATTTTGGAGCCCCCCAAAATAAAGTCTGACACTGTTTCCACTGTTTCCCCATCTATTTGCCATGAAGTGATGGGACCAAATGCCATGATCTTCGTTTTCTGAATGTTGAGCTTTAAGCCAACTTTTTCACTCTCCTCTTTCACTTTCATCAAGAGGCTTTTAGCTCCTCTTCACTTTCTGCCATAAGGGTGGTGTCATCTATCTGGTCAGTCTTAGGTGGGTGTTTATTAAAAATCCTTCACAACTGTTCTAATTGGGCCCCAAACTGATCAGATCTCATTCTGACCCAGGAGCTGAAGCGGGCTCCTGCAAAGGACCTGCTGGGATAAATGTTACCTCTTCCATTTCTTCCTCTTGGACCATAGAGCTCAGAAGTAGGGTTATGGCAGCTGAGTGTGTGTTTGTGTGTGTGAGAGAGAGAGAGAGAGAGATGGCTCAGGCACATTTATCATCTGGTACAGAGAAGAAGGCAGTGCTAGTGGTAGAGAATGTCCCTGCCAATGCAGGAGACGAAGAGATGAGGGTTTGACCCCTGGGTTGGGAAGATCCCCTGGAGGAGGGCATGGCAACCCACTTCAGTCTTCTTGCCTGGAGAATCCCATGGACAGAGGAGCCTTGTGGGCCACAGTGCATGGCTCAAAGAGTAGGACGTGACTTAAGCGGCTTAGGACGCACCCACGCACAGAAGTAATACTCATGTATCGGACGCACCCACGCACAGAAGTAATACTCAGGTATAGGACGCACCCACGCACAGAAGTAGTACTATGTGTTTGCATGATTGTACTGGCTCAGGATCAACCTTGTTCTTAGGAAAAAATAATCTTGCTGTGTCTAGTGCCAAGTCACTCATTAAAACTTTGTCATATAGTATTCAAACTGTTAAAGCGTATTTAATATTAACGTCTTTTCTCTACCCCAGACTGAGGAAGGAAGGGCAGATCAGCTTCTTGTCTGTACCTTCTGTTCCTCCCTCCCTGTCACCAGGATGGCCCCGGCAACATCATAGTTCACAGGGTAGGAGGTCAGGGAGGCGACTGATGAGAACCAGAATAGGTGGGACTTCACAGGCACAGATATAACCTGGCACTGGTAGCTTTGATGGTGGCGGTATGTCATAAATGCAGACAGCTATTGCCTTACACTTTTAAGACTATGTTAATCAGCGTGGGGCTCTGGTTGTAAGGATTTAGTAGGCTGGCTCAAATGTCGATACTGCCACCACGTGGCCACAGAATGTAATGCAACTCTTGGGCAAGGTGGTTATTAGTCTCCTGTTCTTTAAAAAAAAAAAAAAAGCCCTTGAAAAAAGATGGTTGAGGCAGCACACAAACACATTTTAAAAATAGTTTGGTTAAAAGAAAATAAAGAGAGAAATAGGAGTATCTAAAATGTGGGTGTGTATTTAAAGTGATTTTCAATTATCAAACTACATCACCAAGAAATGTAAAAAAGAAGAAAACAGAATCTCTCCACTCCAAAACAAATATGGTTAAAACACTGGTTAAAAATTTTCTTCTAGCATTTCTCCCATAACAACCATAATAATTACTAGGTGCCATTTAGTTAGCTCATACGCCAAACTCTTTTCTAAATGCTTAAAAATGTTCTTTCAATAGATGAATGAATAAAGAAAATGTGGTATATAATACATACGATGGAATATTATCCAGCCTCAACAAGGTAAGACATTCTGACATATGTGACAACTATATGAACTTTGAAAACATTATTCTAAGTGAAATCAACCAGACAAAATAGTACAAATATTGAATGCTTCCACTTACATGAGGTACCTAGAACAGGCAAATTCACAGAAACAGAAAGTAGAACAGAGAGGCTGTTGCCAGGGGCCAGGAAAAGGGGAGAATGGGGTGTTATTGCTTAATAAGGTTTTTGTTTGGAATGATTAAAAACTTTAGGAAATGGATGGTAGTGATGGTTGCACAATATTGGGAATGTACATAAAGCCACTCAGTTGTACATTTAAAACCAGTTAAAGTAGTACATTTTATGTTATCTGTATTTTACCACAAGAATCTATTCTCATTCAAATCTGCTTTGATTCTGTAAGATGAGTTACACAAATAGTAGATGAATTTGAACCCAGGCAATCTGATTTTAGGACCTACGTTCTTTACCCATATTCTTAAAAAAGAAAGAGAACAGTATAATGAACTTTCACATTTGAACCCTGTTTCAACAGTTATCTGCTTATGGCCAACCTCGTTTCATCTGTTCCCCCACCTCCTCCCTGCCTAGCTCTAGGATATTTTGATGCAACTCTTAGATAGCATGTCATTTAATCTGTAAATACTTAAGTATATAGCTCTAAAGAGAAAGGAAGAGTAGTTCAGTTGTGTTCAACTCTTTGCGGCCCCATGGACTATACAGTCCATGGAATTCTCCAGGCCAGAATACTAGAGTGGGTAACCTTTCCCTTCTCCAGGGGATCTTTCCAACCCACAGATTGAACCCAGGTCTCCTGCATAGCTCTAAAAGGATAATTTTTAAAAATACCATAACACTTAAAAAAATCTAATGTTTTCTTAATATCATCAAGTATTCTGTTACTAATCACATTTCCCCAGTTGTCTTATAAATTATGTTTGTTTGAATTAGGACCCACATAAAAACCTACACGCTGCAAGTGGTTGATGTTTCTGTCTTCCAACAAAAAGCTCCCCCTCCATCTTTAGCTGTTGTTCTCAGGGTTTTTTGTTTGGTTCGGTTTTATGATGTGTATCATATGTTCTGCGGACTTCTGCAAAGTTCAGCTTTTGCTCATTGCTTCTTTTGGAATGTTTCTTTGTCCTGTGTATTTCCTATAGACTGGTGGAACCTGGAGGCTTCGCCAGTTTCAGGATCTGCTGTTTTGGTAAGAAGTCAAAGGTGGTGCTCTGTCCTCTCCTTAGGAGGCACAGAATACCCAGATGCCTGTGGCATTTTCTGTGATGTTAACCATCATCGGTAATTATTGATGGCTCTCCCAGGTCCATTAATTCAGCAAGGATTGGGAAATGATGACATTCCCTCTTCATGTATTAGCTGGAATGCTTGTACAAAGAAAAGCTTTCCTTCTTTTTTTTTTTTTTTTTGGTTATCAAGGTACATACAGTGTATACAGGAAGGGCTGGATATAATATTTGGTAATTTCTCTTTATTTACCATTTTTCAAAATACTGTGTCAATTTCCTGATAGTGGGGCTTCCTTGGTGGCTCAGATGGTAAAGAATCTGCCTTCTATGTGAGAGACCTGGATTCACTCCTGGGTTGGGAAGATCCCCTGGAGGAGGGCATGGCAGCCCACACAAGTATTCTTGCCTGGAGAATCCCATGTTCAGAGGAGCCTGGCTGGGTACAACCCATGGGGTCGCAAAGAGTTGGACACGACTTTCATATTTCCTAGCAATGAGTATTGTTTGTCTTAATATCATTTTGAACTCATGATTTAAGCAAATTATTGTGTTTCAGGGAATTCCCTGGTGGTCCAGTGGCTGAGAATCTGCTCTCCCGATGCAGGGGGCTGGGGTTCGATTCCCCGGTCAGGGAACTATATCCCACATGGCACAACTAAAGATCCCTCATGCTGCAACTAAGATTCGGCACAGCCAAATAAATAAACATTAAAAAAAAACCATATTTGATATGTTTCAACTGTCCTAATTACTGTAATAAGCAGAAAAATGCTTCCCAAAGTTGCTCACGTCCTAATGCCAGGAATCTGTGAGTATTTTACATACATGGCAAAGAGGAATTAAGGTAGCAAATGGAATCAAGTTCACTAACCCATTGACCTTAAAATAGGGAGATATCCTGGATGACCTGAGTGGCCCCAAGTCCTCCTCCGGGTCCCTACAATTAGAAGAGGGAGGCGAAAAGAGGAGGTCAGAGTGATGAGATGTGAAAACGCTACCATTGCTGGATCTGAAGACAGAGGGACAAGGTCATGAGCCAAGGAAGGCAGGCAGTCTCCAGAAACTGGAAAGGCAAGGAAACAGATTTTCCCCTAGAGCTTCCAGAAAGGAATGCCGTCCTGCTGACATCTCGGTTTTGGCTCAGCGAGCCCAGTGTGGGCTTTTAACCTACATAACTGCATCTTTCGTTGGTGTTAAGCTGCTCACTCGTGGTAATTTGTTACAGCAACAACAGAGAACTAACACAGTTCTTATCCTTTTGAAACCCATATTGATCCATCTGTGGCTGGTGTTATCCTTCGCAAATTGGCTTCCGACTCCTTGAATTTTCTTGCTTTCTGGTATGATAAGATGTCACAGGCCCCTTCTACCTCAACTTCTCTTGTTCTCTTTACTGTAATTTGTGAGTGTAAATAGGAAAATCCAACACTTAACATTTTTTTCTTCTCTGCACACTTTACTCCTTTCTCTTCAAAAATGCATTCCCTATGATATCACTACAGAATCCTGTTCCATTTCCCCTCTGGAGTCCTCCTTACTAACCCCCTAAAGCTGCCCTCAGGCCTCATTTCTTCTTTCTCCACAGTCCTCCACAGTATTCTACCTATGCAATAACCCCCAATGCCAAGGGCTCCTAAAGATGTACTTCTCTCCCTTATATCTGCTGGTACCAGTGCAGGACTTCATCTCTAAGTGCTTGTTAGCTTTTACTCCCACTGTCTCGAAACTCTTACTGATAATGACTATTTCTGTTAAATAGTCTACTTAGATTCAGACTCTGGGAGCTATTTAAAAATCTTCCCTGTCCTGTGACCCTCCTAAAATAAGAAATATAACCCATATTATATTGGTGGCAATATAATATTTTTACTTTTGTTTTGCTATAATAAATTTTTAAAGTCAGTTTTGCCCTTAAGTGTCCCTCCATGGACATAGAACCCCGTGAGAAGCCAAGTAATCATCAGAGGTTACTTGTGAGCACAGAACTAGAGCTCGGGGGTAACGTGATTTGAAGAGTTAATGTCCCCAACTAAGATGCTGTGATGTATGGGCCTTCTCGTGGGACTGCAATTCCTGAAGTCTTTGTTAAGGCTCCCTCTTCCCTGAGGAAGCTTAGGTGGTCCCTACCAGCCTTATTTCTATGCCCCTGTGCCTGACAACAGTCTTTTGATTTCTTTAGAAATATTGCTATCTTCAAACTGATGGCAGATGATCTTCAGTTCAGTTCAGCTCAGTTTAGTTGCTCAGTTGTGTCCGACTCTTGGTGACCCCATGAATTGCAGCACGCCAGGCCTCCCTGTCCATTACCATCTCCCGGAGTTCACTCAGACTTACGTCCATCGAGTCAGTGATGCCATCCAGCCATCTCATCCTCTGTTGTCCCCTTCTCCTCCTGCCCCCACTCCCTCCCAGCATCAGAGTCTTTCCCAATGAGTCAACTCTTCGCATGAGGTGGCCAGAGTACTGGAGTTTCAGCTTTAGCATCATTCCTTCCAAAGAAATCCCAAGGCTGATCTCCTTCAGAATGGACTGGTTGGATCTCCTTACAGGTACCTAAAGTCACAAAATTAAATGATATAGGTATCTCTATCTATCTGGAGTTAGAGTTACCCAGGAGAGTAGCTATGTCTCTGCTTTAACATTTTGTATGAGTAATATTTAAGAAATTTTAAGAAATATTGCTTTAAGAAATATTACTTGAGAACAGCAATTTGTGTATACGCTGTGATGCCAGACGTAGGCTTGAGTAGCCCGTGTGTCACTGTGGAGCTTAGCGCCCTCTTGTGTTCACAACAAAGCCAAGCATAGCTGGCTCTATGGTTTTTCAAGTTTATTTTTAACTGCATCTTGATGTCTGAATTTGGCTCCCAGTTTTAAAAAGTATCTGGCATCCTGAGAATCATATTACAGAGAGCCAGCTCTAGGAAAAACCAAGAACATAAAATTCTTTATACCCCTTACTTTCTCTTTCTTTTCATCTCTTTTATTTTCTCTTTCATTAGATTCCCTACTCTATCCAACACTTTCTTTTCCCCATTTTTTTTCTCTCCAGAGCTCGTTGATCATATCTGAGACTATAACTTGCTATTAAATAATCTAAATTTAAATTTGTATAATTTTTGTGATTCCAGGAAATATTTTAATACATTAGGCATCAAAATATGTTGCTTAGATGGAACCAAACAGAACTCAATTACACCAGAGAAGTGAAAATAAAAACCACAGTGAGGTATCACTTCACAGGAGTCCAAATGGCTATCAACAAAAAGTCTACCAAAAAAAAAAAAGCTGGAGCGGGTATGGAGAAAAGGGAACAGTAAATTGGTACAGACACTATGGAAAACAGTATGGGAACTCCTCAGAAAACTAAAAATAGAGTTGCCATATGATCCAGCAACACCACTCCTGTGTATATACTCACACAAGATTATAATCTGAAAAGATAGCAGCACTGTTTATAATAGCTAAGACATGGAAACAACCTCAATGTCCATTGACAGATGAATGGACAAAAAAGATGTGTATAAACACACACACACACAATGGAATATTACTCAGCCACAAGAAAACAAGGAAATAATGCTATTTGTAGCAATATGGATGGACCTAGAGATTATCATATTAACTAAAGTAACTGAAGACAGAGAAAAGACAAATATTACATTATATGACTTATTAGTGGAATCTTAAAAAGGATATGAATGAACTTATTTACAAAACAGAAATAGATTTACAGACATAGAAAATAATCTTATGGTTACCAAGGGAAAGAGAGGAGAGGATAAATTTAAAGTTTGGGATTAAAAGATACACACTAAAAAAAAAAAAAGGATAAAAGATACACACTACTATGTATAAAACAGATAAACAAGTAATAGATAAGCAAAAAAGAAAACAATAATAGATATACTATAGCACAAGTCAGTATCTTGTAATAACCTCTAACGGAGAAGAATCTGAAAAAAGAATATATTATATGTATTATAGAATATATCATATATGATCACATTGCTGTATAGCTGAAACTAACACAATGTTGTAAGTCAACTGTACTTCAATTAGAAAATTCTTTTAAGGTGTCATAGCTCTAGACTCCATTGGGAAAAATATTTTCCCTCAGAAATGAGTTAGGTTTTTAATAAAAGGCATGAAACTGATTGTAAAGAGAGAGACAGATTCAAACTCTTCCAGAATCTCAAAATGGCAATGACAATTACAAATCAAAGAATAGGACATATATAGCCGAGCTCAATGTTAAGACCCTAACGGTTATCCAGGATACACTAAACAAGATGATCATTTGTTTTGAACGTTAAGGCCCTTTACAGACATGCCAGTCACAGGGTCTGTCAGGCCAATTAACTATTTCCAAGGCCAAGTACCTTCCTGAGATACCCAAGCTGACTGAAATGGGCCATCTGTAGGTTGTTTTTGTACTAAGAGAAGGCCTCTGATTAGGACATAGGTGGGCACCTGGAAACCTCTGAAGTGGCTTGGTTTACAAAGCTCTATCTATCAGGGACAAGTAATAGAGCCAGTTGGATTTTCTCCTTCAGGTAGTTGAATGGGAAAGAGTCAGTTGGTTGATGACAGGTGTAGACAAGACATAAAAGAGAAGCAAAGCCCAAAAGAGGAGTTATATGAATAACAGCGTATTAGTTAAAGATCCATCAGCTTATGCTGAAAAAGCAAATGTTAATCTGGTCCCTAAAATTGGTTTAGATTGTGAAAGGAGCTACTCTTGGAAGCGAAAGTTATACCAGCCTCTCTCCTTGCAGTGAATTTTTTTCCAATAAACCCCCATTATCTGATAGGGTGTGAGATCCCTGCCTCACGCAATAAAAGGAAATTAGCAGCAGTGTGGGGAATAAGTTAAAGGAGAAAGTCTCTGCTATCGTAGAACCTGAATGGTAGTTGGGAAAATCATGTATATTAATACATAGACTATTGATTAGTTCTTTACTGCTGTGCTCAGTCACTCAGTTGTGTCTGACTCTTTGCAAGCCCATGGACTCTGGCCTGCCAGGTTCCTCTGTCCATGGGATTTCCCAGGCAAGAATACTGGAGTGGGTTGCCATTTCCTATCTTACTGCTGAGTAATGTAGTAAGGTACGAGGGATGCTGTTGCTGCTGCTGCTGCTACGTCGCTTCAGTCGTGTCCGACTCTGTGATCCCATAGACGGAAGCCCACCAGGTTCCACCGTCCCTGGGATTCTCCAGGCAAAAATACTGGAGTGGGTTGCCATTTCCTTTTCCAATGCATGAAAGTGAAAGTGAAGTTGCTCAGTCATGTCCAACTCTTAGCGACCCCATGGACTGCAGCCTACCAGGCTTCTCCGCCCATGGGATTCTCCAGGCAACAGTACTGGAGTGGGTTACCAGTAAATAAAACATAGACCCTGTCCTCCAGGGGTTCAGAGACTCCAGTGGGAAATGGACTGTGGAAAGGGGATGTCCAACATGCAAAGGGAATGGGGAAGGAGTTGAAGATGCTTCTAAAGTCCACTTACTGCTTTCTACTAGAAAAAATATTGTACAATATTTCTGTTTAATGTAGAGGAAGCTCAGTTAATATAACTCATGGCCTCTCTCCATTCCCTTACCCCTTCTTCTGGGGAAGTTTAATCTTAAGAATTAAAATGGGCACGTGTGGAATAAATCTTCTCTTCTTCCCTTTGAGATCTAGAAGCCCCAAAACAGACACTCTAACTCTGCCTACAAGTGGTACTCAAGTGCCTAACTTTGAGGTTCAGTGAGTAGGTCCACTTGTTTCTTAGTCTAAGTTTCCTAATTTCATTTTATCAGCAAATATAGTGATATTTGATTTCCCATCCGCCTTGTTCTTTTGTGTTTCATTTTATTCAGTTCCTATGTGGGGAAGAGAAATTATTATTTGAAGCCTCCTGGAGGCAACAATACTCCCATGGAGGTCTTTAGGACCTCATAAACTCCTGCAACCACTGTCGTTTAGAGTATTGGTGGAACTAGACCGAGGTCAAAACTGGTCAGAAATGTGACTGAAGGTCTGAAATGGAAAAAAATGAGCTGGGCCAATTGTATTATGTAATTTTAAAAAAAATTATGTAATAAAAAAAAATTATGTAATAAAAAAAAAAAAATTCCAGGTGGTAGCAGGACAGAAGGACATGTGAAGGAGAGCTGAAGCCCAATAATGGTAGTGCTTTAGCATCAAGAATCCCAAAGCTCAAACATCTTTTAGCTCAAATCACAGTGAATCTCAGCCTCATTCTTAGACTTTCCTGAAGTCTAAGAAATCTTTGGGGATTTTGGGAGACAGTTCTCCATGGGTCTCTCATGTTTCTACTTATTCTGTGATCAGAAGCAATGTTCTAGGGGACAGACAGCCTTGGAAGACAGTGTGTCCCTCTGAAGCAAAGGGCAGGTTTGTTACTGACCAGTAAAATAAAGACAGTATCTCCCAAGGGGGCAAAGGTTAGGCAGCTTTGGCTCATAATAAGAGATTTGGGTTCCCTATGTCCTGGCTCCTCCGTGCAATGTAACCCACTGCATGCGAAGGTATTATCCAACCCTCTTGCGGATGCCCTGTGGGAACCGGGGATTCGGCAACTGACACAGCGATGCTGACACTCCAGCTTCTGCTACTGCAATTAATAAACTATGTTTTGCCTCTCATCTGGAGGTCTAATGTCTTCTTCCAGAGCCCATGAAATAGGAGCAGGCTGACTTGTTAGCTTGCAAGTAGGGTAAAATCTCTGACTCTTCACTATTGACGGTATACCTTATGAAAAGAAAATAAGCCTTGAAAATTCCCTTTTCTGAGATATCTTGATAAAGTCTTCTTTCTTTGCCAGGAGCCCTGACTAGAACATGTTTAAAGCAAATCATTCTAGCAAACTGAATGGGAAAATTACTTTCAAATCATATCTCTGTAAGGAGATGATATCCAAAATATATTAAAAAAAAACAAAAACAAAAACCCTGGAGAAGGAAATGGCAACCCACTCCATCGCAACCCACTTCCTGGGATTCCATGGAGAAGCCCATGGACAGAGAAGCCTGGCAGGCTACAGTCCATGGGGTTACAAGAGTCAGACGCAACTTAAAAGACTAAACCACCAGAGAAAGACTACCCTCAGTTTGGCAGTAAGTGAAAACTGTCCTTAAGATTTCTTTTTTTCCTCCTGATAGTAAAAAAACAAACAAACCAAAAAAAAAAAACTTGGAAAATGAAAGTCATAAATTTTCTATTGAAGTGTAAAAAAACCCCACACAACTCAATAGCTAAAAATACACAGTCCATATACAGTTGACCCTTGCACATTATGGATTTGAACTACAGGGATTCACTGATATGTGTTTCTTAATAGTATTTTTTAATAGTATTTTTAATAGCAAATACCACAGTACTACTCAATCCATAGTAGATTGATTCCAGGATTGCAAAACTGTGGATACAGAAGAACTATGACTAAGAGAGCAAACTAGAAATGACATGCAGATTTTGAGAAGCTTGGAGGGCCAGCGCCCCTAACTGCTACTTTGTTCAAAGGTCAACTGTAGTTTTCTTTTAGAGACCACAAGGTATGTTAGAGCCTGCAAGCTTCATTGGGTGTTCTCAGTCACTAACTAGCTCTTAGGTATAGTATTCTTATATTATGAGACTCTAAAAATCTCTTGTGTGTCATTGCATTTTAACTGCTCAGTCAAGGTGATGGCCTATTCAGAATTGTCCACACTTTAACCAGCGGCCCACAGGTGCTTACAATGATTAGGTGGGATTGAGGTTAGAAATTGTTTGTGGAAAAAGACATACAGATGGCCAAGAGGCACAGGAAAAGATGGATGACTGCATGAGTGAGAAAATCAAACAAGCAGAGAAGCTGGGTGAGAGTAAAGAAATCATGAGATAGATGGTGGAGAAGTCATGACTACTGTGATCACAGTACTAGTCACAGAAATGAGGACTTGGTATCTTCACATAGTTTCTTCCTCTACGTGCCCTGTGTTTATTTGCATATTTGACTAATTTTCTTCTTTCATCTCCTTTCCCCCTCTGTTACATATTGGATGTGTTCATGATGACACATTATTCACATTAGTCCACAGGTTACAGAATAACCAGAGAGGATTTTCACTTTCTAGAGAAGGAATAGGGTCTATCCAGGAATTCTGTCTTATAGATGGATGAGCTTTTGACACCACTGAAGAAGTCAGTTAGTGTATTTGAGTTGTGCATTGTGATAGACAAGAGCTTTTTAAAGGGGAGGAGTTGTTAAGGTTGGAAAAAGGAAATATGTTTTTTAACCCACATTTGAATATTCCCTCTCTGTTTGGGTATCCATCTTCATCAGAGGCTAGAATGTCCTCAGCATTGCTTGCAGCAGGGACACAGGCTGCTCTGTCGTTTAGATGCTTTTGTGCCAGAATTTGGCACAAGGACCAGTGACAGCAGCAGGAGGAATCACCTTAATTAAACGTGATAAGGCTGGTACTAGATGACATAGCCAGTCTAGTTTCCAGAATCAGTAGTGATAACTGCCCAAGGAGTACATGCAACACACTTTATACTGCCCAGGCTCAGATGACTTCAGGTGGTGTCCTCATGGAACCACGTCTGCAGAATAATTTTTGACCGTTTTGCATGACACTGGTCAACTCCCAGCCTGAGTCTCAGAGACTTTGTAAGCTATTTTGCACCCCTTAATAAATGTATTTTCTGCTTAAAAAAAAAAAAAAGAAAGAAAGAAAAGAAAGTTGTTTGTGGCATCAGACCCTGATAGTTACAGGTCAGGAGGTAGAGCTGTATTACAAACAGTAAGAGCTTTGGAGTCAGAGATCTGTTTTTGAATCTTAGTTCTATTGCTCACTGATGAGGAATTCAATGTCCCTCAACTTCTGTCCCACAATGTAGTCAACAATTACCACTCTCCCCTCCAGCTGCCCATCCCCTGCCCTCCCTTGCACAAGACTGTTGTGTTAATTAAATGAGACCAGGCATAAAACACGACTGAGCAACTGAACTGCACTGAGGCATAGAAAACATGTGATCATGAGCTTTTTGTGAGCTTCAGAGTTATAAAAGCTACCATTATTGTTTTTTTTAATAAGGATCTTTGACCTTGCTTATCAAAGTTGTCACAAAATAACTCATTTAGAATTCAGAGGAGAGAATACAACCTACAAGAGTGCTTTCCAGGCTTGTATTTGAGGGATAAATTGAAAAACAGAACACAATATACCTGGGAATGTAAAAATGAGCTTTCTTTCATGACCGACTTGGAGCTGGCATAACACCTACTCCAGAATTATCAACAAGGAGAAAGGAGCTAGCCACAAAATTGAATCATAGAATTTAGAAAGCAGGCAATCCTGACTTTCAGAAAAACTAAGAAAGCCCAAGTATTATTCACTCTGACCTGGGATGCAGAATGAGGCTAGTTTGAGGGTTGGGACATAAACAGGACATGCTGTTTAGATTGTGAGGAAAGAAAGAAAGTCATCCCTCTAGTATTAAAGCAGAGCTCAGATACCAGGCAGGGCTTCCCAGGTGGCATTGGTGGTAAAAAACCTGCCTGCCCAGGCAGGAGACATAAGAGATGTGTATTCAATCCCTGGGTTAGGAAGATCCCTTGGAGGAGAAAATGGCCATCCACTCTGGTATTCTTGCCTGTAGAATCCCAGAGGAGCCTGGTAGATTACAGTCCATAGGGTCACAAAGAGTCAGACATGACTGAAGTGACTTAGCATGCATGCAGATACCAAGCAATTGTTTTGCTTGCAGGTCCAGGGTAAAAAAGGTGAGGGGAGCAGTTCAGGAGCCCTGATATCCACCTGTCTCTTGTGTGGGGGCCTAAGATGAAGTTGCCAGCAACTCCTCTTGGAAGATAAAGTAGAAGCAATTAGAAGTTGATAAGATAAAATCATGGAGAAGAGGGAACTGCAAGGAGAGGTGACCAGAGGTGACCAGCTCTGTTAGCTGCACAGAGCTAACATGCACAGCTGCATTTTCCTTTGGAGGCATTAACCACTCTGGGTGTGGGGCAAAAGCCTAAGAACCAAAAGGGCTTGGAGGACCTCTGCTAAAAGGCAGAGAAAAGTCTCAGGGAGGAAGAAGTGAAAAGTAGAAGCTTGAAAGGTGAAGGTCTCAGTTAGGAGGAAGGGGCAAAGTCTGTGCCCAACACCTAGCCCTTAAGGCATCTACCAAGTTTTCAAGTTGAACAAGGCAGGAGTGTAGGAAAGCTACGCAGAAAGACTCTGAAGAACAGACTCAAGTTTGCATCTGTCTTGCACTGCTGAGGATACCAGGGTAGAAGTCAAGATTCACCTTGGGATGAGTCCAGTCAACTCCCCAGGCACTGCTGAGAGGTATGATTTTACATATGTTAGGTTTGAAGGGCCTGTATTGGTTTCCCATTGTCATTGCCACAAACTGTATTGTCTTGCAGTTCTGGGCCATTCTGAAATGGGTCTCAGTGGGCTAACATCAGGGTGTTGGAAGGGCTAGTTCCTTCTAGAGATTCAAAAGGAGGATCCTATCCTTGTCTCTTCTATCTTCCAGAGGCTACCAGCAGTCTTGGTTGTGCCCACATCACTCTAATCTCTGCTTCTATTGCCACATTGCCTTCTTTGATTCAAGTCTACCTGAATAATCCAGTATAAACTCTCCATTTTAACATCCTTTAACTTCATCATATTTTAAAACTCGCTTTTATCGTAGGTGTGAGGGATCAGCTCATGGACTTGTTAGGTAGATAGAACAGGGAAAAGGAGCCCAAAATGTGGTGGCTAAAAGACAAGGAAGGGAAAAGCCCATGAAAATAGAGCAGAGGAAGGTCAAAGGAAGGTCCGAGGACTGGCGTGAGGACTTCAGGTAGAACAGCACTCCTGACTAAGCCCAATTTGCATAGGGCAGGTCCAGGGAGAAGAAGAAAACATAAAAAGAGGAGCCAAAGGGACCCCCCAACCACCACCACCACCCCGCCCCGCGGGCTGGAACCTTCTTCTTTTCGTGTCTTTGGATCCTTCTCTTCATGTCTTTGGACTGACGTGCCTTCACACCTCGAAGATGGATTTTCCTGCTATCTTCTAAATAAAATAGAGCTGTAACACTGATTTGTCTAAGAGCTATAACAGTCCGTTCCAAACCTGAGAGCTATAACAAGGCCTGTCCAAGACCTGAGAGCTGTGACACGCCGAGAGGGCTTTACTGTCCATCACTCCAAATCTTTGTTGTCATGAGACAGAAACCGAGGAGCACACACTCGCCTGACGTCTATGGTTCTGTGACTTGGGTTTAACTTGGCTGAAACAACCTCCGCACGGAAGAGGCCAAGCACAGCAGGAGTCCGAGTCAGCGAAGCTCCTGCAGTAGAAACGGAAGGCGAAGAAAACCCAGCACAGGAGACGGCCAATCATGCTGGAAACCAGGACAGCGAAAAACACACTCAGCAGAAAGCTCACGCTGCTCAGTCTCAGATTCCAGAAGACCTTGGGCTAAGGTAGGAGGTCCTTGCTCCTATGGCTGGAGGGACATGTCTAGCAAACTCTAAATTCCTTTACAATCCCTCGTTTCTTGTTTCCTTGAACCCCACTCTCGTGAACAAGCGGGCGGCAGTGGACGTAATTGAGGGTCTCTGAGAGGCTACTCTGTGTTATGTCCCAAAGGCACTATCCGGAGAAGGCAATGGCACCCCACTCCAGTACTCTTGCCTGGAAAATCCCATGGGCGGAGGAGCCTGGTGGGCTGCAGTCCATGGGGTTGCTAAGAGTCGGACACGACTGAGCGACTTCACTTTCACTTTTCACTTTCATGCATTGGAGAAGGAAATGGCAACCCACTTCAGTGTTCTTGCCTGGAGAATCCCAGGGACGGGGGAGCCATCTATGGGGTCCCACAGAGTTGGACACGACTAAAGTGACTTAGCAGCAAAGGCACTATCTGCTGGGCCCCAGTAGCTGTTACCCAAGCTGGCGGGGGTTCTTCTGTCCTTACACTTCTCTGCCAAGAATCAGGCCAATGAAAACTGTGAGCACAGGTCAGAAATTTAGCAGGTTTTCCAGCAGGCTATGAAGGGGGTTCCTTGGCATGTTTTTCCCACTGCTTTTTCCTCCTGTCCTTCAGCTCTATCCCAGGCCTCCAGCCTGGCCAAAAAGTAAGAGGTGGATTTGTTAAGATTCAGAAAGAAGCCATGCTTCAGGGTGTGGGCCATTGCCAAGGGCAAGGGCTGGGGCTAGGGTTTTGCAAGTGGGGTTAATTCATATGCTAATGAGTGGGAGGATCATCCCAGCCTTGGGGAACCACCCACTCCTCTCTCTTTTGACAGTGCCCTAGAGCTGCTGCCACCTCTGGGTGTGTCTGTTGGTTTAGAGATTGGGGATTAAGGTTTACTTGAATTTGACTTGTCATCTTGGACCCAATTCATTTTAATTGGTTTACTTTATGCCTTTGTGCTATGTCATTCTTTCAAAGGTTGTGCTCTGCCCCATTCCCTCCTGTTTCATGCTCCTTTCCTCAGCCCCATCCGGGCCCACAAGTGTTGCCTCTACAATCTTCTGGAGAGACAACCAGAAAATAGCTGGCCTTGGGAGGGAAATACTATATAATATCCAACTCCCTCCTATCCAGCACTGGTCAACCTGGAGATCTTGGGGATGCCCAAACTCCAATCCGGGGGTCCCAGGAGGTCAACCTGCCTTGACCTGCCTAGGGATCTGGTCCTCGAAAGGTTGTCACGCCTCAACCTGCTCGGGGATCCGCCAGTCCCAGGGGTCCCAGGAGGTCGTCACACCTAGACCTGCCCAGGTACCCAATTCTCGGGAGGCCTGTCATGCCTCGACCTGCCTGGGGATTCGATCTCCAGGAGGCTGTCACGCCTCAGCCTGCCTGGGGATGTGCACCCTGACCCGGGGATGCCTGGCTCTCAGGTTGCAACAGTTCTGGGTAGGATAAGCTTCAGAAAGACTCACCCCTAAGGAAGTCCACCCATGGAAACAGAAGGAAGCCTATTACTTGTGGGACTGTGCCCACTCTCAACAATAACTCAGGAGCCCAGTGACAACCCCATTGCCTTTCTGGAAAGGCTAAAAGAGGCCCTCCAAAAGTTTGCCAATCTGGACTTAGACTCTTATGAGGAACAGGTGATTTTAAAGGACAAATACTTGTCCCAGTGAGCATCAGATATCAAAATTAAGTCACAACAGCTACAGCAGCAGGACTCTGCTGTCTCTTTAGATGAGATGATCCAGACAGCCACCAATACCTTTTATAACAGAACAGGAGAAGGAGGCCAAGGCCCAGGAGAGGGAGAGAAGGAAAGAGACAAGGCATGCTTAGATGCTGGCCGCCCTCCAGGGAAGCCCTATGGCAAACCCCGAGTCCTTGAAGGACAAGGCACGAGGCAAATTCCTAATCTGTAGACAGGCAGGGCATTGGGCCAAAGAGTGTCCAAACTGTGACAGGTCTCCTAGAATGGCTTGCCACAAATGCCATCACCTGGACACTGGGTGGCACTCTGCCCTCGGGACCCAAGAGTCTCAAGGTCAAGTGCTAAGCCTTCCCTCACGATGGTTCAAGAGGACTGAAGATGGTTCAAGAGGCCCACTCCAGCCAGTCTGCCTGTCACAGATAACCATCATGGGCTGGAGCCAAGGGTGCAACTGGATGTGGCAGGTAGGTCCGAGAATTTCTTGGTTGACACATGGGCTACCTACTCTGTCTTGATCTCCTACTCCAGAGCCTTCTTCTCCCAAACCTGTACCATTTGGGGTGCTACAGGAAAAGCAGCTACTAAAAGATTCACCTGAGCACTTCTTTGTTGCTGGGATGGACAAATATTTTCCCACCAGCTTCTGGTGGTCCCTGAGTGTCCTACTCCCTTGTTGGGAAGAGATATACTCACTAAATTGGGGACCACCCTTGTGATGGGAAGTTTTTCAGCCCCTAGAGCTCTACAGCTCCTGGTTACTACTGAAGAACCCATTATACCTTCTTCAATAGAGAGGGACCAAAAACTATGGGAAGACAAAATTAGCCACTGGGACCTGGGAATTCCTGGACAAGCCCACCAAGCTGAACTGGTCATCGTTGTCCTCCGAGATTCCACTCGGTTTCCTAACCGGAAACAATATCCCCTCAAAAGAGAGGCTCAAGAGGGACTACAGCCTTTAATAAATAAATTCCTTGCTTGTTGGCTAATGGTCCCCACCAATTT
The DNA here is from genome assembly GCA_917880005.1 of Nanger dama. Taxonomy (NCBI): domain Eukaryota; kingdom Metazoa; phylum Chordata; class Mammalia; order Artiodactyla; family Bovidae; genus Nanger; species Nanger dama. The sequence continues at coordinate 27,067,178 of CAKJTW010000022.1, forward strand.
GCCATGTAACACCCCAATCCTCTCAGTAAAGAAAAGGATGGAACCTGGCAATGGTTCAAGATCTCCAGATCATAAATGAAGCCGTGGTCCCCCTCCATCCCACAGTACCCAATCCTTATGTAATCTTAGGAGAAATCTCACCCAGTGCCATGTGATTTATAGTCTTGGATCTCAAAGATGCATTTTTTTTTACATACCATTGGCTAAAGAATCCCAATACCTTTTTGCCTTTGAGTGGCAGTCCCCAGGAAAAAACATCAACAGATGACTTGGACAGTATTACCTCTGGGGTTCAGAGATAGCCCCCACTTGTTTGGACAGGCCCTTAGCTGGGATCTCCTAGATCTGGACCTGGGACCTAATGGGAAAATATTACAATACATAGATGACCTACTAATCTGCTGTCCAGATGAGGAAAATGCCCAACAACATGCAATTCAATCTTTGGCATAAAGGGGATATAAATTATCCTGTGCTAAGGCACAGATGGTCGAGACAAAAGTCACTTACTTGGGAGTTCAGATTACACACGGGTCTAGGAGGCTGTCCTCTGATTGGTACAAAGAATCCTCCAGTTGCCCTCCCCATGACTTGAAAACAATTGAGAGCTTTCCTGGGGCTAACTGGGTATTGTAGAATCTGGATACCCAGCTATGGTCTAATGGCCCAGCCCTTATACGAAAGCTTAAGGGACGAGATGATTCAATCCCACTGATGTGGGGAACTCCTCAAAAAAAAGGCAGAGGCTACACTAAAACAGGCCTTAATTCAGCCACTTGCCTTGGGTTGCCAGACCCAGAAAAAGCATTCCAACTTTATGTCCATGAAAGAGAGGGAATAGCCTTGGAAGTGTTAACTCAAAGGTTGGGATCTAAGCCCCAGCCTGTAGCTTACTTATCCAAGAGTAAGATCCAACCACTCAAGGCTGCCCCCCCACCCCTTTGAAATCTTGCAGCTATTGCAATCATGATAGAAGATGCTTTAAAACTCTCCTTTGGGGGCAAACCAACTATTTTTACCAGCTGCCAAGAAAAACTCCTAAATGGGAGATGCCATTTATGGATGTTGATCAAAGAATCCTCAGATATCAAGTAATGCTGATGGAAGATCCAGGCCTCACTATATCCCCTTGTGAGGTTCTTAACCCAGCCACCCTCCTGCCTACCCCGAGAGTGCTCTCCACTTTCACTGTTGTCTAGAAGCATTGTCAGAAGGTCCTTTGACCAATCCTGAGGAAATCTGGTACACTGATGGAGCAGCTTTGTCTTAGATGGAAAAAGAACTGGGTATGCAGTAGTCTCCAATTTTGAGACCATAGAGGCTAAGCCTCTGCCACCAGGTACTTCAGCCCAATTAGCTGAGCTCATAGCCCTGACTCGAGCTCTAGAGCTGGGAAAAGGAAAAAGAATAGACATTTACACTGATTCCAAGTATGCCTTTCGGGTGCTACATGCACATGTGACTATTTGGAAAGAAAGGGGTCACTTGACCACCTGAGGGTCCCCAATCAAATATGGTGATCAAATTCTTAGACTCTTGGAGGCAGTCCATCTGCCCACTGAGGTTTCAGTCTCTCACTGTAAAGGACACCAAAAGGGAACATGGAAGTGGCATGAGGGAACCAAGCCACTGATCAGGCAGCTAGGAGAGCAGCATTACAGAGCAATGACCTAATAGGGGTTGTCACCTTAGTTCCACAGACTATTTTGCCAGAAACTCCTTCATATACTGAAGGTGAGACTCTTAAAGCTAAGAGTGAGGGCTTTCAAGAAGATCATATGGGGTGGTTCCAAAAGGAGGGACTCCTTTTTCTGCCTGGGAACCTCCAATGGAAGTTGGTTAACTCCTTACATGCCACCACTCATTTAGAGGAAAAGGCCCTCCAAAGATTACCAGAAAGGTCCTTTGGAGGAACAGGCCCCCAAACAACTATAAGGCACGTGGTCTCCTCTTGTCCCACTTGCCAGTTAACCAACCCCCAGGGAGCTTGAAGACCCCAGCTGGCCCAGCCTGTCCAGTGACGTGGGACCTATCCAGGAGACAACTGGCAGGTGGACTTCACCCAGATGCCAGTTTCTCAAGGGTATAAATACCTATTAGTCATAATAGACACATTCACAGGATGGATTGAAGGCTTTCCCACCAGGACTGAGAAGGCTGAGGAGGTGGTAAAAACTGCTCCATGAAATCATTCCAAGATTTGGTCTGCCCAGGTCATTACAAAGTGACAATGGGACATCATTTACTTTAAGGTCACCCAAGGGGTCTCTAAAGCACTGGGCATTACTTATTATCTCTATTGTGCCTTGAGGCCTCAATCTTCAGGAAAAGTAGAAAGAGCCAACTAATTCTCAAAATCAGCGATAAAAAGATAACCCAGAAGACCTCCCTGGGATGGAAGGAGGCTTTACCAATAGCTCTCCTCTGCACCTGTATTGCCCCTAAGGAACAGGTTGGTCTTAATCCTTATGAAATGCTCTATGGGAGACCTCTTGTTTATGTCAATGAGCTCTTCCTAGATCCAGAGGTTCAGACCTTCCAGTCTTATGCCATGGCCATTGGGCAGTTCCAACAGGATATACACTTATGGGGTATGAACCAGGACCCAAAAGATTCTAAGGAGTCACCACTATATGCTCCAGGGATTCGAGTCCTAATTAAAGTCTGGAAAGATCCAGAGGTCCCCAAAGGCTCAACTCCAGTCCACATGGAGGGGCCCCCTACCCTGTAATACTTTCTACCCCCACAGCAGTCAAGGTACCAGGACATGACTCCTGGATTCACTACTCAAGAGTCAAGCCGTGGAAGAAAACAGAAGAGGACACTCAATACACCTGTGAGCCCCTGGGAGATCTCAGCTACCTATTCAGAACTACCAACGAGTGCCATTCTAATGAACACCCCCAAAATCTGGTTTCTGGGGATAAGATTTCTCAGGATAGCTCTAAAGAGCCAACAGCTTGGCAGAGATTGTACTCCAAAACAGGCAGAAGATAGATACTCTGATCCCTGAACAAGGAGGGACTTGACCCATCCTGGCGATGTGAATTTGGAATTGGCTAAAGCCCTACTAATCCTTGTTATGCCATTTTTGGTTGCTTATGATTGCTCCATGTATTATCAATTGTCTAACATGTTTTGTCTCTGACCAGGTCAACAGTTATAACATTCAACAAAGATATTACAGCCGACCACAGAAAATATCACTCACCCTTAGATGGACACCACTATAAGGACTCTGAGGCTTGAGATTAGCAAGAGGGGGAGGCCCAATACCCCTCACTGTCCCAGTTCAGAAAGTAACCAGAAAGACCTCGCACCCCTATTCCCAAAGAATTGGGCCTCCCGTCTCTTGAGGGGGAATGTTAGGTAGTTAGAATAGGGAAAAGGAGTCCAAGATGGCAGTGGCTAAAAGATAAGGAAGGGAAAAGCCCATGAAAATAGAACAGAGGACGGTCAAAGAACCAGAGTGAGGACTTCAGGTAGAACAGCACTCCTGACTAAGCCCAGTTTGCATAGCGCAGGCCCAGAGGGAAGAAAAACATAAAAAGAGGAGCCAAAGCCTCCCCGACCCCCCACCGCCGTGCGCTGGGGGTGCTCTTCTGTTCGTGTCCTCATGTGCCCTCACACCTCGAAGATGGATTTTCCTGCTACCCTCTAAATAAAATAGAGCTGTAACGCTGATTTGTCTAAGAGCTATAACAGTCTGTCTGATACCCGAGAGCTGTGACATGCCGGGGGGCTTTAATGTCCATCACTGCAAATCTTTGTTGTGATGAGACAAAAACTGAGGAGCACACACTCGTCTGACAGGCATATTTGGAGGAGGCCCTCATTCACGATGTTTGGGGGCAGGGGGACAGAACCCAAATAAAGATGTCTAAAAAGCAGCTGAGTATGTGACTTTTGAGCTCAAGAGGTATTTGGACTATAGTTATAGTTGTGAAGTCACTGGCACAATTGTGCTAAATTAAGTCACCTCCTATAGATATCTCTGATATATGTGTCCCTATAGTAACGGTTGCTCTAATTGTTTTTCAGGAACATGGAGCTGGTCTTACCCAAATTAAACCAGTCAAGACCATGGATTGGGTGACTGTTCAGTAGATGACCTTTTGACATCAGAGGGCCAAAACGTCGCCCTCAGATTATGTTAATGACACTATTTTCTGAACATACATCCCATGAAGCAGCATGTAACTCGGATATATCTGTGCAGAACCCCAAGTACTTTACCTTTTTCTTCAGTCATCTTTCCCCACACCTCAGAACACCCTGCTTCCTTATCCCACAAGTATCTTGAGCCCCTCACCTTCATGAAAGTGGATTTAAGACTTGTTCTCTTGTCTCCGTGCTTGGCTGCCTTGTGTATAAACACTTTCTCTGCTTCATATCTTGGTGTCTCAGGATTTGGCTTGTTGTGAGTCAGGCAAATGAACCTGGTATGGTAATATAAGGGATGGACGTATCAGCTAGGATTAGAATCAGCTGCATGTAACAGACACTGAAACAACAGTGGCTTAAATAAGAAGGTTATTAAATTGGTCAAGAAGTCTGAATTAGTGTGACAGCTTCACCAGTACTCTAGTCCTTCCACCTGTCTTTCTGCTCTGCCATCCTCAGGCGCATGGCTCCATCCTCAATGATGCAAGCCTGAGACGGCTGCCAGCAGTTTTGCAATCCCATCCAGGTTCCAGGCAGGAAGAAGAGACAAAAGGGAAGTTCTCCTAGCTGAGTCAGCTCTTCGCAGAAGGTCCACCCAACTCACTTTTACTTGACCCACTGACCACACCTAGGCAAGTGGGACAGTGTAGCCTTTATAGGTCCATTACCACTCTAAAAAATAAGGTTCTGTTACTAACAGTGAAGAGGAAAATGTATATCAAGTAGGCAAACTGTAGTTTCTTCCAGAGTGGACAAAAAGAAACCTACAAATGTTAAGAAACCTACAAAGTTAAGAAAGAATGGTCAGTGTAATAGGAGAGGAACCAAAAGTAGGGAGCCTGTGGCTCTGGCCTGACTCAATTTCATTACTATTAATTGGCCTGTTCATATTTTCTATCCATATTTCCTCTTGACTCAGTCTTGGGAATTTGTATGTTTCTTGGAGCTTATCCATTTCTTTTCCATTGTCCATTTTGCTGGTGTATAGTTCACAGTCATCTCTTAACGATCCTTTCTATTTCTGTGCTGTCAGTTGAAAGAGGCTTCATCTTTCATTCTTGACGTTATTTGGGCCCTCTCTTTTACTTGATGAGTCTGGCTACAAGTTTATCGAGTTTGTTTATCTTTTCAAAGGACCAACTCTTATTTTCATTTCTTTCTTAAAAAAATTTCTGACTGCACCAGGTCTTGGTTGTTGCGTGTGGGCTTTCTCTCGTTGCAGCCGGCCGGGCTACTTTTTCTTGCAGTGCTTGGGCCTCCTGTTTCAGTGACTTCTCTCACTGTGGCACACAGGCTTAGTTGCTCCGTGGCATGTGGAATCTTGGACCAGGTAATCAAACCTGTGTCCCCTGCCCTGGCAGGTGGATTCTCATCCACTGTACCACCAGGGAAGTCCTCTTTTCTTTTAGTCTCTATTTCACTATTTCTGCTCTGATCTTAGTATTCTTTCCTTCTACTAACTTTGTGTGTGCTTAGTCATGTCTCTTTGCGACTCTTTGGACTGTAGCCCATGAGGCTCTTCTGTCCTTGGGGATTTTCAGGCAAGAATCCCGCAGTGGGTTGCCATTTCCTTCTCCAGGGCATCTTCCTGACCCAGGGATCGAAACTTTGTCATCTGTGTCTCCTGCATTGCAGGCGGATTTTTTTACATGATGAGCCATGAGAGAAGCCCAATTTTGGGTCTTGTTTTCCTTTTTCTAGTTCCTTTTGGTGTAAATTTAGGTTACTTGTAAGTATTGGTTCTTTATTTTTCCTCCCTTAATATTATTATGTGCATACCAAAAATTTAGTCTCTTAACCTAGTCTGATTTAGAAAGTTAAAAATCTATCTCATAGATCCCTTCTCAGTCTCTAACCTGTGTACATAGCACACAGTGTTTGGCTAGCATAGCGATATTTTAAAAATTATTTATGTACTTTATTCATTTATTTTTGGCTACATTGGGTCTTTTTTGGCACACATGGGCTTTTCTTTAGTTGTGCCGGTGGGGGGCTACTCTCAAGTTGCTGGCTTAGTGCAGTGGTTTCTCTTGTTGCAGAGCAGGGCTCTAGGGTGCACAGGCTGCAGCAGTTATGTTATGTGGGCTCACTGTTTACAGAGCACAGGCTCAGCAGCTGTGATGCACGCGCCCAGCTGCGCATGGCATGTGGGATCCTCATGGACCAGGGATCGAACCTGTGTCCTCTGCATTGGCAGGTGGACTCTCAACTACTGGATCACCAGGGAAGTGCATATTTTCTTATATCACACATGCCCCATCCAAGAATTATATGAGGTGCTAGTTTCCAGAACTGATATTCTCTAGCCATGTAACTACTGAATATCGCTCAAGACAAGTTAGCAACCATTGTGAGGCAAGCACCTTGCAGATGGACCCTGCTGTCACCTGGATTAAGTCTCCAGATAAATCTCTGGGAGAGGGAACAGTGGTGGGCTGGGGCCAGCCTCCTACACACTTCCTACTCTAACTGCCTCTACAATGCATATTATTTCCATATTGATTTGTCTCCTTTTTGTTGAGATTACCCTCAAAGCTTCAGAAGTTGACGAGGGCTGGCATAACCCTTGTATTAAAAACTATGTCTTTGTTAGGTTACTATAAAAGTTAGACATACTTAGACAATGACTGTATGAAAATTAGATGCCCATTTAACCTTCTGACCAAATGTCTCAGACCCCCTCAAAATAGCTCCCAAAGTAAATAGCTCTCCATTTACTTTGGGGGTTATACTTCACTGATTCTTGGTCCTGGTCACGAATAGAGAATGAGATATCACCTAATGAGTGAGTTATTGGAATTTTGGACCAGAACCACAGATATAAATCACTAATTCCCAGTACTTCTCTCCCACTAAATCACTTCAGTTAAAAAGGTCATCCCAATGTGTCCTATCCCTTCCATGCAATCTGTCCAACTGCTAATTTGACAAATTGCCCTATCCAGCCAGTTCAAAATTAGCTAACTTTAAGGGTTTACTGAATGCATGGCAACACATCAATGTTCTCTTGTTTATTCCTCACAACAACCCTAAGGATTAATATAATTAATGTCAGTTTGCAGTTGAGGAAATTAAAGGCACAGAAGAGTTAATGTGTCCAAGGTTCTGTTAGGAAGCATTATCAGAGAAATCAGAACTCTTGGGCTGTCTTCTTCCACCATTCATCAATAAAAGTAAGAAATTCTTGTCTTACTGACGAAATGGTATGCCCCAACTTATACCATAGGCAGGTGACTTTAAAGAAAATTAATTTCCCCTGTCATCCCAATTGGAAAGACTTGTTATCTCTTGGTCCAGATTTATGACCCCTGTCCAATTCAGGTAGGGATAGCCACAATTTCATTAAACTTATAAACTGAGTAAGAAAAGCCATAATTTCCAGAACTTGGGCAATCTTTTTTCTGTTGGAATGTGGCTCCCAATGCAAAGTTCCTGCACCCCAGTGAAAATCAGTGTTTCTTTCACTTTCTATGGGAGAGGACAAAGGGGCTGGGAATGGGTGTTAGATCGACCATGCTGGAGCATCTGTGGTATCTGGAATTATGTTTTGATATAACTGAACATTCCAAATGATAGCTGAATTAAGAACACCACTGTTGAAGACAGGGATGGGGGATCACCAAAACCTTCCTTATATTCAAGAAGTAAATTCCTATCTGAAATAGGAGGCAAGGTCATCTGCTCTGAGAGCAGGGAGCTGGGTGAGATAAGCCTGAGGAGCATGAGGACCTTCTAAATTAACAAGGAAGATGTAGAGAGAACAGATATAGGGTTTCTGATGGTTTAGTTGAATCAGATATAAGAGTACAGGCGTATTGATCCACAGAAGTGTGTGATTTTCTCAACTAGTACTCAGATGCACGTGGAAACTTGGGACAGTGAGGAAGAACACGCAGACTCCACTTGTTGAGGACTGCAGAAGCACAGAGCCAGAGAAAGCTGTCTTTAATAACAAAAGGAAGTGTGGGAGTTCCATAAAGAGGCTGATAGAGGACTATACGACATTTTCAAAGGCACAATGAGAAGGCAGTGTCAGTACATGTGATACTACCAAGGTAATGTACCTGGGTCTCTGACCTTTGTAAGTAACAACCTATTTACTTAGCTATAATATAGGGACAATTCTCCCGATGAGTTAGTGAGGATGAATACACCTTAACTATAAAGCAATTTGGTGATAGCTGGATGAGCATTTGGGCAATGTCACGCTGACGTGGGTTACTAACAGATGGTTACAGCTATATGAGCATAAAGATTTTAGGATGCCTATATATTTTGTTCCATGAATATGTGAAATTTGAATGAGGGAGGTAAAATAATAAGAGCAGTCAAGGGTTATCAAATTCCTAGAGTTGTCAGGACCACTTGAGAACAGAAAGCTAGGAACAACAATTAGGTAATTACTAACCTTGGAAGCAGTAATTTTCCAATAGATGACTTTGAGGGAATTTGATGAAGATATAGTTTTTCAATGCTTATCAGTTAAGAGTTTTCACAGATGCCTCTCAGTGAATGCTTATAGCAAGGCTTATGAAGTAGAGATTATTCCTATTCTCCAGATGGCAAAAGAATGCAGTTGTGCAAAGCTCTAAACCAGAGGCCAAGAACTTTGCTGTGAAGCACCAGTCAGTACTTTGGGCTTTGTGGGCCATTCAGTCTCTCTTGCAACTACTCAACTCTGATGTTGTGGCACAAAAGCAGCCCTAGGTAAGACAAGTGAATATAGTGGCCATGTGCCAATAGTTTTATTTACAGAAAGCTTTAGGTCTGCTTACTAACCCCCATTCTGAACACAATTTTTCCATTCCCCAAACCCACCATTCTTCATTACAACACAAATAAAATTAACTAGTCCAATGGTTGTTCTTCAGAGGATGCTGTTCAAGCTACACACACATATTTAATGGCATCAATGTGGAACACAGGCACAACTGTAATTAATAAAGAAAAAACAAACTGGAAGCAGCTCATTAATATTTCTGGTAAAATGGAGTTAGACTAAGACCAAACTATGGTCAGAGTAGCTTGGTTGTGGTTTCAGCTGTCACTCATCTAGCTGTTTTTTTTTTTTTTTACTGGCAGATGTTGAGTACAAGAAAAATGCTAACAAATCCAGAGGGCCTGGGAAAGGAGGCAGGGCATTCTCCCCTCCCCTAATTAGGACTCTGTAATCAGGTCAGTGGGGCAAAAGCATGTGATTTTGGCCACTCTGGGCCCAGCACTCAAAGCTCCCAGGCAGGACAACTCCTTTCAACATGTGGGAAAAAAAGCAACACTCTGGTAACGGTATGGGCTGTGTCCCAGTCCAGATACTTGCCCCTGCCCACAGCATACCCCCAAAACCTTCACAGCTCAGTGTAGGGGTGTTAAAGAACTGGGCCAAGCCTACCTCTCTCCAAACACAGGTATCTGCCATATGCCTCAGTTCCCTTCCTCTCAGTGACCTGCAAGGTTGGACTACAAGGTCCTGCTAGGGGCTCAGCTCAACAAGAGTAGTTTCCATAGTTCCCTGAGCCTAGTTAATCTCACTTCTCATCTATTTAGTTGGAATTAAAGAATCTCTGAGATCTCTTCCAGTTCCAACACTGAGACCTCTAAAATGACTAAAATAGCCAACTTAACCAAAGCTTGAGCAAGTCAATCTCTTGCTGTTTTGAAAAACTGTCAGTGATGTATCACTTACCACACATTGGCCTCATCATTATGTATGTGTTATAACAAGACTACTAGTCAAGTTTCTAAAATCCTGGACATGTTTACCCTTTGAGAAGTAGAATGTACCTGTTTAGCTTTCTGAATGAACCAAGAAAGCAAGCCTGGGGTTATGACCAGAGTTTCCAAATAACTCAATCTCCAAATAAGGTAACCTGGAATCCAAGTGTTACTAAACAAGTGGAAATCTAATGTGTTGTATTATACTTCTGAGTATGTGAACACCATGACAATGGTCTGAGGAACAAAAAGAAACAGCCAAAGATCAGTGTGTATTTCTGCACTGAAAAGTGTTAGCTGCTCAGTCATGTCTGACTCTTTGAGACCCCATGGACTGCCAGGCTCCTCTGTTCATGGAATTCTTCAGGCAAAAATACAGCAATGGGCTACCATTTCCTTCTCCAGGGGGTCTTCCCGACCCAGGGATTGAATCCAGGCCTCCTGCGTTGCAGGCAGATGCTTTACCGTCTGAGCCACCAGGGAAGCCTTGAATTAACTATAGGAACTTATAACTAGAGGCCCTTATTGAATATAACTGGCCTAGAACACAACAATTCTCTGCCAACACCGGCCTTAGTTGACTTAGGAAGCATAGAAATCAGTCAATTGCCTGGTCTCCATGTGTTCCCACACTGGTACAGAACTCTCTTAGTAGCTAACTGCTACACTGACCTGGATACCACCTGAATTATAGCAGGCTTCTGCTTCCCCAGATTGTTTTTGCCCATGTTTTCAGACTATCTTCTTTGCTTTTTCACATTTCTCCAATGACTGAAAATAAGATTCACAAATTACACAGTGCTCTCTCAGGCCTTACAGACCTAAATAAACATCCCCATCGCTTTTGACAAGGCCTTCTCCCAGTTCCCTTACTGTCACAGAAATGGCTCTCACCACTGGTACAGACTTATTTCCCCACTGAGAATTTCTCTCAGTATTCTTTATGGCTTAGTTCAAGTTCACCATGCCATAAAATTTCCAGGGACTACACTAAACATGTATGGCACAAACTGTGTATGAATAATTTAGCACATAAACTATAATCATACACTGTACATCCCTATGATCAGAAAGTCTTCTTTCTACATTTGGCATAAATGTTGCAGTGCTCATTCTGGCCAGAGAAACTGAATGGATGACTGAGGTGTTGTTCTAGGGCAGGCTGTCCTAGAAGACCAAGTAAACACAATCTACTACTATGACTAGTAACAACGCTGCCTGTTTGGGCTACTGTATTTTTTCAACCATTTTGGTATGCCATTGAATCAAGTTAAAAAGATCATGATTTGTGACTTTGTTTTTTAATTCTTAAGCCTTATATCAGTTTACAAATATACAGTTTACAAATCTGAGCTAATGATATAGCCCCTCTAATCATGCTGAGTTGGCAAAAGCACGATTACCAATCACCATATACAAGTAGTTCTACAGCTGTGTTTCTGAATTCCTGTTTAGGACAACCCTGAATTATAACTTAGTCTGACTTTGTGAAGAATTAACAAGCAAAGTTTGTTAACATATCTTGTCACAGGGAATTTAAAAAGCATCTGATCTTAAAGATCATCTACAAAATGTGAGGTGCTAAATACTCTATTTGATGCTATACATAAACCACACTAAAATGCCTTTCATTAAGTAAAAGGCTAAATTTTAAACAGAGAATTATTGGCATAGTTTATAAAACCAAACAGATAAAGTGGACTTTGTCAGTGTATTTTCAATCCTTGCCTTAACAGGCTAATGAACACAACTTGAAACACATGTGAATCCCCCTCTGTTCTATGAGACAGTGAAGGGACCTTTTCAGTAAATATATTAATGTAACCAGTTCTAGAAATCTAGATATAAAACAAATCTCTTATAGGTTTTGAGAAGGAATGCACCATCTCCCTAAAAGTTTCATATTCCTTATTCAAGTTCAATCATCTCTTTAGAATGGGAAAAGTGATAGTATTTGTTGAACCGGAATTAGTATCAAAATTAAAAAAGCTGACCATATTCGTTTAGCCACAGACCAATCTTATTTAAATCAGGACTGTCCAACAGAATTATTCCATCAGCCGTTCATGATCTGAATTCTAGTGTATGAGATCAATTTAAATATGGTACACATAAAAAGTCATGAGACACTTCTGTTTCAGAATAAATAAGGCAGTGGCCAACTATTACTCATTGGTAGCTTTTTTGAGATAAGCTATCAAGTCCTCCCTCTCTCCCTTCTTCTTAATGCCAGCAAAGATCATCTTGGTTCCAGGGATATACTTCTTGGGATTCTCCAAGTACTCCATCAGCGTCTCCTCTCCCCAGGTGATACCTAAACAAGAAAGGATATATTGTTGAGCATGTCACACTCCTGACACAGTGTTTACCATAGGTTACATTCATACAGTTTGTGCTCGGGTTAACAATCCCCCCTTACCTTTGTTTTTGTTGGCATCTGTGTAAGAGAATCCAGCAGCCTGACCTGTCTTTCGTCCAAACAGACCATGGAGGTTTGGCCCAGTCTTGTGCTTCCCTCCCTTTTCCACAGTATGGCACTGGGCACACTTCTGAACAAAAATCTTCTTGCCCTTCTCAACATCACCCATTTTTAAATCTAAAATGAAAGATTCAGATTAGTAATATTTTCTCCAAGTAAAAGTACAGTAGATTCCAATCATCAACCCCAGTCACTGACACCAAACTTAAATAACAGGTTGAATTTTGTCTTACTTAGTTCACTTGCAACAGATTCTTTACTATCAAAAACACTATTTGGAAGAACTTCCCTGAAAAACACACCTCTGTGAATATCTCTGCATGCTCAGTCACTAAGTGTCTGATTCTTCATGACCCCATGGACTGTAGCCCACCAGGCTCCTCTAGCCATGGGGTTTTTTCAGGCAAGAATACTAGAGTGGGCTTTTTTCCTCCTCCAGGGGAGCTTTCTGACCCAGGGATTGAACCCACGTCTCTGGTGTCTCCTGCACTGGCAGGCGGATTCTTTACCACTGAACCACCTGGGAAGCCCCTCTGTGTGCTTAAGTGCCAACTAAAACTTGGCACTTGCCATCAGCCTATACAAAGATTAAGGCACAAGCGGCTGCAGTCACTGACCCTCAACACATTCTGAAAGGATTTCAGGGTGGAGCAGGAATGAGGCACTCTGGGCTCTGAGTAAACTGGCAAAACTGGCCTTCAGATAGATCTTTTCAGGTTAAGATTTTATGAGCCCAATTCTTCCATCTCCTTATTTCTAGAAAAGCACCAAAATCCTTAATGGTGGTACCTATTCCTGCTGACTAGCAGCAAACCTCTGGTTAAAAGTGGGTCTGACTGCATGGTACTCCCATTCATGAAAATCATATACAATACTGACATTCCCTCCCTATCTCTTCAGAGCAGTTTCTCATCTTCTAGGACATAATCATCGTTTTGCCCCAAAGAAAACTTAACTCACAACTCATGTTGTGCATTTTTTTTCCAGTTGACATAAGTGATGAAAGGTTAGAGGTCAGGAAAGGAAAGTGGGAATCTAGTTCAAAGCCATTTCATAAGATGAGACCAAGGTCACGCAAAGTCACAAATCCAATTAAGTTGAACTGCGATATTAAATCCAAGCGACCAAAACTCCAAGTTTTAAGGTCTCATTATTTGTTCATACAATTTAAAGCCACTACTCTCTGAAGAGAAGACAAAATACACTTTTACAAAAAAGGGAAATCGTTCTTGATTCAGTCCGTTCAGGTCACTCTAAATTGCTTTGCTGTGGGTAGGAGGTCAGCAGCCGGATTTGCGGTCACCCAGAGACCCCCATCATTCAGCTCTGGGATCCCCGGAAGTGACCACGAGGTCATCCATCCAGGCTTGTTTCAAGGAGACTGTGATGAAACCTATCCCCTCGGACATTCCTCAGCATGTTAAGGAGGGAAGCGACAGGTGGCCAAGAAATGACTTATTGGAGGAGCAATCGTTTCTGCTCCTTTGGAAGGAGGACGTGAAGCGCTGCGCTCCATCCCCGCACTCCCGCCCTACCTCGGAGGAAGTCTTGTCTACCATTGCCCCAGCTCAGCACTTCCTATAACGGAGAACCGGCGTCTTGGTGAGAATCGCGACCAAGCCGCTTCGGAGTTTTCAGAACCTTGACAGACCCTACCACCTAGTTGGGGTCTCAAGCCGTAGCCCACCCGGTTCTGGCCCGGCGCAGTCCAGCTGGGCGTCATTCCCTGCCAGCTCCCTCGCCCCCGCGCGCGGGCCTCAGTCCACCCACGCGGCCCCCATGCAGGCGCACGCATTCGTGGCTCAGTTCCCTGCCCGCTGCCGCCTCCGCGCCCCGCGCTCACCGTTCTTTTTCTGTGCGCGACCGAGAAGTTCCCGCTCACAAGCCGAACGTCCCGCTTTCTAAGCCCAAGGACACGCCGGTACGTGCCTAAGTACCGGTGTTGGTGCAACCAAACTGGCTCCGCCCACCAGTCCCCTGACGTGTGTCCCGGCGACCGGATACGCAGTGACGAAGCCGCGCCTCATTGGCTCGGGTCCCCAGGGCGGAGTCCAGACTCTGGGCGCGCGCATGCCGACTAGCCTGCTTGGGGGTACTGCGTTGAGTGCCCTTCCTCTCCTGGCCTTTCCTTCCTGGCAATTACGACAGGCCATTAAGAGGTACGACACCGAGGTTGTGGCGGAAGGGGCTATCAGAAGTTCTGGCCTTGGTGTGCTTGCGTGTGCCGTCGGAGCGGAGTCGAGCGGTGGATCGATAGCATTATCTTCTTGTAAGGTAACCAGTCTCGTGCTGGTTGACGTAATGCTCTTTGAGCAGTATGTTTTGTCTGCTCGAGGGAAACGATCGACTTGGACAGGCCAGAGGTCTCTTGGCTGTCATCCCTTCAGCTGGAGACCTTTACCCAGACTCGGTCGTATTTCCGCCGCTGGCGCCAACTGCACCTAACAGAAATAGCCCGCAACCAGGAAGAGTTGGACACGAGCTCCTGACCTTGTTCTTGTTTCGCCTACGCGCTGTAATTTTAAGTTATCATCTTCCAAATCGTCCCTCGATGGAGCAGCTGCTGCAGTTGAGGCAGAGACTGGATTGTAGTTCTGGCCCCTCACCTGCTGCCTTCTTTTTACCACGTGCTTTTCTACACGTGCTTCTCGCGTTTGTGTGCAAAAAGAGCAAGGGGTGTGTGCGACCAGCATCCAGAAAGAAACATTTTTACATGTCTAGCGAATCTTTAACCTATAGAAGATTTGCATTCCATCTAACCTTGGTGAAGCTCATGTTCAAGCAAACTGATGTGGTTGGAGTCGTTAGAAATGCAAGGGACTTCTGGCGGTCCAGAAGTTAAGACTCCGCACTTCCAACGCCGGGAATGCGGTTGGATCCCTGTTGGGAAGACTAAAATCTGCTGCCTGCGCAGCATAGCCAAAACCAAACAAACAAAAAAACAAGTTTGATCACTACAGCTTCCAGTAATCATACTTTTCCTCCACCACAAGCTCTCATTCAAGACATGCCCAGTTTTGTCACTGGGAAATTTCTCGACTCCTGTCCTTCAAATTCAGCCCCCGAGTTTGAATTTTTCTTCCTTCCCCATATTCTGTCAGACTGTGCTGTATTCATTCAGTCAGGTATTTATTGAATACATACTATTTGCCAGACACTGTCTAGGACGGTGGAGTAAATCAGTGAGGACTTTTTTTCTGGCAGAGCAAATGTTCTAGCATCCTTCCTCCTCCCTCCAATTAAGCAATAGATTGTTTAGTTGCTCAGGTGCGTGGGACTCTTTGGGACCACATGGCCTGCAGCCTGCCAGGCATCTCTGTCCATGGGATTTCTCAGGCAAGAATACTGGAGTGGGTTGCCATTTCCTCCTCCAGGCTATCTTCCCCACCCATTCATTGAACCCCTCCTTCTTGGCAGGCAGATTCTCTACCACTGAGCTATCTGGGAAGCCCCAAGCAACAGATAGTAGTAGGTTAATCTAGATTATTACCTCAGACCCCTCTTAAACCACTGGTCCTATGATTTCTTCTCCAGATCATCTGTCTCCTTATATGAATAATTTATTGTTTTCTGTGTCCTGATTTCCTATTTTCCTGTCTCTAATCTCACACAGTGCTGCCACAGAAGTGTGCGTAAAACAGAAGAAATCACAACACTTGAATATTCAAGACCTTTGTGGCTTTTGGAGTGGACCAATGTAGTGTTTTAACTGTAATACTGAAGTAGGCTCATTTGACTAGCTAGCCAAGTTTTTGAAAAACCGAGCTCAGTTAACACTTTGCAAATTCAGTCCATATGTTTGAAGCCAAGTCCTAATGTTGCAACCCATTTCTCTTCAAGGAATACTTGGGCCTTAAATAGGTATTTGCCCTAATTCAAATTTTCTGTGTTTGTGGTATCAGAAGTTACGAGTCTTTGTTCAGTTGACTGATGGGGAGTAGCGACAATGTGCTGGTATTGCAGGCCGTGTAGAATTAGTAATACATCAAGTGGCCTAGTAAATTGATTGACATTTCAAATTTATTTCTATGAGGGGGATAATAGAAAATCAGAAATCCTTGACACCTTTCCCTAAGGAAATTGGGGATAAAGACTCTTGTTATTGAAAGTAGTAGGAAAATGAGAAAGCAAACAAGAGCAAAAATGAACACTTGGCACATTCCTGTAGTAGATACTGTAACATTTGTACTTAATATCCATGTATTCAGGTTCTAAAGAGATTCATAGTACTTACCAGGTATTCAAGATACCAGAGAGAATTAGTTGAGAACAGTACTATTCTACAAGTTGCCCAGTTCCATATTTGTATATCTATCTCCATCTTTTCCTATTGTAGTGGCTGGTAAGGGGTATAACTATTATAAAACAAATGCCTTAGAATTCTCCTTCCAGCAGCACAATGGGTGATATAGTTTTTAAAATGTTCATGATAAGAAAAAAATCAAGTAAAATACCACCCCGTCAAACCAAAACATTTAATGAGGTTGCAAGAAAATGAGGGAAAAGAAGTCTAGTTGGAGGCAGGGGTGAGGCAGGCAGCAAGAACTGAAAACTGTGATAAGCATAAGTTGACTCTAGAGACACCTTGTGGAAGATTGCTGAAGTGAAAGAGCCTTAGGCTTTAAGAACATCTCTGGTGGCTCAGCATCTGGTGGCTCCTTCAATAGAGAAGTTGTGGGTTTGATCCCCGGGTTGGGGAGATCCTCTGGAGAAGGAAATGGCAACCCACTCCACTATTCTTGCCTGGGAAATCCCATGGACAGAGGAGACTGGCAGACTACAGTCCGGGTTGTAAAAGATTTGGACACGACGCACCCACTAAACAACTGCAGAGTAGTGGAGTAGGGAGGGCTCAGTTGGCTGAGACCCCTGCGTAATGCTGAAGCACTACAATCAAAGGATAAAATAGTCTGCTCATTAGTAAAGGGAAGAACCAAATTAGTCTTGTCTGGCTTGGTCTTGGGTACTGGATGGGAGGAAAAAGTATCCTCTGATAATTCATAACCACAGGCCTGCCCACATGGAGGTTTAAGGTTTGATTTATTTTATTACCTGCACGGTCTAAGGAACCTCTAGCCGAAATATGAACAAAGTAGTTGTAGATAGGCGATGTGTTCTGATGTCTGGCAAAAACACAGATCTCCAGAGAAATATCTCAATCAACCTAGGTTCCATGTTTAAGAAATGCTGTGCATGAAGATAATAATGAAAACCAACAAAGAGCAAAATTATAGTCACAAAGGGCCACAGGTGTTGGAATTATTAGGTACTGTTGGAGAGTGAAAACCTTACTGAAAAAGAGAGACCTCACATCACTATGGAAAGAAAGCAAATGCATTTATTACTGAATAAGCACAGTATAAAATAGCTATATATAGGTAATCTAGAAGAACTACCAAATCAAGACCTCACACAATTTATACAGCTAAACTAATAACCCTTTTATCTCATGCTGCTTTTAGCTAGCATATAAGATGAGGCTTTCGGATCAGTAGTGCCCTGTTTTCCATTTGGCAGCACTGCGGTCACTTATTATTTGGATTAATGGTAACCTGTTTTCCATAGGACTTGACATCTCCATTTGTGGCCAGATCCTTCTTAGTTTTTATTTTTTCACATTATTTCACCCTAAGTTCACTTGGGAATTTGTGGTAGCCATTTGTTTAATGAGTTGTCCTCATCCAAAAGAAAAATAAAACTTATTTTCCTGAGAAATAAATGGTTACACCTGCATTAAGCTCCCAAGGTGAAGCTCTATCTACCTAGGTGTTTACATTTTTGAGAGACCTATTTACATTCCAGATGGTTAGTGTGAGGGTTTAGGTGGTTTAGATTTTCCTCCTTCCCCTTAGAAGGTGGGAGAGAGGGGAAAGGTCTCTTTTTCCATTATGTGTTAATCACTTCAGTCGTGTCCGATTCGTGGGGACCCTGGACTGTAGCCTGCCAGGCACAGTCCATGGAATTCTCTAGGCAAGAATACAGAAGTGGATTGCCATTTCCTCTCCATTTTTTCCTTTATAAACAGAGAAAATAAATTTTATTTACCTTTATAATATGTAATGTGAAATGATATTTGAAAACATTTAGATAAAGAAGGAAACAAAAACATGAAACAAGGGACTATCAGAAATAATGTGGCAGATTTTAAAAGAGGCAAAAATAATTTCTGCAGTTGAAAGTTAAAGTCACTGAAATAAACTTCATATATAGGGTAAGCTTTATACAAAATTCAAGGACAAGAAAGACTAAGCCATAGCTATAACTAAAGGAAAGGATAATGCCTACTGTGATTCTGAGAGGACAGGCTGGGAAATGGAATGAGGAGGAACATAGCATGTGAGTTCTTGATATTTTAGTGACTGGATTATAGATTAATTGATTTGAAAAAATATATAAAATAAGTATATGGGCTTCCCCGGTGCCTCAGTGGTAAAGAATCCATCTGCAATGCAGGAGATGCAGGAGACTTGGGTTTGATCCTTGGGTCTGGACGATCCCCTGGAGGAGGGCATGGCAACCCATTCCAGTATTTGTGCTTGAAAAATCCCATGGACAGCCTGGCAGGCTACAGTCCATGGGGTTGCAAAGAGTCGGACATGACTGAAGCAACTAAGCACACACACGCGCTGTGCGCGCGCGCACACACACACACACACACACACACACACACACACACACACACAGAGTAAGTAAATATGGCCGATCGTCCTGCATTAAAAACTCGAAAGATGAGCTACAAAGCACATTTTAAAAGCAGGTTTAAAAAAAAAAAGGTACAAATGAAAGAATTAATGAAATAGAAGGTAGATACAAGGAAATTACTAAATGTAATTTAGAGAACAAATGGTAGGATACATAAAAGAGAAATTAGAGAAGTTAAGACATAACAAAGATAGTATAAGGAGGTCTATTTAGAGTTTTAGAAGACTAAAATAGAGGAAATTAGGGAGAGGCCTGTGTTTGAAAATATAAATCTGAAAATTTTCCAAAACTGATGTAAGACATGAGTCTCAGATTTAGGAAGCACATGAATGCAAACAGGATAAACAAAATCAACATTAAGACCTGGTGATGGAACATTAGAACTCTCTAGACAAAAAGAAGTATTTAAAATAGTTGTAAAAGAGAGATTATCTACTTAAAATTACAAATAGATATACATCACATCTCTCAGTAGCAACAGTGGAAACCAGAAGTCAGTAGAGTGACTAAGAGTAAACTTTTAGAGTCGCTGTCCAATCGCCCCCACCCCCGCCCCCGCCACCCCCGACGACTTTGCCTTGTTGTTCAGTTGCTAAGTCATGTCTGACTCTTCGTGATCCCATGGACTGTATAGTCCACCAGGCTCCTCAGTCCATGAGATTTACCAGACAAGAATACTGGAGTGGGATGCCTTTTCCTTCTCCAGGGGATCTTCCCGGATTAGGGATCAAACCTGCATTGGCAAATGGATGCCTTATCACTGAGCCACCAGGGAAGCCCATACCCCTCACCTTAGGCATACCCC
This sequence comes from Nanger dama, assembly GCA_917880005.1. Lineage (NCBI taxonomy): Eukaryota > Metazoa > Chordata > Mammalia > Artiodactyla > Bovidae > Nanger > Nanger dama. Next base: position 27,087,040 of record CAKJTW010000022.1, read on the forward strand.
AATATGTTTACATGTCAGAAGATATGGAGAATCTTGTGATTAAGTCATGTGATTGACTTTCTTGCCCCCAGTTTTCCCCAACATTATTTTACCATGTGACTTTTTGCTTCCCACAATATCTAATTTAATGAATATAACTAGTGCTACAGAATAAAATTTGGAAAAAATTCCATAATTTTAGCCCAGAATAGTTTTAAAGAGGGTGTAACCAAATGACATATTGGTCATGAAACAAAAACAAATATTAAATCTCAAAAAAACACTCAAATTCCTCACGAACTTTCCATGGTAAACTGTCTAAAACATATCTCTTGGCATATTATCAATAAATGAGTTGATTCCATTTAGCAGTCATATCAACTCTTGGTCCATTCTGAAAGAGATCAGCCTTGGGATTTCTTTGGAAGGAATGATGCTAAAGCTGAAACTCCAGTACTTTGGCCACCTCATGAGAAGAGTTGACTCACTGGAAAAGACTTTGATGCTGGGAGGGACTGGGGGCAGGAGGAGAAGGGGACGACAGAGGATGAGATGGCTGGATGGCATCACCGACTCACTGGATGTGAATCTGAGTGAACTCTGGGAGATGGTGATGGACAGGGAGGCCGGGCATGCTGTGATTCATGGAGTCACAAAGAGTTGGACACGACTGAGTGACTGAACTGAACTGAAGCTCTTGGTGGACGCCTTCTAAAAATCAGGATATTTGGCTTTAGAATAATAGATATCAAGCCATCTGCTATGGTCTGAATGTTTGTATCCCCCTCCCTGAAAATTTATATATTGAAATTCTGACCCCCAAGATTATTAGGAAGTGGGAGTCTTTGGGATGTGATTAGTTTCTGCCTGCAATACAGGAGACCCCAGTTTGACTCCTGGGTTGGAAAGATCCAATTGAGAAGGGATAGGCTACCCATTCCAGTATTCTTGGTCTTCCCTAGTGGCTCAGTTGGTAAAGAATCTGCCTGCAATGCAGGAAACCTGGGTTCAATCTCTGGGTTGGGACGATCCCCTGGAGAAGGGAAAGGCTACCCATTCCAGTTCTGGCCTGGAGAATTCCACAGACTGTATAGTCCATGGGGTTGCAAAGAGTTGGACACAACTCAGTGACTTTCACTTTAGTTCACAAAGGCAGAACCTTCATGAATGGGATTAGTGCCCTTAGAAGAAGCCCAGAGAGATTCCTTGCTGCTTTTATCAAGTGAGGTTGTGGTGAGAAGATGGCGGTCAGCGAGGAAGCAGAGCCTCACCAGACACCAGCTTGCCAGTGCCATGACCTGGACCTCCCCACCTCCAGAACTGCGAGAATGGTGTTTGTTGTGTACATCAGCCACCTAGTTTGCGGTATTTTGTCACAGCAGCCCAAACAGACTAAGGCACCATCCTTTCTTGCCATAGAGTTCATCAGTTACTAATTAAAACCATTTCTAGATCTTTGCAATAAGATCATTTTTTCTTCATAAAAGAAATGGTTATGTTTCTCTATCAGAAGGTGAAAGGAAAAGAAACATCCAACTTAGAATGTGTGCGCATGCAGAGCAGTTTGAGTTTTGTCTTTTCTAACTTACTCTGTCCGTGTGTTCACATAAGGAGCAGGGCCCACATAGTTATTAAGGTGATGTAGTTTGTAGAGCCGTCAGTCCCTCAGTTAACTGGGCTTTTGAGTTTTGCCTTTGTACCTAGTGCTATTTTATACAAACATTTACCTATAGGGACAGTGTCCATATATTTATTTTATTAAGGTACTACTATAGTTTGTATAGACATTTGTCAATTATCGGGGATTTGAGTTTTTTCAAATATTTTTTGTAAAATTTTGTCATACACATTGTTTATCATGATTTTGGAAATATCCCTTGGCATGTAATTTGAAAATGAGATTAAAGACTATAAATTTTTCTGGTTCTATTTTATTGCCAAATTGTTCAACTTTTGAAGAAGTCACAACATCACCTTTTCTGGGTTCTTCTGACCAGACCCTAACTTAAATACCTGAAAACATAAACCTCATTAACAAGCTCATTATAGCTTCTCCAGAAAACAGAATCCAGCAATGAGGAAGAAATTCTGTTATATTTTTTTCTTTTCTTGCAAGAAGCTGGGTTTTGAAGGGAAGGATGAATAGCTCAATTATAGAAATAATAGGAATTATAGCCATAGAATTGGTGTTTCTTCCCTGAGTGCTCTTTATCCCTGAGGTCTTTATAGTCTTCTAGAACTGATTTATGGAAACGTTTTTGTGCACCAGTTTTTGAAAAAGTGTTCTTAAGCTCCAGCAGGTCCATTTGAGGTTTGGCCACTCCAGCTCTTGGAATCCAACCCAGGATAGGTTTTGTTTCTTCATCATCCTCCATATTCAAGGTCAGCTGTTCTGGCTTACTTAAAAAGTGTTCAAAATCAAAAGTTTTCAATTCTGGTTTACTTTGTAAAATACCAGGCTTACTAAGGCTAACAGGATTTTGGTACACATTATACTGATTTAAATGTTCATAGGGAATGTAATGATCTGGGTTACAGTAAGGTATAAGTTGGGGTTTTAATGACAGCTGTCTCCAATACAAATCTTCTGTCTTTTTAGTATCCGTGATTTTTGGAAATGGTTTTATGTCGTAAGTATTAGCCAGATCTTTTGTTGGGTAACAGGATGGGAGTGCATAGGTAGATAGCAAGCTTTGTTCTTCCTTAATCTTTTCTTCAATCTCTTGGTTTTTATGTGTCACATCTGAAGATATGTTATCACTCAGAGCCATCATTTCTGTAGAACTGGGCACAAAGGTATGAAAAGTACACAGAACTCTAGGGGTACAGTCTGGACAGGAAGATGGTCTTTGCTCAAGAATAGCCTCCAGAGGACGTTGGTTCTGAATCAGTCGGGCAATTCGTCCCTCCAAGGGTCTGGTGGGCTTTAAGGCAGGATGGAATTTTTCTTGCTGTGGTAGTAGGATAAAAAAGAGAAAATAAACTAATTAATAGATCTAGCATTGTCAGGATATTGACACAAATGGCAAGTCAAAATCCATACCCATTTTCACTATCTGAGCAAACACAGGATGGGCTGGAGTAAACACTGCAATGTTTACTGATATTTATTTAAAGACATTGAAATTTGGGTCCTAATAAACACATGTTTTTATAAGGAAAGGGCACATTTTTACTTGGCTATAGAGAAATTTTTCCATGTAGGAACTCTTTGCTTTCAGACTTTCCAAGATACAAAAGAACTTCTCGGAATAAAACAGGTCATATTTTATGATGATGTCTGTCACCAACACGATGTTAATTAAAAGTTACGTGTAATTATTTAAATCTCAGCCAAAGCCTTCTGTATTAGACTCAGGCAAGGGTTTTTAAACCTTGGTTGGTTGACTCAGAATCAGCTTTGGAGTTAGCAGAAAATAAGATTCCCAAGCTTGGTCCTCTGAGGTTGTGATGCAAAGGGTCTGCAGTAGGGCTTAGGAATCTGCTCTCTTAATAAACATCTCGAGTGATGCTAAGGCCAGTGATATGCTATGCTTGGAGAAACACTGGTCTGACAGGGGTTTGTCATAGCTGTGCTTCTTTTTGAGATGTTTGACAGATATTGTGAACTTAATCACGTCTGGTAACTGCAAAAGCAATGAGTGTGTTTAAGGGGTTAATAATAGATATATGACTGGGGGAGGGGTAAGAGGAAGAGAGAGGAGTTGACTCGGAAGGGGCATGAGGGGACTTTCTGGGAGGATGGTAATGTTGAATATATTGATAGAGGTTTAGGTTACAAAGGTGTATGCAATTGTCAAAACTTATGGAATGTACACTTAAGGTTTGTTTAATTGTAATGAATGTATGTGAAGTGAAGTGAAAGTCACAGAGTTGTGTCCGACTCTTTGCGACCCCATGGACTATACAGTCCATGGAATTCTCCAGGCCAGAATACTGGAGTGGATAGCCTATTCCTTCTCCGTTGGATCTTCCCAACCCAGGAGTTGAACTGGGGTCTTCTGCATTGCAGGAGGATTCTTTACCAACTGAGCTATCACCTTAAAAGAAAAAACTAAAAAGTCCAATTAATGGTATACATTTTTGAGGTTCCCTGTTGGCTCAGTGGTAAAGAATCTGCCTGCAATGCAGGAGGAGACTCAGGTTTGATCCCTGGGTCAAGAAGATCCCCTGGAGAAGGGCATGGTGACCCACCCCAGTGCTCTTGCCTGGAAAAATCCCATGGATAGAGGAGTCTGGCAGGCTACAGTCCATGGGGTCCCAAAAAGTCCACTGAGCACCCATGCACACATACACACACACATGCTGAATGTTTAGGATTCAGTGTAAATCTGTGATTTACACTGAAATGCAGGAAAAATAAAGTGAATTTATCGATGTCTGGAGTGATGGCAAGATAGATGTGTAATAAAATAAGTGTAGTAAAATGCTACAGTAAAATCTAGACCATGGGTATACAGGTCTTAACTGTAAAATTATTTAGACTTTTCTGTATGTTAACATTGAACATTTGAACATTTTTATAATCTGTTTAAGAAAGAAAACTAAAAATGAATGTGTGACAATGATGGAGTTAATAGCAAAGATAAAAACAAGAATGGTGAAAATATAACTTATTTGGAATTAGAAAAAAAAAAGGACTTAGGAACAGCTTTTTGAAACCTAATCTGTTCATAGTTAGAAGAGTTTCCATACTGTTATCAACGAATTTGTTATTTCCTTTAACTAATCAGGTTTGAGTAGATACTATGAAAACAAGAAAAAAATTTCTTTGAAATACACTGTTAAATTTATCATAAACAAAAAAGTATATATCTTACTTTGATGATATCCTTATATGTGAGAAACAGCCTTTATACCTTTACTTTATTCTACAACAAAATATTTCATACACATATTTATCACCAGTAAAACAAGCCTTCTCAGACTCCATTATTTATGTTTTAATTAGAAACCAGCAAGATTCACTGAAATTTTCTTTTAAACTTCCAACTATTTAAGGCATATTTTATCTTGTTATTAATAAAAAAATTTGGGTGTTATTTACTTATATGATCATTTTGCATATAATATACTTGACAAACATCCTTTGTATAACTGTACATGTATTTCCAGGTAAAAATGATAAAGCTGCTTCCTGAGGGACTGGACTCTACAGGCTTAAATCTGTGGAAATCTGGACGGCTGTTGAACACTCCTGACAATGTCAGAGTATATGTATAGTCTTCTCTAGCCTTAGAGAATGTTTGTTACAGGTAAAATATAGAATTAAAACCCTTTTAGTGAATGATAAGGCACAGTCTGTGGAACTACTTCTAGTATTATGATTTATTATATAACCCTGAGAAATATTGAAGGTATATAAAATAAATTGGTTCATTCACTCTAAAAGAGTTCATGTTGAAATACCTTAACATTGTTTTTTAGGTGTCTTTCCACAACCTACATGTTTGGAAATGTTAATCTTGTTTAAAATACTGAGTTTTAGAGGATAAAATTTAGGTCCAAATAAAACAACAAAAATGTATCCTATTACATCATTTTATTTCACTTGCATAATTATAATTTCTATCACTAAAGGGCTTGATCATTTCTTTTAGGACATTTCACATAATCAATTAAGAAATCTCTTGTTATTTGCAGAGAATTTATTGGCTTTTGTTTGTAATTCAGCCAACTCTCAATGATTGTGGATATCAGGAGGAAGCCTTTATCTCTTCAAAAGCAGCGAAAATGTACAAGATATAAAATATGCAAAGATTCACAGAATTTATTAAGAATCACATTTATTACTAGGTAAATGTTCATAAACCAATTCCTCTGTAAATTTTAGTAACAGTAGCATAGCAGAAAATCTGTAAAACAAAATAAAACAAAAATAACCCAGTACTGTGATGAAGAAAGGACTTGCCAGCTAGCGCTAGTGGTAAGGAACCTGCCTGTTAGTGCAAGAGATATAATGAGACATGGGTCTAATCCCTGGGTCTGGAAGTCCCCTGAAGGAGGGCACGACAACCCACTCCAGTATTTCTGCCTGGAGAATCCCATAGACAGAGGAGCCTGGCAGGCTGCAGTCCACAGGGCTGCAAAAGTCGGACACAACTGAAGTGATGTAGCATGCACCCATGTGATGAAGATAAGAAAACTTGCTTGTTCTTCAAAATAGTGGACAAGTTTGAATCAATTCAGAATTAACTGAGTTAAATTTTCCCTTTGCTGGCTTGGTCACTAATGTTCAGGAAGCAAATAAAAAGTGAGTAAAGCAAGAAGGAGCCCAGAACCTAGATGCGTTGTGTGCATGCGTGCTCAGTCACTTCAGTCGTGTCTGCCTCTTTGGGACCCTGTGGACAGTAGCCGGTCAGGCTCCTCTTTTAATGGGACCCTCCGGGCAAGAAAACTGGAGTGGGTTGCCACGCCCCTCCTCCAGGGGACCTTTCTAACCCGGTTTCACCGGGTCTCCAGCATTGCAGGTGGATTGTTTACCCACTGAGCCACCTGGGAAGCCCCCAAATCTAGACACTTTCCCCCTAAATAACTGAGAGTTGACTGCAATTACTTACAGGCTCTGGGTCAAATCCTATCTGTCCAGTTAACTCTGCTACCTCCTTTTCATGGTAATCATCCAGTTCAAGGGGATTCATGGGCCCCAGACCTTAATGGAAACATCACATCTTATTATTTTGTTAAAGTAAATGAAGAATGCTACGTAAATTTAGACCTTTTATAGAAACACTTACCTGTTCCCCTTTGTAATATAATTAGAAATGATAAAAAATGAAAACAAACAACTTTCCAATTACCCTCTAAGAGGAACTTACCACCCACCTTATTCCTATTGCTACTTAGATTAAGAAAAGGGGGAAATATTAGAAGATAAAGCTGTAACAGCACTTGTTAAATATTCTAAGTTTGTTTTTTTTTACTCATTAACGTGAACTCATACCTGTAAAATCATGATTATATGAAGTGATCCAGTGGGACTTCTCGAGATTTCTTTGTATGTTGACTTCTTTTAGAGACGTAATAGGGTCCCATGAATTTAAAGAGGTGTTAGGAGCGAAGGTTTTAGGTGGTTTTGGGTAGAACACTGGCTTGTTTTTCTCAACACATTTAGGAAGCTAGAAAATGAGTATAAAAGGTCACTGCTGTTAGAAAAGATCATAATTCTTTTCCATCATTAATTACTAAAATTCTGCAACTGTAACCTAAACTGTATTTGGAGTTAAACACAGTACTTTTATCAAAGGAGGTCTTTTTGAAAATTCCTTTACTTTAGCAGGGTGTCTGAAAGTATACTTTGGAGAAATGCAATGAAATTTTATTAGAGAAATAAAGGACTCTGAGGTACAGCCAAAATTGTGTGCCTCCTACTTCTCCTTCCCTGCCTAAAATGACACCATATGATATCATTTATGAATTTCTGATGAAGGCTAACTCATTGAAATTCAAATAAAAATTTCATTCTGTAGACATAACTGCTTTACAAATAGAGTTTTATATTTTCAAAAGGAGGTATGCAAATAAAAGTGAATGAATGGGTTTCACTGTAGTCTTTTTGTTTACTTAGAAATTCACTTTTTCTCAGATTGATGATTCTCAATATATATTTACAGAGCACGTACATGTGTAACATAGTGGCAGACATGTGGATGGATCAGAAACAAATCTTGTCATCGAGGAGTATATTGGCTAGAAGGGGAGATAAGGTGTGAACATAAATGACTATAAGATGGACAGTAACTCTTTGCTACAGGAAAAGTTAAAACAAAATGATTTGGAAGTTCGAGGAGGGAGAAACCGATTACATCTGAATAGGGAAGTGGTGCTGGAAGCACAGGGTGGGAGGAGACGAGACCACGTTAGGTGACACCGCAGAAAGTAGGGCTTGAGCGGCACACAGAGATGGAGTGGCTAAAGGAACAGCAAGAGCAGAGATGGGGTGGTGGTGGGAAGTATGGAATAAATACTTCTTGAACCTTGTGAACTTGTCCTTACAGCCAGGCCCACCCTTAACACTTGCAGGTCCTGGGATTTCAGTACAATGAGAGCCCACATTCCATTAATCTAAATAGTTCAATTTGTAAATCAAGCAAATAAACTGTCAAGTAAGTATGTTTCATTCTCCTACCTTGATAAGATACTTTCATAACAACCTGGAAGACCAGGTTCAAATTTAGACTTCTTAGACTATTCCAAATCTTCTCAGGCTGTCCCAAGTATGGCACTGGGACATGATGGCTCAGAAAGAGCCAACTGTTAGCCCCCGGCCCCTGACTGCTTTCTTACCTCACTTTCTTACCCCTACTTCCATCCCAAACTATGAGGTGCCTTTTATATGAGGGGTACCTATCCCTTAAGTTCAAGTTCCATATACTTATTACTGTCCCTTCCAGCACAGAGCCACCTCTTGGCCACCCGTCTGGCCTAGAGGGATATACTAGCTTGGCAACACTGTCAACCCCTGGGAGGATGGACCTGGGGAAGAGACCCCATAAGGGGCCTGAAACTGAGTTCAGAGCCACTTGTCAGGGAATGTGCAGTCCAGCATCAATCTGGGGCAAGAGACTGGGGAGCATGGGTTCAGATGGACACATCCTCTTGTTCCCATAAACTTTCTGCCCCACAAGCAGGGGCACAGTTAGCCAGAGCTGGGCCTTATGAAGCATGGGCAGTCTAAAGTTCCTGGGCCTAAGGGCTGCTGGTCACTGCAACACTGTGAGGTTGGAGGGAACCCCATTTACATACCTAAAATAGTCATGATAAAAGTCACTTGGTAAAAATCTGTCTCAAGAAGTAGTAAATAACCAGCTCTATAAAACTTTCATGATTATGTGGCCCGCTTATCCAGGTCTAAATAAAGCCTTCTTTATTTCTTTATCATGATTTGCAAAGCCAGCTTGTTTCAAATATTGTTCTGAGGGGCAAGATTAATTCTGTGTTTTAATCTGGCCCAAAGAGTTGATGCTTTTGAATTGTGCTGGAGAAGACTCTTGAGGGTCCCTTGGACTGCAAGGAGATCAAACCAATCAATCCTAAAGGATAACTCCAAATACTAACTGGAAGAACTGATGCTGAAGCTGAAGCTTCAATACTTTGGCCACCTGATGCGAAGAGCCAGCTCTTTGGAAAAGACTCTGATGCTGGGAAAGATTGATGGCAAGAGGAGAAGGGGACAAGAGAGGATGAGATAGTTGGATGGCATCACCGACCCAATGGACATGAGTTTGAGCATACTCCAGGAGAGAGTGAAGGACAAGGAAGTCTTCAGCTCATGGGGTGCTGCAGTTCGTGGGGTTGCAAAGAGTCGGACATGACTTAGTGACTGAAGAACAACAATTTGGTCTAACAGCAGGGATCTACTGAAATGCAATCACAGGCACAGAGGAAGAAAATAGGGAATGTAAAATTTCATTGTAGCCTGAGTTATCTTGGGAAGAGTTTAAAGGGTCAGGAAACTTTTGAGAGTGGAGAGTTAGCCAGTTTTTAGTGTGTTAGGTAATGTAATACTGCCAGGACAGTGAGAGAGGGATTGCTGGGGATCATTCACTCAATAGGTAGTCATTGGTTGAATATGGGGGCTTCCCAGTGGCTTAGATGGTAAAGAATCTGCCTGCATTGCAGGCAGATCAACCTGCAGACCCAGGTTCGATCCCTGCGTCAAGAAGATCCCATGGAGAAGGGAATGGCTACTCATTCCAGTATTCTTGCCTGGAAAATTCCATGGACAAAGGAGCCTGGCGGGCTGTTGCAGAGTTGGATGCTACTGAGTGTCTATCACTTTCACTTTAGGTTGAATATACTATTCACAGGTAAAATTTAGGATCTAATATGGAAGGTAAGTACAGAGTAGAAAGGAATTCCAACTTCTGAGATGTTAACCTCTCAGCAGACATTCTAAGTTTACAACGGAGTATGTTAGTTGTTTCAGTTCAGATCAGTCGCTCAGTCGTGTCTGACTCTTTGCAACCCCATGAACTGCAGCATGTCAGGCCTCCCTGTCCATTACCAACTGCTGGAGTCTATCCAAACCCACGTCCATTGAGTCGGTGATGCCATCCGACCATCTCATCCTCTGTTGTCCCCTTCTCCTGCCCTTGATCTTTCCCAGCATCAGGGTCTTTTCAAATGAGTCAGCTCTTTGCATCAGGTGGCCACAGTATTGGAGTTTCAGCTTCAACATCAGTCCTTCCAATGAACACCTAGGACTGGTCTCCTTTAGGATGGACTGGTTGGATCTCCTTGCAGTCCAAGGGACTCTCAAGAGTCTTCTCCAACATCACAGTTCAAAAGTATCAATTCTTCAGCACTAAGCTTTCTTTATAGTCCAACTCTCACATCCATTTATGACTACTGGAAAAACCATAGCCTTGTTAGTTGTTTAGAATTTGGAATACATTCTCAGAGGAAGAGTGCTATATAAATGGTTGTTACATTCCCAGCAGAGCTGATAAAAATCTAAGAAACTTGTAAATTATTTAATAAACATTTACTGAATACCTGATATAAGCAAAACTATGCACCAGCTTTTAAGTGCCCTGGGCTAGGCACCAAAAACTCCATAAATTGCCATAAAATAACAGGAATTAATACAGTCATAACATGTTAAAACAAAGCACTAAATATAATGTGTTGTTTTAGTCTTGAGTGGTGGGGCTTACTGAAGTTTAATAGAGAGAAGAGGTCTATTATGGAGACCACTTTGCTCTTTGGAGAGACATTAACATTGGGGACACACTGGATCTTTACTGGATCATATTTCATGTCTTTGTGTCAGCACTGTTTTTACATTAAGAAGCCATGATTAGGAACTTTGTTATTTGCATATGAAATGAATAGAGGAGGGAGAGCAAATAAGAGACTGGCAGAGTTTCTTTGGTAGCTAGTTAGGACTTTGGAACAGAGAAAGCTGAAGGCATAAGAGGATGCATGGTAGGAGGAAGGCTGCCTGGGACAGAACGGAGGAAAAGCAAAGGCGGCAAGACAGTGAACAGACAGCACGCCATTAGAGCACACATGCAGATACAGCAGGAACTAGAACACAGTTTTCCTAATTTGGTTCACTCTGCTATGCAACAGAAACAATGAGGGCTGAGCTGAGCCTGGAAGAAAGAGCAAGGCTGAGATGACAGAGAAGAGAGTGTTTCAGGAAGCGGAACTGGCCATGAACCTGTTCAGGGACCGGCGAACAGAGCCAGGCTCTGAGAAGGAAGAGAGGAGGGGAGGCCGGAACCAAAGGGTCAGTGTAGCTCAGTGAAAGCACTGGAATTCACACTCGGGTAAAGGGGTGCTAACCAGGATTGCCAAGGCGGGTGACACGAGTTACAGCAGTATTTCAATCAGCAGGTAGAAAGGAGAGGAACTGGGAGAAGAAGAAGTTCTCATATTTCTAGGTTACTTTGATATAAATTTTGCTTGAAAGAATAAAAGTCATCTAGTCAGATAGATGATTATTGAAGGATTTTTCTTGATGTATAACTTTACAAAAAACAAACAGATGCTTCACAGATGACTGTATGACATTGCAATGACCACACTCTGGCCTGCCACAGTAGTCTTTCCCAGAGAAATTCAAATGTTTCTAGGTTTCCATCATTATTTCTTGCCTCCTTCACAGACTATTAGATGCAAAGACATAATATATGGAAAACACTTGGTATTGCCTCTCACAAACTGGCCAGTGAATGTCAGCTATTATTATTTTCAAATATACATTTTCCTTCATGATTTAAAAGTGTTCTCTTTTTACTATGTGGATTCATGGTACAGAGGTTAAGAACAGAGACTGGAGTCTCATGAGCCTGAGTTCTATGATTGTGAGATAGTTACCAACTCCCTGAGCCTCAGTTTCCTCATTTATAAAATGGGAATGATCATACTAACCATTTGAGTGTATTTTAAGGGCCAAATGACACTCTCTATATAAAGAAGTTAGGGCATAGCAATTTCTTAATAAATGGTGGCTACTGTTTTATTTTTGATTCTGCACAAAGGTACTACTGTAATTGGCACATTAAATTGCAAATCTTTCTGTAAACCTCCCATTTACTCTATGTATATTCGAAGTTACTTGATATATTATGAATCATAAGAACAGAGTTGTAGAGACAGCGAATGATCTACAGTCCTTGTTTACTTCATTTTGTGGGGAACTTTTTGTAAATATGGAAATGTTACATAAAATCAGTTAAGAACACAAAAAATGTGAATCATGGTCAAAATCTCAATGTTTCCATCCATATAGAAGATAAAAGTAATCTATCTTTTGGATTTTTATAAACATAGAATGCAAAAGCATCTTTTACTTTGTTTTAAACACACATTTAAAAAGATACTTACATCAAAATACACACGCTGACCCGGCCAAACCAATGCTTTCTTCTTGGAATCCATTGGAAAATCAAGCAGTTCATATCTGTAAGGGTTACCTGAAATTTTCCAGAAAAGCAGCCTTTTAATTAATAGGATTTATGGGTACAATAAATACAAACAAGATAATAGGAGGTAGAGAGGAATATGGGTGCACATTTGAGCTTTATAGTTGTAGCTCCTTAGTCAACAGCATGTGGGCCACACAGAGCAAGAATGAGTCTCTAAGCCTGGTGCCTTCAGCAGATTGAGGGGCAGCAGTACTGCTCCTTTCTTGTTTTTTTAAAAAAAGGTGATTTAAGTAAATCATAGGTAAAGGGATTCTTAGGTAAATCATAAATCTCTTCCTAGATACTCTTTGGTCTCTGAAAGCTCAGCAAATACATTTCTATACTTGTTTTAGGTTTTCTCTGTTTAAAAATCAAGAAATGGAGTTAGTATGTGCTTACCAAAAGAAGTGTTTAAATAGAACATTTAAAGAATACAGCTTTTTAGGTATTGGTGGTAGCTGGAGAAGCTTTACCAAATACAGCCTGGCTTCCTCTGGTTCTGTGATAAACTCCACATTAAAGCATGCTCTGAACACCCATTGCCATATGTAATAAGAACAAAGGCTGGCATTTATTGAACATTTACCATAATGTTACTATTATACTGCTAGTATTGTACTAAGTGCTATGAGGAAGGTACTATTATTTCTACTTTAACAAATGAGGAAATTAAGGCACAAGGAAAATAAGCAATTTTCTCAGGTCACACAATGAATAAGTGCAATAATTTAGGCAATCTGGTTCTAGAGCTTCTCTCTTAACCTAGATTCTACTTATTTCTAAAAAAGAAGAGTTAAAATAAGTGGAAGAGTAGAAAACCCAAGGTAGTACTAGTTCCTGGGAAGGTTTACTATATTAGGGTTATTAGAATATATTCATCTTTTTAAAACCTCCCAAAGATGACTAACTGGTCAAGGACAGGTAGATGCTTGAAACAGAAGATTAAGGTGGTAACTTATTTCTTCAATCCCTGGTCTACAACTGCACTGAAAAGTTTTTATATTTTTCAACACATATTTGTGTGATTTCTTCCTAATTGTATGCACTTCATGTAATTTCAGAATTAACTAATTTCAGTTCAGTTCAGTTGCTCAGTCATGTCCGACTCTTTGTGACCCCATGAACCACAGCACGCCAGGTCTCCCTGTCCATCACCAACTCCCGGAGTTTACCCAAACTCTTGTCCATTGAGTCGGTGATTCCATCCAACCATCTCATCCTCTGTTGTTCCCTTCTCCTCCTGCCCTCAATCTTGCCCAGCATCAGTGTCTTTTCAAATGAGTCAACTTTTCACATCAAGTGGCCACTTCAACATCAGTCCTTCCAATGTACACCCAGGACTGAACTCCTTTAGGATGGACTGGCTGTGTCTCTGCAGTCCAGGGGACTCTCAGGAGTGTTCTCCAACACCAAGGTTCAAAATCATCAATTGTTCGGCGTTCAGCTTTCTTTATAGTCCAACTCTCACATTCATACATGACGACTGGAAAAACCATAGCCCTGACCAGATGGATCTTTGTTGACAAAGTAATGTCTCTGCTTTTTAATATGCTATCTAGGTTGGTCATAACCTTCCTTCCAAGGAGTAAGTGTCTTTTACTTTCATGGCTGCAATCACCATCTGCAGTGATTTTGGAGCCCCCTAAAATAAAGTCAGCTACTGTTTCCACTGTTGCTCCATCTATTTGCCATGAAGTGATAGGACCAGATGTCATGATCTTCATTTTCTGAACGTTGAGCTTTAAGCCAACTTTTCACTCTCCTCTTTCACTTTCATCAAGAGGCTCTTTAGTTCTTAACTTTCTGCCATAAAAGTGGTATCACTTGCATATCTGAGGTTATTGATATTTCTCCCTGTAATCTTGATTCCAGCTTGTGCTTCATCCAGCCCAGTGTTTCTCATGATGTATTCTGCATAGAAGTTAAATAAGCAGGGTGACAAAATACAGCCTTGACGTACTCTCCTATTTGGAACCAGTTGTTCCATGTCCAGTTCTAACTGTTGCTTCCTGACCTGCATACAGATTTCTCAAGAGGCAGGTCTAGTGGTCTGTTATTCCCATCTCTTTCAGAATTTTCCACAGTTTATTGTGATCCACACAAAGGCTTTGCTGCTGCTGCTGCTGCTAAGTCGCTTCAGTTGTGTCTGACTCTGTGCGACCCCATAGACGGCAGCCCACCAGGCTCCCCCGTCCCTGGGATTCTCCAGGCAAGAACACTGGAGTGGGCTGCCATCTTTGGCATAGTCAATAAAGCAGAAATAGATGCTTTGCTGGAACTCTTTTCCTTTTCGATGATGCAGCGGATGTTGGCAATTTGATCTCTGGTTCCTCTGCCTTTTCTAAAACCAGCTTGATCATCTCGAAGTTCACAGTTCACGTGTTGCTGAAGCCTGGCTTGGAGATTTTTGAGCATTACTTTACTAGCGTGTGAGATGAGTGCAATTGTGCGGTAGTTTGAGCATTCTTTGGCATTGCCTTTCTTAGGGATTGGAATGAAAACTTATTTTTCCAGTCCCGTGGCCACTGCTGAGTTTTCCAAATTTGCTGGCATATTGAGTGAAGCACTTTCACAACATCATCTTTTAGGATTTGAAATAGCTCAACTGGAATTCCATCAGTTCCACTAGATTTGTTTGTAATGGTGCTTCCTAAGGCCCACTTGACTTCACATTCCAGGATGTCTGGCTCTAGGTGAGTGACCACACTATTGTGATTATCTGGGTCATGATGATCTTTTTGTACAGTTCTTCTGTGTATTTTTGCCACCTCTTCTTAGTATCTTCTGCTTCTGTTAGGTCCTATATTGAACCCATCTTTGAGCCCTGTACTGAGCCCATCTTTGGGCTGTCCTGCATTGGGCCCATCTTTGCATGAAATGTAGGGACTGAA
Source organism: Nanger dama (assembly GCA_917880005.1). NCBI lineage: Eukaryota > Metazoa > Chordata > Mammalia > Artiodactyla > Bovidae > Nanger > Nanger dama. The sequence continues at coordinate 27,102,326 of CAKJTW010000022.1, forward strand.
AAAAATTAATTTACTTTGATGATTTACCTAATGAGATCATTAAAATTTCAACTGCTTAGATATCCTATACATATATACATCAGTTCAGTTCAGTCACTCAGTTGTGTCTGACTCTTTGCGACCCCCTGAATCACAGCACACCAGGCCTCCCTGTCCATCACCAACTCCCGGAGTTCACTCAGACTCAACGTCCATTGAGTCCGTGATGCCATCCAGCCATCTCATCCTCGGTCGTCCCCTTCTCCTCCTGCCCCCAATCCCTCCCAGCATCAGAGTCTTTTCCAATGAGTCAACTCTTCACATGAGGTGGCCAAAGTACTGGAGTTTCAGCTTTAGCATCATTCCTTCCAAAGAAATCTCAGAGTTGATCTCCTTCAGAATGGACTGGTTGGATACATGTGTGTCTATATATGTATATATATATATATATATATATTTGATATAGCTTTCACTACCTTTTATGGAATGACTCAGCATGCTATCAGTTCAGTCGCTCAGTCATGTCCGACTTTGCGACCCCATGAATCGCAGCACACCAGGCCTCCCTGTCCATCACCATCTCTCGGAGTTTACTCAGACTCATGTCCATCTAGTCCATGATGCCATCCAGCCATTTCATCCTCAGTCGTCCCTTTCTCCTCCTGCCCCAATCCCTCCCAGCATCAGAGTCTTTTCCAATGAGTCAACTCTTCACATGAGGTGGCCAAAGTACTGGCGTTTCAGCTTTAGTATCATTCCCTCCAAAGAAATCCCAGGGCTGATCTCCTTCAGAATGGACTGGTTGGATCTCCTTGCAGTCCAAGGCACTCTCAAGAGTCTTTTCCAACACCACAGTTCAAAAGCATCAATTCTTCGGCGCTCAGCCTTCTTCACAGTCCAACTCTCACATCCATACATGACCACAGGAAAAACCATAGCCTTGACTAGATGGACCTTAGTTGGCAAAGTAATGTCTCTGCTTTTGAATATACTATCTAGGTTGGTCATAACTTTTCTTTCAAGGAGTAAGCATCTTTTAATTTCATGGCTGCAGTCACCATCTGCAACTAAAATCTTTATATATTGCAAAGTATGTAATAAAAATAGTAGTGCTAATACAATCTCTATTATCTATGAAGTAGGCATGAATATTCCATTTTATAGATTGTGAAGCAGAGGCAGAGAAGTTAAGAAACTTTCCCATGGCCCGTGGTGAGTAAGTGGCAGGGCCAGAATGCTACCCATGCAGTTGGACTCCCTAGTCCATGCTCTTAAACACTCCACATATCTTTCAAATTTACTGCCTTCTAATACGATGCCAAGGTTGATATTGATCATGGCAGTATTCTCTTCTTAGACTGGGTCCAAATGTTCATGTAGAGGAACTTCATTATAGTGTAGTTCTTGGGTCTTGCCAAAGTTCATTCAACAAATATTTACCTCTGTCTGCCATGTACCTCTTTGTCATCTTCACTTACCGGCCCTCTAGTATCTTGTCTTTCTCCATAGATTTATTCTCTGTTTTGAGATGTCTAGTTGGGATAGAATTGATGGCTAGTGTACAAGCTTACTATCCTCTTTAGTGAAACATCTGGGAAGACCCCAAGGTTTGCATCTGCAAAAGACACTCCAGAGTGTTCAATGGAATTTATTAAATTGATCTTATTACTTCCTCAGTCTTATTTCAATGATGATCTTTTCAGTTTTATCACAACAGCTACACACATGTCTAGACTGAACCTCTGAGCCAAATGTTGTCCTTTGTGCTGACCACTTGAGCTAGAATGAAATTTGTCAAAGCCAAACCATAGAGAGAATGGGAAGGAAATAAACATTGAAAATACAAGTAGAATACAAGCAACTAATTCTACATTTGGTTTCTGGTTAAATCACAGGAAGCTCTGTAAAGAAAAGTAAGGAGCATCTGCAGAGAATTTGATTTCGTCTGTAATGGGGTCCTTTGTTTAATTTTATTATTGAATAAACTTCAAATATAAAAAGAATGAATACTGTTCTGATTTGAAATCACGTTACCTCTTGTCTTCAAAACTGTTGTATCATAAGGCTTTGTTGGCACCGTGGGAGGGAACGGCTGTTGGGTTCGGGCTTTAATGCCAGTGTAGAGATCCTTGGGTGATGTAAAAGTTGGGAACATGGCTCCACGGGAGATGTGTGTATGGTAGGGGTGTTCAATTGGATACGGGGAGCAGATTTCCCTGAGATTTAGTTGAGAAAACAAAACAGAAAGAAGTGCAATGGAAAACACTTAATCATCCAATATTTATTGGGATTCTCCTTGTGGCAGTACTGTTCTAATCCCTGGTGTATGACAGTGAGCCAGTCTCTATCCTCATGGAGTTAGCGTTCTGGTGGAATAGATATCACAAAACATATGAAATTTTCTTAATTTTGCTAAATGAATAAAAAAACATTATTTTAAGAATTAATCTCAAAAATATACAAGCAACTCCTGCAGCTTAATTCCAGAAAAATAACTCAATCAAAAAATGGGCCAAAGAACTAAACAGACATTTCTCCAAAGAAGACATACAGATGGCTAACAAACACATGAAAAGTTGCTCAATATCACTCATTATCATAGAAATGCAAATCAAAACCACAATGAGGTACCATTTTATGCCAGTCAGAATGGCTGCTATCCAAAAGACTACAAGCAATAAATGCTGGAGAGGGTGTGGAGAAAAGGGAACCCTCTTACACTGTTGGTGGGAATACAAACTAGTACAGCCACTATGGAGAACAGTGTGGAGACTCCTTAAAAAACTGGAAATGGAACTGCCATATGACCCAGCAATCCCACTACTGGGCATACACACTGAGGAAACCAGAACTGAAAGAGACACGTGTACCCCAATGTTCATCGCAACACTGTTTATAATAGCCAGGACATGGAAGCAACTTAGAGGTCCATCAGCAGATGAATGGATAAGAAAGCTGTGGTACATATACACAATGGAATATTCAGTTCAGTTCAGTTCAGTTCAGTCACTCAGTCATGTCCGACTCTTTGCGACCCCATGAATCACAGCACGCCAGGCCTCCCTGTCCATCACCAACTCCCGGAGTTCACTCAAACTCATGTCCATCGAGTAGGTGATGCCATCCAGCCATCTCTTCCTCTGTCATCCCTTTCTCCTCCTGCCCCCAACCCCTCCCGGCATCAGAGTCTTTTCCAATGAGTCAACTCTTTGCATGAGGTGGCCAAAGTATTGGAGTTACTCAGCCATTAAAAAGAATACATTTGAACCAGTTCTAATGAGGTAGATGAAACTGGAGCCTATTATACAGAGGGAAGTAAGCCAGAAAAACACCAATACAGTATACTAACGCATATATATGGCATTTAGAAAGATGGTAAAGATAACCCTATATGTGAGACAGCAAAAGAGACACAGATGTATAGAACAGTCTTTTGGACTCTGTGGGAGAGGGCGAGGGCAGGATGATTTGGGAGAATGGCATTGAAACATCATATATGAAACAATCACCAGTCCAGGTTCGATGCATGAGATGGGGTGCTTGAGGCTGGTGCACTGGGATGACCCAGAGGGATGGGATGGGGAGGGAGGTGGGAGGGGTGTTCAGGATGGGGAACACATGTACACCCGTGGCGGATTCATGGCAATGTATGGCAAAACCACTACAATATTGTAAAGTAATTAGCCTCCAATTAAAATAAATAAATTTATATTAAAAATAAATAAATTGTAGTGATTTCTTTATCAGTGCATATATTTTGCTACTGATATAAAAATATGAAGTGGAAGATATATGAATTTTGTAGTTTTTGGAACACTACAGGAAGAATTTCTAGTTGCTTTCCATTTCTGCATCTTATTTTAAAGAATCTCTGTACTTCATTTTATGGAATCCTTTTAGGCATTCAATTTCAATGGGCAAAATGATCCCTTACCATCTTGGACTCAATCAGGCCATCTGTTTCTTTAAGCAATCAGTCAACAAAATATACTGCCTGTTTATCTACACAGTGTACACAGTACTATTTAGAGATCAAAAAGCCAAAAATAGCTAGTATACTGAATGAAAAAAAAAGAATACCCAACAATTTAAAAAGACAACATGGATACAATTTTCTCATTTGAAGAACAAGCAGAGTTCTTAAAAAGAACCAGCAGAAGTTTAAAAAAACTATGTGAGAGTTATCTAAATTAGAGTAGAATCAAAATTAGGAAGTCCAAGGAACAGAGAAGCGTTATATATAAGTAAAAGATACAGTTTTAAAACATGCTGAAATCTTCATCTCGAATTTCTAGTCTTCAGAACTATGAGGCCATAAATTTGTTTGTTTTTTTCCCCAGCAAATATAACCAGATAATTCAGACCTCCAATAGAGTGTATGCAAACTGAATAGAAAACACACTCCAGGAGTACAGGTGCTCTGGGCTTTTATGGGAGAAGAAGTGAAGTGAGCTTGCTCAGTCATGTTTGGCTCTTTGCGACCCCACACCAGGCTCTTCCATCCATGGGATTCTCCAGGCAAGAATACTGGAGCAGGTTGCCATTTCCTTCTCCAGGGGAACTTCCCGACCCAGGGATCAAACCCAAGTCTCCCACATTGCATGCAGGTGCTTTACCCTCTGAGCCACCGGGGAAGCCCCTTTATGGGAGAAGAGCTAGGGAAAGGGTTTGAAAGTTGAACTGCATTTCTAGTGCTCACAGTGAGAACTCACAGAAATCATGGGAAAGCTGTGTGATGTCTGTATTTACCAGGCTGAAATAAATGTATAGGTTATGCCACAAATGTTTATGTGAAAGTCTTGTTACTGAAAGTTTTCTATCACTATTTTCCATCAAAGTATTGGCAAGATTTATATAATAGCTTTTGCAAGTTCCTATGGATGGTGTGACTATGAAAGAATGAGAATAATTCCTATAAGAAACATTTTAAAATGTCTCATTACTTTTGCATTATAGGACATATTTCAATAGCAGTCATTTTTGGTTAGTTTGGCCATCTGTTCTCATCACCCTGATGCAAACCTGTACTGAATTCAGCAGCCCTGGCATCTTGGTGGGCTCTCTGAAATAGCTCATAGCTTAAGATTCTTAACAAGTTCCTAGTCTCTTACGGATACCACAAGAAGTTAAAATTGATTTGTAGGAGAAAAAGCCTGGACTTCAGGCATAAATCATTTCTGAGGCCAGTCAGCTATTTTTGTTTTTGTGTAAAGTGATCTGGTTTTCTCGCCTTTGTGGCAGGCTCTCCCACTTGAACACACTTTTTAATTTGGTATAGCATTATTTTGTTGCTAGCCACTAAACACTTTTCCAGTTTATAAGTGCCACATCATCTACTGGACAGCTTGGAACAAGGTATAACATCATCAACTCTATGATGGCATGAGAACACAGAATCAGGACATTCCTGGATTCCAGCTAACTGATGTCCCTGGGAATCATGAAGACAAGGTAGTGACTGCTCTTTCACTGTAGCTATATTGCTTGTACTTCATTTTATATGCTATGCAATGATTGACATTTTTTCTAGATAAATATTTCCAGTGTCTGCTTCAATGGTTCTATAGTGAACTGTGTCCCCTTTGTAAGAGGAATTAATTTCTTACCATTATGCTTGAAAATAAGTGAGCATTTAAAGTTTGAGCAAATAAAGCAGGAACAAACATGTTTGTGCTCATGGAGAGTGTTCAGTCTGCTTGCGTCAGGTAAGGCTGGAGTTTCCTGTAAGCTAGTAAAACCTACGTTCTAAGGGAGAGTTTTGTTCAAGGCGCATGCAAAGCCTTGAGGACCTGGCTCATTCACCTTCAGGTAGAGCACTCAGGAAGCAGGGGACCTGGATGAGAAACAAAGAGATCCTAGGGACAGTGAAGAATGAATGAGAAAGGCTGGGCTTCTAATATTCTCCAATAGCTAGGAGACCCGAGTCATAAAACACACTGGGAAGAATGCTTAATGGAGTAAATCGAATGCAGTAATTGTCTTACTGCTAATTAACTTTTCCTGTATGCAACTTTTCTGGGTAGAAAATTCATTTTAATTCTCCTGGGTTCTTTCCAGGATGTGCCAGGTTGAGCTGAGGTGTAAGAACCAGTGGGAATGTGGAACTAGTGGGATTAAATTTGGAACTTCTGTTACCATTTCCCATGGACTTGATGTGGTTTAAGGAAATGTGGTTATGAATATTTCAAAAAATGATCCTATCTGCTCCCTGTTCCTAGAAAATATCCCAGTAAGCAATCTTGGAATGTCCTCAGACATTGTAACTGCTACATGAGTAGGAATTAACCTCAGAGAACTTTGCCTTTAAATGTTAACTACAATGATAATAAAACACATGCCAGGCCCTCTGCTAACTGCTTTATCTACATTCTTTCTGAGAGAATAATCTGCTGATAAGTATTTAGCTCCAGGTTAGAGGCCAGGGCAAGGCGACTATGTTTTACTAATTTGATATTGGTAAGAACTTCCTGAACAAAAGTCATTACATTTCTTTTCATTATATCTTGTTTTTGTCACAGAGACACCAGAAAGCAGAGATTAAGTTGTTAATTTAGAAAATAAATTCTAAAGGCCAAGAGTTTGCTGTTGTGCTCTGTGTGTGTATTCAGTTGTGTCTGATTCTTTGCAACCCTATGGACTATAAATCACAAAAAGAATCACAAGAATTCGATAAACTTTTTCTTTCTGAGATTGGTCCTCTTAATAGAAAGTAAAATTGCAAACTGTGTATCTGTAATTCTTAGGATCTTCTGGTTTTGGGTGTGGCCTGGATTTTGGCTTTGTGTAGAAGGGGTAAAAGTAGGACAAGGAAGGCAGCGAGGGGCCCCCATTAATTATCATCACTTAGGATTAAGGCAAAACTTTTTTCCCTTCAGATTCTAGTAATATATATTTCCTAGCAAACAGTATTAAGTTATACCTGATAATGATTTAAGAAAATGTTTTTTACTTTTAAGACCTGAAAGCTGTGGACTCTGTTTCTTGAGTTGAGGTATATTATGGAATTTCATCTAATATCTTGTATATATGTTATTTTTGTTAGTTAAAAAATTGCAAATTATACCCTCAACTAAATTTTCAAGTTGCAACCCATTCAAGTTTTGAGTACCAATGACCAGAATGTATATTTATTCCTTTAAACCAAGACTGTATAGAAAATAATTATATTCCTGTTATATTAAATGATTTATAAATACTACTTTTCATTTTGTATCCATAAATAGAGAAGAAATAATAAGGAAAAGGCAGAATATCAAACACTTGCTTAACTACATACACATTTAAATAAAGGAATTCAGTTTCTCTTTGAATATTTCAGTTAGAGGCATGAGCCATCTCTGGACTCTGCCCTATTGAGCAAGTCTACCAAGATTTTTATCAAAACACTACACAGCTCTTCCAAGGGGATATTTGAGGAGTTGAGGTCAAAGGAAGAAGAGACTTTGGAACTTATCGGGTTATAAGGTCATACGGCAGAAAGTGAAGAGGAACTAAAAGCCTCTTGATGAAAGTGAAAGTGGAGAGTGAAAAAGTTGGCTTACAGCTCAACATTCAGAAAACGAAGATCATGGCATCTGGTCCCATCACTTCATGGCAAATAGATGAGGAAACAGTGGAAACAGTGTCAGACTTTATTTTGGGGGCTCCAAAATCACTGCAGATGGTGACTGCAGCCATGAAATTAAAAGACACTTACTCCTTGGAAGAAAAGTTATGACCAACCTAGATAGCATATTCAAAAGCAGAGACATTATTTTGCCAACAAAGGTCTAGTCAAGGCTATGGTTTTTCCAGTGGTCATGTATGGATATGAGAGTTGGACTGTGAAGAAGGCTGAGCGCCGAAGACTTGATGCTTTTGAACTGTGGTGCTGGAGAAGACTCTTGAGAGTCCCTTGGACTGCAAGGAGATCCAACCAGTCCATTCTGAAGGAGATCAGCCCTGGGATTTCTTTGGTGGGAATGATGCTAAAGCTGAAACTCCAGATCTCTGGCCACCTCATGTGAAGAGTTGACTCATTGGAAAAGACTCTGATGCTGGGAAGGATTGGGGGCAGGAGGAGAAGGGGACAACAGAGGATGAGATGGCTGGATGGCATCATGGACTCGATGGACGTGAGTGTGAGTGAACTCCAGGAGATGGTGATGGACAGGGAGGCCTGGTGTGCTGCGATTCATGGGGTCGCAAAGAGTCGGACACGACTGAGTGACTGAACTGAACTGCAGGTCATATGAGGAAAAAAATAAAACCAACAAAAAATGACTACTTTTTGTTTTTCATGTTGTCACAAAGAGAATTTGAAAAGTCCAAAACAGAGGTCTTCATATAGTTGTTTTTAAAAAGAAAACCCCAAAGAACCTAGACTTTACTTTTAATAGCCTTTTGAGCATATCTTTGCTTTACCTGGAATGCACTTTTTAAATGCCAGCTTAGTATTTCCAGTTAAGACTGATAGGAACTCTAACAGCATCAGGGACACCGAGCACTCAGATAGTGGATTCTAATTCTCCAGTGGAAGGAGCTGGGCCCCTTGGAGAAACAGCTGGTTCTAGACCTGGGGCAGGACATAAACAGGATGAGCCTGGAGCATCTTGTACTCCAGAAGCATCTTGGAGCATCTTTTACTGCCAGAAAGTAAGGAAATGCTAAAAGAAAAAGTCCCACAGTGATAAGTGATGAACTACTCAAAAACAAAGAAACAAACAGAAAAATAAACCAAAAACCCTCATGCACAATGCCCCCAATGATAGGGGTATGGGCATAGAAGCCAACTGAAAGAGTTCTTGTGGACAATTTGAATGACAAAATAAAGTAGTACAGTATTACTACTAAAGTATTGAGTAGAAAATAAAATCCATGAATCTATATTGGTTAAACAAGTGATTAAATAAATGAGGAGGAATAGATACATTTCCCTTACAAAACAATACCAAATAATTTATGCAAATATGCTGGCTTCAAGGAGGTAGAGTTTAATTCCAGACTTTTAAGCATGGGCTGCACATAGAGATTTTCTTCTAAAGAGTATAGGGTGGGAAAAGGAGATAAAAAGGTTAACTGCTCACTGGGGGAACCTCATAAATACTACATCAGCTAGGTAATCAAGGTTACCATCAACAGTGATAAGTTATACATTGGATAGGATATGATGGAAATGGCAGTTTACCTCTGTGGTCCTCCTCCCTAAGACATACTACTGTAATCTAATCATGAGGAAAACACCAGACAAATCCTGACTGGGGGATATTCTACAAAATGCCTGACAGATAATCATCAAAACTATTGAGGTCATTTAAAGTATTTGTTTTTATTTGGCTGTGCCAGGTCTTAGTTGCAGCACATGGGATCTAGTTTTCCTGACCAGGGATTGAACCCTTTGCATTGGGGGCATCAAGTCCTAGCCACTGGACCGCTAAGAAAGTCCCCTGAGGTAATTAAAAAAAAAAAAGGGAAGTGTGAGGAACTGTCAAAGCCAAAAGAAGCCTATGGAGACATGACTACTAAAGGTACTGTGGTGTCCTGGATAGGATCCAGGAGTAGCAAAAGGACACTAGGGGAAAACTGAGGAAATCTAAATAATACTAATGCACCACTGTTGGCTCATTAATAGGACAAAGGTACCATACTAATATAAGGTGTTAATAATAGGGGAAACTGAGTCTGAGGGAAATAGGAAATCTCTGTACTATTTTCCCAATAATTTTGTAAATATAAAATAGTACTAAATTTAAAAGTTTACTTTAAAAAATCAGTCGGGAATATAATTGGGGGAAATCAGTAATGCTGTTATTTTGGACTTGTATCAGCCTCTTCTCTTGCCTGATTAAGAGAAAAAAAAAAACTATGAAAAGTATAATTTGTCCTTACACTGTCTAAGACATATAGATGGCCGATATTTTTTCTTGATTATAACAGGGAAGGAAAATATAGTTGTCTACTTACCCTACTGTTGAATTAGGTGGTTTGGGCAGCCTAGAATAAAAACAGGAAACAAATCCTAATTTATATTAAGGACTTTTAAAAGCTCACATTTCTATTAGCAACTTGCTTAAGAATAAAGAAGTATCCCATTTGCAAACTGCAGAGACTTTATGATACTGACTGACTTTCTGCAACACTGAGTATTAACCAGACAGATATGATATTATCATATCTCAGTTGTCTGTTGGTCAATTTTTTTCCATTACGCTTATTCTCACTTCAGCCCCACTCACCACTTGTTCTGCATTTCTAATTTATTCTAATGATAATAGAGCTTTAGTTCTTACTGACTTCACGCTCATAGGCAGAGCACCGAAGTGCTCTGAGGTAGCCTGACACCAAGCATGTGGTGCAATTACATGACCTAAAGTGACCTGAGTGTGGCTTGGCTGGAGAAAACATATAAGTACAGTGTGTGCTTTGCCCCTTTGCCCAGAATTGCTCACCTCTCATGAGACTAAATGTTGCCCAGCTGCAGAGAGGCTAGAACAAAACTGAACAAGTTCTCAGAGGCATGCCTTTTCTGAATCACTCCACTATTAGAAGGCTGTGTATTTAGTAATTGCTCTGAGCTCTACGTGCCAAGAAATAACACTGCAGCCCAGGGACAAAGTCCACACTAGAGAAGGACTGTCATCAACTTTCACTGGATTTCAGCAATTAGTTTCAGCCTATACAAATATTTCTGAAATATTTGTTATGAAAAATGAACAGAATGCTATCAGTCAATAGTAAAGGCAGTAAAACTGAATACACTGTTTGCTTTTTTATATGTTCCTCTATTTAGAAAGTGGTACACAAGCCATATAATATTATTAGTCTATAATGTATTATAAACACACAATCCACATGCACTTTAAAAGGTTTATATCTTTATTTGGACTCTAAGTTTGTTGGAACTAAAAAAAAAAAGCATGCCTTCCAGTTAAATTTCTGGTTGAATAGGGGATAGAAAGCAATGAATATGAGAATCTATGAGATCGAGAGCTACCAGATTGGCTATTATATATGAAACATTAAATCAGCATTTAAGATTTTTCTCATTTAGCTGATTTTGACAAGTACTTACCTAAAATTAATTTGATTCAACATGGAAAAAAATTGTGTGTGTTTGTGTGTGTGTGTGTGTATGTGTATAACTGAAATCACTTTGCTATACACTTGAAACTAACACAACATGGTAAATTAAAAAGTTTGAAAGGATAAAATAAAAATAAAAATGCTCAGAGACACGGATTCCTTGACCTGAACCTATCCATGATTTTACTGCCACTCTCTACTTTTCAGTTTATTAATCCCAAAGGGAAAAAGCCCTAGCAACCACAAATTTCATGACTTTTTGGCTCCCTCTTGTGGCTGAACTCTATATTAATTTATGACCTATAAACAACTAATATTAGTATTTTCATTTTTACATCAGTGCTGTCAGTATTTTCTCTGAAAATTACAAAGTAGGCCTTTGTAATATATACAACAAACTATTTCAATGAGCAACAAATAATATACTAGAAAATAATTCCTCTAAGAAAAGAATGACTTAAGTATTCTTTATCCAAAAGAGAAATTACAGAGTAATTTTATTAAGAGTTATTTGTAGATTGTCATAACAAACCACTTTCATAAAATTCTGATTAAAATTTTTATTGAGGGCACTGGGGCTTTTTCTATAACCCTCTTAGGAAATGTAACAGATTTTTATTAGATTGAATAACAAAGTCAAAGGCAGGGAAATGGGTCAAGAGGACCTGTATGAATCTTTTTGAACATTACTATTCCATCTTTCCAATTTTTTTGTTTAAATGCAACAAACTATTAATAGGTTTTCAGTTCAGTTCAGTTCAGTTGCTCAGTCGTGTCCGACTCTTTGCGACCCCATGAATTGCAGCACACCAGGCCTCCCTGTTCATCACCAACTCCCAGAGTTCACTCAGACTCGCGTCCATCGAGTCCATGATGCCATCCAGCCATCTCATCCTTGGTTGTCCCCTTCTCCTCCTGCCCCCAATCCCTCCCAGCATCAGAGTCTTTTCCAATGAATCAGCTCTTTGCATGAGGTGGCCAAAGTACTGGAGCTTCAGCTTCAGCATCATTCCTTCCAAAGAAATCCCAGGGCTGATCTCCTTCAGAATGGACTGGTTGGATCTCCTTGCAGTCCAAGGGACTCTCAAGAGTCTTCTCCAACACCACAATTCAAAAGCATCAATTCTTCGGCGCTCAGCCTTATTCACAGTCCAACTCTCACATCCATACATGACCACAGGAAAAACTACAGCCTTGACTAGACGGACCTTAGTCGGCAAAGTAATGTCTCTGCTTTTGAATATACTATCTAGGTTGGTCATAACTTTTCTTTCAAAGAGTAAGCGTCTTTTAATTTCATGGCTGCAATCACCATCTGCAGTGATTTTGGAGCCCCCAAAATAAAGTCTGACACTGTTTCCACTGTTTCCCCATCTATTTCACATGAAGTGATAGGACCGAATGCCATGATCTTTGTTTTCTGAATGTTGAGCTTTAAGCCAACTTTTTCACTCTCTTCTTTCACTTTCATCAAAAGGCTTTTTAGCTCCTCTTCACTTTCTGCCATAAGGGTGGTGTCATCTGCATATCTGAGGTTATTGATATTTCTTCCAGCAATCTTGATTCCAGCTTGTGTTTCTTCCAGTACAGCATTTCTCATGATGTACTCCGCATAGAAGTTAAATAAGCAGGGTGACAATATACAGCCTTGACGTACTCCTTTTCCTATTTGGAACCAGTCTGTTGTTCCATGTCCAGTTCTAACTGTTGCTTCTTGACCTGCATACAGATTTCTCAAGAGGCAGGTCAGGTGGTCTGGTATTCCCATCTCTTTCAGAATTTTCCACAGTTTATTGTGATCCACACAGTCAAAGGCTTTGGCATAGTCAATAAAGCAGAAATAGATGTTTTTCTGGAACTCTCTTGCTTTTTCCATGATCCAGCAGATGTTGGCAATTTGATCTCTGGTTCCTCTGCCTTTTCTAAAACCAGCTTGAACATCAGGGAGTTCACAGTTCACGTATTGCTGAAGCCTGGCTTGGAGAATTTTGAGCATTCCTTTACTAGCATGTGAGATGAGTGCAATTGTGCGGTAGTTTGAGCATTCTTTGGCATTGCCTTTCTTTGGAATTTGAATGAAGACTGACCTTTTCCAGTCCTGCGGCCACTGCTGAATTTTCCAAATTTGCTGGCATATTGAATGCAGCACTTTCACAGCATCATCTTTCAGGATTTGAAACAGCTCAACTGGAATTCCATCTCCTCCACTAGCTTTGTTCGTAGTGATGCTTTCTAAGGCCCATTTGACTTCACATTCCAGGATGTCTGACTCGAGATGAGTGATCACACCATCGTGATTATCCAGGTCGTGAGGATCCTTTTTGTACAGTTCTTCAGGGTATTCCTGTTATCTCTTCCTAATATCTTCTGCTTCTGTTAGGTCCATACCATTTCTGTCCTTTATCGAGCCCATCTTTGCATGAAATGTTCCCTTGGTGTCTCTGATTTTCTTGAAGAGATCTCTAGTCTTTCCCATTCTGTTCCTTTCTTCTATTTCTTTGCATTGATTGCTGAGGAAGGCTTTCTTATCTCTTCTTGCTATTCTTTGGAACTCTGCATTCAGATGCTTATATCTTTCCTTTTCTCCTTTGCTTGTCGCCTCTCTTCTTTTCACAGCTATTTGTAAGGCCTCCCCAGATAGCCATTTTGCTTTTGCATTTCTTTTCCATGGGGATGGTCTTGATCCCTGTCTCCTGCACAATGTCATGAACCTCATTCCATAGTTCATCAGGCACTCTATCTATCAGATCTAGTCCCTTAAATCTATTTCTCACTTCCACTGTATAATCATAAGGGATTTCATTTAGGTTTTAGTCTATTTATTTTATTCTTGTTCTTTTGGTCTTGGTTTCTATAGTCAATGATCTCTATTTTAAAAAGGAAGACTTTTGTTTTTCTAGAAGTTCTCTAGACTTGAGGAAAATTTGGGGACTATTAAAATTTTGCATATGACTCATTTCCACTTAAAAATGTTATTTGATTTCACATAAGAAAAAGAAACCTCAAACTTACAAAGAATCATTTCCGTAGATGTCAGTTTTCTTATTCTGTGACAAATAATAAAATTGTTCAATAGGAAGCTTTCTGAAAAAAAGAAAAGATTAAATTGAACATCTTTTTAATAGCAGTGTAATGTGAGATAGTAAAAGATGAATAGACGAATACAACCATGTATACGTTGAGTATATGAAAAGATGGCATTTTAAATCAGTGGGAAAAGGCTTATTTTTTAATGAACAATGCAGGAAAAATTCACTAGCCATTTGGAAAAAAGGACTTCAACTTCATACTATTCAAAGAGATAATTTCAGATGGATTAAAAATCTAAGGAATTGGTGAAAAGCATACAAATATTAAAAAAATATAGGAATATGTTTTTTTCTTGGTGGTAGGGAAAACATTTTAAATAAGATTTTTAAAAACTTAAAAAAGTGGCTCAGTGGTAAAGAATCCATCTGTCAATGCAGGTGATATGGGTTCGAGTCCTGATCTGGAAGATCGGGCATGCTGAGGAGCAACTAAGCCCATGCACCCCAACTGCTGAGCTGTGCTCTGGAGCCCGGGACTCACAACTGCTGAGCCTGTGCTCTGGGGCCGGGAGTCGCAACTCCTGAGCCTGTGCTCTGAGCCCGGGAGTCGCAACTGCAGAGCCTGTGCTCTGGAGCCTAGGAGTCGCAACTCCTGAGCCTGTGCTCTGGGGCCCAGGAGTCGCAACTCCTGAGCCTGTGCTCTGAGCCCGGGAGTCGCAACTGCTGAGCCCATATGCTGCAGCTACTGCAGCCTGCGTGCCCTAGAGCCTGTGCTCCACAAGAGCGTGTGTGTGTTAGTTGCTCAGTTGTGTCCAACTCTTTGCAACCCCATGGACTGTAGCACACCAGGCTCCTTTGTCCATGGAATTCTTTGCAAGAAGAGAAGCCACTGCAATGAGAAGCCCATGCACCATAACTAGAAAGTAGTGCCCACTTGCCAAAACTAGAAAAAAGCCTGTGCAGCACAGCCAGCACAGCCAAAAATAAATAAAAAAAATTTTTTAAGATAAGGAGAATTTATAAAAAAATTTAAGACAGTACAAGAAAGCTCAAATAAAACAAAGATTAGAAAAAATATTTATAATAGATACATATGGAGTTAATATCCAGAACATAAAGAACCAGTAAGAATCTATAGCTAAAAGACAAGCACTAAAAATGAGCCAAGAATAAGAACAGAAAGGAAATATAAATAGTCAAAAATAAGAAAACAAATGTAAGAAAAAAGTACTCAGTCTAATCAGAGAAATGCATTCTGATAATCAAGATAAACTTTTTATTCTTTAGACAGGCAAAAATTATACAGTTTGTTAATGTTAGTACAGTTGGCTAAGAATATGGCAAAATGGATACTTTTAGATACTACTCTGGGAATATAAAGCATTTGGGGGCTAAAATTAAAAATAATTCATATAGTATGATCCATAACTTCTACTTAGAATTTTCCCTGGAGAAGCTTTGTGTACTGAGTTCAAGGAAGCCTGTATAAAGATATTCATACATTTAGTTAATACAAAAGAAGAAAAAGAAAATACAAGAGTGGCTAAATAATTTAATACATCCATACTGTGGAACACTATAAGAAATTTAAAGAATCAGATTATATCTGTATTTATAATCGTTAGATTGCAGTTTTAGGTTCATGGCAAGGTTGAGAGATTTGAAGGTAGAGAGATTATCAAATAGCCTCTAACTCACACATGCTTTAGTTCAGTTCAGTTCAGTTCAGTTGCTCAGTCGTATCCGACTCTTTGTGACCCCATGAATTGCAGCTCTCAGGCCTCCCTGTCCATCACCAACTCCCAAAGTTCACTCAAACTCACATCCATTGAGTCCGTGATGCCATCCAGCCATCTCATCCTCTGTCGTCCCCTTCTCCTCCTGTCCCCAATCCCTCCCAGCATCAGGGTCTTTTCCAGTGAGTCAACTCTTCACATGGGGTGGCCAAAGTACTAGAGTTTCAGCTTTAGCATCCGTCCTTCCAGTGAACACCCAGGACTGACCTCCTTTCGGATGGACTGGTTGGATCTTAGCTTCCCCCATTATCAACATCTCTCACAAGAGTGGTTCATTTGCTAGGACTGATGAACTTCCACTGACACATCATTATCACCTGAAGTCCGTAGTTACTGCAGCCTTCATCCCTGGCGCCTGTGATATTTTTTAATGGATACTGTACTGCTGAACTCAGTTTCTTTTGAACACCTATCCTACATCTTATCTACCCAGTGTAGACTCCAAAATACTCGCTTTCTCAGTCTTTGAGATTGGTCCTAGAGTGTGAGGTTATTCCTACCCCACAAGAATGCTCACCAACAGAATCTCACAACTGAGGATGTTCTCAATTAGGTAGATACTCTGTGGGCATCCATCAGGCTTTCTCCAGCCACCCAGTGCTTTCTCAGTGGCTTCATAAACTAAATTATTACAGGGGCAGGAACAGAAGTTCTCATGTATGAACTCAGCAACAGGAAACTCCCCTTCATCAAAACTGGCCTGGCTACATTTGAGTTTACCAGAAGAAGTTACCAATCCTAAGGAATTCATAGAGAAAAATCTCCCTGGGTGTACTAGTCACCCACCTGGTGGGTGGTTGACTACATTAGACCCCTGCATCATGAAAGATGACTTATCCTCACAGGAACCTCTAACTATTTCCCTTTCCTCCTCACTACATTGCTGCCAGTTACATCATCAATGGAATGTAACTGAATGTCTTATTCACCACATTATATCTTAAACAGTATTACTCTTGACTAAGGGTATATTGCTGCTGCTACTGCTAAGTCGCTTCAGTCGTGTCCGACTCTGTGTGACCCCATAGACGGCAGCCCACCAGGCTCCCCCTGTCCCTGGGATTCTCCAGGCAAGAACACTGGAGTGGGTTGCCATTTCCTTCTCCAATGCAGGAAAGTGAAAAGTGAAAGGGAAGTCGCTCAGTCGTGTCTGATTCTTCACCACCCCATGGGCTGCAGCCTACCAGGCTCCTCCATCCATGGGATTTTCCAGGCAAGAGTACTATTAGTCAAGGGTTATTTAGTTTATGAGGTCACTGGGTGACTGGAGAAAGCCTGATGGATGTCCACAGAGTATCTACCTAATTGAGAACATCCTCACTTGTGAGATTCTGTTGGTGAGCGTTCTTGTGGGGTAAGAATAACCCTCACTAAGTAATACTCTTGACAGTTTATCACAAAAAGAAAGAAGGCACTGGTTGAATTGAAAAGATTCACTGGCCTTGTCATATTTATAGAATGCTGGAATAGCCTATTGATGACTCAGCTATGGCTCAGTGTTGTCCTGAAGAGTGTGGCACATGCTCTGAATTGGTGACCAATAAATACTTTCCTTTGTAACCAGAATGCATGGTCTAAAAAGTACGGGGGGCAGGGGGAGGGGAGTGGGAGTGATGCCTCTCACTGTTTTTATTACACTTGAGAAAATTTTTACTTCCCCCAGCCACCTTGAGCTTTGCTCATTTAGGGGTTAAAGGAGAAATGCTGCCACCGGATGACAGAACAATGGTCCCAATGAACTGGAAGCTGAACTGATGATGTAATCTGGGGGTCCTTATGACTCTGGAGAAAACAGGCAAGGAAGAATTATTCCAAGTAGGCTGGGATTATAGAGCCTAAATGTGAAGGGCAACAGGACTGCCGCTATACCATGCTGGGGAAAAGGAGTATTTCTAGAACTGGGAGTATCTTTTAGACACCTCCTAATATAGCTCCCTGGAGAAGGCAATGGCACCCCAATCCAGTTCTCTTGCCTGGAAAATCCCATGGACGGAGGAGCCTGGTAGGCTGCAGCCCATGGGGTCGCAAAGAGTCGTACACAACTGAGCGACTTCACTTTCACTTTTCACTTTCATGCATTGGAGAAGGAAATGGCAACCCACTCCAGTGTTCTTGCCTGGAGAATCCCAGGGATAGGGGAGCCCGGTGGGCTGAGGTCTCTGGGGTCGCACAGAGTCGGATATGACTGAAGTGACTTAGCAGCAGCAGCAACATAGCTCCCAGTGGCATAAAATTCATAGAATATTGTAGTAGCTGCACAAGGCAGAATCGCTAACAGCTTAATTGTTTTGTTTTTTAAGATTTATTTTTTTATCTCGCTGTGTTGGGTCTTTGTTGTTGTGCGGGGCTACTCTCTGGTTGTGGTGTGCGGGCTTCCCATACAGACTCTCCAGCATGTGGGCTTCAGTACTTGGGGCTCCCAGGCTCTAGAGCACAGGCTCAGTTGTTGTGGTCCATGGGCTTAGTTCCTCCTTGTCACGTGAGATCTTCCCTGATCAGGGATCAAACTCGTGTCTCCTGTACTGGCAGGCAGATTCTTTACCACTGAGCCACCAGGGAAGCCTCAAGGGAAGCTTAGAAATCTTTCAGGAACAAAATTTGGGGTTGCCCCACCAGGTAAAGGCTTCCTTCATGGCTCAGACAGTGAAAGAATCTGTCTGTAATAGAGGAGACCTGGGTTCGATCCCTGCATCAGGAAGATGCCCTGGAAAGGGAATGGCAACTTACTCCAGTATTCTGGCCTGGAGAACTCCATGGACAGAGGAGCCTGGTGGGCTACATGGGATCACAAAGAGTCAGACACGGTTGAGCAACTAACACACACACACACACACACACACACCAGGCAATAAATTCCTGCGGGCTGAGGGCAAGGGAACTTGAAATATTTTTAAGAGATAAATATGATAATGATAACATTTAAATGATAAAAATGATAACATTTAACACAAAAGGGTGTGACAAGAACCGAATATATTAACCTGCATTTCTGAGTCAGGAGTGATTGACGTTCTAATTGGAACAAATATTTCCTTTCCCAAGTATCCTAGGGCTGCATTCCGTAACACACTAAGACTTCTTTCTCATAAGAAGCTAGTCTTTTGCTTTCTTTTTACACACTATAATTCTGAATATACTTTTAAGTCTTTTACAATATTGTACATTTTTTAAATATACAAATTCTGGGGTCCAGAACTATAAACTCCATGAGGAGCTATACCTTAATCTCAACAATGCTTGCTATATTCAAATGACTGAATAAATGAATAGCTGGAATGAGTGAATGAATGAACAGATGAAAAGAATGTGGACTATGGAGTTACATAAACCTGGATTCAAATCCCCATTCTGAAACTTCATATTGTCTGACCCAAGGAAAGGTACTGAACCTCTTGGGTCTCTATTGTAAAACCAGGGTAACAATTTCCACTTTACAAAGATATTAAAAATCTATATTATATTAGAAAGTAAGTTCCACGAGAGTGGGGGCTTAAACAAATCTGTTGAATGAATTAATGAACTTGAGGTCCTATCTTCATTGTGTCAATATTTGCATCTTTCCAATTGGACTTTTCATTTGTCTGCTTTTTATTACTTTACTGAGGCTTTCATAAGGCTACCATATGTCCCTATTGGTATTGTTTTCCTATTTAGCTGTGGCCTATTTATTTATTTTAACTGCATTAGAATAAAAAACTAGTTAGCTAGATTGTTAGTAAACTAGGTAGCCAGGGTTGTTAGATAAAACAGGAGTAAGCGGGCTCTGTGTGGAGAAGCTTCAGTGGATTTTGTTTTGAGTAAATTTCACACTTAGTAGTTAATGTTGTGACATTTAATATACTGCTCAGATTTTGTGTATGTGTGCTTTATCTTCAGGTTTAACAGGCCTTTGAATAAATTTGCTGAAAGGGTAACTTTAAGACATAAATGATGATTGAAATATTTTAATACTTGAAAACAATGCCCATTATATTCTAATGACTATAGATGGTTTTAAAAAAACAGAATTCAAAAGTCAACAACATTTGTAGAAATTAGGTCATCTATTTGCTCAAGCCAAAAAATTAATCTCTCTCAGGAATGTTACTTAGTTTTAGATAAAATATGATTAACAAGGGAATTAGATTAATCAACATAAACATCTCTAAGGAGAGCAAAGATATTTATAACATATTTTTTACTGTCTTCACAATTAGAAATTATATAATTAGTGTTCCCATCTGTATCTTTTCATAAATAATAAAAGCTTAGAAGTAGAAAAAAGTTAACAAAGGACTCACAATAGAAATACAGAAAACTGAATAACAATGACCTCTATGTGAGGGACTGAAAGTTTATTTACCTTGGCCAGATTTCTCCACCAAATCCATAATGCTGATGTCCTTTGCCCATGACTCTAGGAGGTTCACATTTGGGCCTGTGTTCCTCAGGGAGCGAAATGGGTATCATCCCTCCATATTCCCTTTCAGCGCCCCATGGAAGCCTACATCGTTGGAATGACTGTCTTAATGTCTGATACCTGCATAAAAAGAGATTTTTGAAATATTAATGGGTTCAGAGTGGAATGCTATGGTCTGAATGTTTGTGTCCTTCCTGTCCCCAAATTTATGTATTTAAATCCTGATGTCCAATGTGACAATATAAAAGGTGGGATTTTCAGGAACTGAGTAGGTCAGGAGGAGCGGCATGAACGGGACTAATGCTCTTGTAACAGAGATTCCAGAGAGCTTGTTAGCACTTCTACAATGTGGAAGTGAGCTGGAGTGAGAAGGACCTTGTTAGAAATACAAATTCTCAGGCTCCATCGCAGATCCAGGAATCAGAATTAGTGGCTGCAGTGAGGTGTTGAGCCCTATAATCTGTTTTTCTTTAATTTATTTTTTAATTGGAGGAAAATTGCTTTACCATGCTGCTTTGGTTTCTGCCATACAACAGTGTGAATCAGTAGAATTTTACATATATATATATATATATATCCCCTCCCTCCTGAGCCTCCCTTTCCTCTCCCAATCCCACCCCTTTAAGCTGTAATCTGTTTTAAACAAGCCCTCCAGATGATTCCTTTGCATACTAAACTTTAGAAGTACTGCCCTATTAAATAAATTACCTTCCACAGAAAATAGTTCTCCAATTGTTCCACCCTTTACAACCATTCAGGAGGCTGAAGACACAGAAATTTCCTAAATTGGTTGGTAGGGCTAGTCTCATCTTAAAAACTGATAGTTCAGATGACTTTCTCTGCTCTTTCTCAACAAGGGAGTGAAGGGCCAGGACACATATTCACTTGTAAAAATGCTTCACAGGAAGTACTCAGTGGATGTCTGTGAAATGAATTGCATGCCTGAGCGAATGAAAAGGCCAAAGAGACTGATTTGTTTCCTGGACTGCTACTTATGACACAATATGAAAACTTTAGGCTAGGGAGAAGCCCTCACAAAACTCTTAATCTGGCTAAAGACCTGTGTCCTAATTAGGAAGGATTTCAGGTCTTCCAGTTTCCACTAATGGCAGTCAATTATTTAGACTAACCATGACACTAAAAATAAATCAAAATGCTGGAAAAAGAGCTTTGGGGTTGGTGACCATGTGGAGGTGGCGGTGGGGGGAGAGTGGGGCCCTCAGACTTCATGGAAATTCAGTGCCCCAATCCACATACCTTGCCCTGTGTACCTCTTCTACCTGGCTGTTCTTAAGTTACATCCTCTTATAATAAAGCAGTTATCTGTCACCAAGAAATGAACAGCACAATGTTCTAGAGAACAAAGAACAATGATTCATCACAGTTTCCACAGCACAACAAAGAGGACAGGTCATTGCAGACAAAGACTCTGGCACACTCACCATGGAATCCCCAGGATATGGCACTGTGCCTTGCAAATATATGCTCAATAAATACTTACTGACTAGGTGTTTTCCTTGAGAGCAGACAATGACATGATAATTTTAGAAAGGGGACCTACTGAACTTTGACTCAAATTTTCTTGGAGAAGTTGAATTCTATTTTTATTTGACTGTTTCGATTTTCCTTGAGCAAACAACACAAAATGTTGAAAAGAAAGGCATTTTCTTAAAAGCAACTCATTGTTAACAAGACAGAAAGAGACACCAGGATTCCATAGAGGGGAAATAGGAATCCGGAAAGGTAAACAAGCACAGAAGCCACTTTTGCCCTTAAGGCAGCGCTAATTCTGGCAGATTGCATTTTTGCTTTAAGGACACTGCAGGCGGAGAAGCACAGAAATCAGCCAGGTGAGCAATCTAAAGGAAGACATCCCTACCGTAAACCGGGACACTACAAGACTGCCCTCTCCTGTTAAAGGTGAGTCAGGAAAAACCAGCTCTCTCATTTTCTCCCCAAATTTGCACTTGCCCATGACTTGAACTTGAATTTAAGTGGTCAGAGATAGATAGCATAATCCCTATTCATATATATGCAAGACCAACAGCATTCCCTTCTAGAGGTAGGATTCTTGGGTGAATCACTGTCTAGGATGAGTTCTAAAGGATGAATAGGACTTTTCTGGGTGCAAGAGAGGGAGGACTCTAAGCAGGGGGCAATATCATGGAAGAAGGCTGCCATGAGGGTTGAAAGGTTATGGAACTGAAAATTCCTGACAGTGTTGGCTCCAGAATCCTTCTTGGGTAAGACCTGCTTGATCAACTATTTTGTTAGGCCACTTGGAGAAGAGACAGAGACTCTGCAAGTACAGGTGTTGATAAGGACTCAAGCAACCCAAGGTTTGTTAAGCTGTTCAGCAATGGAAGGGATTTGGTGTTTCACTCTTGAGAGAGGAAGATGAGGGGAAAGGGAAGTAGAGGGAGAGGAAGAAAAGAGACCAGCAGGATGCTTAGGGATCACAGTGAGTGAAAGCCATTGGGGGAACTCTGATGGTAGCTGGGATAAAGAACTTTTAAATACAGAAGCTATGGCTTATGAGGAACTTTTAGTTATATATCATATGGTATGATGTGATTCTTCCTTCAGACCCTTACCTGCTCAGTGAAATTTACCAGGCTCACAAATGCTCTGTGTGGATAAGGCCTCAGGAGGAAACTAAAAAATGACTGTTTCACATCTGGGTCAAAATGTTGTTGAACAGAAGCAGAATACGTGGAGGTACCCAAAGTCAGTTACGGCCATCCCCACCCCATCCTGGGAATTTCGGTAAATTTTGAGGAAGGTTTTGGGTTACCAGAATGTACGGAATAAAGATTTGAGTGGAATTTAGCTGAATCTTAAGGGCTGAAAAGACAGCTGAATTTTGGGCTATATGAGAAGAGCTGATACAGAATATTGAAATCTGAGGCACAGTAGAGAAGAGCTGCTTGAGAGGGGAAGCAAGTGAGGAAGACAAGGGTAACACCCTGCATGATCTCACGGGCCCTTTGGATGATAGCTTCTGAGCAATGTGGACCCAGTTAGAAACACGGGAAGGGAACGCATAGATACAGATGTGGACAGTGGAGCCACTTTCTTCTCTGCACCCATGCACTGGTTTAGTGTCAACCTCCTGCACAAATTTGCTGAAAGAAGAACTAACACTTGGGACTGTCATACATGGAATGTATTATCTCAAAGTCACTACATAGAGGTTGGCAAATTATGACCCACAGGCCAAATCCAACCTACTGCTGTTTTCGTAAGTAAAATTTTATTGGAATACAGCCATGACCATTCATTTGTACACTGGCTATTGTCTGTGCTGTTTTTCTGCTACAACAGCAGAGCTGAGTAGTTTGACAGAGACTGAAAGTGAGAAAAGTAAAAGTGTTAGTTGCTCAGTTGTGTCTGACTCTTTGCAACCCCATGGACTGTAGCCTGCCAGGCTCCTCTGTCCATGGAATTCTCCTAGGCCAGCCAGGGTCTCCCGCATTGTAGGCAGATTCCATACCATCTGAGCCACCAGAGAAGCCCTTGACAGAGACTATAGAACCTTAAGTATTTACTATCTGGTCCTTTAAGGAAGAAGTCTGCCACCTCCTTCACCAGCTAGTCAAGGAGAATCTGGTGTCCGCTAATTTGGGGTACTGGAGAAGGGATGCAGGTATTCCCTTCTCAGACCTCTGAGCTATGATCTATGACTATAATCAATAGACACAGGGTGGGGGCATGACAAGTGAAAAATATTTAAATACATTTGATTAATGGCAACCTAAGCTTTAATATCTAAGTTTTTAAAAGTTACATTTAAATTAGATGAGTCAATTTCTCAGCATCTGACCCTCATATATTACACAAGCCTAGGAAGATGAGCCAGTAGAATATGTTAATCAATCATCTGGGCTGGCATTCATCTAAAACCAGTAAGTTGCAGGAAACCATTTAAAATAAAAGGCAAAGCATAAAGAAGTCATATTTCTCTTTCATTGTAGGGTCTCATATCCCTACCCCTTAGCTTTAATATTAACAGAATTTATAGAAGGAACTAATTAAATGAAATATTAAAGTTTCAGTATTAAATAATTTTATAGCTTAAATAATACATGTCTCCTAAGCAAATAACAACAAATATATTAGTGCTGAAATCTGTAGCCACATAAAATTAATGTTTACTTGTTTAAGAGAAAGATATGTTCCCTGTAGATAAACCAATATCTTTCTTTGGAGTCACCTTACAGGATTTTGATTTGGGGGACTGAATTTAGCCAATAACAATTGGAAGGCATGATTAAAGGAAAGGCTAGAACAAACATATGCTTATTTTTCGACAGGAAGCTAACAGTTAAAAACAAAACAATACACAAACCCCCATACCTCAGGTATCAGAAAGCAATGGGACGAACACAGAAATAAAATGGAACTTGTAATTAAATCTTAAACAATTCTCAAGACACTTCCTTAGTTGATATTTATCTTCCTAATGGACTAGGAAGGAGATGTCAGCTGAATGGAAAAAGGAGGTAGGCATCTGTGATTTTGAGTATCTGTACCTGCCGATGTTAAATTTTCAGTGGAAAAAACACAAAGAATGCCACTTACTTAATATTTTTTTTTTACTTTATTTTTTATTTTTTTTCACTTACTTAATATTTTTAAGGAGATCAAGTAATCATATATAATAGTGATTAATATAATTGTCCCAAAACATACCAGTGAAGAAAGTAACTGATGTACAAAGATTAACTTGCCCTTGGTCACTGGGTAAGCCAGACCACAGTCCTGGTTTTCATGTTGTGTTTCAGTGCTTTCTGCTAGGCCAGTGATTCTCAAAACAAGTTGAAAAACTACTAAAAATGCAGATCTCCTAGATCCAACCCAGACCCAGTGAGTCAGAGTCTCTACAGATAGAGCTTGAGTGCAGGCTAAGACACTTTAGTGGCGTCTGACTCCTTACGACACTTGGGACTGTATCTTTCTGGGCTCCTCTGTTTATGAGATTCTCTGGACAAGACTACTGGAGTGGGTTGCTGGGTTGCCATTTCCTTCTCCAGGGGATCTTCGACTCAGGGATCAAATCCTCGTCTACTGCATCTCCTGCACTGCAGGTGGATTCTTTACCACTGAGCCACTGGGGAAGCCCAAAGACAGAGCTTGAGAATCTGTATTTTCAGAACACTTGTCATGTTATTTTGATGTGCCCAGTTACCAGACTAGTGGTGGGTAACAACTGAGTTAGACTGGGCTGCCTATTCTGGAAAGAAAAAAAATAGGTGGATGAGAGGAAACAATTTTCCATCCCTGTTTAAATTGCTGAGTTAATTCAAAATTCATTATAATATTTAAAAAGCCACCCCTTTAAGTACAGCCACACTTAGAAAATTAAGCTGCTGAGAGCTAATACATTACGACTTGTATTCATCCTTACTATTATGAAGAGTAATCCCTAAAAGCCAGCAGATTTTTGTTCTTCATTGTTTTGTTCTGTTTTTGAGATACCTTGAGGTTTGAGTTGGGAGCCATATACCCTGAACCTGGTTTGGAAGAAGTAAGCCTCAGTGTGGATAGGGTAGAGTTACCAATGTTGCCCTGTTGATACCTTCTAGAGAAGTTGAGGAATACTACTGAGAGAAAAGAGAACTTCTATTTCTGTAAGCTGCCCAGGTACTATTTAAAAGGGAGTTATATGGGAGGGGAGGTTCTGAGAATATAGGATCATCCTGGTTTTCCCATTTGGGGACTAAGAAAGGAAAAACTTCACATGGAATAAAGTGAAAAGCAAATTTTATTTATTAGGAACTAGGAACATGGTTGTACCTAGATACTGCTTCAAATAATACCTTATTATATTTATAGGTAATTGAGTATATGCTGTGTTTAATTTTGTAGTCAGTTAAATAAACTATACACAAAATAATATTAATGACCCAGATAACCATGATGGTGTGATCACTTACCTAAAGCCAGACATCCTGGAGTGTGAAGTCAAGTGGGCCTTAGGAAGCATCACTACAAACAAAGCTAGTGGAGGTGATGGAATTCCAGCTGAGCTACTTCAAATCCTAAAAGATGATGCTGTGAAAGTGCTTCACTCAATATGCCAGCAAATTTGGAAAAAAAGCCAAGGCCACAGGACTGGAAAACGTCAGTTTTCATTCCAATCCCAAAGAAGGGCATTGCAAAAGAATGCTCAAACTACCGCACTATTGCATGTATTTCACATGCTAGCAGGTAATGCTCAAAATTCTCCAACAGTACATGAACTGAGAACTCCCAGATGTTCAAGCTGGATTTATAAAAGTCAGAAGAACTAGAGATCAAATTGCCAACATCCACTGGATCATAGAAAAATCAAGAGAATTCCTGAAAAACATGTACTTCTGCTTCATTGACTAGGCTAAATCCTTTGACCATGTGGAGCACAACAAACTGTGGAAAATTCTTAAAAAGATGGCAAAAGAAGACCACCTTAGCAGCCTCCTGTGAAACCAGTATGCAAGTCAAGAAGCAACAATTAGAATCAGACATGGAACAATGGACTAGTTCCAAACTGGGAAAGGAGTACGTCAAGGCTGTATATTTTCACCTTGTTATACGCAGAGTACATCATGAGAAATGCTGGACTGGATGAAGCACAAGCTGGAATCAAGACTGCTGGGAGAAATATAAATAACCTCAGATATGCAAATGACACCATCCTCGTGGCAGAAAGCGAAGAGGAACTAAAGAGCCTCTTGATAACGGTGAAAGAGGAAAATGAAAAAGCTGGCTTAAAACTCAACGTTCAGAAAACTAAGGTCATGGCATCTGGCCCCATCACTTTATGGCAAACAGATGGGGAAACAATGGAAACAGTGTCAGACTTTATTTTCTTGGGCTCCAAAATCACTGCAGATGGTGACTGCAGCCATGAAATTAAGATGCTTGCTCCTTGAAAGAAAAGTTATGACCAACCTAGATAGCATATTAAAAAGCAGAGACATTACTTTGCTGACTAAGGTCCATAGAGTCAAAGCTATGGTTTTTCCAATAGTCACATATGGATGTAAGCGTTGGACCATCAGAAGGCTGAACACTGAAGAACTGATGCTTTTGAACTGTAGTGTTAGAGAAGGCTCTTGAGAGGCCCATGGACTGCAGGATCAAACCAGTCAATCCTAAAGGAAATCAACCCTGAATATTCACTGGAAGGACTGATGCTGAAGCTGAAGCTCCAATACTTTGGTCACCTGATACAAAGAGCCTACTCATAGGAAAAAACCCTGATGCTGGCAAAGACTGAAGGCAGGAGGAGAAGGGGACAATAGAGGATGAGATGGTTGGTTGGCATCACTGACTCAATGGATATGAGTCTAAACAAGCACCAGGAGACTGTGAAGGACAGGGAAGCCTGGTGTGCTGTAGTCCATGGGGGTCTCAGAGTCAGACACGAATGAGTGATTGAAAACAGCAATGAAAAGCAATATTTTCTCTGACGTTTCTCTTAGATTTCAAGTCTGTTTAAGGGTTTGGAGCCAATTACTAACCAAACCATAGGACCATTTAGGTAGAGGGCATCAACATTTCAGTTAAATGCCTCTGTGAGTGCTTTTGTGGGCACAGTGAGTTCCATCAGATACAGCAGCGTTAAATTCCTACTCAGATCCCTTTTGGCCAAATATAAAACCTCACACTGCTGCTTTTGATCCAGGGACCACTGCCTATCCCCACATCACACACAATTTGCTAAGGGTTTCCTGTGGCTCCAGGAAAGCCCTGTCTGATCTTATGTTCCTGGGAGCTGAGCAGGAATTTGGGGCTCACAGCCATTTTGGGAATCAGATAACAAAGCAGGTGCACCAAAGAATGAGTCTGTAGATGTGACCTGAACACACTTTCCCACAAATATGAACATATTTCTTTGCATTAAGTAAAAAACAGTAGTTCACAAAAAATATGTTGAATGGAATCTTCAAATTTAAAAAATGGAGGAGACATATGGAAATATTAACAATGGTTACTGTTTCTGGATAAAGGAAGTACAGAAGTTTTTCTTCCTATGCTTTAATTTCATTTTTCCTTCCATTGGAAAAATGGAAAATTTATTTTTGGATTTTCATGATTTCCAAGTTATGCATATAGAAATGTCAAGTTTTTTTTCAGTTAAAATTTTTTTCTTTCTTTTTTCTTTTTTTCTTGTGTGTTAGTTTTTAACTGGGAGAAAAAGCTTTCTTTTTTATTTTTTCATATAAAGAGTATGTTTACAAATTGGAATAGATCCGTGGAAGTCTGATCAAGACAGTGAAAGTCTCGATACAGGATGAAAGAAGAGTAAAGTCTGTTGAAAACAAGTGTTCATCTGGCAAAAAGAACTCAGACAGTCAAAAGTATCTTCAAACTTTTAAGGGGTTGCTATCACAAAGATAACGTGTGTGCGTGCTCAGTCATTTCTGTCATGTCTAACTCTTTTGACTACTTTCTTGCATGAGAAAGACTTTTAAATGAGAGATTTGACAACGTGAAATTATAAAACAAACAAGCAAAAGCAAGAAAACAATTACACAGGTTATTTCTCATCCATGATTTTGAGTTTTTTCTTTCCTGAAAATGATTCAAATAAATTTTGATACAATACAGTAAAGCTGGCACTAATATCTCAGAAAATTACTTGTTTGTACCCTGTTCCTTCATACATAAAGTGGGGATAATAATAGTACTTATCTCATAGGGCTGTTGTAAGGATTAAAACAATTAACACATTAGTAAAACATTTGGTACAGTGCCAACACACAGTAATCACTCACATATGTTAGATGACATTTTAAACATAATCCGCAATGCATTACAGAAAATTTGGTAGAGCATAAATAAAGTCTGAATAATAGATTCTGGGAGTATTTTTGAGCAGATGGTGTTAGAGAATTATAAGGACCCACTATGCTAGAAGGCATATGGCAGCCCACTCCAGTACTCTTGCCTGGAAAATCCCATGGACGGAGGAGCCTGGTAGACTGCAGTGCATGGGGTCGCTAGTAGTCGGACACGACTGAGCATCTCCACTTTCACTTTTCACTTTCATGCATTGGAGAAGGAAATGGCAACCCACTCCAGTGTTCTTGCCTGGAGAATCCCAGGGACACGGGAGCCTGGTGGGCTGCCGTCTATGGGGTTGCACAGAGTCGGACATGACTGAAGCGACTTAGCAGCATGCTACTCTTTGGGCTTCTCTGGTGGCTCAGATGGTAAAGAATCTGCCTGCAGTGCAGGAGACCCGGGTTCAATCCCTAGGTCAGGAAGATGCCCTGGAGAAGGGAATGGCAATCACTTCAGTATTCTTGCCTGGACAAGTCCATGGACAGAGGAGCCTGGCGAGCTACAGTCCATGGGGTTGCAAAGAGTTGGACATGACTGATGAACTAACACACATAATACTCTTTATAAAGTTCGATTAAAACATTAATTCACAAGGCTTCCCTGGTGGTTCAGTGGTAAAGCATCTGCCTGCCAATTCAGGAGACACAGGTTTAATCTCTGGTCCAGGAAGATTCCCACATGCTGAGAAGCAACCAAGCCTGTTTGCCACAACTATTGGGCCAGTACTCTAAAGAGTCCAAGAGCCACAGCTGCTGAACCGTCCCACCCTAGAGGCCATGCTCTGCAACAAAAGAAGCCACTTCAATGAGAACCCTCAGCATCACAACTAGAGAGTAGCCCCCATTCTCTGCAATTAGAGAAAAGCCCACACATAATGAAGCCTCAGCACAGCCAAAAACAAAGAAACAAAATTAATTCAAAATGAAGGAACAGATCATTCTAGAGTTCTAGAATGCAGTAGATGAATTTGATGTTTGCCTTTTAAAAATATACACTAACTTTTTACTTCTTGCCAAGTTACTAATAGATGAGGACACTTCAAAGTTTAGTTCATTGTTATATTATGCCTTCCCGGTGATGGGATACACAGAAGAGGTCCATAACCTTTTTCTCACAAACCAAAAATACAGTAATATATTAAAACCTTTTATAATTGTTTGCATTATCCAGTCTTTGTTTTACCTGTCTTCTGAAGCAGTTGGGCGAGTAGCTGTTTGTAGTGGAGTGTGCAATTCATTAGAGTAAAGGTGTCTGACAGTATGTCAGCTCCTTCAAGCTCCCTACAGCAGTAGGGCTGGCCATGAATTACCTCCATGCTTCTTGGCTAAAAGGGCACAACCTGGAAAAAGAAAAGGAGGGCACACTTGGTTAAAGAGTCACTGAGTTAGTTTATGTCACACTGACCCTCCCTCAGGGCAGGCAGGAAACTTGCTTTGTACTGCTCGGTAGTTCAACCCAAGTCTGCTTAGAAATCGTGGGCTCCTATCCTTGGGGTGAGCCCTACCTGTGGGCCCTCAGGTGTCCTTTCAGTAACAGATAGCAACTTAAGTTCTATGGAAACAATTTCAACAGAAACAAATCCACAAAGTGGAAGAGGTTCTAAAATAGAGTATGAATGAATGATAAATGGATGACTCATGGACTCATTTAGGGCATATACCTCGCGGGCATTGACTGACCTTCGATTCTTGCCTCAATTTTAACCTTAATTATTCAAGAAAACTCAACTGATTCCCCCTGCCCTGGTCTTTTTTTTTTTTTTTTTTTTTTTTTTAAGCAGGGCGACTCAGCATTCAACAGAATTAACACCTGTGCTTCTAAAGTCTTCAGGGATTCTAATAGAGAGGTTCTTTGCAGAGAGGTGGAGAATCAGCGGTGCAGCACAAGCTAGACCCCAAAGTGAGAATTCCACCCCTCCTTAGGGCTCGATAAGAGAAGCAAAAGATGCGGCTTGGCCAGGACCGGCTTAAGCCTAGCGTCCAGGGCCATCAACGCCCTGCCGATCGGTGCCTCGGGGTTCCGACGCACCTTGGGACATCAGCCTGGAAGCCTTAGGCGGCAGAGCTACCTTTCCCCTCCCTAGAGCTGGAGGGCCTCTGCGGGGCGTGGAATTCCGCCGCCGTCCGCACCTGCGGCCCGAGGGAGCTTGCGCGCAGGTGCCGGTGAAGGAGAGAAAGGGCCGGCAGGCAGGCCAGGGGTGGGGTTGAGGGTGCCTGTGACGGCGACCGTGACCGTGGCAATAGGTAATGTATGCTTGCGGGGTGGCGGGCTTCGGGGAGGAGAGCAGGGGCGGCGGTGGGCTGGTAGAAGTTTCGGAAGAAGCCAGGCCACGAACTCTTGACACCCGTAAGAATTGGAAGCCGGAAGGAAGGTGGGGAACTGCCAGTCCACGCGTGAAAGTTCTTCCGGCACCCCAGTATCTCGGCCCCGCCCCTTTATTCGCCCCTCCCTTCGCCCCCTGGCCCCGCCTCCTGGCTCCCTCTGCAGGCCGTATCACATGCTCCTTCGAGGGCTGCTTTGTCCAGGCGGCTCCCGGCCCTGGGGGCCGTGCGTTCTCTGCTGTGCACTGGGCGGTGGAGGAGTGCGGTGCCAGGGAGACTCTGATGAGGTGGGAGCCTCCAACACATCCATGTTTCTTCCTCAATGGGGAACAGTGCGGCCTTATCGAGGGTGGTTCCGCAGGACTCAGCACGTGCAGTTCAGTTCAGTTCAATCGCTCAGGCGAGTGCGACTCTTTGCGACCCCATGAATCGCAGCACAACAGGCCTCCCTGTCCATCACCAACTCCCGGAGTTCACTCAGACTCGCGTCCATCGATTCCGTGATGCCATCCAGCCATCTCATCCTCGGTCGTCCCCTTCTCCTCCTGCCCCCAATCCCTCCCAGCATCAGAGTCTTTTCCAATGAGTCAACTCTTCACATAAGGTGGCCAAATTACTGGAGTTTCAGTTTCAGCATCATTCCCGCCAAAGAAATCCTAGGGCTGATCTCCTTCAGAATGGACTGGTTGGATCTCCTTGCAGTCCAAGGGCCTCTCAAGAGTCTTCTCCAACACCACAGTTCAAAAGCATCAGTTCTTCGGCACTCAGCTTTCTTCACAGTCCAACTCTCAAATCCATACATGACCACTGGAAAAACCATAGCCTTGACTAGACGGACCTTTGTTAACAAAGTAATGTCTCTGCTTTTGAATATGCTATCTAGGTTGGTCATAACTTTCCTTCCAAGGAGTAAGCGTCTTTTAATTTCATGGCTGCAGTCACCATCTGCAGTGATTTTGGAGCCCAAGAAAATAAAGTCTGACACTGTTTCCACTGTTTCCCCATCTATTTCCCATGAAGTGATGGAACCAGATACCATACTTTTCTAATGTTGAGCTTTAATTTTCTGAATGTTGAGCTTTAAGCCAACTTTTTCACTTTCCATTTTCACTTTCATCAAGAGGCTTTTAGTTCCTCTTCAATTTCTGTCATAAGGGCGGTGTCATCTGCATATCTGAGGTTACTGATATTTCTCCTGGCAATCTTGATTCCAGCTTGTGTTTCTTTCAGCCCAGCGTTTCTCATGATGTACTCTGCATAGAAGTTAAATAAGCAGGGTGACAATATACAGCCTTGACGTACTCCTTTTCCTATTTGGAACCAGTCTGTTGGTCTATGTCCAGTTCTAACTGTTGCTTCCTGACTTGCATATAGGTTTCTCAAGAGGCAGGTCAGGTGGTCTGGTATTCCCATCTCGTGAAGAATTTTCCACAGTTTATTGTGATCCACACAGTCAAAGGCTTTGGCATAGTTAATAAAGCAGAAATAGATGTTTTTCTGGAACTCTCTTGCTTTTTCCATGATCCAGCGGATGTTGGCAATTTGATCTCTTGTTCTGCCTTTTCTAAAACCAGCTTGACCATCAGGGAGTTCACGGTTCACGTATTGCTGAAGCCTGGCTTGGAGAATTTTGAGCATTACTTTACTAGTGTGTGAGATGAGTGCAATTGTGCGGTAGTCTTAGCATTCTTTGGCATTGCCATTCCTAAGGATTGGAATGAAAACTGACCTTTTCCAGTCCTGTGGCCACTGCTGAGTTTTCCAAGTTTTCTGGCATATTGAGTGCAGCACTTTCACAGCATCCTCTTTCAGGATTTGAAACAGCTCAACTGGAATACCATTACCTCCACTAGCTTTCTTTGTAGTGATGCTTTCTAAGGCCCACTTGACTTCACATTCCAGGATGTCTGGCTCTAGATGAGTGATCACACCATGGTGATTATCTTGGTTGTGAAGATCTTTTTGTATAGTTCTTCTGTGTGGTCTTCTTAATATCTTCTGGTTCTGTTAGGTCCATACCATTTCTGTCCTTTATTGAGCCCATCTTTGCGTGAAATGTTCCCTTGGTGTCTCTGATTTTCTTGAAGGGATCTCTAGTCTTTCCCATTCTGTTCTTTTCCTCCATTTCTTTGCATTGATTGCTGAGGAAGGCTTTCTGATCTCCTCTTGCTATTCTTTGGAACTCTGCATTCAGATGCTTTTATCTTTCCTTTTCTTCTTTGCTTTTCACTTCTCTTCTTTTCACAGCTATTTATAAGACCTCCTCAGACAGCCATTTTGCTTTTTTGCATTTCTTTTCCATGTGGATGGAACCTCCATCCATAGTTCATCAGGCACTCTATCTATCAGATCTAGGCCCTTAAATCTATTTCTCACTTCCACTGTATAATCATAAGGGATTTCATTTAGGTCATACCTGAATGGTCTAGTGGTTTCCCTACTTTCTTCAATTTAAGTCTGAATTTGGCAATAAGGAGTTCATGATCTGAGCCACAGTCAGTTCCTGGTCTTGTTTTTGTTGACTGTATAGAGCTTCTCCATCTTTGGCTGCAAAGAATATAATCAATTTGATTTTGGTATTGACCATCTGGTGATGTCCATGTGTAGAGTCTTCTCTTGTGTTGTTGGAAGAGGGTGTTTGCTATGACCAGTGCATTTTCTTGGCAAAACTCTATTAGTCTTTGCCCTGCTTCATTCCACATTCCAAGGGGAAATTTGCCTGTTACTCCAGGTGTTTCTTGACTTCCTACTTTTGCATTCCAGTCCCCTATAATGAAAAGGACATATTTTTGGGGTGTTAGTTCTAAAAGGTCTTGTAGGTCTTCATAGAACTGTTCAGCTTCAGCTTCTTCAGCATTACTGGTTGGGGCATAGACTTGGATTACCGTGATATTGAATGGTTTTCCTTGGAAATGAACAGAGATCATTCTGTCGTTTTTGAGATT
This sequence comes from Nanger dama, assembly GCA_917880005.1. Classification (NCBI taxonomy): domain Eukaryota; kingdom Metazoa; phylum Chordata; class Mammalia; order Artiodactyla; family Bovidae; genus Nanger; species Nanger dama. The sequence continues at coordinate 27,136,688 of CAKJTW010000022.1, forward strand.
GCTTTCAAGTACTGCATTTCAGACTGTTTTGTTGACCGTGATGGCTACTCCATTTCTTCTACCCGCAGTAGTAGATATAATGTTTACCTGAGTTAAATTCACACATTCCAGTCCATTTTAGTTCGCTAATTCCTAGAATGTCAACGTTCACTCTTGCTATCTCCTGTTTGACCAGTTTCAATTTGCCTTGATTCATGGACCTGACATTCCAGGTTCCTATGCAATATTGCTCTTTACAGCATCGGACCTTGCTTCTATCACCAGTCACATCCACAACTGGGTACTGTTTTTGCTTTGGCTCCATCCCTTCATTCTTTCTGGAGTTATTTCTCCACTGACCTCCAGTAGCATATTGGGCACCTACTGACCTGGAGAGTTCCTCTTTCAGTATCCTATCATGTTGCCTTTTCATACTGTTCATGGGGTTCTCAAGGCAAGAATACTGAAGATGTTTGCCATCCCCCTTCACAATGTGGACCACATTGTGTCAGACCTCTCCACCATGCCCGCCCGTCTTGGGTGGCCCCACGAGGCATGGCTTAGTTTCACTGAGTTAGACAAGGCTGTGGTCCTAGTGTGAGTAGATTGACCATAATCACAGAAAACTAGTCAGCACATGCAGCCCCTACATTATGCCAGGCCAAGGCTCTTCCTCTTCTAGGTGGGTGTGGACAGGGCACACAGGTAGTGTACCTGCGGTGGTCTACCCGATCAGGAAAGACCTCGCCCCATTTCCATTACCTTTGTTAACCCACGCCCACTTCCCCGCCCCCCAGGCCTCCCCGAAGAAACTAATGTGAACCGCAATTCTGCACCTATAGGACCACGAGTTTCTGTGATGGCTGAGGAAAGAACTGCTGAGAAGGACCCTGATGTGGGAAGGTTAGTTACTTTTGTGAGGAGAGGCTGGAACTGAGCCCACAGGAACACAGGGGACGGTGGGGGCAAGAATGACCACCTCGCAGAAGGGAGGTGTAACAGAGCTGTTCTTTGCCTGTTTCCCAACTTTTTAATCAACCCACTAGTGGGTATTCATTTTGTGCTGTGCTTTCCAGGTGAGTGTTAGCTGATGTGAGGGAAAGAAAGCTGCGTTAGAGTATACTGGGTGATAATTTTGTATTACTGGTCTGTTTCTTTGTCCCTGCACCTTTCTCAGAGTCCAGTAGTTACCAGCCACTAAACCAGGAAGCATAGATTTTTCAGGAGGCAGAGTTGTGAATTAGGTGAAGTTTGACTTTCTTTTGACCCCGTTAACATGTTTTAACCCAAAAAATTTCTCATAGAAGCCTTTTCGCTGCTTTGTGTGTGCAGGATACCCATGACATTATCTTGTCAGCCCAGCCTATTTTATGTGCCTGGCCTCCCAGGACTTTATATACGTCACCATTTCCCATGCTTGACCTTTGTCCAAATTTCCTCACGGCTTGATTCTTCCTGGGAGGTAATAACTGAGTGTCATAGGTTTAATCAGTGACATCTGATGAAGCTGTGTCACTAGCCACATGTTAGTATGTAATGGGTGTTTGTGATACCAGGAAAGCTGAGGAAACTGTAAGTTGATTGACAGCTTCCTGGTGGGTTTGAAATTTTATTTTGATCAAATGACTTTTGTTGGTTAGTCGCACAGTTGTGTTGAACTCTTTGCGACCCCATGGACTGTAGCCTGCCAGGTTCCTCTGTCCACGGATTGTCCAGGCAAGAATATTGGACTGTGTTGCCATGCCCTCCTCCAGGGGATCATCTCAACCCAGGGACCTAACTCATGTCTCCTAATGTCTCCTTCACTGGCAAGTAGGTTCTTTACCACTAGCGCCGCCTGGGAAGCCAGAGTGTAAAAGTTAGGAAAATTTAATTATTTTTGCCTTTGTTATTTTCAAGTAAAATTTACAGGTAAGAATAAGTTTTTTGCCAGATCTTTTAAAAAACAGTTGTCTTTGAAAATGTTTTTACATCTGCAAGATCCTAAAGGATGTCAGAATTGGGTCTATTATTTGACCAACACTCTTTAATCTAAGCTTTAATGGTTTAATTCACACCGTCTCAGCCATCTGGTGATATGTATGTGACCCCCAGCGATACATGTCATAATTGTTGTTTAGTCGCTAAGTCGTGACTGACTCTTTTGCAACTGCACGGACTGTAGCCCACCAGGATCCTCTGTTCATGGAATCTCCTGTGCCAAGAATACTGGACTGGGTTGCCGTTTCCTTCTCCAGGGGATCTTCCCAATCCAGAGATCGACCCAGTTCTCCTGCATTGCAGGCAGATTCTTTACAATCTGAGCCATGAAGGAAGCTCCTTTACTGCCATAGAGTGAGTCAAAGATATTTATTACCATAAGGAAAAAAGCCCTGGATCAAATTCTGTGTGAATTTCCCTATAGACTGTGTGGAAATCCCTATAGACTGGAGTGGGTTGCCATTTCCTTCTCCAGGAGATCTTCCTGACCCAGGGATTGAACCTGCATCCCCTGCATTGCAAGCAGGTTCTTTACTGCTGAGCCAGCAGTAGCCTCCTGTCTAGATGTGTGCAGCATGATTGAGCAAATCCCCTTTTGGTCTGCCATATTGACTTCTCTTTCACTACCTCATTTCCCTTAATGTATTTTGTTTACCTTTTGAATCACTCATAATTCTTCCAGCAGGGAAGGTGAAATTTGAAATGAAAAAAAAAAGTATGCATAGAATATTGCATCTGAGTTGACAAAAATTCCAAACTACTAAAACTAGACCTTTAAATGTCAAGAAAAGAATATGCGGGAAATATATAATAATGTAAAGCATGGATTATATTCTATAATCTTTTTAAAGGATGTTATAGAGACTTTTAACCCAGTAGCATTTGATAATGAGTAAAACTTAAGAGACTTAGTACTCCTTGACAGATATGAATATTTTTATTTTGATCGTTTTTCCAGTTGTATTAATATAATTGACATACAGCACTATATAAACTGAGGTTTCCTTGATGGTTCACATGGTAAAGAATCTGTCTGCAATGCAGGAGATGTAGTTCAATCCCTGTATCAGGAAGATCCTTTGGAGAAGGGAACGGCAACCCACTTCAAAATTCTTGCCTGGGAAATCCCATGGACAGAGGAGCCTGGTAGACTACAGTCCATGGGATTGCAAAGAGCTAGACATGACTGAGCAACTAATATTAACTGTATAAATTGGGAATCCCTGGAGGCTCAGTGGTAAAGAATCTGCCCACCAATGCAGGAGACTCGGGTTCAGTTATGGGTTGGGAAGATCCTGTAGAGAAGGAAATGGGAACCTATTCCATTATTTTTGCCTGGGAAATCCTGGCAAAAAGGATTTAGGAGAGGAGCCTGGTGGGCTACAGTCCATAGGGTCACAAGAGTTGGACACGACTTAAACCACTACCACCACCACTGTATAAATTTAAGGTGTACAGCATAATGACATGATATGTTTTATGAAAATGAGGGACTTCCTGGTGGTCCAGAGGCTAAGACATCGAGCTTCCAATGCAGGGCACCTGGGTTTGATCCCTGGTTTGGGAACTAGATCTTGCATGCAGCAACTAAGACCGGCACAGCCAAATATTCAATTAATAATAGATAATAGATAAATACTTTAAAAAGAAGATGAATAAAGGAAAGCCTTATTCAAAATGGAGTTGGGAAGACCTAAGGGGGAGCTTTCATACACATATCACTCATCACAGTTTACACATTCTAGCCAGAAGAAGCTTAATTTACAGCAGGAAGAAGGAAGATTTTCTTCTTGCCTGGAAATAATCCAGCCAATGAGAAACTATTACAACCCTGAAATCTCCAGTGAACTTTTAAACAAACAGCCCCTCCCACCTTCCACTTTTCCACTATTCTATAAAAGAATACTCCTTCTTTGGTCTCCAAACTGTGGGATTCACTGCTGGCTCAGACAGTAAAGAGTGCATGTAATGGGTCAGGAAGATGCCTTGGAGAAGGAAATGGCAACCCACTGGAGTATTCTTGCCTGGGAAAATACCATGGACAGAGGAGCCTGGTGGGCTAACAGTCCATGGGTCACAGAGTTGAACACGACCGAGCAATTTCACCTTTCACCTTTGGTCTCCAGACTGTGGTTTGCCATAGTTTCCATGGCCCAAAGGGCAATTCATGTGGTATTCCCAAATAAATTGGATTTTCCTGGCTAAACTGTTACCATTTTCTTTTAAAGGTTCACATTACTTGGTGTCAAAGGGGTATTCAAAAGAGTTGAGTCCCTGAAGAACTAACGATCCTGGGAATCATGCCTGGTGCCCACTTGATCCCTTGTGTTCTCCACCCGTTTGGTTGGTAAGTATCCTCTCAGATTCAAGCTCATTCCTTTCGATTGAGCGCTCCAGCTTTTAGGGAGATCTGTTTTTGTTTTCGTGACACTATTTCCCTCTGTGTGAGCACTCGTTTGTTTTCTGAACCTCTGGTTCTGACATATGGGATCCCACTTCTCGAAATTCTCTCAGGAGAGTCCTCCTTCTGGGACCACGGCTTACTTTGTGTTCAAAAACTGTGGTCCCTTCTTTTGCATATTTTCAGCTAAATGGAGCAACTTAATAAAAAATAGTTTAGAACTCCAGTGGTCACTATGGGGAACTTTCAAGCTCTTCATTACTGATAACTGTACATGTATTAAACCACTGGTCTGTGGATAAAATAATAATGTTTATGAATCAATACTGGTGAGGAAATATTAATAAGGCCTCATGAAGTGCCTACTTTGGTTGTCCCACCTGTTCAAAATATACTCCTGGGAAACTGTCTGCACTGCCCCTGAATACTTTATTATAAAAAAAAAATTTAACGTTAAAACATTTTTAATTTTATATTGGAGCGTAGTCAATTTACAGTATTGTGTTAGTTTCAGGTGTACAGCAAAGTGATTCAGTTATACATTTACATGTATCTATTCAAATTCTTTTTTCTGAACATATATGAAATGATATTTATTATATGAAATTGGCTTAAGCAATATGGTGGCTAGAAAGTGCAAATCTGCTGCCCTTTGTGAACAAGCCTGATAAACAGACTCCAGCCACCCCTTAATCACTTAAAATTGCTCAACTGACCATTCAAATTTTTGGCAAATAAATTTTATACAACTCCCCCTGTCTCATGGATATATAATAAATATATTTTTGTCAGGATATTTATAATATCTATTTTTGTTATATTTTATATTGGACTTTTAATTCATGATACAATAAAGGAAGGGTATGAGGAAATGGACTCTTCTATTTTTTTCAAGGTAGTACAAATTGGTATGATAGAAAAGGAAGGCAATTTACCAGAATCTGTTAAAATTATATCTGTAGCATGGACACAACTGAAGCGACTGAACATGCACGCATGGCATTTTGGCCTAGGAACCCCTTTTCTAGGAATTTTCCTACATGCATGCACACATAGGGTTTGAAAACATGCATAACAGGTCTCTAAGGCACACAGAGAGTATTCAGTGTAACACTGTGCATAACAGGAAAAGATTTGACCTAATTGTTCACTGCATAAATTGTTATTTCCATGCAATGGGATACCAGGCAGCTATTAAAAAGAATGATGACATGTTTTACATATTGTCTAGTAACAACCTCTGAGATATATTTTAATGGGAAAAAGTCAAAGTACTGAAGAATTGTGGAGTATGTGCTATTTGTGTTATGTGTATACGTGTATGTATATATTTATATAAGCATTTCTTATACATGCGTACTATTCCTAGAAATATGCACAAGAACCTGCCACATTAGTTGCCTCTGAGAAGGGAACTGATAACTGGACCTCAGTGGTGAGAGGGAGGTATTTGACCATATTCCTTTTTCCACTTTTTGAATTTGAACCATAGTACCTATTTGTTGCAGATTGCATTTTCTGGAGGCAGATGCTGAGATGGAGTTTGGTGTCAAAGCTGTTTATTAAAAATCAACACCTGTGAAAGGAAGAAAAGGAAGCAAGATTGGGTAGAGGGACAAGTCCATCAGTGATATGAGCCTGACAAAACCTTGGTTAACCTTCCGTGGAGCTCTGGAGCACTGATGGCATCTCAGAGCAGCCCTAGGTTGGGTGGGAAAATTTGTTTTCACCCCTGACTCAGTCAGGCATTGACTGCTTCTGATTTGGGAGGGGTATTATGGTGGGTCCAGATAGCTAGCTCTCTGCAGCTGAGTCAGCCCCCCGTCAGGGTTGACAGCTTGAGTGGCAGGTCTTATTCTGAAGGGAGATCTAGGTAGTGTGTCTCAGCGATTACATTACATTTCCTACCCCTATGCTTTGTGAGAATTTGAATGGCTATAAAATCCCAGAGTGTAAAGGGGGAAGTCATTTTCAGATGAATAACTCTTCAAACAATATACCTTCCAGGCAACTCTTTCTACCTGTTTAGGTCAATGATTTCCCTCCTGGCCTTTGCATTCTAAGGCACTGATCCAAGTAGTATTTTCATGTTTTGTTTGTTTAGAAATTTGAATCCATGTAGAAAAATTTCTAAGCATATTGAAATTAATTGCTTCTGGGGAATAGAAATTGGGGGTGGATGTGGTTGGGGTTTGGGACATTAGTTTTTCATCCGTCTGGGACAATTTGGAGAGCGAAAGGGAGGGCTCTTAATACTTATACTGGGGTAACAGGCATAAATCTGAACTGTCCCTGGGAAACTGGAAGTTTTTGCAGTCACCCTAACTAAAAGCCTTGCAGAATTCTTTTGACTTTTTAAACTTGTGCAGGTATCTCTTTGCTAAACATAAAATAAATCTTAAAAGAACATTGATGAGGTTTTGGAAGTTAATTAGCACAACTTCACACAAGCGGAAGTGACATCTGTGATATTCCTTTTTGGTCTCCCTGTCTGATGAAAACCATCCCGTCTCTGCTTAAACACCTTTCTATGACTCATGTGAGTCAGATCTATTACTGGGGAGTTATCGTTGTTAGAACCTTTTGTAACTTTATACCAATAGTCATAGCACAGAAGCCGTTCCCTCTGACTAGCCCTGGTTTTACATGTGCATCACTTTTGTTAGTCCAGGAGAAGTGGCGCCTCTCGCTGTCCCTCCTTAGCTTTTCTATACCCCTGTGCTGTGTTTATTGGTATTAGAGTAAACAGTGCCTGCAGACTTGAAAAGTGGGGACAGCAGGTTTGCGGAGGCTAAGAAACAAGACTGCAGAAATGATTTAGTGGCTTGCGTAAGGTCAGCAATAACCCTGCAAGGTAAAAGCCTTGTCAGGTTTGATTGGCAAGTGAAAGGCTCAGGCATCAGAGAAGTCGCTGACTCCAGTGGTATAACCCCTGGCTTCATTCCTGTTCTCTTCCTCTGCCACGCTGCCACCACTGCCTCTCTCTCTGTCCTGGGATGGAGGACATGACCAGGACTGACAGAGACAGAAGGCAGAGGGGGCAGTTGTTAAAATGTTACCCAGTCAGATTGAAATCCAAATGCTAATTCGCCATGATATGTTTTGATTAATGAGAGTGAGAAAGTGAAGAGGTTGTGATTTCTTATCAAAGCAAGTAATGCCTTAGTTACTGAAATGCAAATGCCTTAATTAGGAGGGACAAAAATTAATTGAAATAATTAACAAAAATTAATGAGGTCAAAAAGATATATTAAGAAGAAACTTGAAGCATCTTTGTCACAATTAGAAATACATTTGGTTTGTGGTAAAAGAAAGTATGTAGAAAAATTAAAGAGTCAAATGTAAATATTACAGCGTTTGATCAGTTTATGACTTCAGTTACTATTTTAATTTTATGATAACCTTTCCATTCCATTGTAGATGTTTTAATGTAGAAAGAATCTTGCTGATTTTTAATGGGTACTGCCTGTTTTGTTAAGTATTCTGACTTTCCTTAAAGATGTGTTGATTCCTTAATGCTAATAATCCTTAACTCACAGCTAGACTCAGGCTGTAAAAATGTTTACTTTTGTTTACTATAAACTGTTGAATTGAGGTGATTGTGCATTAGTTTAAAATTTTAGTTATTAAGTGAGCCTTTAGTGCACAGTATATTGTACAATATAAAGCAAGAGGATCTTAAAGACTTTCTGTTGTGGTGGGGTGGTGATTATTGTTTTTGGTTTAAGATTTTAAAATCAGTTATGTACAAATGTGGAACATTTTCTGCCCTCTAGTGGTTAAAAGTAACTTTGCAATATCAGTTACAATTCAGTGCTTTAAATTACAAGGGAAAAGCTGTGTGACATTTTAAAAGCAGGTTGAAAATTATGTAGGTATATTGCCATAGCTAATTAGTATTGCTACATATTTTAAGAAAATGAAACAATAGTTTTATGTTTTATAAATAACAATATACTAATGCCTGGAAACTGGCAAGAGGTAAAATAAATTTTGGGATAATTTTTCTTTAGGATTAAAATAATGTTTCTCTATCTCTACAAAGAGACTATTAATTCCACATTAATCTTATTAAAGTATTACTCCACTGCTCATTGTAACAGTGATTTTCCAGTTCAACTCCTTTCATACTTTAGTCCCTACATTTACGAAGAGAATAACGGGGATAATACTTCTCATTTCCTAACCTACACATAGGATAGTACACATTGCCTTTGTGTTATGTTCTAAGAGGGAAATTTCATGATATAGGGAAAAACAGAAATTGACTATTAGAAAGACTGTGATAGTGCCCCGAAGTTCAAGGAGAAGTGCTATAACATAGTATGCGTGTGACTATTGTCCGTTATCCATTTCCCGGAAATTAAACTAATCAAGTGCTTCATCTTCATTACTGTTCTGAAATAAATGTGTTCTCATATCTGACTGATAACAGAAGCTTTTGCTGTTCCAGATGTTTCTAAAGAAGCACTAACTTCTGCCCCAGGTGAATACAAAGCCATATAAACTAGTGAGATGATAAAATAGTTTGGAAGAAAAAGATTAGCAACAATTACTTCCTTTCAAAATAAGCTTCCAGGGAATATAGGAAAAATTTAGTGTTCTGGTGAAAAATCTAATATTCCTAAATAAGCTTGTTAGAATCAGGGCATCTCTAAAAAGCGTCAACTTTATTGTTGTCAGAGGCAGTTTTTTTTCTTGTAGGCAACATAATGTTAAAGTTTTGAGTATGGTTATTTAAATATTAATAGTGTGAGTATAATTAGAGAATAGTACTAGACCTTGTAAGAAGGCAAGTGAAATGGACTTAATGCCACTGAACTGTACACTTAAAAACAGTTAAAACGGTAAATATTATGTTATGTGTATTTTACCACAGCAAAATAGAATACATAAATAAGGCAAATGAAATCTCCCTGGTTGTTTTCATACTTCTAACAGCAAATAAAATATACAACATCTAATAAATGTTTTAGGAACTCAAGGCCACTTAATAACTAGTAAGTTAAAATAAACATTGGGTATTATGTTCACCAGATAATATTTTCCTAATTCAATCTGACTCCGAGCTGCAATGTGATATTTTCCATAGGGCATTTAGTAACAAACATCAGTCTGTGAAAGGCAGGGAAAGGCTGTAGTAGTCCAGCACTCCCGCAATTCATGTTGGTGGACTGGGACAGGCTTACTTTGGATTTACTTTAATTCCGTTATTGCTTTGTCCCACTTCATTAATGGGGTTGGTAAGAGACTGCAAATAACCCAGGAGTGAGAGATGTATCCAGGCAGAGGCGTATTTAATGATACCTTTCCCAGCTCCACTGGCCAATGACTGCATATTTCAAAGCCTCTCTTGACCAATTCAGTTCTCCCACTGAAGCAGAAACTGATAGTTGATGAAACTGATAATTGATGATACTTGAGTTTCATCACCAACTATAGCACTTTCTTTGCTATAGGAAAAAAAATCATTAGTTCCTTCTTTAGAGTCTAAGTTAAAAATGGTAGAGCATTTCTTCTGGGATGTTTTAAATCTTTATGGTCATTCATTTCTAAGGTGGACACTTCATTACTTCCTCTTAAGGTAAATACCTTCACAAATGGCTAGGTTAAAGCTGTCCAGGCATCTAGGTCTTTTTTTCCTCTTTCTTCCTCCTTTCCTCCTTCCTTCCTTCTTTCTAAAAATCTGTGCATGATGTTTAAAGCATTGAGGCTTTCTTCCTGGACTCCAGTGTGCTCATGTTTTCTTTTGAGAACTTCATTCAACAACTGTTTCCTGACTACTCACTATGTTTGCGGGCTGCATGGGAGGTGATTGACGGGGTGGTGGACAGGACAGTGGATGAAGGAGGAAAAGCACAGACTTTGAAATGAAACAGACCTTGGTCGAGTCCATCTGTTAGTTCTCATTTCTTCAGAATGTTCTTTGTGAACTCAGTTCTCATGTGTAAAAACGAACATAACAAGAATGCATAAAACAGTATTAAATTTAAAACAGACAAAGTTGTCATAACAATCAATAGTCATTTTTAAGCTGGGGATGGGATACAAAGAATAAGTCAGTGCAGTGGTTCCTAATTAAGGATGATTTTGCCTACGAGGAAACACTTGGCACTATCTGGAGACATTTTTAGTTGTCTTATTTATTGTGTGGTAATACTGGCATCTAGTGGGTAGAGGCTACTGGTGTTGATAAACATCCTATGATGTGCAGGGCAGACTCCATAGCAAAGACTTATCCAGCCCACAATGTCAATAAGTGTTGACCTTGGTTGAGTAAAGGAAAAACATTAAAATATGCTATATATTTCAGTAATATAAATATATATTTATGTGATATATATTTCATGTATATTTCAAGGAAGTGAGCTTGAGGAGAGGCTGGGCAGACCTGTCTGATTGCCTGTCCAATATCCATGCTTATTTTTTCTGTCCTAATGTCATTAATGCAGTGTGCCCAAAGGATAAACTACATTTCCCAGCTTCCCTTGCAGATTGGTCCAACCAATGACATAAAGAGGAAGTTGTTGGATGGGGTCCTTTAGAAAAAGAGCATCCCTATGCTTTGCCCCTTTTTCAGCTGTGAAATGGCCTCATGGGAGTTGAGATAGCCTGGTGGGAGTCATGTGATTGGAATGATGGGTCCTTGATGACCATGGAATTCCCCACACCAGCCTAGAACTGCTTCCTTCCAGACATTGTTATATGTGTGTGTGGGGGGAAAGAGTCTCTTGGTTAAAAGTGTGTTGTTTAGGTTTTCTTTTATATACAGTTGCATCCAAATTTGACCAGGATTGGGCCTTGAAGGATTTTGATAAGTATTAGAGGGGCCTTTGAGCTGAAGGAATTCGTACAAATGAAGGCACAGGAATGTGCATATATTTGTGAACATGCGTATTTCTGGGCATAACATGTAGTTTGGTATGGTTATTAAATAACATGATAAGTTACATTGGAAGAATGTAGAGTATTGTTTGCAGGAAGGTCTTTAGAGAAAATAAAATGAAAGAGAAAAGACTCACATGAAGAAAGTAGAGGCTGGCACTCTTCCCTTTCTTGGCTATTTAATTTTGTTGATCACACCTAGATGAACATTGACCTTTCATTTTTCTCACTGAGAAACTGGCCCCAGAGTCAATACTTTATTTCCTTTCCTATTTCTCAAGGTCGTTGTCCTAGTATGATGTATGAAATGTGGATCTGAGATCTCATGGAAGTTGCCTTCCCTGAAAATCATTGACATATAGCATGTGTCATCCCAAACTTTCCCTGGAAACCCCACACTCCCCTTGCCTTTACAGGCTGGCCAAGGTTTATATTAGGGTGAATCCAAATGGAATTTCTTTGAGGAAGTGAAGTGTAGGAAGAGAGGAGGCAGGGTGGAGAGTGGAATATTTGAGGGGATGTGCCTGGTAAAGCACAAGAGAAGAGCTGAGGAGAAGAACACACTTAACCACCTTGCTTCTATTATCTGCTATTCTAAAAGGCCAATATTTGGAGGAAGATCAGGCTGAACCACTTGAGTGATTCTGATTGTTTCCGTGTTATGTTCTCAGTGCTTAAGTAACCAATCAGATAATAATATTCTTTAATAAACTGACTTAGATATTAATTTAAAATAATTCTAGAGATAAAAATCATCTGTGGCAGTAAATCTTAAAATTTATGGCATCACAAGGTCTACTGAGAATTTACCCAAGAACTCTGAAGTCTCTCCCTAGAAAAATGCACACATATATGTAATGATGCACAGACAATGTCATTTTTAACAGCTATGAGCATACCTTACAAGTAGAACTCCATCTTTGTTGCAAAAGTGAAGTTTTAATCAAAATGCCAAAATCTGATAGATTGGAAAATTACAAAGCCAGATCACTATGTGCAGACTTTATGAAGGAAGTGCTTGTTAAGTGGTTCTACTAAGTCCTCAATTTTCTCACCCACTTGGAGACCATGAACGGATAAGATCTGAATTTGTGAAGAGATTTCTTTGGCGAGCATTGTTACCCTGCTGTGAATGCCCCTACCGATGCCCATGTGCTGGGGATTACTGAGCCCATTACTCCTCAGCAGGGAGAGGCTTCCATATGATGAGGAAATGTGCTCCATGTGCTTGAGAGAAATAAAAACTCAGTGCTCAACTCTAGGCCCCACAGCTGAAGAGTCTGGGGGCAGCAAGATAGAAAAGGTGTGTTGGGATCACAGCCAGTGTGGAGAGTGAGCTGTGGATAACCAGATATGAGCTGCAAGAAAGAGAGGTTTGTGGAAGTTTCTTTGAACCCTACTAAAGAGGACCCCAGGAAGAAAAATGGGCATGAATGGAGTGGGTGCCCATGTCCCTCGGCGAGGGCTGAGCCCAGCTATAGTGGACGGACCATCCTGTGGGTCCTGGGAGTGAATCCATTCACCCTGGCAAGAACTCTCCTGTATTCCTTGTATCTCTTCTCAAATTATCTTCCATCCGAGAAGAGTCCAACAAAGCCAGAGGGTGAGGAAGCAATTGAGGCTGAAAAAGAAAGCAGAATTCAGTCTCATTCCTGTCACCCAGCTTGGATCTCACATGGGAAGAGTTGAACATGAATGAATGAAGGCAGATTGAAATGTTGATTACAATGAAATTGAGACTATGCATTTTGACTTAAGCCAAAGAACCACTTAAGAGCAACAGTGAAGTTCATGGCATCTGCCCAAGTTTCTTTCCAGGGCCAGTGAAAGATTTCTGCACAGCCTGTTCCCCATCCTTTACATTTTAAAGGGGGGTGGTGGGTCACACACACAAAATTTGCATTTTGACGTTTCATGAGTCATGCAGTTATATTATTTTACCTACTGTGGGGTGTAAACAGACCTCTCAGGCCTGTGTGATAAGCTGGCCCTTGAGTTTCCTGTGGAAAACAAAAGTGAAAGTGGAAGCCACTCAGTCATATCCGGCTCTTTGCGACACCATGGATTATATAGTCCATGAAATTCTGCAGATCAAAATATTGCAGTGGGTAGCCTTTCCCTTCTCCAGGAGATCTTCCCAAACCAGGGATTGAACCCAGGCCTCCTCCATTGTGGGTGGATTCTTTACCAGGTGAACCATCAGGGAAGCCAAAGAATACTGGAGTGGGTAGCCTATCCCTTCTTAATCAGATCTTCCCGACCCAGGAATCAAACTGGAGTCTCCTGCACTGCAGGCAGGTTCTTTACCACCTGAGCTATTAGGGAAGCCCAGAAAACAAAAGCTGTTCCCATAAATAAAGAGGGGGAAGGGACTTCCCTGATGGTCCAGTGGCTAAGACTCTGCACACCCAAAGCAGGGGGGAACGGGGTCCTACATACCACAGCTAAAGTTCCTGCCTGTCACACCTAAGACTGGGACAGGCAGATAAACAAACACCAGGCAAACAAAACAGCATTAGACATTGTGAGAAAAGGCAGAGGCGCCAACAGGGCTGAAATAGGAGGAGCAGGACAGGCTACATAGTTTGCAGGCCCCACTGCAAATTAAAAATTGCAGAACTCCTTGTTCAAATGTATTGAGAATTTCAGGACAATAACGCATTTAACCAAATGTGGGGCCCTGTGTACCTGCAGGGGTCCCATGGCCATAAAGCTACCTTGCTGAATGTCAGAGGTCAGAAGAGGAGGAGACCCTGCTAGGGTTCCAGTTAAAGAGAGACTTGGGACAAGAGGCTTGTCTATTCAAGACTTTGCTCAGTGAAATCACGTGCAGTGTGACCTCCTCCTTGAGATACCTTAAGTCCTCAGAGAGGTTGCAGACTTCCTTATGTGAATGGATTTCTTGTAGAAGCTGGTGAAGTGGGTACCAAGGGGCTGAAACAGAGTAAGCTCTGTGGGTTAGGGGGCAGCTGACAGTTGGTTATTCACTTAATGTTTATTTTCAATAAATTTCAAGTGTTTAGGTAAAGAACCCATGTTCTAGGACAAGAAATTTTCTTGCGTCATGTAGTATCAAGGGACCGAGTGGCTTTCTGTTTATTTATTTATTAGTGCAGCAGGATGTTTTGTACTTTCACTTTGCTCAGGATGTGCAATTGGGAACAAATCTGGAAGTCCAGAGGTGCTGAATACTTTTATAATGCAAGTCATGAATGGCAGGGGGCCAGACACCCCTTCAGGGTTTATGAAGAGATGGCAGAGTCTCATCAGCCCCTGCCTTGCCCCATCCCCGTCTCCCCCTCCTCCAATCTCCTGGTGGTGGGTGAGAAGTCGACTGGGAGGGCTGCTACAGATGTCCCTCACCCTAAAACCAAACAAGAGAGGTTTCTAGAAAGTCAGAGTGGGAGTCATGAAGTGGGTATTGGCCATGCATTTCTGGTAGGGGGTGTGTGTAGGCAGTAGGCTTGCTGGCCTGCCTCTGCCCCAAGTGGGGGAGAAGGGCTTGGAGACAAACGGGGGCAGTGGCGAGGCATCCCAGAAGCAGCTAAAGTCCTGCCTTGGCATGACGAGGACCTCTGCCTTTTCTGTAAATCAAGTGGACACTGAGAAGATAGCAGATGAGGTGAGCATGACTGGAAGAGATCAGACAGCATTCAGGTGTCTTAGGTCACTGACCTGGGCAGTGTGACATTCCCTGAGTGCTTCCCAAAGTACTAAAAAGTGGAAAAAGTAACATAATAACGAAAAGACCAGACAGGGACTTTTGATTCTCCACCCCCACTCAAAAATACCCATCCCCCTCCTTCACCCACCCAACTTGGAGAAATCAGAAGAGGAGACTATTTTGCAGAGGCCTACCATTTTTCCCTCCCACCACCCTACCTCAGGGGCGAGAAAGGGGAGGAAAGAGGAAGAGAGAAGGGGCAGCCTTGCCTCTTTCTGGCTTCACGTCCTCCCAGCCCCCAGCCACGGGGAGGGAAACTTTGATTTGGCTATGAGTCGGCCATCTTCAGCTGGAGTTGACTGAGTTTTTTAATATCAAGCAGTGACGAGGAAGTTGAAGAGTGTGTCTGGAGTATTATTAAGAGATCTCTGCCCAGCAGGGAAAGGTGATTCAACACAGCCCAGCTGGGGGCAGGATAGGAGACAATTACTGCCACTCCTGGTTCGTACCTTAAGGAATTAAGATTGCTTAATAAATCTGATTAAGGACTTCTTATTCTATGACTAAAGTTGAATCACTGTACATCTGGGTGGTGGTATATTGTGTTCATAAATTGTTAGTTTTAAGAGTAATTAGGTTTTGTCTACAAATCAAAAACTTGAAATAGTAAATGAGGAGGAAAAAAACATACCAGAAGGCAAATTTTCAGTTATGGATAGAAGAGACACTTAAAGAGGTGTATAATAATTGCTTTTTTCTTTTATCTGTTTTTAAAAAGATTTTCAATCTATCATGTATTTACTAGCAGCTAATACAATGAAAATGTAGGTGTATAAAAATATTGGGAAATGGTTTATTATTCATGTTTATTTAATTGTCAAACATGTTATTCTGTTAAATTATTTAATATTCATTGCAAAATTTGCCAGGCTGCTCCTCTGTTTAAATTTTTACTTAAGGGTAACTGTATTCATAAGATGGTGTTGTGGCTTAAGTCGGTCTCTCTCTCTCCTCTTCTATTCTCCCCATTACCAAAGGCTTCTTAAGTGTATGCAATGCTCTTTTATTTAGACAAAATTATTTCATCTTTACATTACAGTGTTTTTTACATTTTTAAACTTTCAAGATATTAGCTATACTAAGAAGGAAAAGTTGCTGTGAATGATAAATTATTACAAGAAAACAGTGGTTTCATTCTTTGTCTTCACCATAGATTTCTTTGCAGATTACAGGCTACAGCTTTAAGTCGTCCTTAGGGACAGGCTCCAGATTTCTTATTTTTCTTGTTTCAATTCTGCATCATCTATTTTCTGGAATCCCAGTCTCCTAAAATGTAAGCAGTGCAAAATGTTCTCATCTATCACAACAATAGCATGTGAAAACATACAAATGCAGGCCATGATCCTAATTGCCTAATTATACCTGAGTTGAATTGTGCTGCACTTGAAATGAGTGAGACATTGATGGGATCCTGAATTTGTAATGGGCACTTAGAATGACAAACTTACCATGGACTCATTGCTCTCCGTCATTTCCACCCCACTCCCGACATCTGATTCATTGCCAAACTCTACCAGTAGAGTCATGTTCTGTTTTATATAAAAATTTTTTTAACATTTTCTCTACTAGAAAATAATATATAGGTAGCTTATTAAATTTTTGAACTTCGTGTAGTAGTTTATGCTAGGACTTGTACTAGTAGATATTCAATAAATACAGATCAATACAAAGAATGATTATAATAACAGAAATTATTTATAACATGAGATTCTGGAAAAAGAAATTTTGATTTAAAGTTGAGGAAGAAGATCTGAATTTGAAACCTGGGTTTTTGAAATAGTGTCCTTTGTACTTGCAGACAACTCCCTCATGGGGAGCTTTCATGTTAGAGAAGTCAAATGTTGGACGATACCTCATAGGCATGAATTCTTCATTCTGTCATTGCCTGTTACTGCTTAGAGTGTGGCTGTAGAGAAATGTGAGGGATACCCATATGTGGTTTAGGGGAAGCTAACTCATGACTTAATATCAGTGTGTGTATGTGTTAGTCACCTTGTCATGTCCAACTCTTTGTGACCCCATGGACTTTAGCCCACCAGGCTCCTCTGTCCATGGGATTCTCCAGGCAAGAATACTGGAGTGGGTTGCCATGTCCTTCTCCAGAGGATCTTCCCAACCCAGGGATCGAACCTGGGTCTCCTGCATTGCAGGCAGACGCTTTATCCTCTGAGCCACCAGGGAAGCCTTTATATCAAGTTATGTTTTCTCAAAAAGGATTGAGCATAGTGGTTCACTTTTTATAGACAATCCATTAAAGAAATCTGCTATGAATATCATTATAAGGTCCTTCTCCTGGGAGTCTTCCTGACCCAGGGGCTGAACCCCGGTTTCCTGCATTGCAGGCAGATTCTTTACCATCTGAGCTATAGGAACTGACGTCTCAATTTATAGGTGTTCATTTCCCTGTGCCTTTTCCTTCTTACAAATGTAGCTTTTTCTCTTTCTCTCTCTCTTTAAAAATTTTTTTTAGCTGTGCTGGGTCTTTATTGCAGCATGCAGGCTTTCTCTAGTTGCAGCTCAAGGCAGAGGGAGCATGGGATCTAGAGCAGGCAGGTTCAGTAATTGCAGTGCGTGGGCTTACTTGCCCTGCAGCACGTGGGATCTTAGTGAAGATGGGATGGAACCTTCATCCCCTGCATTGGAAGGTGGATTCTTAACCACTGGACTACCAAGGAAGTCCTAAGAAACTTAAAAACTCTTAGAAACTTCTTTTGAAAAAATGTAAGCGGTTTAAAAGTTTCTAGACTAGCTCTGCTAACTGCATGTGCATTTAATTGGCATTTGAATATTTACCTTAGGTTCTTTTGACCAGGATTCTGGATTTCTTGGGGCTGGCAGGTCATGGAATAAAGTAGCTCATTGGTAGATGGTGAATGCATGGACTGCTGGAGCAAATTACTTAGGGTCTTGGTGATGCTTTTGGCTGTTATCGTTCTTCCAAACCTCTGGGGCAGATTTGGGACCCTTCTGGAAAGGCTGTCCTCTCTAGTTTTTCCGAGTCTCAGAGGCAGGTGGGCCATCACCCTAGTGCTCCTTTCTTCTTCAATGTTCCTCCCAAATCTCAGTGGCAGGTTGGCTGCAGAGGGTGGCATTTTGTTGACTGCAGGTGTATTCATCTTAATTTTTGGACCCCAATCTTTTACTTCTTCAAAAGTAAGACTTCTTTCTTTCTCCCAGCCTAGATCTCCTCTAGGCTATAATTAGAAATAAGCATTAAATAATTTATTAGTGTTGTAAGCAATAGTTTAAATTATTAAATTATGTTAAATCCAGACTTTCATAGAAATGTTAAAGCTGTGAACAAAGTTTGTACTTTCATGTACAGAATTTTTAAAATAGATCATTTATATTAAGCTTCGTAAAGCAATCTAGTTTCCCCATCCCTGGACTATTATAAGACAACTATAAAATATTAATACACATAGTGAATGCAGCAATGTATTCGAGGAGCAGGAACATAATAAAGTATTGAAATGAAGTGAAAGTTTATTTTACTGTGGTTATTCTTTTTTTAAACTTTTTATTTTCTGTTGGAGTATAGTTGATTAACAATGTTGTGACAGTTTCAGGTGTACAGCAAAGTGATTCAGTTATACATATACATGTATCTATTCTTTTTCAAATTCTCTTCCCATTTAGATCGTTACATAATATTGAGCCGAGTTACCTATGCTGTACAGTAGGTCCTTGTTGGTTATCCATTTTAGATATAGCAGTGTGTACATGTCAATCCCAAACTCCCTAACTATCCCTCCTTCAGTTTTTGCTTCATTTTGTTTATAAAATATTTCATATGTTTTTATGTATTGCTTTTAGAAATACTTTTCACTGCCTCTCCACATCTTTTGTTTCCCTCCTCTTTAAAAGTCAAAGTGGTGGCCACATGCTAGCCAAGTTCTGGGGTACAATTGACAGAGACTTCTTTTTTACCTAAAAGCATGTTTCAAGAAACTGATTATATTTTATTAGTATGTAAATTGCATTAGTAAAACACTGATTGGTTTGTGGGTTACTACAGCATGATCATACCAACTTTAAAGGAACCATTTAAAATACAGCAAATATTTAATTAGATTTAGTTTTGCCATGAAAGTTTGTCAATATGAAGATTTTAAAGTAACTTTTCTTATTGTAGAAAATAATACCTACTTATTTAGCAAATGTGGGAATTTACATAAAGGCATAGATAAGAAAATAAAAAAGGTGGAATTCCACCATCTAGGAGTAAACATTTTTCTTAGATATAGAAATATAATTTAAATATTCAGCTGAAATGTAACCAGTACTTATTTCTGCAATTCTTTACTTCAACTGTGCACTTCTGAGGCAACTGACAATTATTAATGCGCCTTATCCTTGCTAAGTATCATACTCTGCACTAAAATGGTCAAGAGAACAGGCTTTGTGCAGTTTTGCTACAAAATACAAGTTGCATCAATACACTGCCCTGGATGGGCTGAAGTGTGACAAAAAGCAAACCACAAACTTATTCCTTATTCTTTACAAAAGCACTAGACTCAGAACAAATATTCAATGGTGAATGCTAGTCATTTTAGACAGAGTTAAAAAACTTACCTCGGAATATTTGTCATAATTCTTTTGCTGTAAAGATTGGGCATCCTTGATTCATCTGTACAGAAGATGTTTGATGTTAACAAGCTTGAAGTGGCTAACATCAATAAAATGAATCGTTTTAATGAAATAATTTCCATTTTGTCCAAAATCTAGAATTAAGTTTATATGTGCAGCCTGATGTCTATACAAAAGGAAACTGTGGTCTTTTTATACTGTCTAAAAACAAAGTTTGCTTTCATTGGGAAATCAATCCCACGTGTTTTAAGCACCAATATTAATTAGTGTTTAACTGAAATATGTATGTAAGGAATGTGGGTAATTCATTCTAGGAAGACAGCAACATTTCTGCTTGCAAATTCATTAACTTTGAAAATAATTTCCTTCATCATGAAGGAGTATGTAATTAGAGATGTTTGGGGCCATCATCATTAAGATTCCAAACAAACTGAATGCTTCATTTTTCTGAGCTCAAAAAGAAGTATTTTGTCTTTGGTGTTTGCGTCAATTCTTGGGAGAAAGGAAAAGTGTTCAATATGTGTTAGCTATGTTTGAAAAAAATTTTTATTCTCACAAGAGTTAGGCATAGTATTTTCAAAATGTCAGACAAAATTAAGAGTGTGAAAAGAATTCCAAATCACATAAGACTGAAATAAAATGCCATTAATTAACTTTTTGTAAAATGCTGCTTTGTTATTAAAAAGCTTCAGTAGTAAATGTCAGCTGTAACCTGAAGGGTGTGCATAAGACCAAGCAATAGGCATTTTGACAAACTAGCTGTCTCGGGAGAGGCTGGAGGCAGTTCAAGGCCTTTTGCATCTGCCCTGAAGGCCTTATTTGGCAAAACTGTGTAAATCACTAGGGTTTTATTTCTATGATGATGCCACATCCTACCTTTCACCTCAAAGCCCTTAAAGAATGCTGGCAGAGGACTGGTAAATCACACTCATGCTAATTTTGTTGTTCCCCGACCTATATTGTTTAGGTAATCTTGCCCTGCCACAGGCTCACTGACATCATGGCATAAGAAAAGAATTTACAGAAACAAATGCTTATTTACTGAAATGCCAAAGCAAGTCTTTCAGAACAGCTGACTGGTATTCTTAAAGGTCTGCCTTATCACCGGACTGCCTATATTCCTGCCTAGATTCTAGAGAAATCATTACCTGTTCTCCCTGTCCATTTAGCTCTCTTAGGAGAAAAAGACCTTAAGGGTGATCTATTTCTAACACTCCAGCTACTTCTAGATATAGGCACTTAGAGGTGAATTCCCAAAAAAGCAAGTCATAAAAATGCACCTTTTATGTCATGAATTGTACTATCTTGGGACTTCCCTGGTGGCAAAATGAATGGGAGTCCGCCTGCCAATGCAGGGAACATGGGTTCAATCCCTGGTCTGGGAGGAGTCCACATGCTGGGGGTGGGGGCACGCCGGGAAGTAGGGGGCAAATAAGCCTTTGTCCCACAACTACTGAGGCCGTGCGCTACGACAACTGAGCCTGCACACCTAGAGCCCAGGCTCCTCGACTAGAGAAGCCACCACAATGAGAAGCCTGTGCAACGCAACGAAGAGCAGCCCCCACTCTTCAGAGAAGACCCAGTGCAACCAAAAAAAATACCCCGAGCTTCTCTTGCTCACCTACCATAATCTGAGGTATGAGATGGGTAAAGGTGAAGACCCTTCTCTGTATTAAAGATCACCAGGATAAATCAGAAAGTTGAAAAACAATTCTGTGACAGACTCTTGGGTACCCCAAGATTATACTTTCCTCTGGTCTCTCTTATGGCAGTTGACATCATTGGTCTCATTTGTTTCAGACTGTGGGTAGCCAGGAATCCCCACAGTAGGAGGCAATTAATTCAATTCATAGTCTAATGTTAATTTTGTAATGCTGTTATTGGATTATTGGGTTTAATTTCCCTGAGGATTTTATACATTTCTCTTCCAAATTGTTCCTTTGTAAACTGCTGATGTAACTTCCTTTTTTTTTTTTTTTTTTGTGGTCAGTAGCTCCAAACTTTTAAGTGGGTAAAGCAAGGAACAAGTTGTGTCGGCTGAGCTCTGACCCTGGAAAAAGCAGAATGAGCCAGCCTGGGTCTTTTGAAACATGCTTGTCTGCAGTTGTTTCAGCCTTGAGCAGTTCACCAGTTTTCAGTCCTGCTCTTTGGGGTTTTGGCACATCCACTGATTTTTCTGGCTGAAGTCAGTATCCAAAGTAGCTGATATGATTAATTACCCTCTAGCCTCAACCAGATTTTAAACTTCCAAGTTTGGAGTATAATTAGAGTTCTGCTCTTATTAATATAGGGCTTGGCTCTTTTCAAATACATCTTCTGTTAGCTTGGAAAATGTTAACAGATATAAAACAACATTGCCTAACATACACAGTACAAAATGACCATAAATCTTTTGATGAAATGTGCTGCCATATACATAGCACAGTTAGGGATTCTTAATGAAACACACAAGTATACAAAGTAAAATCTGTTTCCCCGACATGTGACATTTACACACATGCTTCATTTACTAAGATTTTAGAGACCTTAAGGCTACTCCCTTCTAAACATCTCTCTTCGTCCTGGACACTTCTCCTAAGCTTTGGAAACCCCAGATACTCAGCTTCCTACCAGACAGTGCTTTTGGGATTCCCACAAGCATCTCAAGTCCAGTATGTCCAAAATGGAATTTATCTGTTCAATAACCTGTCTCTCCTCCTGTTTTCCATTTCACTGAATAGTTACAGTATTGATCAGGGTCTGATCAGAAGGCAGAAAGCACACAGTAATTTGAATAGGAAATGGTTCATATAAGGAATTATTAATTGTACCAGGAGATTAACTCTAAAGGGGTAAGGAACACATGAGAGAAGAGCCAAGGAGAGGACAAACTGAAATTCAGGCTGTACTGGGAGAAGGTGTGGCTGGTGGGGAAGTGTCTGCTGGGTCACCGTGGGCCAGCAGCTGTCCATCACAGGTGTGAGACACTCTTCTGTGGTGCAGATGGGCTAGTGCTGCGAAGGCAACTTCTGGGACATTTCTGAGACTCACATAGAATCTGCTTCTGCAGTTTGATGGGAGTGAATGCTAATGGATGTCTGTTGCACGGATTTCTGGCACAGTCCATGTGTAGGACCTCAAAGAAGCAAACCAGAACCAGGAAGAGAAATCCTCCCTCCTGCAGTCTCTCTCAAGTGCCTTCCACTGGGAAAGCACTGTGCCAGCTGCCGAGGGGAAATGCTGACTGGGTCCATCTCCATTATCAGTAAAGAAACAAAGGTGGATCAGGAGCTGAGAGGCAGTAAATAAATACCAGGTACAGTCATCCAGCCATTTATCCAAGTCAAAATCCTTTGTGAGATCCTTGGCTACTGCCTCCTCTTTCCTTCTGCATCATATTCTATAGTTAATGAACAATTGCATTGTTTCTAGTTTTGAGCTATTGCACTCAATAATAATGGTCTATATCTTTGGCCACTTACTAATCATGTGCCAGGAACTGTCCTATTAAAGTCTAGCACTTTGTGAATTAGTTTGTTTATCCTTCATAGTAACTCCACAAGCAGGTACCATCATTGTTCATCCTCTAGGAAAGGGACGCTAAGATGCAGAAAGAGTAAGTAACTTTCCCTATAAGTGGAATATCCAGGATTTGAACCCAAGCTGTCTGAACACTTACTCCCTATGCGGTCTGCCCAGTCAAGTCTGTTTTACTCTGACTTCTAAATAGCTCTTACCTCTGTTTACTTCTCTCCGTCTGTGTTGCTTTTAACTCAGTTCATTTTCTTTAGCCTAGACCTTTGTCTTGATCCTCTCCAGTTCTTGCTCCATCATACACTCAGAAGAATTTTTATAAAATAGAATATATTTATGATATCTTCCTTAATACCTTTCAGTGGTTTCCCTATCCTTAATACCTTTCAGTGGAATCCCTATGTCCACTTTTTAGGATCTGTTTCCTGCTTATGTCTCCAGCACTATCTCTCATTAAGTTCCTAACAACTCTGTCTTATGACAGACTTCTTTCTGTTCTTCCAAAGAGATGAGCTTTCTCTTGGCTCCAGGCCTCTGCCCATGGTTTTCCTGTGCATGGGGTATGCACCCACTTCCCTCTCTCCTTACACTGATTCATTGTTTGGGTTCCAGCTGAGGAACCCAAAGTCACAAGAAGTCCCTTCTGACTTCACACTCCAATCAATGGCTTTTGTTTCCCCACCGTGGCTCTTCTCATTGACTCATCCTGTTCCCTTATTTCCTCTTCCACTCCTCTGTCAGTTGTGTGAGGGCAGGACCTGGCTTGTACAGATCCTAGGGGTATTTTTGTTTATCTCACAGATGCTCAGGAAATTTTATTTCTAAATAAATGAGTAAATGTTTTATCAGTATTGGAAATAGGAGTTAAAACTGAAGTTGCTCGGTAATTATCTTTTCCCGTTTTGGCCACTGACCAGAATTTTCTCTTAACTGAGACTTACTCATTTTTAGACCTTAAATTTGTGGCTTATTCTGAAATCATAACATCTTCACCTTGCCTTGTTGAGGATTTACATCGAAGACTTTCACAGACTGAGACCTTTACATGGATAGTCAGGCATAGGTAGGTTGAATGTGAGTTTAGGTTTATTCTGTTGTAGTGGAACATTTAGTTTGGTAAGTTAAATATATCCTGGTGGATCCTGCCATGTTGATGGGCACCAACACCAGGAAGGGTAGGAAAGGGGACTGCACTGCCCCAAGGAGAACTTCCTGATGATGCTTCAGGGTTTCTCACTAGGGAGACTTATTAGGCCCATGGGCTGAGCACAGGAAGGAGTATTCTGATCGCACAGTATTTGTCTATACCCACTAGCTGCATCCTAACCTCTGGTAGGCAGTTTGTGCGTGCATGCTGGGGTAGGTTGCCATTCCCTTCTCCAGGGGATCTTCCAGACACAGAGATTAGAACTGCATCTGTCTCCTGCATTTCAGGTGGATTCTTTACAACTGGGCCATCAGGAAAGCCCCTCTGTCAGGCAGCTAAGTGGAGGACCAACCATTTCTGCCAATCAGGAACTGAGCCAACTTGACTGGGTTTAGGACTTTGTAAGGCTCTGGTTTATCTGAACCCCACGTAAAACATTTCAAGTAAGAGGCTGTTTTTGTGCCATGGGCTGTATGTTTTTATTTAAATCTTTATATAGAAGGTCTCCCTGAGGCCATGGCAAGATCTATCGAAGAAGTGATGAATTTTAATATCCAGAGGAACCTCATTACAGAGCCCTTCTCCTTACCCTCAACCCAGCCATTTACTTCCCAGACACTTGCCTTTTTCCAGTTTATTCCTTCCTTTCTCTCTAAGCATAATCCAGTTGTTATGCTGTGCAGAAGAAATGATGGCCATTATAGTCTTACTTTGCATTTTATGTTTACAGAGTATTTTGCAACCATTTGTTAACCAATTTCTGGCCCTCTTTAGAGGTAGGTAGTGGTATTTCTGAATAATTTATTTCAGTATTATGTGTGCAAAGAGAAAGAAATACCTGCCTTGGTTCCAAACAAAAATATCCCTATGCAAATTACATAAAATGATTATTTTTAAAAAATATGTGGTGGTGCCTTTGTTTCAAGATTTATGAGTGGCTGATTATAATGAGCTTGTCATATTTTGGTAGCAGGGTTGTATTTACTTCTGTGCTTTTTACTATAACAGATTACAATGTCAGGGCCTTGGAAGGTGCCAATGTGAATGTGAGACGAAGATTATTCCTTTATGTAGCAAAAGCAGCTGAAATTCAATTCTGGTTGAAATAACTTAGAGTCAATTTGTACAGTATAAGAATACACATTAAATATTTATAAAAATTAATTCACATGATTTATTCTAGAAAGTGATTAAATGGCAAGATCTCTTTATCTGAAGGACATTTTTTAGAACAATATATTGAATAAACTTGAAGTATTAGTATTAGATCTTTCAAATGATATGGTGTGGTACTGTTTAAAAAAGAAGTTAAGGCAATTGTGCAAGGCTGATTAGGAAGCAGAATCTCCACAGCAAGGCTTTCCAAGTCTAGCTTTTATGTTTTTAATGTTTCATTTTTAGTGACATTTTTTCCCTTGCAGGAAAAATGTGTGATTTTTACTAGCCTGGCAGGGGTTTGTGGTACCTCTTGCCAAAGTGTCAAGAAAACTCAGAATTCTCTACATGAGGGACAAAGACCAGATGTTTGGTTAAAACAACACATAGCTTTTATACAAATATAGGTAATGGAAACCAAGACTTTTATGGGGATTTTTTTTCCTCTGTTTTTGGCCGATCTTGTCTTTCGATATTTTTAAAATAAGTAATCAGCCATCTTGTTTTTCCAACCTGAGCAGAAGAATTTAGTTTCTTACAAGATGTGTGCTTCTTCAATATCTTGAGTTTGTTTGTTTTATCTTTGTTTTGAAGGATTCTACTCCAAAACATGGACTGTGTTCTTCAAATAATCATTTGCTTTAAAAAAAGAAAGCTTGAGAAAGCTTAGGAAGTACTGAGCCTAATCCTTAGGCTAACTTTTTCCACTTTCCTGGCCACACCTTCACTGGGGAGGAAATCTGTTGCTTACATCTACACTGATGTGGGTTTTGGAGGGTGTTTAAAACACTATTTCTCATCTTAAACAGAGGAATATAAGGACAAAGGGGTAACCAATAAAAATTAGCCTTATTGTTCAAATGGACCCTCTTAGATGTTCTTTCATCTCTGATGGAAAAAAAGAAAAGGAGGTGAATTGAAATATACATATATTTTGTATATTTTGTTCATTTTTTTTTTTAACTTTCTGATTGGGGATCACTCGGTTTCTGTGCTCCTGAGGTCTGTTGAGAGCTCTCCCAGATCTCCAGCAGTCATGCACTTGCCTTGGGTTCTGAGCGGAAGCTAGCCTGGCTCTGACTACACTTATATTAACACAGGGGCACTTGGACTTTGTTCTTTTCTATTTCCAGTGCTTTGGCTTTGGCCATACTTCCTGCCTCTCAGCTCTAGATCTGAGCTCATGTGTGTACCTCATAGCAGTAGGTCTTTGGTTTACCCTGGCCGGACTTCATCACTGATGAGGGGGTTACACTTCTCTTCAACACTGGTTTTATTGGACCCCCAAATGGGCGTGTCCATGACATAGCCAAGAATGACAGCATGGCATCTGGCTAAACTCAGTCAAGTCAATGACGTATAAAGCTCAACCAGTTCTGAGCAAGCAAACCGAAAAGCCCGCAGCCAAATAGTTGTATTTGGAGAGGCACTTAAAAACATACCTTTAAACCTATAGTGATTTGGGTATAAATTTAATTAAAGGAGAAGATTTTTCTGGTAATCTCCTGATTGTAAAAGGTAGAATCTAGACAGAAAATTCTGTACTAATGGAGGTTAAATGAATTGAATAAGTGTTAATGTAATCCTATTAAATATCTACTGGATTTAATTCTGTACTGGGTTTTGTGCCAGGTGAACTTAACAAATCAGGCATTTCCTCTTTGAGTACCTACAGTAAAGAAAATAGACAAAGCTAGTAAACATTTCAGAACATATTTAGGTGCATAAGCTGGCATACCTCCTCTAGGAACGATACGCTGGTTGTGCTTAGTCGCTCAATCATGTCTGGTTCTTTGCGACCGCATGAACTGTAGCCCATCAGGCTCCTCTGTCCGTGGGGATTCTCCACCCAAGAATACTGGAGTGGGTTGCCATGCCCTCCTCCAGGGGATCTTCCCGACCCAGGGACTGAACTCAGTTCTCCTTCACTGCAGGTGGATTCTTTACTATCTGAGCCACCAGGGAAGCTCAAAAATTCCGGAGTGAGTAGCCTATCCATTCTTCAGGGGATCTTCCAGATCCAGGAGATCAGTGTGGGTCTTCCAGTAAATACCACATCTATCTGCACCCTATTCCCCAATCTTTAGGTCAAGAGTAGAGAAATGGCCCTCCCTATGTTTTCATATACTTTAGGCTTCTTTGTTTGTTTAAATTTACCACTTAAAAATTTTCCTTCATGTATATCTTAACTTGGTCTCATTTGGATTAAAATATCCAGGAAGAAGGAATCCTAGAACCCTAGACAGTTCTGATACCCAGGCTATGCAGGGTATGGTGAGAGATGGAGGAGAGAAAAATTCCCTGTGGGCTCACTTTGGACCTCCCTGCCTCTTGAGCAGTTTCCTGTTTGTATAAATGTTTTGTGCTTGAGGTTTTCATTATTGGCACAGCTGTAAATCTAGGCTCTCCTTTACCTGACAGAGTACTCAAGTCCCTGACTGTACATTGCTGAAATTTCTAATGTGTTTAAACAAAATGAAGAATTTAATAGAAGGATACTGGGATGTCTTATGGATGAGACTGGGACCTATGAAACACCTAGAGCCTAGGACTCTAATCACCCAGTGGGACCATCTCCTGAATTCTCATTTCTTCTCTCTGTGCATCAGCTGCATTATTCCCTCCTACTGCTGTCTTGATCTCTCTGCTTCTCTGTTTGATTTTGGGTTTTGTTATTGTTGTTCAGTTGCTAAATTGTATCTGACTCTTTGTGACCCCATGGATTGTAGTACACCAGGTTTCCCTATTCTTCACTGTCTCCTAGTTTGCTCAAACTCATGTCCATTTAGTCGGTGATGCCATCCAACCATCTCATCCTCTGTTTCCCCCTTCTCCTCCTGTCCTCAGTCTTTCCCAGCATCAGGGGCTTTTCCAGTAAGTCAACTCTTTGGATCAGGTGGCCAGAGTACTAGAGCTTCAGCTTCAGCATCAGTCCTTCCAGTGAATACTCAGGGCTGATTTCCTTTAAGATTGACTGATCTGACCTCTTTGCAATTTCAGCCACTCTGTGAAAAACTGTGTTATCTCAGTTCCAGATTCATTGTGCAGGGATGGAATCTGATTGGCCCAGTCTAGTTAAGGTGCCCCATCCTGAATCTGTAGCCAAGGTGTGTCACATTGCAGTAACATAGAAGATCCAATTGCAAACCTGTGAAGAGTTGGAGGTGGGTAGTGCTACTGGGAAGACAATACTATAATTATTCAAAACAGTAAGAAAGAGTGTTAGAGAGAACCTGAGTTCTTCTCTCCCTGCATCCAATTCACTGTGCAGAGGAAAACTACTTGCTAAGCTGGTGAAAAACTAAGTTCTAATGTGCAATCAAAGGGCATCTGAATCATCCTGTGTTGGTGTGAATATTTCTCCATTCTCTCCAAAGGTGCTGAGGAGGTCTCTATCCTGCCCCGGTGATACCAGCAGACAAGTGCTTTCATTGGTGCCATCTGGGTCTCTTTGTTTTTGCAAGCAGGTGTTCTTGTGTGATATTTTTGTGGCTCATGTGGGGCTTTGATGATAAAAACAAAACAAAATAAATTGTAGATCTCCCTTCCCCAGGGGCAGCCAAGGGCACAGATCCCAGCTATTTCTCCATATATCCATCAAAAGCGATGCCAACCTTGAGAGCCTGTAAGATTCCCTTTCCCCCGGCAGGTGAGAGCCCTGGCTCAGGTGTTCCTCTTTGGCATTTGGAGGTGTTCCCATTTCTAGCATTATGCTTAGCACCAGATATGAAGGTCTATTCTGAGAATTTCAAGACCAGCTGGTTTGGTCCCTAATGGTTCTACGCTCTTTTCAACTTGAGCCTCACATTCCTAAATGTTTCCTAAATGTTTCCCACACTCTATATAGATGTGGTGATATCTGGCTTGCCTCATTTCTTTGCACTGAGTTTACTAAGATCAGGTGAGTTCTGTGACCCAGAGTAGAATGGTTCATGGCCTTTTGAGCAAGAAAGTTTATTTTTCTAGTAAATTGGCAGATTTACCATTCTTTGCTTGATACTTGGGTAGTCTTCCTTGGAAACACTCCCAAATTCCCTCTCTTTATGTAATGAACTGTGTACAGATGAGTAAGGAGTGTTTATGTTGGAGATAGTAAAAATAAGACTCTTGTGTATAATTCCAAATATAGATATATATTCTTTTGGTAATTAGCCTCATCACTCTCTGTCATTGTTTTTGACAGTATTTACACTAAACTAGAGGTAGTAACAATGGCACATCCTAGTTCAATGCTACAACCATATCTGTCTACAATAAAATATTTGCTTTTAGTGACAGAAAGTATTTCAGAAGTGTTCATTAAAACAATATGATAACTGTGTATCCATTATTAATAACCCAAGATGGGAAATTACATGTTACATGACTCATGTGACCAATAAGGAAGCTGCCATTTCCATAATTATAAAGAATTCATATCACATCCATTTTACTATTCTGTATCATTTGACCCATTTATGGCTTCTTTTGAAAGAGTCAGATTTAAAAATTTATTAAGTTTTTCAAATGAAAAATCTGCCAGGTAATTTCTCCCTTCCATTGATGGCAGTAGATGCCCTCCATCTAAGAGGCTGAGTGTTGGGTCCCGCGGCCCTTTCCTCTGACTACAAACAGAGTTCAGGCTGCTCTGAGTTATGCTGACCCCAAGTGGGAGCCTGGCAGAGGATGCGCACCCTCCTCCGGGACACCTTCCAAGGGGTAAATTGTGAGAAGGGAGTTTGGGAGGGTGATGTTGGTTGGTTATATCTGGAAAAAAAAGTTAAGCTGTGGGATAAAGGGTATCCCCTCAGTGTCCTCTCTGTTCAATGCTCCAGCCAGTCAAAGGTTCTGACCAGCCCACTTGGAGAAAAGAGTTGAGCAAATGCTCTGCAGGGCTGGCTGAGTCATCAGTCCTGCAAGTTCCCTCAAAAGTAGCTGCAGTCACTGCTGCTATTATTCTTATTATGCTCTCTTCTAAAGTTCACTGTAGGCTTGAGGAAGAGGTAGTGGGATGCAGGCTGGGAGAGAGGCGAGTAGAAATGGAAGGCTGAGAGAAGATGGGCTTTTATCTTCCAAGTTTTCTTTCTGGTGCAGAAGAAGGAATCAGTGAATGATTTTTGGCCTGTTATTCTTTTCTTTCACCCCCACTCCAAATCTCATCTGCAGTTCAGTTTGGAGCATCTTATAATTAGGGTCAAGGAGATCCCCAGGTTACTATTATACCCAGAACTTGGGGCAGCATTGCTCCTAATATACTGCAAATTAGTATCAAGAGACCAGCTTCATTCCAACATGACCCAATTGCATCACCCTCTCTCTCTCTTTGGACGGACATGTGAACAGCAGTTGCTGAAGTGATTTTGATGAAATGTGACATTTGCAGGCTGTGGCCACCAACCAAAGAATCTGAGCCACTATATCCAGCATTTTACAGGCTACAAAATATAAGCTGGCCAGCATTTACTGCTTGTACTTACAGCTTGTGCCAAGTTTCCTAAGCCTATGGAGCAGACCTCTTACTGCTGCTAATTTTACTATCAGCAGACAAAAGGGAAATAGGAAACAGTATGGAATGGCTCAACGAGAGCATTTGTGACAGACATATGAACTTGGATTATCTGAAGACAGGGTGACTTTTTTCTAAGACTAAAATGGACTCAATGTGTACAGAAATAAAATGGGAAAAAATGTAATGTAGAAAAGTTATGCAGAGAGTCTTCTCTGGCCTCTTAGAATGGCATTGATTTACGTATTGAGGCAGTCACCAGGGAAATGTTAAAAACCCTCTGGGGGAAATTTCCAATGTGATGGATAGAACTTTAATATTAATATAGGATTCATCATGATAATGTAAGTCATAGATCTAAATCTCCCTTCATCAATTGAATAGTCCCTTTCCAGCCTATTATACAGGTAGCAAATGCTTTAAATAGTGTCATATAAGAGGCTTGAAGTCTGTCTTTATCTGTAGTTTCTGAGGTTCTGTTCACAGGAACAGTCACCCACTGAGTCATCCATCTTTCACTATGTTATCTAGGCCATTTGCATTTCCCTCCTTTTTATTAATATTTAGTGTTCCTTAAAATATACTTACATTGTACTTTTTCACAAATAGAAAAAGCATAATTCAACACTTTATTTCATATACATGCAGTGAGCAGGAAGGGAAGATCTGATTCTTAATCTATTGGTGGATCATTATACAAAGAAGCAAAGTGATTTCTGAGTTTCTATTTGACTTAGTTATTAGTACATAATTATCAACCATATACATGTATATTATTCATCTTACTCTGGGTTTCCTAGTTTTATAGCACTGGCACCAAACAAAATGGTGGCAGGGCCTCTCCAGGATCCTGTAAGACAATGATGGTCTTTGTGGAATGAGAACGATTGCAGTGTTGATAGCAGTATAATAAATGCCAGTAGTAATAAATGTTAAGATTCATCTAATGCTTTTTTCAGCTGAGATTCAAATATTCATTAGTGGAACATATAAACACCTTTTCTTAATCTTAGTCCAAAATGCAAATGAAAATAAATCCATGAGAACAGACTGCAAATAAGACAAAATGTTTACACAGACAAGTAGACCCTCAAGTTCTACAAGGAAGAGGGGTTTTCCTTGAGCCTGGGATCACTGCACTCTGTCCTTTTCTTCTGTATGTGCACTGATTTCCCTCTACTCCAGTTCTCTGTTCTTAGAGTAACTGGCATTGACATTTGGGGGTCATTTCATGTATTTGGTTGGTATATATTTTGTTGTATAAAGGTTCTAAGAAGTCCTGCTATAAAGAAAATTATTTAATGGGTAGACTCTAGCATTCCTAACTTTCTTTTGACCCTGAAAACCTGTTTTTTCAAATAAGATCTAAGAATATAGTGGGAAATACTGACCTAGTGGAGGTGTTCATAAACTCGGGCTCCTCGATTTTTAAGCCTTGGTTTTCATTGGGAACTTTGAGATGAACTTCAATTTATCCTTCAAGTCTGACTTAGATGTCACTTCCTCTGTGAAGATTTTTCAACTTGCCCTAGGGTGGATATGTGGTTCTGTTCACCCCCTACTCCCATAGCATTTTTCTCAAGTCCATATCACTTTTAGATCATGAGCTAGTTTATTTTTTATTTCTCTCTAATCTACAATTTCATTTATTTTAAGGAGTGTGTTTTTATTCTCAGTGTCCTACAGAGCACCCGGCTCATTGTAAGAGTTCAACAAATAACTGCTGAAGAAATGAATGAAAGCTTGGGAACTTAAGCAGAAGAATTACCTCTCTGGGGTGTTGATATGTGATTAATGAATGAACCCTTCTGAGTTAAGTACTTTTTTCCATTATAGTGACTAATTCCCAGACAGATGATTAGATTGAGATTGACTCTGATGTGAAATGGTTAATCATTTGGCCTGCCAAAAATACAAGATTGACTGGTATTTAGTCTGTTTTTTCCCCTTGTATAGACATGAATCATATACTGTATATGAAAAATTCTAGCACCCGTTCATAGCAGAGATATTTTTCTTATCTATACTCACTAACAGTCCATAACTCAGAATTTTCCTTTCTTTAACTGCTAAAAGAATAAAAAGACATTTATAGACCCTTTTACTTTTCACCAAAACCTAGCATTATAAATAATTGCAAACTAGGCTGTATTATATTTTAGCCCTTTTATTTACAATATTTAAAACATTTTTCTGATATACTTCTAACTTTCAAGCATACAAATTTTATTGTGGCTTAGGCATAGTTTCTTCCCTTCCTTCCTTCCTGCCTTTGTTCTTGCTTTATTTATTTTTTCCATCTTTGAAAAGATGGCTAAAATGAATTAATAATCTCCCTCCTGGACTGTACCCTACTCTGTTGTTTTTCAGTCCCTCAGTTGTGTCTGACTCCTTAAGACCCTATGGACTGTAGCCCATGAGGCTCCCTCTGTTTATAGGATTTCTCAGGCAAAAATACTGGAGTGGGTTGCCATTCCCTTCTCAAGGGGACCGTCCTGATCCAGGGATTGAGCCCTCATCTCCAGATTCTTTGCCACTGAGCCACCTGGGAAGCCCTCTGCCCAACCCAGTCCATGCCGATGTCAACCCTTTGGTTTATCACTTAGTGTGTCTGTGCTGCATGCTAAGGCACTTCAGTCGCATCTGGCTCTTTGTGACCCTATGGACTGTAGCCCTCCAGGCTCCTCTGTCCATGGGATTCTCCAGGCAACACTACTGGAGTGGGTTGCCATGCCCTCCTCTAGAGGATCCTCCCAACCCAGGGATTGAACCTGCGTCTCATTATGTTTCCTGCTTGGTGGGCGGGTTCTTTACCATTAGCACCACCTGGGAAGCCCTTTAGGTACTCAGTTCAGTTCAATTCAGTCACTTAGTCATGTCCGACTCTTTGTGACCCCATGAGTTGCAGCATGCCAGGCCTCCCTGTCCATCACCAACTCCCGGAGTCCACCCAAACCCATGTCCATCAAGTAGGTGATACCATCCAGCCATCTCATTCTCTGTCATCCCCTTCTCCTCCTGCCCCCAATCCCTCCCAGTATTAGGGTCTTTTCCAGTGAGTCAACTCTTTGCATCAGGTGGCCAAAGTATTGGAGTTTTAGCTTCAACATCAGTCTTTCCAATGAACACCCAGGGCTGATCTCCTTCAGAATGGACTGGTTGGATCTCCTTGCAGTCCAAGGGACTCTCAAGAGTCTTCTCCAACACCACAGTTCAAAGCATCAATTCTTTGGCGCTCATCTTTCTTCACCGTCCAACTCTCACATCCATACATGACTACTGGAAAAACCATAGCCTTGACTAGACGGACCTTTGTTGGCAAAGTAATGTCTCTGCTTTTATATATGCTATCTAGGTTGGTCATAACTTTCTTTCCAAGGAGTAAGCATCTTTTAATTTCATGGCTGCAGTCACCATCTGCAGTGATTTTGGAGCCCCCCAAAATAAAGTCTGACACTGTTTCCACTGTTACCCCATCTATTTGCCATGAAGTGATGGGACTAGATGCCATGATCTTAGTTTTCTGAATGTTGAGCTTTAAGCCAACTTTTTCACTCTTTTCCTTTACTTTCATCAAGAGGCTTTTTAGTTCCTCTTCACTTTCTGCCATAAGGGTGGTGTCATCTGCATATCTGAGGTTATTGATATTTCTCCTGGGAATCTTGATTCCAGCTTGGGTTTATGGTTGCCATAAAGTTTGGAGGATGTAAGGACCCAAAAGGCTACATTTATAACACTCTTTTCTACATTGCCCTGTTCTCTTTTGAAGCTGTTTCACAAAGCCCTAACCTTACTGAGGACATTAAAAGGAATTAAAATGCCAGGAAACTTAATTATGTTTCTGTCATAGAGAATAGGCTGGCATATTAGCTGGGGTTAAGCTGCTCATTGTGAAGTGCTGTCAGAAGGTAAAAAGAGGCAGCATACCTGATTGGAAGAGGAGAAAGAAAAATAGAGTTAATCCAGAAAGGTTGTTAGACCAGGGTGAGGCATACCTGCTCTCTCCCCACCTCCCCACGTATTGTTTTGAGTAACGAAGGCTCCATTGCAGTTAAGTGACATTCATTGGTACTGTTGGCACCATGAGAAAGCCTAAAACAAAAAGAGAAGGGATGATAGTAGTTGGGGAGGGGAGGGAGGAGGGAGAAAGGGACAGAGGAAGAGAGGAGCGAGACCATATGATGTAATGGGAAAAGCAGTCAGTTTAGTAAACTCCAGTTTCCCAGTTTCCATTCAGCCTTGGGCAAATTAGCTAGTTCAGAGTTTCTTCTTCAGGTGAAAAGTTTGTGGACTGCCAATGATCTCTAAGGGCTCTCTACCTCTAAAAGTAGGTAGCGAGTCTACGTTGATGACATGAGATAAAGAATTTAAGAGAGCTGGAGAGAAGAAAAAGGTATGTGTGCATGGGGTTGTTAAAGTCACCCAACTCAGGTGCCCCTGAATTTGCTCAGGAGCAATTCCTACTGTCTCAAATCTGGGAGGACAACTGATTAGAACTAGAAGTTTCTGTTCATTAGGTAGAGTGGAGATGAATATCTGGCTAATAAAGAAAAGAGCTGTTTTATATATAACCTTGACCAGGAAGCCGAAAGATGATAGGCTATAGATAGAGTCCTAGTTTACCAGTTAAAACTGACAGCTGCTTTTTCATCCCAGGAAACCAAGCATGGAAATGGTGATTGGATCTTCAAATGCTCGCCTTTAGATGGAGTACTTTTGATGGGCACAGACTCCTTGGCTAAGTACCAAGGGTTCCTGGGAACCAATCTTCTGTAGCAGGGTTTACACTCAAAGACTGTTTGAAGGCCAAACAACGAGAATGAGTTTCACATTCTCACACAACTGCTCTGATGTCTGAATTCCAAAGGCAGTCCAGAAACAGAGCTCAGACTTGGACCCTTGACCATCGGAGTTCTCCCTGTAGTCCTTTACAGGGTAAGCCTGGGGACAGTCAGCTGTGGAATGTTAGAAGAGTAGAGTAAATTTCCAGGGCTGTAGGCTGTTAGTTGATTCCCCAGAAAGCACTCCTGTGAAGCCATTCTCAGTTTTACATATGGCATATCTGAAAAAGGGATTATTCGGCTATTGCAGCATTTTTTGTTTTATGTGCCTCCGAAGGCAAGATATGTTTTGTCCTCCATCAAGTCTTAAAAATATTTATCCTGGCATCTTCCCATTTTTCTCTCCACATGGAAACTCTTGATATTTTAAGACTAGTTGTGAAATCATTCCTAGGTATGCACATTACATTGAGATCTTAGAAAAACTTTGAAAGAAAATGAATATAAAATGATATTTCTTTTATGTAGCAGACATTACAAACTATTCTTTTGTTGGGCTTTTCTTGATTAGCAAGATGTAATAAAATGACGTATATTGTCACTCTGTGGCAGGTATGCTTTATCTAGTGAAACAGAATATTGAAACAGCATGGAAGATAAGAAAAAAATGAGAATTTGAAAAATATCCTCATGATAGCATCATGAAAGCAGTGCTATCTTCTGGTTAAATAAGGCATGAACAATAATTTTGGGTTAGGTATGTTCTTCAATTATGCATTTGATTTTGGTAATAAAAGACTCATGTTTTTCAATAATGTTTGGAATTTAAATATACTCTTCCTTTTTCCTAGTCTTCAGGAGAGCACTTACCAATGCAAAAGTTACCTCTTACCCATTCTTGCCCATTAAAAATTAAATGCTTTTACAGTAAATTATTAAAAGTGGTAGGTTGGCTGCAAATCATCAAAGGTACCATAAACCATTACGCAAGCAAGCAAGCGAGAAGTCTGATTAAATCTAAGGGATCGGAAGGCATATACATCCCTCGATATCCATCGCAAATTCTAAACTACAAAAGCAACCATAAAATGCTACATTAAGTTACTTTAAAAAACTCTTCCAGGATTTTCAATATTCAATAGCAACTTGCTTTTCAATTAAGTATGAACTAAGAAATTCTACTGCAAAGCACAGATAGACCACCATTTAAAGTTATTTCCTCTTTCTTTAAACCTGCAGCAAAATTAGCCTCATTTTTCCAACTGATATCACTCAATTAATGGAATTGAAGCATTCTAGCAGAGTTTGCTGAAAAGCTAGTTATCAGTTAGGTGCTGTTTTCCCACAAAGTGTCTTTACTATCATTTAATTACACTGAAAAAGGAAATGATGGGGCCTGAATGTTGCAAAATCATGTTGAAAATGTTAGAAGTATTTAAGATATGTTTAAAGAAAAAAAATAACTCATGGCTTTTGGTTAAATTAGGTGAAAGTGAAAGTCAGTCAGTCGTGTCCAACTCTTTGCTACCCCATGGATTATATACAGTCTGTGGAATTCTCCAGGCAGAATACTGGAGTGGGTAGCTGTTCCCTTCTCCAGCAGATCTTCCCAATCCAGGGATCGAACCCAGGTCTCCTGCATTGCAGGTGGATTCTTTACCAACTGAGCCACCAGGGAAGCCCAAGAATACTGGAGTGGGTAGCCTATCCCTTCTCCAGTGATCTTCTCGACCCAGGAGTTGAACTGGGGTCTCCTGCACTATAGGCAGATTCTTTACCAGCTGAGCTACAGGGAAGCCCAATTTTAGGTAATATGCATCATATATGAAGTAGCCAGCATAGTGCTTGGCACCTAGGAGATACTCAATAAATGGAGACTTTTCTTATTGTTAACCTCATTTTTTATTAGAAAGACTCAGGCTTCACCAAGGCTAACTTGTCCAGTGTCACTGGTGTGAGCCGTTTGATTCAGGACACTGTGCTCTTCAATCTGTGTCCCACCAACTGCTAAAATCTGCCATGCAGACAGTCACTTAGCTACCTGTGGAAGCACAAAATATCTACTGAACCAACTCCTTGACAAATAAAAGATAATCTATAAAAGAAAGAAAAATATAACAATGGAGGTAAATTTTTGTCAAATTGCAATAATTGTGGGCAAGAGTAAAAGCAGCCCAAGGAAACGTTGATAGTTGGGTTTTAGAGAGGATCTACTCCAGTATTCTTGGGCTTTCCTGGTGGCTCAGACAGTAAAGAAGCTGTCTGCAATGTGGGAGACCTGGGTTCAATGCCTGGGTCGGGAAGATACCCTGGAGATGGTAACAGCAGCCCACTCCAGTATCCTGGCCTGGAGAATTCCATGGACAGAGGTGTCTGGTGGGCTATAGTCCATTGGGTTGCAAAGAGTTGGACATGACTGAGCGACTTTCACTTCACTTCACTACTGTTCACATCTGCCAAATAGGGTGAGGACAGACAGTTCTGCAGCTTAGCTGGGCTGGGTTTGGGTGGGTAACAAATATGAATGAATAAGTGAAAAGCAGACACTTGATGGTCAAACAAGCATTAACTGACTTCATCTCTTCCAATTTTAATGTGAACCAGAATTACCTGGCAGGATTTTTAACCAATGCAGCTCAGCAACCTCAGAGTTTCTGCTTCAGAAAATGGGGTAGGGCCCAAGATTGTGCATTTCCAAGCAGCTAGTGGCAGGTGCTGCTGTAGCTGCTGGTCCAGGAACCCCATTTTGAGAATTACCAATTTAAGTTGTCTGATTTAACTCACAACCTTGTGATGTAGGTGTTATTGGCCCCATTTTATAGATGAAATAATGGATGAGTTTGGAAAGCATGTCAGAAGAATGGTTTGGATCCAGGTTAAAGGGAAGTTGAGAAACTGCCTTCAAAGAAAATTCAGAATTTCTAAATCACTCTATTGGTGACAGAAAAGCAACACTAGAACTGTTCACTT
The DNA here is from genome assembly GCA_917880005.1 of Nanger dama. Classification (NCBI taxonomy): domain Eukaryota; kingdom Metazoa; phylum Chordata; class Mammalia; order Artiodactyla; family Bovidae; genus Nanger; species Nanger dama. Next base: position 27,175,298 of record CAKJTW010000022.1, read on the forward strand.
CTATTCTCCTACCACCCTCCAGACACAAAGATGTTACTGCTGCTGCTAAGTCGTTTCAGTCGTGTCCGACTCTGTGCGACCCCATAGACAGCAGCCCACCAGGCTCCCTGTCCCTGGGATTCTCCAGGCAAGTACACTGAAGAGGGTTGCCATTTCCTTCTCCAATGCATGAAAGTGAAAAGTAAAAGTGAAGTCATTCAGTCATGGCCGACTCTTAGTGACCCCGTGGACTGCAGCCCACCAGGCTCCTCCATCCATGGGATTTTCTAGACAAAAAGTACTGGAGTGGGGTACCATTGCCTTCTCCAAAGATGTTACTAGAATGAGATAAAAACCCACTGATACAGACTCAGCACTGCATGGCCCCAGAGACAACAATGAAAACTCAAACCATTCTTTCAGGAGATCCTTGAGCATTCTAGATGGAGAAACTGAGTCACAGAAAGGTTGAATGACTTGTTTGCTTTGACAGTGTATAAATGGGCTTCTGTGCTGGCTCAGATGGTAAAGAATGTGCCTGCAATGTGGGACACCTGAGTTCAATCCCTGAGTTGGGAAGATCTCCTGGAGGAGGGCATGGCAACCCACTCCAGTATTCTTGCCTGGAGAATCCTCATGGACAGAGGAACCTGGAGAGTTACAGTCCATGGAGTCACAAAGAGTCTGACACAACTGAGCAATTAAGCACATGGTGTATGAATGGCAGCACTGAGATATCAGATGTCCTGACACCCAGTCAAGGTTTAATTATAAGAGGGAAAATGTGGAGCTTCTATTTGCCATCTTGATTGCTATTTGCATGCTGCTGCTGCTAAGTCACTTCAGTCCTGTCCGACTCTGTGTGATCCCATATGCATCAGCCCACCAGGCTCCCTTGTCCGTGGGATTCTCCAGGCAAGAACACTGGAGTGGGTTGCCATTTCCTTCTCCAATGCATGAAAGTGAAAAGTGAAAGTGAAGCTGCTCAGTTGTATCCAACCCTCAGCGACCCCATGGACTAAAGCCTACCAGGCTCCTCCATCCATGGAATTTTCCAGGCAAGAGTACTGGAGTGGGGGTGCCATTCATGAGCACCATTGAAAAAGTGACTGAATGCAGAGCAGCCAATGAGGAGAGACAGGTACTAGAACAGGAAGCAGAATTAATTTACTTATTATGTATTTATTGAGTATCTTTTACATACTAGGCACTACTCTAGGTGCTGGGGATAAAATGGTAAATAGTGTGGACAAAATCCTTGTTTTTGCCCTCTAAAAGCAGTAAGATAATCAACAAAGTGAATAAAAGCAGAAAATTTAAGAGAGTAATAAATACTAGAAAGAAAATTCAAATCAGGTAATGTTGGAAAAATGGCCACAGACTCAGTAATGTATAAATCTGGTTTGATGGTTTTGACTAAAGATTCAGAAAGATGTGCAAGGGCTTGACTATCAGCCAGAGACTGGAACTTTTACATCCCATTTCTCAACATTTCAAATTTATGGGTTCTTTTATATCTATGATTTAATATTCCCCCGCTAGACTTCTCCAGAAATTATTTCAGGATCCTAAGAGGAGGGATGCTCTTGTACTACATGTAAACAAACTATAAAAAGTTAATGATAGACTCTTGAAAAGTTATGCAGGAATACATTTGAAAGTAGGGAAAATAATAGTCTGTGAAAGCATGTGTAGAACTAAACAAAATTTCAAATAATAAGAATAAAAGATTCAAATAGGCATTTCAAAGTCAAGGGCAACAATCACAGTAATAATTGATTAAAGTTAGAATCACCAGTGGGCAGTTCAGCAAGTGGTGGTCCATCTCTTCCCAACTCTGACTTGAATGTCATAATAGTAGCTTGAAGTCAGCCACGTTATCATTTTGTTGCTAAGTTATGTCCGACTCTTGGCGACTGCATGGACTCTACCCCTCTAGGCTCCCCCATCCCTGGGATTCTCCAGGCAAGAGTACTGGAGTGGGTTGCCATTTCCTTCTCTAAAAGTCAGCCATGGTGGGAGTATTTAAACCAGGAAATTGGTAAATGAATGCTACAGTGCAGACCTTTATAATTACTACGTTTCTCCAGAGGGAAAATGCCTGCAGAGGCCTGTCCTGCCTCTCTACACATCTTGCTAAATATTTCAAGAATGTAATGTTCTGACCTCTCTTAACCCAGGCTATTTCTTAGAGTCGTATCTGCAGTGCAGCTTTGAAGGATGAGGTAATATCTCCTCTGGGACAAAAAAGTAAGCTTGCTTGCCACTTGCTGTAAAATTGGTTGATCCTTAAAAGTAAGTATTTCTCTCCCATAATGCAACATTCTTCATTATTTGGACACTATTTGAAGTGGGGAAGCAAAGCTAAAGTGGCCTAGTGGGTGGGGCTTCTGGGTCATTTCAGTGTATTGTTGCCATGGTTTCCACTGCTGGATGCCTCCTGGGTAATGATGCTTCATATACATGAATTGTGACTTCATATGGGATCCTACCTGGGGCCTTCACATTGCTTTTATAGGACTTGGGGGCAGTAGGAACCAATGTAAGCATGCTAATGCTCGTCATGCTTGCTTTCCTGTGAGTAATAAAGTCTGTGGTCTCACCTAGATTTGCCAAGTTCTCTGATGCTTCAGCAAATTTGGAAGTTGATGGTGTCCACGAGGTGGCAGGACTTCCCCGGTGGCTCAGACGGTAAAGCGCCTGCCTACAATGTGGGAGACCTGGGTTCAATCCCTGGGTCGGGAAGATCTCCTGGAGAAGGAGATGGCAACCCACTCCAGTATTCCCGCCTGGAAAATCCCATGGATGGAGGAGCCTGGTAGGCTACAGTTCATGGGGTCGCAAAGAGTCGCACACGACTGAGCGACTTCACTCACTAGGTGGCAGCAGTCATTCAACCCCAAAGAGTTCTGGAAGACCAACTTCTGCACAATGGACTAAATCACCTTTGCCTTGGACAACACTCTTAAGGACCCCTACTGACTCTTGGGTGGTTTACCAATGTCCTGGCCAGTCGGTTTGCCACTTGGAAGACTAAGACTGGTAGATTAAAGACATTCCTCTTTGTGTCATGAACTGGGTGAAGACATCATGTCTGCCCATCAGAATTCACTTGAGTTACATAAAGGTAAAGGTCCGTTTTCTGCTCAGAAGAACTAGAATTAGGCTATGATCAAGACTGCCACCCTTACCATCTGGTTTCATCATTGTGCTGGGCATGGCAACACATCCACCATCACAGACTGGGCACACTGTAAAGGATGCTTCTCATGGATACAGAGTCTTTCACTGCATACCAGACGTGTGACTCCTGCTAAAAGTTGGCCTGTTTGTTCAGTGGTGAAGGAGGCCACATTACATGGAACATTATTTCTGTTTGTGGCAGACTGACGCCACTGAATTTTGATCCCATTTGGGGACTATTGATATTGCCTCTCTGCTTTGACATTTTGTCAGGGTATAGTACTACTGCTGCTGCTGCTGCTGCTGAGTCGCTTCAGTCGTGTCTGACTCTGTGCGACCCCATGGACGGCAGCCCACCAGGCTCCCCCATCCCTGGGATTCTCCAGGCAAGAACACTGGAGTGGGTTGCCCTTTCCTTCTCCAATGCATGAAAGTGAAAAGTGAAAGTGAAGTCGCTCAGTCGTGTCCGACTCTTAGCGACCCCATGAACTGCAGCCCACCAGGCTCCTCTGTCCATGGGATTTGCCAGGCAAGAGGACTGGAGTGGGGCGCCATTGCCTTCCAGTCCAAATAGCCAACTCTAGCCACATCACTGTGGCCTTTACAGCTAAACTGTGTCATCTGTTAGGCTTTCTGGATCATTTGCAAAGACCATATAATGGTGGGCTAATAGTCAAAGAATTTAATGGACATTCCATATTCTCTGTCATCCGCAGTATTGTTGAGTGCTGAAATGGCAATCTTAAAGATCAACTAAGAAAAGTTTATGATTCTTTGTCCCTTACCTTTTCTTGGTCCACACACTTTAGTAAGGCAATTTGATCACTTAATGTGGCTGTTTCAAGAGGATTTATTCCTGTTGGTCACTCCTGGTTTGTGATCGGGACAAAAGGAGTAGAGAGTTATATAGAGCTATTTTGAAAATATGGGATTCCATCCTGGGTATGTTATGTCTTTGTTTTCTCTAACAGCACATGTGAAAAGAATAGTCACCACTGTGGCAAAATCTGGCCTCTTTAACCAAGTAATCAAGATTAACATAATCAGAAATGGGATAAGTGGAAATTGTGTGTTATCGGAAAAGATGCAATGAGAAGAACACAGTCCTGTCAAAAGATATAGCTTGATTCTAATCTTGGGAAAATAGAAGACCAACCTGAATTTAGAGACTTACTGCGTAAGATCATTGACTTATATTCTTTCAGATGTCAAGGTCAGGAAAAACAAAGATAGACTGAAGAATTCTTCCAGACTAAAGGAGATTTATGATCTTGTGTTGGATCCTTGAGTAGTACAAATTCTTTTTTGCCTTTTGCTATAAAAAGAAAATGTTAGGACAATTGATGAAAATTAAATGATAGTTGTAGGATGCATGAGATCTGGGTATCAATGTTACTTTTACAGATTTTAATAACTATACTGTGGTTATGAGAGAGCATGTTTTGATTTTTTGATGGAAATACATATGTATTTATTAACTTTCCCACACATTGCTCATGGGGAAACATATATATTTACATACACACATAGCATAATAAATACATGTTGAAAAGCATTAACATTTCATGGAAAAGTTTTAAAAATGAGGAATCATTTCAGACAAGATAAAATATCCACTGAAAAAAAGATTTAGACACAATTTAAGAAGAAAGGAGAGAGGTCACAGTCTTCCTGGTCGTCCTTCAGGGGAGTAGGACCTCAGGGGGCAAAACATTAAGGATATTTTTATTCATTGAGTTTTTAACTTTTAGAATATTAGATACATGTTTGTTTCATTGTGAATAGGCTGATTTTGTCATCAGCTGTCATCAGCTGGAAAGGAGATTGTTAAAAGTTTTAATTGGAATGATCAAGCAAAGTCTCTTTGGCCAAAGCCGTGAGGGATAAAGAGACAGCCCTGCAAAGATCTGGGGGCAGTGGGGAACTAAGAGAGCCAAGGGCCCTGCTGAGCAAGATCTTAGTATGCTCAAGACTCCACAAGAAGACCGCTGCCATTGGGAGACCTACATGCTATTCCTAATTCTAATTGCTTGACTTTGAGCAAGTCTTTTTGCCCAATTCTGATGTCACATTCCACATCTCTTGTGCAGCCATTTGTCAGCACATTATAGTGCCTGATAAATATATATTGACTGAATGAGTGGATGAAGAAATTGATCTGAAAGATGAGAGCAAGACTGGATAATCTCTAAAGACTTTTATGGGTCTAAAGTTATATGACTCATTTAGTATTTATTGAATGTTTGCAGAATGCATGCCAGGGTGTGAAATGTTTTAAGCTGGAGGAGGATGGCATGAATGAGGCTTGGTTTCTGCTTTTGCCACATTTAAAATCCAGTGAAACAGGCTTCCAGGAAAAAGTGATGCAAAATCTGGCACGAAAATAAATTTAATGTAGGAGTCAGATCTCTTCTCCTCTGCTTTTATTAACTGTATTTGCTCTCTTGGTATACGTTATTTTGGTCCACAGTTCTAGATTTGAAGAGGGGTACAGGAAGATTCAAAGCAAAATGTGCTTCTGTCTTGGTGAGGAAATAAAATTCTCCTCATTTTTTTTTTTAGCACAGGTAAATTCCAGTAGCAGGCTTAGTGAGTGCAGGAAAGGATGACTTTTGCAGTGGAGAGTTTTTAGTTCTTTTCTCACAGGGTCTGCAAAATGCTAATAATAATAAGCACCTATAGAAAGCTATTGTGTTCCCCAACACTGAGCTTGGCTTACGTCTATCATTCCTCAACCATGCTGCAAGACAGATACTCCTTTCCTCCTCCTCTGTTTTATTATTATTTAGAAATTTTCTTTAAAAATTAAAGGCCTTAAGATTCTTGCCCGAGGATCATAGGCAGTGAGGAGCAGATCTAGGATTCAAATCCAGATTTTTCCGATGCCGCTACTCAGACCCTTTCCACCACACAGTGCTTTCTAGGTCATTTCAAATATTGCTTCTGGTTCTGGCCCTTTAACACTCAGTGTCTCTGTTGTGTTTAGAATAGCGCTTCTGCAGTCGGCCATCATAAGCAGTTATGAGCCTGTGCTAGGTGCTGGGAAAGTGGATTGACTCGAAGTGCGATGGAATCTCAGATGAACTGTTCACTCCCATTACAGACAGCATTTCAGTTCTGCGAGTACAGAGCACAGAGTTGTATTGCTTAGAGTGAAAGCTAAGCTGTCCTAAGAAAGTGAAGTGAAGTGAAAGTTGCTCAGTTGTGTCCACCTCTTTGCAACCCCATGGACTGTATAATCCATGGAATACTCCAGGCCAGAATACTGGAGTGGGTAGCCATTCTCTTCTCCAGGGGATCTTCCCAACCCAGGGATTGAACCCAGGTCTCCCGGGTTGCAGGTGGATTCTTTACCAGCTGAGCCACAAGGGAAGCCCGTCGTTAAGAAAGAGGTCCTACTAAACAGTGGCTTATCCGACAAAGATTTTTTGATGTGGGTGATTTTTAAAGTCTTTTTGAATTTGTTACAATATTGTTTCTATTTTGCGTTTTGGTTTTTGGCCCCACGGGGAGATCAGAGATCACATCTACACATCCTGCTTTGGAGGGTGAAGTCTTAACCACTTAAGCGAAGTCCCAAGATGTTTTTTTTTTTCCTCTCATTTACAAAACAGTCCAGGATGGATGAGTGGGTCCATTTGCTTTGTGCAGTCATTCAGGGTTCCTCCTATCTTGTTTCTCCTCACCCCTTAGGGCACTGTTTTGTTCTACATAGCTGAACTGAATTTGCAGATAAATCCATGTCCCAGTTTATGAGAAATGGTAAGAAAGTGTAGAGCACATGTAAGGCCTAGCTGTGGAAGTGACACACATCATTTCCAACTTGTATTTTTGATGGAGAGACCTCAGTCATGTTACTGTGCTTAGTTGCTCAGGACAGAATTCTGGGGGTGGGGAGCTGGCTCTACACTCAGCTAAAACTCTATTACTGGGGAAGAAGAGTGGAATCGATTTTGGTGGGCAGCTATAAATCTTTGCCATGAGTACCCTGTGTAAATCTCTATCATAATATTTGTAGCATAGCTTTATTCATCTTCTTGCACTAGCCTGTGAGCTCCTTAAGAACCATGGCCTGTGCTTTCACTTCTGAATCCCCAGTATTTAGTTCACTGCCCCTCTTATCAGAGAAAGGAATGGCACCCCACTTCAGCACTCTTGCCTGGAAAATCCCATGGATGGAGGAGCCTGGTAGGCTGCAGTCCATGGGGTCGCTAAGAGTTGGACACGACTGAGCGACTTCACTTTCACTTTTCACTTTCATGCATTGGAGAAGGAAATGGCAACCCACTCCAGTGTTCTTGTCTGGAGAATCCCAGGGACAGGGGAGCCTGGTGGGCTGCCGTCTATGGGGTCGCACAGAGTCGGGCACGACTGAAGCGACTTAGCAGCAGCAGCAGCAACAGCAGCAGCTGCAGCCCCTCTTATATGAAACACTAGTTTTATTTCTATTGAGGAATGAATGAGGCAAGGGAAATGTATAGGTTTGGGGGAGCATAACAAGGGAAAGATGAGCAATACTTTCATTACCTAATTCAGAAAGCAAACCTGGCTTATCTAGGGCACTGCACTCCAAGTTATGAAAAGCTTTGCTATGAAAAGAATGAACTATTTTAGTCTGAAAAGGCAAAATTCAAATGTGATGTTTTACAGCTCAACTCAAAAGAAACAATTGCCTGATTGTGACCAGGTGACCTCACTTCTCTCCTCAGTCATCAGCAAGGGAGAATATAAAACAGGTGGACCTGTGAGTTTACACAATTTTTAAAGAGAGGTTAGGGATGTAAAAGTAGTTTTGAAGCACACAGAAGGAGATACTTATATAAAACCTGATTTCTCAGTTACAGAGTGAGATCAGAGCAGGGACCAAGCACCTCTGTTCTTTCGCAGACCCCACCCCTCCAATCCCTCTAGAAGGACAGTTTCCAGCTGGCCTAAGTCAGCAGAAACAAGCAGAGCTGCTCACACTGGCCTCCTGGAGTCAACAACAGATGGTGGATGGGCAAAGCAAATTAATCGAGCCACCAAATGCTCTCAGATTTGGTTTTCAAACTCACTAGGCTGGTTACACAGGACCATTGTCGCTACTGTGCATCATATTTATTTGACAGCATTGTCCAGTGCTCACATTTCTCTCTCAGGCTCAGGCTAAAGAACATGTGCATTGCATTTCAATTAGCACTTCTCAGAATTCAAGGGAGTTCTGAGGCTGAGGACACTAGCATGCAATTCACGCACAAAGGCTATCCACAGAGCCCGTTTCAGTGCTCTGATGTAGCTGAAAGGTCAACAGCTTGAGCTCAGCTTTTTGAAATATAGATTTAGAAAAGTTCCCAGAACATGTTACAACACGCCCTGTTGGCATTCTTGTCCATATATTTGGAAGAATCAGTCATGACTTTAAGATCTCTTTCCATCCTTCCCATCTCTTTCCATAGTCCTAGTGAGAACCTAGCTTAGTGTTGAACAGACTATATGACAGTTTAACAACTCATCCATCACCCCAATTTGGAATATGTATTTTTCCACACGAAAGGCTTTCAGCAGTAAGTTGGCAGCCAAATGTCAACATGGCATCAAATTCTAGAGAGAACACTAGTCTTCTTGGATAAGGATCAACAAAACAGGGTCTGGGTTCTGTTCATTCAGCATCTGGGTATATGATGTCACTCCTGCAAGATATTTTTCACATGAGAAGAAATGCCTTCTAGGAAAAACTCTGTAGAGGATAGTTTGGTCAAAGGCACAGAGGTGAGGGGAATGGGTGAAAGCAAGGTATTGGGCCAGGTAACATGGGCTTGTTGCTGATCCTTTCGAATCGGGTCTCAACAAAGATTCAGGCCTCCCTGGTGGCTCAGCAGTAAAGAATCCACCTGCAATGAAGGAGACACAGGAGACACAAGTTCGATCCCTGGGTCGGGAAGATCCCCTGGAGAAGGAAATAGCAACCCATTTCAGGATTCTTGCCAGGAAAATTCCATAAACAGAGGCGTTGTTACCAGTCAGACATGACTGAGCATGCATGCATGCAACAAGGGTTCTCCTGCCTGTTGTTCTTTGAGCCAGCAAGCTGAGAGACCGAGTTTGGTTCAGGAGCAAAGTGAAGCTTTATGCTTTGAGAAATGGAGAGGGTCCAGCTTGGGCTCTAGGGCAGTCACGCCCCTGGCCGGGCCGTGGGCGGGTCTGCTTTACAGGATTTCCGCGGGGCTCTTCAAGGAGGGGGGCGGGTCTCTCCCCGGGCAGGTGCAGCTGGGCTGCTCAGGCTTCAGATCTCAGTGCCGGGTGCAGCCCCTCTGCAGGAGGGGCACTGCCGCCATCCTGAATCTCGTCCTTATACGTGATGCTTCTGCTCATGGTCCCCAAGCTGAGGTGTCAGCGCGGTGGTTCTTCACTTGGAGCTCTGGTCTGAAGGGCCAGGTGTGAGGCCTCTGCCCCAGGTGCCCAGTGAGCAAGTGAAATTAGATGAAGCACAAAGGAAAAGAAAAAAAAAAAAAACAAGGTTAGATTTTAGTTTATTACCCAGATTCTGTTTTTATTTCCCAGAAACTGTTAATGGGCTTTGTGGGTGACAGGCACGTCCCGAAGGACTATGAAACTCTCAAAGCCATCTTTGGGGGCGTTTGGAAACTGACTTTAAGGCAGTGTGATGTGCTAGATGGAGAGTCAGAAAATCCAGTCTTGTCTCCATTCGGAACTCTTGTCATTTCTGTGGAGAGGTTTCCCTTTCATAAAATCAGGGTGTGGGACTCCCTGGGTGACCCTCAGTAGGCCACATCCACCTGGCGTAGCAGGTCTAAAGTTGGGCAGAGAGAAGGACAAAGCATGCCTGGTGATTCTGATGCGTGGGGCTGGTGACTACCCTTAGAGAAACAACCAAAAGATGAATATCCGGCATTTAGTGTAATCCTTGAGTGGTAGTTAGGTCTTCCCTCACCTGTGAGTGTTTTGTGCACCACGTATTATTGCTCCTGGGAGTGATCAGTGCTGGCTAGATCTGGAGGCAACAGGTGGGCATTTTATTGTATTTATATCTGCTGTGAAAGACAGGTTTTGCCACCACGATCCTATACCAAGTCCTTGGATTGGGAGGTTATGGAGACCTCTTTCTGCATTTTTTCAACAAAGCAGCAGCTTAATAACTGTCACGCTTTTTGCCTCTGAGGTAGATCAGGAAGTAGGTAGGGGGCTCCTTGGTGTGACTGGAGAGAGCAGAAGCTAGAGAGTAAACAGGGAAAGTGAACAGGAGTCCCGTCCTTCAGAACCTCCATTAGGGAATGGAAAGAGCTGGCAACTTTGAGTTATGGGGCCGTTAATTCCATCTCAGGATTCTGGCAATGGCATAAGCCACCTGAGTTCTTTCTTGTTAGCTTATGAACATTTCACCGTACCCTACCGCTTGCCTTGGAAGATTAATAGCTGTGTAAATTACAGTTGTTTTAAAATATATGTATTTTACCTCAACATGAGACTTTTCTATGGGTATGGAAGTGCCCTCAACTTACATCTCCCTGGGTGACATGTCCTGTTCTGTGCACTAATGCAGTTTTATAAAATAAAAAGGGACTTGTGCTGATGCAAACTTCACAAAAGGCCGTGAGCCTTGAGTCAGAACAATCTAAGCTGGAAAAGAGCAAGTGAAAAACATGAAGGAGAGAAAGAGAGGGCTGTGGGAGGAAACCCAGGAGAGAAGTGTGGCTAGAGCAGAGAACTTGAGGGAGTGTGTGTGTGTGTGTGTGTGTGTGTGTGTGTGTGTGTGTGAGAGAGAGAGAGAGAGAGAGAGAGAGAGATTCTGAATGTACAGGGTACAGACAATGAAGGCAACATACCTTTGAAGGTTCATACCTTTGAAGGTATATTTGAAGAAATGTAATTTTAAAAAGTTTCTGTGTAGAAAATGGATGGAAATAGGATGGGAATGGTACTCCAGGTGGACTGGTTGCTCAGGATGGCCCCATGGGCGGCAGGCTGATTGGAACAGGTCCGTGAGGGAAACAAGGAGCTTTGCCTTGAGGCTGCCTTTACATAGGGAACGTTGCTTCTGTTTACTTAGGTTGTGTGTTTGGGGGTGGCTTGCTGAGGAACGGGTGGATTTGACAGATAATGTGCCCTTTTGCTTTTCTGTGCCGAGGGCAGGGAAGCCCCCTTTATCTTCCTGCCTCCTGCTTCTCTGTTAAGTTGTGCTTATGTCCAGGTTTCTTGGTTTTCATACAAACATGTTACATCCATATCCTATTCCAGGGATAAGGCTAAGGCCGGAGAAATCCATGTCTCCCGGTTTCCTGTTCAGTGTCTGTTACGCTCTTGATGACATGGTATTACTCTTTGGGGTGATGGTTATTTAATGATTTATTGAAATTGTCTGAATTCCTTAAATCAGAGTTCAGATCCTCTCCCTAGGCAGAGGGTCTGCAGCGATTTTAGCTCTCATGCCTGGGCTGGTAAATGATATTATGGATGGCTCTGGAATGCAAGGGGAGGGAAGAAGACAAAAGGAAGGAGTAAGAGAAGAAAAGGGGAACAGAGAACAGAGGGGAGAGAAGCAATGCAAAGCAGCTCAAGGACAGGATGGTGGTGAAGGGACCACCCTCTCACTGACCTAGAAAGGAAGAGGAAGGCGTCCTGGGAAGTGAGCGCAGCCTCTCACTTTCACCACGAGGGGGCAGAGTCGACTAACAGGAAAGAGCAACAAGGCGGGAAGGCCGCGCAGTAAGTCCGATCCTCTGCTACAGAGGTTTCAGCGTTGACCTCATCCTTCACTCCCTGCGGCCCTTCAGTCCCCCAACAACTTAGAGCCCTATCTCTGAACACAACGCCTGGGTGGATTAAAGCAAAAAAAAAAAAAAAAAAAACCAACTTTGCTCAAACTCAGATTCCCACATAATGTAGTGTACAGAATTATAATTAAACAGATACCACCTGTAACAAAATATTTTGTGACATCTCACCTTATTACTTGAAGTGTGCCAAGTTTGACACAAGGCTCTTTTCTGTTTGTCTTTCTTTTTGACTGAAGGGTTATTGCCTGTGCATTATATGTTCATTATTGTTGCAGGCGTTTCAAAAGGTTGGAAAGGGCTCTATTTCTTCCAACTCCTTTGCAGTCTTTGCTTCGCTTACGTTTTCAATACAAGGTGATTGAGTCCATGGAAATGTGTTTCTAAGTTCAAAAAAAATTCATAAAGTTAGAGGAATGTCTTTATTTGGAGAAGGATTGGAAACAACCAAATTACTGCAGCTAGTTCCTTAGTGCTTAGAAAGCAATTGTCCAATGCACGTGATTGCTTCTGAACATAATGAGACTGGCATAGTGATAACAAAAGGCAGGCTGAGCTGAGATATTAAAGAGGAACTACTTCCTCTGCTTCCCCGAGTTGCTAAGTATTATTACCCCAGGTAACTGCATTCCAGGGTCTATACTCTTTTCCTTCTGGTAGAATTTGCCCTTTTTGAGCCATACAGATCAAATTAACTCCAGTGAGAAACTATGTTTTCCAAAATAGACTTTCTAAGTATCCCATTAAAAACAGAATCTCTTAAAAATAAAAATCTCCTCTTTGAAATGGTGATTGGACCTCTGAGATAAAGAATCCCATTTGCAAGTTTAAGAGGAAAAATAAGAACTTTCCACTATCAACTGGTTGAATAAGAACAGAGGAAAATGCTACTTGTTCTCCTAAATAAATAAATAATTAAAAATTAAAAGGATATCAAATTGATTGAATCATTGTGGAAAGTTTGGCTCCATTAGTCTCTTGCTTTTCAATATGCCCCAGTTAGCAATAAAACTCAATTTTATGTGAGTATGCGCGGCAATAGCTTTATTCAAATTGTCTGTTAAATTTGGTGGCACAAGAAGAAATGAAGCAAAGCTTCTGTTGTGTAGTAAGGTCTTGGGTCTTACTGTCTCCTCATCCCTAAGTATAATGAGAAGAGCATTACCTGCATTTAAGATTTATGTAACTTTTTATGAAACGCCATCATGCTAGTTTAATTGGCGGGCTCTTGAACATTTATAAGCCATTAAAGTGACTGGGAGATGATTACTTCCGGATGTGGTTTCTGTTTTCTCCTTCTGTGTTACCAGCTGCATGCCAATGTTATGAAACCCTTGCAAGAAAAAAAAATACCTGCTAAAATATGTTGTTGCTCTTAAAAAACAGGAGAACTAATGATAAAGAAGGATTTGCTATTAGCTTCTGTCTTTGCAGCAGTGGAAAATTGGGAGAGGATCAAACATTGTCTCTAATTTGGCCACCACCTTCTTGGTTTAATATGAGTGTTTTTAAATGACATCTCTGACACAGTCTTCATCAGGGCTGTTGATTTGTATCTTGCAGAAATGTGATTCAAACTTTTCTGGGATACAGACTGGGAAGAAGTTTTAATAAGACCTGTAATGACATCTGAAATTTCCTCTGAAAGTTGATGTGATCTTTTATCTGAAAATCTAAGGCGTTACCCCAGACTTTGAGATCCCCTCTCTTAGTTAATTGGTATTAAGAGAGAAGGTCTGATAGATGCAGAAGGCCTGACAAAACTCAGGTGTGTTTTTTGCAACTAAGTGTGAGCACTAAGGCTTTGGGTTTCTCTTATATTGGCTCCATCCCCTGAGAGCTTTGTTCGTTTTTAGTATCTAATTTTATTGTTCATTCTTAATCAACCATCAAGTCTTTTAGAAAAAAGTAAACCAAAAGTAATTATTTGGAGAACACAAAGGCCATATCTATATATGAGATCAAACATTTCCACCTTTTCCTTGCTATTTACTGCTGAACTCCTCTTTTTCCTAGCACATTTTGCTTGTTTTCTTGGCAAACAAACAGCAGGGGATGTCTTTAGGCTAATTATACGGGACCATTATGGGATCCTGCAGGGACCAGGATGAAGCAAAGCTCCATCTCCGCTTTAGTTTTAGGGGAAACTAAACTTGAGTGGAGGTCAGGCCTATTCCAGCTCCTCTGTTGGCAGGTAATTCTGGTCTAGGTGTCCTTCCCGCGCACTAAACAGGAGGGCCCTAGGTATCCAGAAGACGGCTTCTAGTATCTCATAGATAGGTGGTTTCGTGTGGTCTAGTGTTATTTCACAATCAACCCCTCCCTTCACCTCTGCCGGGAGGTTGAGTGTGGATGTGAGAAGATGAGCAAGAAAAAGAGACAGAAAAAAAAATAGTAATCACCAAAAATACAGACTTCTCTTTTCATTTGAAAAAAAATCTCAGCATAAAATCTGAGTCACATAAAGAAGTATGAGAAGTTCTCTGAAGACCAGGTGTTCTGCCCAGACTGCACACCCAGCCCCAAGATTCTGCAAGTCCTCCTTGCTCTTGGCAGAAATGCGTTTCAGCAGGTGATAGACACTCGATTCAGACTTCTCTGGAAAGGAACCCAGGGATACCTCTTGCTTTAGGGATCAAAATGATGTTACAGACTTTCTCTGCATCTTTCATTTGTATTTGTTCATTCTTCAGTCAGATAGGCAACATGGCTGCCAGATGCTTGAGACATCTAATTGACCACGTTAGGGACCCCAGCAGGCTGGGGAAGGGATGTGAAGTCAGGTTAGGGTCACGTGCCCACCCTGGAGCCAGGGGTGCGTGAGGTTAGCACCACCCAAACTGCAAGTAATGGGCTTTCTGCAGGAAAGATAGTGTCCACTAATTAAAAAAAAAACAACATAGGGATGTGATTCTGGGCACCCAACACTAAAAAATGTCCATTACATGTCTCTGTTTATACATGTCAAGAATGCCACTGCTTCAGGGAGCAATACTATCTTGCCATTGCTAATCTGGGTTTCCAGGAAACTGTAGAGCTGCTTGCTCTTCTTTGTTCCCTTGGGTCTAGTCTGAACCTGTACATTTGGCCTCTGCCCCTGCCCTCACGCGGAGCTTCCATCACAGGACACAATGCTCCTCTCTCTTTTTAAAAAAACTTTTTATTTTGAATCGGGGTATAGCCGATGAATGATGTTATGATAGTTTTAGGTCAACAATGGAGGGACTTAGCCATACATATAGATGTATCCATTCTTCCCCAAACTCTCCTCCCATCCAGGCTACCACATAACACATAAGGCTCCTGTTACACTTCTTAACACTTGTGGATTCCTTAAATGGTGGCCCAGTACTTGCTTTGGCCTCATCATGGGCACCCCCAATCCAGCACCTGTCTTCTAGAGTGGACGTGGTTCTCTGTCCTTGCTCTGGTGATGATCCCTTGCATGTCTGAAGCCCTGTTCCTCACTTTGGTCAGATTGGTCCAGTCCCTCTTGGCCCCACCTGGCCTGCTCTGTCTCCGGTACTACCAGGTACTGATGGGGAGATGGCTCATTACACTGCAAAGAACCTGCCGGCTTTGCAGCTCTGCAAAGAGTCTATGCACAGACTGCTGCTTGGCCAACATACTTATTTACTAGCCTTCAAATAAGTGCCTGGAGGATGGAGAGGGCATGAACTTCTAGATGACAACATCGAACATGAGCTAAAGGTGCACTCTTCCCTTTTGTGTGTGTAGAAAGTATTAGGACGGAAATATTCCTCTCAGGACATATTTTATATCAGCAATCATGGTTTCCTGGAAATTGATTTAACTTTTAACACCTCAGAAAGGATCTGATGTAAAACACTTAATAGCCAGGGGGAAGGACTGTATTTCCTGTCTTTCAACACCACTATAGCTGTAAAATGCCTTTCCCCGCTGACTGGGGTATATATGTTTTTCCATACCCTCTGATCTTGCCACACTTCGTTCATTCACACTCTCCTTCATTGATTCACAAACATTCGAGTGTCAGGCCTTGGAAAGCCACTTGGGGTGCAAAATTAAATAAGATCTCATCCTTGCCCCCAAGGGGCTCTCAGCCTAGTCAAAGTCTTGATGAATAAACACAGAATTTGAACAGGATGGAATAGATGTTCTTAGGTACCTCTAGGGCATCAAACGGGCTCAGAGGAGATGATATTGTGGGGTGGGCGGGGGAGGCAGGCAAGGCTTCAGAGGGGAGGCAGCCCTTAGGTTGAATCTCATAGAATAAGCAGGAAACACAGAGGGAGTGTGATCCAGGAACGATTATGTTGGATGACATAGGGCTTCAATTAGCATGACAAGTTTGAAAAGAGATACAGTGGGCTTCCCAGGTGGCTTAGTGGTAAAGAATCCGCCTGCCAAGCAGGAGACGCAGGTTTGATCCCTGGGTTGGGAAGATCCCCTGGAGAAGGACATGACAACCCATTCCAAAACTCTTGCCTGAAGAATCCCCATGGACAGAGGAGCCTGGCAGGCTACAGTCCACAGGGTCAGGAAAGAGCTGGACACAACTTAGCGACAAACTTTCACTTTTTCAAGAGATACAACAGACTGTAATGTATAGGGCAGGGAAAAGAGGAAAGAAACAAGACATAGGGGTGGCAGGCAGAGGCCAAATCATGGAAGGGTTTTCAGTTATAGCAAGGGGCTTATATTTTATCCAGTGGAAGGGGGAGACATTAAAAGGTTTTTAAAGGAATAAGTCACGATTAGGTTTGCATTTTAGGAAGATCACTCTGGTGCTAGTGGTAGTATGAGAGAGAAGACAATGAGGCGGCAAGGCCAGCTAAGAAGCTATGGCAGCAGTTTGGGTCTGGAATGATGAGCGTTTGAACAAGGGAAGTAAAGATGGGCTTGGAGGGAAGGAGACGATTTAAAATACAGTACATTAAAAGGTATCAGGAAGTGGCAGAGACATGGCAGGATAAATGCCTGGTTTTCGTGTTGGGTGATGGAGTATATGGCAAAGCCATTGAACAGTCTGGGGAATACAGCTTTCTTAATAGGTTTGGGGATTACGGTATCAACTCAGTTTTCCATCCATCCAGTTGGTATTGAAGAGGGACATCCAGGTGCAGATGTCTAGGAAGGTAGCTGATATATGGACTTTGAGCTCAAGGGAGAAGTCTGAGCTAAAGATACACATTTGAGAGTTGTTTGTCATAGAAAGAGTGACTAAACTGTGTGTATGTGTGTGTGTGTGAAGTTGCTTAGGGCAGACATGCGGAGTGACCAGAGAAGAGGGCTAAGGACTGAGCCCTGGAGAACTCCAGCTCTCAATGAGAATCGTCAGGGACTGTCAGAGGACACAGAGGCCGAGGGCAAACCAGGAGCACGTGCGGCCACAGAAATACAGGTAGCGTGCATTTTAAACGGAAAGGAATGGTGAACTGTGCCGTGGAGAAGGAAGGTGAGATGAAGACCAGCAGATGGTCACTGGATTTGTCCATGAAAATTTCTCCACTGACGTTACCTGAATAATAATCAGAAGGACTGAGCACTGAAAAGTGAATGGAGGGAAATGGAGGGAAAGTAGGGATATTGAAGTCAGATTATTTCTGTTGCTTATTTAAATCAGAGTTCTTGCTCTCAGATTGTAAGCTCCAGGGGTGCAGGGACATCAGTGATCTTGGTCAACATTATAACTGTAGTACTGAGCTCAGTGCTTAATAGCAGCCACTTAACAAATATTTGGTGAATGAGAAGAAAGAGCACAGTGGTAGATAAGGGGCATAAAGGACGATGGAAACTTTTTACTTTCTTTACTAAATTTGAGGAAAAATAGACAAGAGGTTGAAAAATACACATGAAGCAAGGTTTCAGAGAAAGTATGAAGAGACATACATCTGCCATGAATATTACAATATAAATTGGGCGTTTCCTCTAGCTCTTTCTAGAAATCATTCCCCCCACCCCAAATGAACACAAGAAAAAAAGAAAAAAACCCCACAACTCCCATAAATTCCCAAGCAACAGTTTTGATAAAACTAAGGTACCAATACGGGAGCTGCAGGAGATGTGGGTTTGAGCCTTGGTTTGGGAAGATCTCCTGGAGAAGGGAAATGGCAATCCACTCCAGTATTCTTGCCTGGGAAATTCCATGGACAGAGGAGCCTGGTGGGCTGCAGTCCACAGGGTCACAAAAGAGTTGGACATGAATGAGCAACTAACACTTTCACTTTCAAGGTACTATAAATTCCCTGGGCAATGCTAACACAAAGGAGGAGAATTTATGAAAATGTAGAGACTAATGTTGAGACTAAGTCTCAAAAGGGCCAGCATAGGTAAAGTGGGCATTCCTTGACGTGCAAACTCTCAAACCCTCACTGCAGCAGGATGCATATCTAGGAGGCAGAGGTATTCCTGGACTTTGCTTTTAAGAATCAGAGAAAGTGGGATGGAGTAAGAAGTCACCCAGAAAGGCTGTTTATCGAAGAAAGAGAATTTAAAGTGTCAGCGATTTTTCGTGTGTTTTTCGTGTATCACCACAATTCATGTTAAAACTTCATTTTCACTCCAAGAAGAAACATGTGCCTTCAGCAGTCACTTCTATTTTTCCTCAGTCACCTTCTCCTCCAGCCCTAGGCAACCATTAATTGACTTTCTTGGTAGATTAGCTTATCCCTGGACATTTTATATAAAAATGAATTCATACAATATGTGGTCTTTCATGACTGGCTTTTTTCATTTAATGTTTCCAAGATTCATCCACGTTGTAGTGCTTGTCAGTATTCATCCCTTTTTAAAAAAGTTTTCCGTCATATGACCATATATTTCCATTCATCACTTGATGGATATTTGAGTTGCTTAAGCTTTTTGGGTGTTATGAGTAATGCTGCTATGGACAGCGTGCAAATTTTTGTGTGGAGTTATGCTTTCATCTCTCTTGGTATATGTGTAGGAGTGGAATTGCTGGATCATATGGTAATTCTGTGTTTAGTCTTTTAAGGAACTGCCAGACTATTTTCCTACTAGCTGCATCATTTTACATTCTAACCACCAATAAGTGAAGGTTCTAATGTCTATATATCCTTGGCAAAATATTATTTATTTTCCACATGTTTGATTATAGTCACCCTAGTGGGTGTGAAATTGTATCTCACTGTGACTTTAATTTGTATTTCACTGATGACCAATAGTATTGAGCATTTTTCATGTGTTTACTGGCCATTTGTGTATCTTCTTTGGAGAAATGTCTAGTCAGATCCTTTGCTTGTTTAAAAACTGGGTTATTTGTCTTTTTATTATTTAGTTGTAGGTGTTCTGTATACAACCTATTAAGAGGTAGAAGTTTGTTATCAGATGTATAATTTGTAACTATTTTCTCCCTCTGAGTTTATTTTTAGTAAATAGTTTTAGCCACTGCAGAAAGCCTTTTGAAAAGAATGAAAGAGAATTGCTGGGATACCAGCTATATCTATGATCATTATGCAATTCTTATATGTGGCTTTAGGTTTAGGAAGAATGACTCCCTTGCTGCATAGGAAGTCAGTCATGAATTTCCTTCTGTTCCCCATGTGGTGGTAATACAAGAAGGGGATGAGATTTGTCTGCACCCATGTATTGCTCTTAATAGCCTACATTAGCCTTAGTGTATTTCCCCAAGTTTTGGAGCTGATTTAGGGCCACTCTGATGGAACAGCTAGACTTCGTGCTTTAGATTCGAGAGGCATTTGAAAGCATTCTAGTACTTAATCTAAGCACTTTCCAAAGTTCACCCTTAACTTACTTCCCTTTAAAGGAATTAAAAGTCTTATTTACGCTGTTGCTTCAGTTTATTCTTTTAGAGAAAATATATTTATTTCTAGTTATTTAAAATCAAGGTCCCCCAAACAAGCTTTATATATAGCTCTTTTTGACAGCATCATATGTTTTAGCAGTGCCAGCTGAAAGGACTCTTCACGATTCACTTCTCATTACATGGGCCAAAGCAATTTGAGTTCCTTATGGAGATTTACATACTAAAAATGTTGCCTGATATATGTAGGTACTCAGCTGCTTTTTAGTCTAACTCTGAGTACCAGGAACTAAGGAATATGGGGACTCAAGCTTGAAGATGTTTTCCTGCAGTTCCTCTTATGAATTATAGTAACACACTGGTAAATGCATGTTAATATATGTAATCTTTTTATGCTTTTTGTATTTTCCAAATGTTCTAGAATTAACATGTATTATTTTATAATTCAACAAATAATTATTAAAAATTTGGCCTTTTATTTATACCATTAGCATTTCTTATTATATAAAACATACAAACTACATATAAGCAAAAAAGAGCAAAATAAGTGTCACTCATTATTCTACCATACAGGGATGATCATTATTAGGACTTTAGTGTTATTAAACTTTGTGTGGTCTCTTCCAGAAAAATTAAGAAAAATTGCTACTGGTTTGTAACCTTTTCTGCTAACAGTACATTTTGACTCTTTTTCTGTACAGTGGGGTGCCATTGCCTTCTCCGGTACAGTATTACAGATTACTGTAATTACAAATTACAAATATGGAGAAAACCTTCTAATCCATGTCCATATTTAACAAATTAACTTTATTAAATAGTCAGGGTAAGTTATTTACCTTATTTTGTGCATGAAGAGATGGAGATGGAGAGAATTTAATTAACCTCCTTAACTGCTCAAACTAAAAAGTAACAAATGGAACTAATATTTGCATTTTGACTTGAAATCTAGTGTTTTTTTCACTCCTGCGCTGATTTAGGCTGGTGACACTCTAGATACTGAATCATCAAGGCAGGAAATGATAAGAAATCTTAATTAAGGACATTTCTGAGTCTGAGTAAACAAAGAAATGTTGAACTGAATTATGTAGCCATGAAATTATGTTGTTGGTAAAAGAAATTTTGTGGTTTTTTTGGTGCCTCATTAGTTGCTAATTAATTGCTACATGTGAATACCTTAATTCTGTAAATGTTTTATGAATAAAGAGGAAAATGATGTATAAATAAAGGAAAGGATGAATGTGACTCTGAACATTAGATAATAAAATGATTATCCGAAAAGTACACAGCAGGTTAGAGAGGTGAACTGAAGCTCTCAAGATGGTCTGTGACACAGATGAAGGCAAAGCTCACCACTTGGGATCTCCCAGTCTCCAGTGTGTCTGTGGAACACTTGCACCATGAGGGACATCAGCTTGTCTCCATGCTAAGCTCAGTCATGACAATGCCCTGATGGCTTTGTGGTAGCTGGTAGCTTCTGTATCTGTGTACGCACTGACGATAAGGATCCATTCTGCAGTGTTTCAACATGCTCATGATGCTCATGTACCAAGAGTGAGGATGGCTACATTCTGTTCTTATGTGTTTATCTTTCTTTGCACCCAGAAAGGCATTTACATTCATGTCATATTGTTTAAGACATAGCTCAATGGCAAGTATGACTAAAGACACACTAGTATGGTGCAGCCATTGGAGAACGCCAATGGGAGTCTTTAGCAGGAGAATATTATCTGAAACAGAGGTTGGCAAATGGTGACCTTCCGGTCAAACATTGCCTGCTCCCTGTTTTTGTAAGAGAGCTCTTTTGTTGGCACATAGCCATGCACATTCTTTGATGTACTGTCTATAGTTGTTGCATTTGTGCTCTGGTACTAAAGTTGAGTGACTGCACAGAGACTGTAGGGTTAGTAAAGCTGAAGATACCTACTGTCTGATCCTTCATGGAAAATGTTTGCCCATCCATGATCAAGAACAAAGGTATGGAAAAGGGAGAAGAATCCAACTCCCATTTCAACTCCAGGCATTGCAATTTTTAAAGAGGTAAAGTCAGTGGAAGCATGCATGGTGGAAATTCACCATATGGAGTGGGAACTCAACATTAAGTCTCATTTAATATGATAGATTTGAAGTGAAGTCGCTCAGTCGTGTCCGACTCTTTGCTATCCCATGGACTGTAGCCTACTAGGCTTCTCTGTCCATGGGATTCTCTAGGCAAGAATACTGGAGTGGGTTACCATTTCAGACTTTTTAAAAATATTTATTTCTTTGGCTGTGTCAGGTGTGTAGTTGTGGTGCATGGGACCTTCCCTGTGTCATGTGGCACCTTTTGTTGCTGTGAGGGGGCTTAGTTGCTAGGAAGCATGTGGGATACTGGTTCCAAGACCGGGAATGAACCTGCATCCCCTGCATTGCGAGGTGGATTCTTAGCCACTGGACCACCAGGGAAGTCCCAGATCGAGATGTTTCAAATTGGAAAAGAGAAGCCTTAAAGATGGGAAAGGGAGCTGAAGGAGAGTGGAAAATTCTTAGCTGAACTGAAGCGCTGAAAGGATGCTGAATGGAAGGATGTTTTGCCTTGAGTAGAACCATAGTGACTTCCAGGCAGACTATTTAGGGACTTTCTAATGATGAAGAATTTAAAAATGTAATACATCAGCCTGAGAGGTCGGGCTTCCTTGTCAGAATTTAAAGTGCTCATGGCTGGACTGGATGATGACACACTGGGAACATCCACGAGGAGATTCAGGAATAAGAGAAGTCACTGTTTGGGGGATGTTTTACTGTCTATCATCATTGCTTTATATATGCCACCTCTAATCCTCATAAATAACCTTGTATTATTATGAACCTCACTTGGTGGATGAGGAAACAATTTAGAGAGTAAAACATTTGCTCAAACTCAAAATGCTGGTAAATGTCAGATCCATAGTCAGATAGGTTGGTCAATGTATTCCTTAAATATAATACATTTTTTGTAGATATTTTTGGAGATATCTTTGAAAACAGAAAAGGAAAAAGAAAAATATAACACATATTTCTGCCAACTAGAACTTACAGTTATTAACAGCTGTCAGTTCTGGGTTGTGAAAACATCTGTGATAATTATCTAAGCTAGTTATATTAATTATACAATTATAGCTTTATCATTTAAAATACCTTTTAAAATGATATAGTTAATATATATCATGAAAGTTTATAATTTTAATAATATTTTAGGACATGGTCTTTTCAACTACTAGGATCTCTATTTTCCTTCTACCTATTGTAACTAATATTCTTAGGTTCTCCATGAGGCTCTCTGGTCACAAACTGATTTGGAGGGTCTAAAATATGTACATATTGATTATTTTCATTGACAAGTTAATCATCCAACCCATTGCTTTCCTTTGCTTGTTCCTGGTACTCTTTGCATAGCCCTGTTCTAATGGATTCAGTAAAAGAACAAGATCTTACATTATTAAACAAGGCCTTCTCTTGTAGTTATACATTTTATTTAGGGTGCCTAGAAAATTGGAAATGACCACTTCAACAGTTTTTTTTTTTTTTTCCTTTTTTGGATTATGTCATGTAGCATGTGGGATCTTAGTTCCCTGACCAGGGATTAAACCCAGGCCCCCTGCAGTGGAAGGACAGAGTCTTAACCACTCGACCAGCAGAAAAGCCCAACATTTTTGCATCATAATTTTGTTTAATGTTTTTCTCTCTTCCTTTCCTCATTTTGCTTTCCATTTTTCATCTTGAAATGGTTGTGTAAGCTGTACTTGACTGGTGGTCAACATACCTGACTGAAGTTGTTAATGTTTTCTCAACCCATTTCCTTCCATCCTCTCTGCAATCTTGCCAAACTAAGTTCTCCAGACATACAATGATTCTGGTTAATGTCTCTACCTTAATGATATGGGAAATAAGAGTTTGCTGCTTTTCCCACGATGAACAGAGCAATCCCAAAGGAGAACTCAAAGTTATGGGTCATTTTCTTAACTAAAATGCTGATCAGATTAAACTGGTTGTTTCAGTGACTTTTGCTCTTCTTGTGGATGGGGAATTGTGCCTCCTGCTGGGTAATGACTCTCCCGCCCCATAATGTGTTCATGGACAAATGGCAGCCTCCGTTTTTCTTTCCTTCTGCCCTTCTGGGATTCTGCTGGAACCCTCAAACATCCCCCAGTACCAGCCAGTTCTGCTGGCTTCTTTGGTTATGACCCTGAGTGCCACTGCTGATGAAAGGAAGTCTGTGAGATGCCAGCCTCAGGGGCACAGTGGGGTGACACTCCTGTCCGTGCCCTCTCTATTGAAGTGGCGCCAAAGCTGCTTGTGCCCAATACCCCTCAGAGATTTTGGCGAAGCCATTTGTATTAGTTTGCTAGGGCTGATGTAACAAATCCTACAACCTGGGCGGCTTTAACAACAGAAACTTCCTCTCTTGCTGTTCTGAAATCAAGGTGTTGACAGGATGGTCTGTGCTGAGGACTGTGAGGGAGAATCTGTCCTGTGCCTCGCTGCTTGCTTCTGGTAGTTTGCTGGCAATTTGGGGTGCTCCTTGCCTTCTGAAGTCTCACCCTCATTCCTGTCTACGTGTTCACATGGTGTTCTCTGTGTGCGTGTGTCTCTGTGTTTGTATCCCCCCTTTCATAAGGACACTGTTCATATTAGATTAGAGCCCCCTCTACTCCAGCATGACTGCATCTTAACTCCATTTTGTTCAGTTGCTAAGACTCTTTGTGACTCCATGGACCCCAGCACACCAGGCTCCCCTGTCCTTCACTCTCTCCCAGCGTTTGCTCAGATTTGTGCCCGCCGAGTCGGCGATGCCATCCAGCCATCTCATCCTTTGCTGTCCCCCTTCTCCTCGTGCCTTCAATCGTCCCCAGCATCAGGGTCTTTTCCAGAGAGTCAGCTCTTCGCATCAGGCAGTCAAAGTATTGGAGCTTCAGCATCAGTCCTTCAGTGAATATTCAGGGTTGGTTTCCTTCATGAATTACATTTACAAGACCTGGTTTCTAAATTCTGAGACACTGAACGTTAAGACTTGACCATGAAGGATACAGTTTGGCCCATAACACAATCCTTGAAGGTTTTCTGAGTTTTTTTCTTCATAAGAATTGAAAGAGACCCTTTGGTCGTAGGATTGTGACCAAAGTCAGGTGAATACGATACCACAGATGGATCACTTTGTAAATGGAAAAGTGCTCTCCAGATGGTAGCTATTACTAAGGGATAATGCTGATATGTTTGCTTACAGGCGCTATAGGCTCCCATCAAGAGATCAGTGTGGAGGAACGCTAAAGAAAACTCCAAGCCCTTCATCCTCTCATCACAGCTAGAAAGACAGGGATGGTCCTTACATTTTCTCCCTGTTGCAAACTGTTGATCTTATAAGGATATTGGTAACAAAGAAAGAGACATGACTAGCACTCACCTTCCTTCCAATCTGAGGACTGATTACTACCTTGCCCCAAAGAAAATGAATTATAGCAGCCTCTGAATCCAACATTTTTGAAAGACTTAGTATTTGACTTATTGTGAAATCCTTGCAGAGTGGGAGCAGAGTCACAGAATTCGGAAGGAGAATCAGAGATCCTATATTTGGATTAGATTGGTTTCAGCACTTTTGATGTTGTTCCCTTGATGAGCACAGGGGCCTGAGATCCCACACCTCATTAAAGAGCTTTCTGTTTATTTTCTACTTTTTTTTTTTTTCATAATTCCTCACAGTGCAGTGCCCTCTAAAGAGTCAGTGGGCTTTCTCTGAGTGCTATTGATCAGTTTTGCCTTTCTATGTTTTTACTAGTTTGCATGTCGTTCATTCTATTTTAATGCTTTGTTTACTTGGTCATTTATTCCACTGACCTAGAGAACCTTTTTGAAGCTGAGGCATGTATACTGCTCACATTCGTATCTAGAACAGTGGTTCTTAGACTTTAGGAGGCATCAGAATCACCTGGAGGACCTGTTTATCCACACATTCTTGGCCCATCCCACAGTTTCTGGTTCAGGAGGTGTGGCTTAGGGCTGAAGATTTGTAGTTCTTTTAAGTTCCCAGGTGTTGCTGATGCTGCTGGCCTGGTGGGAGGGCATGGGTCACATTTTGAGAACCAGTGATGGAGAGCAGTTGCTGGCAAATGATAAGTGCACAATGATTATTTCTGGATGCATGAATTCATGATTGAAGGTGAGGAACGTTATCTTTCATATGATACTAGAAGCTTTCCTAGAGTGATGAGGATAAAATGAGATCATTTACTGAAGGCACTCTGAAAGCTGCTACACCTTTGGCATATCCTGTCAATGCCTATTCCTCAGTCCTGAGGCTGTTGTGGGAGTGGGTTCAGGGTTTCCTGAATGTGATAACAGAGGAGACAAACCTTGAGTTTCTTTACTTACCGTTTTGGGGCAAAATTTGTCAAAAACTCTATTTCCTACTTCAAAGAGAGTTGCAAAAGCTGGTTTTCTGTTATCTTTCACTGACACAAGGCTTTAACTTCAGTTTAGCTCTTTTAAATAGAGAACTGACTTCTTATATATTTTTCTAGCTTAACCAAATCAATCATAAATTAATAAAACCATAAGCCAAGAAAAATAAATTAGTAATTGGTTGAAAAAAATTTAACCTATTTGCTTAAATGCAAATTAAATTAAAATTACATCCATGCAATCATGTGTTCCATAAAGATTTCCATGAAAGCTTCTGATTAATTTCACGGAAAATAGAAATATGGCCTGTTTCAAACAAGTTATTAAATATATATTGATTGCTGTAATGGTAACACTGTTGTGTTAGCAATTCATTTGCAGCACATGCAGCACGTGTTTCCTTGAGTCTGGGCTGAGTTCATACCTGTTTTCTAAATCACTTGAAAACTGAGATGGTTGAAAATGGATTAGCTACAAAGGAAGGAGTGTGGAGTCAGCAGGAAACCTAATGGAATTGTGGAGAAAGAAACCATAGAAGTCATTGATTCCTTCTTTTTTTTTTTTTTTTGGCCCTCCCTCATGGCATGAGGAATCTTACTTCCTGATCAGAGATTGAACCTGGGTCCTGGCAATTGGTTAGTTCTTGACAGTGAATTGGTGGTAGGACAGTGAATTGGTGGTAGAAAAAGGGAAGAAGTTAATGGGAAAAAGAGAGGGATCAAAACTTTAAGAGAAAGAACTTCTTAATCAAAGTCAAGAAGAGTAAACTCAGAATCTCAAATGTAAGGGAGAGTCTTAGAATGAAGGTGCTCCACTTCTTCTGAGTCAGGAGGAAGTGAAGGTCAGCAAGGAAGATGGTGACAGCTTTACCTTGTCAAAGTTTAAAGGCCTCATCTAAGCCTCTAAACAGAAGTTCAGAGAAGTGCAGTGACCTGTCTAAGCTCACCTTGCACAAGGGCAGCCCAGGTCTGGTAACAGTTTGTGGTTGTCCGGCTTCACCACTCCATCCGCCTTCTCTCACTTCCACTTCCCAACAACCACACTTTTGTTTGCTTAGCACATTAAGCAGTTGTTTACTAGACATTGTTGATGGTCGTGGAAAAGAAAAAGGGTGAGGAAAAAGTAGTAAAAGTAAATTAAATTTAGATGAGAAACAATTTAAATGCTTAATTGGTTGAAAATAAATCAAGAACAGGTGGTGCTCTAGTCTGTTAGGCATCTTCAGATGAAAGTCTGGATGTTGCATTCAAAATGAAAATGAAGAAGTCTTTGAGTGTAAAGATACATCACAACATGCAAGGTATGGAGATTATAGGAGGAAATCCAATTTGGACTGGAGAGAACACTGAAGTAGATTCCAGTCGCACAGCTGCTATTTGCTGTACATAGACTCGTGTAGATTGCATCAATGTTAGTAGTCAGGTTTCCATATGGTTGCAAAATGGTGGCATGTTTTGTCTCATCCAGCAAAACAACGACTCAGTAGAAAGAATATACCAGATATCAGGAAAGCTGGGTCTCAGTCCTGGTTCTGTCCCTAACCTGGGGACTCTGCATAAGTTACATGATTTTTCTAGGTTTCAGTTGCCTTGTCAAACATGGCCATCTGAATGCTTGTTTTTCCTACCTCTGAATAACGAGGCCAAGTGAGATCATGTTTTTTAATGAAAAAAAAAAGATGTTTTAAATTCCATGAACTTCCAAAGAAATGGAGCCCCTGAAAGGAGAGATGGCAATCTGCTAATGATTCTTTCATACAGGAAAGCACACTGCTGGGCTTCAGAAATACAAAAGTGAGTTTGGCAGAGTTTGGGAACACAGGGTGTAAAGAGCCAAACTGCACTGCATAACTGGGTATGAACACACAATGGGACTGTTTAGAGGCAATCAGGGAGAGAGGTGGTATATAGAGAGAAATAGGAAGGAAAGGGAAAAGAGATAATTAGCCAGAAGGCAGAAGGTCCAGAGATATACTGAAAGTGGGCACCTGATAGAATTTTCAAGAATGGTGCTGTGTGACACGCACTCACGAAGTTACTGGTCTGCAGTGCAGCGTAATCCTGCAGTATAATCCTCCACTTATGACCTTCAGTTAAAATTTTTCAAAACACAAGAGCTCGAAATGAAGGTTGGAAGGGGCTGGGTTGGGGACAGTCTAGGAGGGAAAAAACAAAGTTAAAAAGTACAAAAAGCAGAGAACAAATTTCGGTATAATTTGAAATAGAAATGAACATAGAACAAAAGTTTCCCCTCAGAACATAAAGAGGTCTTGGGTAGGCATTCCAGAGAGTACAGAATAGGAGGCTGGACCCGTTTTATGGACCTTAAGGGACAGAGTGACCTAAGATGATATGCAGATAAGAAACATAAAAGACCTGGGGAGACAGCAAAGCAACAACAACATAAGTTCTTAGCATGCTCTGAGGAGTCAGGACAAATATCTAGATAATTCAAAATAAACTGAAAAATCCAAGCCTCTATGCTTCTATTATGTAGCTGCTTTAGAAAAAGTTTAGCTTCTAACTTTCTGTCTTAAACTCTGTCCAGAAAGAAACTTGCAGGACCTGTAAGGCAACCAAACATGCACCTTCTCTTTCTTGGTGTCAAGAAAGACAATAAATTTGAAGTGACTCTCTGATATTCATGACTGTGAGGGTAGATTCAAGCTTTTAAATTCAGTTTTCAGTGTTTTCTGGTTCTCAGCATCTGCCAACTTAGAGAATTTCAAGGTTTCCAAGGCTGTTCTTGAGGTCTGATTATCATCTAGTCTCTAGCACTTGAGCGAGAGAGTAGAAAAGATAGGGAACTGGAGACCCGTGTTTTGTCTTTCTTCTTTTGAACACTGCTGGAAGCAGCTAAAGCTTTCTCCATAATAACTTTCATCCTTATCCTTGATCTCAAAGTGTGGTCTGAGGACCAGCAGTTTCAACATTATCTAGGAGCTTGTTAGAAAAACAGCATCTCAGTACTCCACCTGAGACCCACTGAATTGAAACTTGTAGCAGGATCCTCAAGTGAGATTCTTATGGACATAATGTTTGAGAGGTACTCATCTAGGAAGTGTTATAATACAAATCCATTTGTTAGGTGATGGGGAGCCCGCCAGTGAGGAAGGAAAAGGACAGCACCGCTGCTATGAGACATTTCCTGAGGGTTTTAGTTGTGAATTCAGTGTGAATTATGCAGTTTAGGAACAGAGAAGGGGCAGAGGGACTTGACTACACTTGTGACCCTATAATGGCTTACTAAAAGCCCAAGTTGGTTTCTCAGTAAGCTCCTCACTGAATAGAGACTAGTGATTCGTTACTGGGAAGCCAGGTGTAGCTTATGTTCCCATTACTTGATATTCCCATTGTTGTTGTTTAGTCAATAACTGGTGTCTGACTCTTTGCAATCCCGTGGAGTGTAGTCCATGAGGCTTTTCTGGCCATGGGATTTCCCAGGCAAGAATACTGGAGTGGGTTGCCATTTCCTTCTTCAGGGGATCTTCCTGACCTAGGGATCAAACCCATGTCTCCTGCATTGGCAGGTGGATTCTTTACTACTGAGCCACCTGGGAAGCCTGATAATCCCATTGCTCAGGATTTTAAAGTTGATAGATTTTGAGAAGTAGTTCAGTTATTATGTTCCTAATGAAGGGTTGAGAAAAAACAGTAACATTAATTTCTGAGGTTAAAGAAAAGTGTAAGTCCCTCAGTTATGTCCAACTCTTTGTGTCTCCATGGACTATACAGTCCATGAAATTCTCCAGGCCAGAACACTGGAGTGGGTAACTGTTCCCTCCTCCAGGGGATCTTCCCAACCCAGGGATCAAACCTAGAGTCAGGAAGATCCCTGGAGAAGGAAATGGCAACCCACTCCAGTATCCTTGCCAGGAAAGTTCCATGGACAGAGGAGTCTGGTGGGCTATAGTCCATGGGGTTGCAAAGAATTGGACATGACTGAGTGACTAACACATACATAAAGTGTCTGTATTTCCTTTGTATGATCTTAAAACCCTTGGTAGAGTGGGATCCTGGCAAAAATAAGCACTCAATGAACATCACTGGAGAAGGCAGTGGCACCCCACTCCAGTACTCTTGCCTGGAAAATCCCATGGATGGAGGAGCCTGGTAGGCTGCAGTCCATGGGGTCGCTAAGAGTCAGACACGACTGAGCGACTTCACTTTCTCTTTTCACTTTCATGCATTGGAGAAGGAAATGGCAACCCACTCCAGTGTTCTTGCCTGGAGAATCCCAGGGACAGGGGAGCCTGGTGGGCTGCCGTCTAGGGTGTCGCACAGAGTCGGATACGACTGAAGCGACTTAGCAGCAGCAGCAGCAAACGTCATTAGCAGTGATTTGCATGATT
Source organism: Nanger dama (assembly GCA_917880005.1). NCBI lineage: Eukaryota > Metazoa > Chordata > Mammalia > Artiodactyla > Bovidae > Nanger > Nanger dama. The sequence continues at coordinate 27,205,761 of CAKJTW010000022.1, forward strand.
TGCACCAGAGTGGCAATATTGTTAATGGTGCTCATTTCCACAAATGTTCTGCTTCCCATGTTAACTTTTGTATATCCAGCAACCAGAAACCTATACTGCTGCGTGTACAGAATATCGGGCTCAAGCTAAGTGTGATTAGATATTGATTTCTGAGCCCCACAAACATTTAACAATGCAAAAGCTCTTGAGTGTTTGGTCATTGTGTGGTTATGTGGCTGCTGCTGACAGAATTCCAACAGTCACAATTTGTGGAAAAACTCTAGAGTGGCCACACAACACCCATGCTGTGGATTTGCCCTTTTGTGTGGCTCTGTTCTGTGTCCTGGTCCACCGATTGTCCTTTTACCTTGTCTTTGCCAACATAATCTTTTGGCCATCAAGGGAACTAGGCAGAGAAGAGATACTTGGTGCAAACTTGTCCAGACTATTGGCAAAACAACAACAACAACTCAGACTTAGAGGTGATGAGCTTGCAGTGAAGTATAGCATAATATTACTCTTTTATATTTGTATTGTATATAATACTGCTTTTTATTTTCTGTGGGAGTTGCTATTAAAGAATTATGAAAAATATCCATTTAAAGCTCAAATATGTAGGGTTGAGAATAAGAGCTGATCTGTTCACAAATTGTGGAAGATTAAAGACGGCCGTATTTTTGACATTGCTCATTTAAGATACAGAGTCTGTGTCCTCTTTCATTAAATCTGGGCAGGCTCTGTATCTGCTTTAATCAACAGAATATCGTCAAGGCCTGGCCATGACTCATTAAATGACTGTGAAGTTGCTCTGGTGCTGTGCCAGAGGAACTAGCTGGAAGTTCTCACTGTGGGACTTGCTGGAAACATGCCTTTTGGTGTGCCTGGAGAAGCCCCTCAGGTGGTGGGGATGTGTGTGGGGGGTACTCTTCAGAATTTGCTGTGAACCAACCTAAAAGGAATGCCAGGGGAGCTGCTTGCTGCTAAGTGCTGCTGGCTGCCTTGAACTGCAGAGCCAGGAGCTACAGAGCTACCAGGTGACAGGAGTGCATCAGAGCCAGGAAGAGAAAGCCCCTTCCTTCTCCAGCATCTCTCCTGGCAAAGCACTCCACTGACAAAGCGTAACGTTAGTTCAGCTGACAAAGAAGAAACTACATAGCCGAGAGGCAATACACTGATAATTGTTACAGTTTAAAAAGCACAACAGAATGTGGTGGAAATGCTATTTGCCAGTTTCTGGACCCAGACTTTGAGGAACGGGCAGTTTCTACTTCCTGTCTTTGGAATCTGGTCATCATACTGTGAGAAAGACCAGTCACAGAGAGAGGCTACATGTAGACATTCCAGTCAAAGGTCTAGCTGAGCTCCCAGCTAGTGGCCATGTGAGTATTCCACCCTGAATGTCCAGTCCAATTGAGCCTTCAGATGACTCCGGCCGCTGTCTGACCACAACTATGTGAGAGAACCTAGGGAGAATCAGCCAACTGAGCCAGATAGCCCTGGGAACTATGAGAAAGAATGACAAATTGCTTCAAGTCACTTCATTTTCGACTCGTTTGTTATGCAGCAATAGATAAGTAGAATACAAGTTACTCTACTTACTTCTAGTAGGAGGCCACGCTAAAGTGATGTTATTCCATTTTTATTCTTTAAGACATGATCCCAAGCCTTACACTTGGAAGATCCCCTGAGGCTCATTGCAAACATTTGGCCCACTTAAGCTTGCAATATCATACCTTCTTAAGCTCAAACTTAGAAAGGTGACTTCTCATTGAGGAAAAACTCACGCTTGTTTTATTGAATTGTCAGAGACTACCACAATGGTGAGACTGTCGGGTATACCTGGTTCTGTTCTCAAACACAGATCCGAAAGCAGCATCATGCACACTCTGAGAGCCAGTCCACTTATGATTCACGTGGCCTGTTCTTCGTTTAGTTCCTTCATGTGGGAGCTCTTCTGGCAGGGAGTCCACCAGAGCACCAAATAGTGTCCATAAACGTCCTGTGTTATTGCCTTTCATTTGATACATGGAAACTCCCAAAGGTTGATGATTATGTTGAAATCAATATTCTATTTTGGCCTCCCTTCCTGTATTTTATCTGTGGAACATGGTGTCAATTCATGAGTCATGACACCCTGGGAGCTGGGATTCTTTCAAAGTTTTGGTACAAACTTCCAAGGGCAAATACCAGTCTCCATGTCTCCATTCTAGCTCAGGATTCTCAGCCTTGGCTGCACATAACAGTCACCTGGGAAGTATTCGAAAAGTCAATCTGCTCATCACTGGTCTTACCTTGGGTTAATCAAATCAAAATATTCAGGGGAGGGAAACCAGCATGCTATTTTTAAAAATTCTTCTGTAGTGATTCATAGATGCAGGGAAGGGTAAAGGTGTCTAGCCTGATTATTCACTGGGCTTCTTATTTGTGGTGGAGAGAAGCGTACTGCATTTCCCAGTAGTGTATCTGTATGTCCAATTCTTACATTTTCGTTAAGGCCCAGCTCAAATACTGTTTTCCACCTGAGGCTACAAAGTCCCACAGTTGACATCATTTCTTTTTCTTTTGAGTTGGTGTTATTTTGAACTGTGTTTTCTACCTATTGTATGCTTTATTATCACTTTTGCTTCTCCTTATACTAATGGTATGTCTCTGACATATATATATATATGAGAAGGAAATGGCAACCCAATCCAGTGTTCTTGCCTGGAGAATCCCAGGGACGGGGGAGCCTGGTGGGCTGCTGTCTCTGGGGTTGCGCAGAGTTGGACACGACTGAAGCGACTTACCAGCATATATATATATATATATATATATATATGTATACACAGTGGGAACTCAATAAACATTTATTAAATTAAGACATACATGGATTTTGAGAAAGTCATCCTGCTTCCTAGGACACCAGGTTTGCTTTCGTGTTGCTGGAGATGGAGGTGCCTCCATATGGCCACAGTCTACACTCCTCAATTAGAATTGCCTCACAGCCACCCTGCCCCCACCCCAGCCCAGCTCCCAGCCATGGCAGACCCAAGCTGCCTTTGGTGTTGGATCTCTGTCTCCGGTTGCTCCCTCTCCCCATCTTTCCTCTAATTACTCTTCAGTTAAGTTTTTTGTTTCTTATTTAAATGACCCTTCTTTACGAAGGTCTAAATACTTCCTTTGTAGGCAGGGACGGTCATCAGAGGGAAGATGAATATTCCACAGTCTGCTGTGAAACGAAAACCTTTTGAAAGTACCAAGACTGATAGTGCCGCCTGCTTATCTCCCTGCTGGCAAATGACTGGCTATTTACTGAGTTAAAATGATAAATATTCCAAGAGCAAGCTCTAAAGTCACCAGGCCCCACAGTACTCTTTGCAGAGTCTCTATGGTATCTATACTGATGAAGCCACTAGATGTAAATCTTAGCCAGTAAAAGAGACATTGGATAATTGTTTTGGGTTTTAGGGACTCTGCTGAAATGTAACTGATTTTCAAGTTCCCAGTAATCTTAGAACAGACTTCAAAGAGATGGATCAGTGTGATCCCTTTTCACTTTTTTTGTATGTAGCACTTTTCCCCCATCCTGCTATTTACTCATTGATTTTTCACTTTTGCTCTGAAACACAAGTCATCTTATTTTTTTCCTTTAGAATTCATAATTTTAAGAGGTTACTAGAAAAGTCCTCCAATTCACCTGTAGTTGAAGAGTTCTCCTTTGAAGTTCAAATCTTTCTTAGCTCTAATTTGAAAGGGAGTTATGCTTCTGTGATGGACTCATGACATTTCTTATTGGGGATATAAAAGGTCAGATTTTAATGCCTTCTTGTGATATATGCATCTGGCTCAAGATCAGGCAGTTCTGAATGATGGAATTTAATTGTAATTTAGTAAGCGGTAAGAGAGAAGAAATTATGACTTTGCTGTAATGCCCGAGCTATACACCAGTTCTTTAGGATCCTGCATGGTGGTTTGTGGGCTATAAGCTGCAACTACAGGAAGCCTGTCAGGGATGCAGTGATGATACTCTGAGTAAAAGCAAAAACTCATCTCAGCTCGAGTTCCAGTGGTTAACTGACATCCTGCCTTAGAAAAACAAAGACAGTTGCCAAGGTGTAAGTCCTCATCTTCTGAACATTCTGGAAATCCAGATGGATATTTACTTAGTATCTCTCATTTTGTTCAGTTGCCTCAAACTTCTTATATTTTCTCTTCCTTTTCCCCCAGTAAAAGTTCCTGAGTGTACAAAGGTACCTACCCATTTCCTTCCTTTGTCATGTAAAAAAAGGGCTGCTTAAAATCAAGTTAACTGAATGAGGATTCTCCCTTCCCAAACTAAGAAAATCTTTTCTCTCTTATCTGTTTTAGTCCTACATTGATTAAGAACAGAGATAATGTGATGTGGTAGAAAAGTACTGGGACTGGACTTAAGCCTACAGTCCTTATTAGAACTTAGACTTTCTGAACTTCAGCTTTCTTATTTGAAAATTACCTGTTCAGTTCAGTCTCTCAGTCATGTCTGACTCTTTGTGACCTTATTTATTGCTGCACAACAGGCTTCCGGATCCATCACCAACTCTCAGAGCTTACTCAAACTCATGTCCATAGAGTTGGTGATGCCATCCAACCATCTCATCCTCTGTCGTCCCCTTCTTCTCCTACCTTCAATCTTTCCCAGCATCAAGGTCTTTTCAAATGAGTCAGTTTTTTGCATCAGGTGGCCAAAGTATTGGAGTTTCAGCTTCAGCATCAGTCCTTCCAATGAGTATTCAGGACTGATTTCCTTTATGATGGACTGGTCAGATCTCCTTGCAGTCCAAGGGACTCTCAGGAGTCTTCTCCAACACCACAGTCCAAAAGCATCAGTTCTTTGGTGCTCAGCTTTCTTTATAGTCCTACTCTCACATCCATACATGACTATTGCAAACACCACAGCTTTGACTAGACAGACCTTTGTAGGGAAAAATAATACCTCTGCTTTTGAATACACTCTCTAGATTCATCATGGAGAAGGAAATGGTAACCACTCCAGTATTCTTGCCTGGAAAATCCCAGGGACAGAGGAGCCTGGTGGGCTGCCATCTGTGGGGTCGCACAGAGTCAGACACAACTGATGTGACTTCGCAGCAGCAGCAGCAGCTAGATTCATCATAGCTTTTCTTCCAAGGAGCAAGCATCTTTTAATTTCATGGCTGCAGTTACCATCTGCAGTGATTTTGGAGCCTCCCCCTCCCAAAAATAGTCTGTCACTGTTTCCACTGTTTCCCCATCTATTTGCCATTAAGTTATGGGACTGGATGCCATGACCTTAGTTTTCTGAATGTTGAGTTTTAAGCTAAGTCTTTCACTCTCCTCTTTCACTTTCATCAAGAGGCTCTTCAGTTCTTCTTTCCTTTCTGCCATTAAGGTGGTGTCATCTGCATATCTGAGGTTATTGACATTTCTCCTGGCAATCTTGATTCCAACTTGTGCTTCATCCAGCCTGGCATTTCTCATGATGTACTCTGCATAGAAGTTAGATAAGCAGGGTGACAATATGCAACCTTGATGTACTCCTTTCCCGATTTGGAACCAGTCTGTTGCTCCATGTCCAGTTCTAACTGTTGCTTCTTGACCTGCATACATATTTCACAGGAGGCATGTTAGGTGGTCTGGTATTCCCATCTCTTGAAGAATTTCCCACAGTCTGTTGTGATCCACACAGTCAAAGGCTTTGATGTAGTCAATGAAGCAGAAGTAGATGTTTTTATGGAACTCTTGCTTTTTCAATGATCCAATGGATGTTGGCAATTTATTCTGGTTCTTCTGCCTTTTCTAAAACCAGCTTGAATATCTGGAAGTTCATGGTTCATGTATTGCTGAAGCCTGGCTTGGAGAATTTTGAGCATTACTTTACTAGCGTGTGAGATGAGTGCAATTGTGCGGTAGTTTGAACATTCTTTGGCATTGCCTTTCTTTGGAATTGGAATGAAAACTGACCTTTTCCAGTCCTGTGGACACTGCTGAGTTTTCCAAATTTGCTGGCATATTGAGTGCAGCACTTTTAGGATTTGAAATAGCATCATCTTTTAGGATTTGAAATAGCTCCACTGGAATTCCATCTCCTCCACTAGCTTTGTTTGTAGTGATGCTTCCTAAGGCCCACTTGACTTCACATTCCAGGATGTCTGGCTCTAGGTGAGTGATCACACCATTGTGGTTATCTGGGTCATGACAATCTTTTTTGTATAGTTCTCCTGTGTCTCCTTGCCACCTCTTAATATCTTCTGCTTCTGTTAGGTCCATGCCATTTCTGTCCTTTATTGAGCCCATCTTTGCATGAAATGTTCCCTTGTTATCTCTAATTTTCTTGAAGAGATCTCTAGTTTTCCCCATTCTATTGTTTTCCTCTATTTCTTTGCATTGATCACTGAGAAAGGCTTTCTTATCTCTCTTTGCTAGTCTTTGGAATTCTGCATTCAAATGGCATATCTTTCCTTTTCTCCTTTGTCTTCCTCAAAATTACCTGTTCCATTTTTTTCTTTACTAATAAATTGCTTGGAGGTTTAAATAAAACAGTCATCCCTTTGGAATGGTTGTATTATCCTATGTTTTGGGGCATGCTAATCCACTGCTCATGTTACCTGATATGCCCTCTTGTAGTGAATTCTTTTCTTGTGTTGTTTTAATGTGTGCTTGTAAGCTTAGCCCCAGCTGGAATTATTATCATAATGTATGAGTCAGATGTGCCTGGTTTGTGGGAGTATATTTACAGAGAGGTTTTATATTTGCCCTGGATGGGTGTCCCCAGGGTTTTGCTTGTCCAGGGTAAATTTTCATAGTTACTTGTTAGTTTGAGATTCTGGCCCTATGTGGATAGTATTCATTTGGACTCCATATCTATATGTGGCACAAACTAGGACCTATAGGCCCCACAGATTTGATGCTTCTTTGCTTCTTACCCAGCCCCCTTGGGAAACTCTATCATTCCCTTTCCACAAAGCAGGGAGGGCTTATGTAGAAGTTTTAGCATCACACTTCATATGGACCGATTATCATCTCATTACCATCTCCGGTGATCATTGGGATTTTATGATTTTGGTCCCTCTTTTAGGGCCTGTAACCAAGTCTGCTATCCAGGGTTCTGCTGCACTCTAGAGTAGTATGAGTTCCTATGTAGTGTTTTGGAAGCCAGAAAACTCCCGTCTGTCTTTTGAGTTTGACTTAAAAAAACATTATAGTTTATCCAGCATTTCTGTTTTGTGAAGGGAAAAAGGATTTGAGTTCAGTTTGCAACATTGCTGAAACTAAAAGTCAAATGTGTATTTTTCAGGAGCATTTTCCCTTGGTTAACTGCTTTATTTCATAAAGGCGCCCCTGCTCACCAGTAGAAGCATTGCTGCCCAGATGCTGATGTGCAGAGGAATCCCCTGGGGATCTTGTTGAAATGCAGATTCTGGATCCCTGTAGGCCTATGGTCCAGATGAGACTCTGCATTTCTACCAAGCTCCCAGGTGATGCTGAGGCTCCTGACCACGCTCTTGGGAGTGAGGACTTGAGAGAAACCAGTAATGACTTCTTCCCAACTGCTAATTTATCAGTTGCTGGAATTCATTTGTTCTGGCTGCCGGATAAAATTGCCACTCATTGGTCTGGTCTTGTAGATGAGATTTTGCATTGAAAGCAGTTTGAAAATTGTAAAGAGCCATAAAATATTTCTCCTTTTGGGAAAAAGAATCCATAAATTCAAAATGGAATTAAATTTAATTGACCTTTAACGTCCTTGAAAATAACCAGAAGCCCCAATTTCTTCTACCTCCTGATTCTCTTTTATTAAACCTATTTTTCCTCAAGCTGAAATTCTGGGCAAATTAATAAAAGGATTAACTTCCTATAATTCAATTTAAATTTTCTTTTTTTAATTACTTATATTGTTAATATTGACTTCTTTTTGTTATAATTGCATTATTTTGTATGCTTTAGCCTGAGAACTTATTCATATGGTTAATATTGATGCTACAGGGTGGAGTATTTGAGTTCCAAATAATTGGTATATCAGGTGGATCTTTAGAATATGAGATTATTTATATCATCAAAGATTCCCAAGAAGTTACAAATTCTGTTGCTCATATGTAGGATGGGAAGCCTTTCCCAAACTTTTCCTTGTACCCCAAACTTAAAGAAAGCAAATCAAAGGTTGATTGGCATCCTGCCATGGCTAACTTTTGCTATTTACATCTTAATTTTATGGCCTTAATTTAATGGACTAAAACTGGTGTGGCCTTTAGAATTAATCAGGGGTGTCGAGTAAGGTGTGATACAAGTTGGTTTCCCCATGTGGACTTGTAGAACGCTGTATGTGACCTTATAACTGCGGGGTGTGGTGAGAGGGTGACACCGTGGGAGGTGACTGGGAAGAGAGGCAGGGCCCTGGGCCAGTGCCTGACTCTGTGATGACTCTGCTGTCACATTACCTGAAATACCTGAACAACACACATCCTTTCTCAGGTCTCTGTTACCTTCTCAAGGACATGAGGGGTTGAGTTGGGCCACCTTCTATTTTTTTCATCTAAAATCCTACTCCACACTTCCCATCACTTTTGCCCATGTTCCATCTGCAAACCCATGAGCCTTGATAGGAGAAAACAGCCACGTGTCATATCTGTGAAGAGTCTAATCAAAAGGGCCTCTGAATAGGAAGAGTGAGTAAAGAAATTTGTGGGAAAAACTGACCCATGTCCTGGTTCACACAGGGAGGGTAAAGTGTGAGGTTCATGGGACCTAAACTGACTTATTTTTTTTTTTTTGGAGGGAGGGTGTCAGTGGTTAAATGGTGGCCTGTCACTAAGGCATATATATCCACCTGGAACCTGTGGAATTTGACCTTACGTGGATGACCAAATTATACTTGCAGATACAGTTAAATTAAGGATCTGGAAATGAAATCATGTTGGTTTCTGGCCCTTGATTCATTGACAACTGTCCTTATAAGAGAAAAAAGGCAGAAGACATTTAGAAGAGAGTCAGAGATTGGAGCTATAGGCCAAGAATGCAGAGAACTGGCAGTAGTGATGAGAAACCAGAAGAGCGGCTTAGAACAGATTTTTCCTTGAAGTCTCAGGAAGGAACCAACCTCACTGACATTTTGATTTCACACTTCTGGCCTCCAAAACAGACAGAGAATAAGTTTCTGTTGCTTTAAGCCAGCTAGCCTGTGGTAATTGTTTATAGCAACCATGTAAACACTAATAGAGAGGGTATAGCAGCATCAGTATATACAGAATGTTCTAAATAAGTTTTATATTCATTATTTACATAACTTTATTCCTCATGATCATTTTGTAAAGTTGGTACTATCATTATTGACATTCTAGAAATTAGACAACTCAGGCACAGAGAGGTCATGTCACTGGCCCAAATTCACACAGTTAATAAGTAATGCAATTGGAATTCAAACCCAGAGCCCATTTTGCTTCACCTCTAAGGTCTGTTTCCTGTTTGTAACATGGTGGTTCTAGAACCCGTGGTGTTCTCTTCACTGAGTGGTGGGAGCAGCACTTGGTATTCCATCACAGCTGATGATGCTGTAAGGTGGTGGTGTCGGGGCCTCTTGAAAATCCAACAGAATAGAACACAGAACTTCCTGTCTTAAGGTGAGTAATTTTGCCTAAAAGGCAATTTAAGTCTGAGCACTGCATTCTCCTAAGCTGCAGAGGTGTAGGAGATATAGAAAGCATTCCTGCCTCGGAGAGCAGGCAACACTAAGGGTAGAACTTGGCCCATTCAGTTTGGCACTTTTCCAGGAAGTTAGTGCTGGGAGAAGAAAGTGCAAAATGTGAAAATATAATTCAGTTCTTGAAAGGACAGGGGATTCATTTTAAAAAGAAATACTGGGAAGACAAAACTCTAAATGAGAGGAAGGATAACCATTAAAAGCATTTCCAAAAACACTGTACATTCTTACCAGGCTGTTCAGTTCTGGAGCAAGCAGCCAAAGAGAGGCACAGCCCCTGTAAGATGCCTGCTCTTCCGTGCCCAGGGGCCTGTGGGAGGGAGCAGGTTTCCAGGGCCCTCTTCAGTCTGGGAAAGTTTTCAGGGAACAGGGCTTTCTTGAATGCTGGCAGTGCCTTCTGCTCTCATGGAAACATCTAGGTGGGGAGGTGGTGTCAGAATGTATGCAGGTTCCTTTATGTCTCTGCCTTACTGGAAGGGAGAAGGAGAGATCAATTTTCCAAGCTTTACCCCGACACTCATTTATTTAAATAAAAAGTTTGTTTATTTCTGGTTGTGCTAGGTCTTCATTGCTGGGCACGGGCTTTTTCTAGTTGTGGACAGCAGGGGCTACTGTCTAGTTGAGCAGTCATTGTTGGCTTCTGTTGCTGCAGAGCACGGGCTCTAGGCATGCGGCCTCAGTAGTTGTGGCACACAAGCTCAGTAGTTGTGGCACACGGGCTTAGTTGCCCTGTGGCATGTGGGATCATCCCCAACCAGGGATCAGACCTATGTCCCCTGCATTGGCGGGTGGATTTCACCAGGAAGCCCACCCTGGCACTCATTTAGTTTAGAACCTTTTGTTTAATTTTGTGAAAGATGATGCTTGGGTATTTTGGCTTTGTGTTCGAGGATTCACTGCTAGGGTCACTGCTGGGGTTCCCTTTACTTGATCAGGACTCAGCTATGGATTGTAGGCTTTTTATTTGACTATCTTTGGAAAGAATGGAACCTCTATGATAATAAGATGATACCGAATATTTGTAAATCACTTTAGAGTTTGACAATTGCCTCTGTCTCCATTTTTAAATTTAATTTTTACAACATCCCTATGATGCAACTATTATCTCACTGTAACAGTTCTGAAAATCAAAGCCTTGGAAAGAGAAAGTAATCTGACCAATTTGCTTATACTGGAAATATTATTAAATGAGATTATATGTGTAAGGAACTAAGAATGTAGCCTGGTATACAGTAAGTACCAGTTAAATGAAGCCACCTATTGTCACTCTCATCCTGCTTGTTATATTTATTGTTTGTTAATTACTCTCTGATAGGACTGGCACTTCAGTGCAGGTTGCTGCCCCACACTGCCAACATTTTCTGAAAGAGGAGCATGCCATTTCCTACTTGACTGGATTTTCTTAGTTTTTTTCTTCTTTCACTTTTTAAAGTTCAGAGACCCAGCCAACAAGTAGAGCCAATGGATTATAAGAACAATCTGGTATCTGATTGCAGCTTGTCATCCCCTGGGTCACCATGTTGATTGGGGCTGTCTGGCTGGGCAATACTTACAGAGAGGTCAAAAAAATGATTCTTTCAGATGGAGAACTGAGGTCAAGTAGAGTCAACAGTGAAAGTCTTCTGAAAGGCGGTTAGACTCCCAAACAACATGGAACATTTGAGGAGCTTGTAGTGAAAAGATTTCCCTGGATGTACAGAGGGCACACAGGTAAGCCTCTATCCCTTCAGATGAGGTAACATTTACCTATACCAGCCCTGGTTATGGGTTATGTTGGAGAGGATGAGAGGTCTACAGTCCCTTAGATTTCACTTGAGTGTGAGCACAGATTCTTTGACTTTTGAGAAGCTGGCATGGAAGATATATTCCCTTATATGTCTTCCAGTGCTCCCATACAAATAGTTCTTGTTTTCTCAGCTTTTAACCAAGAGGACAAGAATTCCCATACTCCTGAGCTATTGAGCAGAAGGCTTAATCTATCCTACAGACATTTGTGAAGAGTCAAGTAGGGTGTGGAGGTTGTGGAAGGAACAGTCTAATTGACACACAGAGGATGACAAGCCTGGTGACTGGACAGGGTGTCCTTACTGTCCACAGAGTTGCCGCCATTGGCAGAGCCTTCAGTAAGTGTAAGAACACAGAGAAGGAGGAAGGCAGAATTCAGCCTACCTGGGCAAAGAAACCAAAGCTATTTCGGAGTGGGTATTAAGTCAGATCACCTATCCAAGTTAAATGGAAGGAATCTGCAGTTTGATTTAGCTGATTGATACAGCATACAGACTGAAGTCTCAAGGCTAATAATCTACCAGTAGTAAAGGACCAACTAAAGGGAAAGTGAAATCTCTCAGTCGTATCCAACTCTTTGCGACCCCATGAACTGTAGCCTACCAGTCTCCTCAGTCTATGGAATTTTCCAGGCAAGAATACTGGAGTGGGTTGGCATCTCCTTCTCCAGGGGATCTTCCTGACCCAGGGATCAAACCTGGGTCTCCCACATTGCAGGCAGATGCTTTACTGTCTGAGCCATCAGGGAAGTCAAAAGGACCAACTAAACTGATTAAATTTCTAATCTAAATTAGCCAATAGATATTTGAAGGGCTATGAGTAGAACATTGAACTGTAGAAACTTGCTCCATGATGTAGAAATCTAGTTTCATGGACAAAAGACCTCCAGTGGATAGGAGGCAGCCTCTAGTGGTGGGAAACAGCTGCACTTGAGGTCAAGGGGCAGCTTAGCAAAGTCCACGGGTTCTCTGAGTCTGTGACCCTCAAACAGATAAAATAAGAGCATGATCTTAAAGGTTCTCTAATTTTTTATTCCACATCTCAGTTTCATTCATCATACATCTTATTAAATTTTTCTGTAACACATGAACCTTTAGCTATGTCAGTGCATAGAGTAAGGGTCACCATGGCCCTAGGCTGGTGATGATTCAGTCTCCTGATTTGGGAAAGTGAAAGTGAAAAGTAAAAGTGAAGTCGCTCAGTCGTGTCCGACTCTTTGCGACCCCATAGACTGTAACTTATCAGGCTTATCCGTCCATGGGGTTTTCTAGGCAATAGTACTGGAGTGGATTGCTGTTTCCTTCTCCAGCGGATCTCCCCAACCCAGGGATCGAACCCAGGTCTCCGGCATTGTAGACAGACGCTTTACCGTCTGAGCCACCAGGGAAAGCTATATGCATTTCTACAGTGTTCTACAATGTAATACAATTGCCTCTTTATAACCACAAAATTGACCTTCCCTGATGGGTCAATGGTAAAGAATCCATCTGCCAATGCAGGAGTTGTGGATTTGGTCCCTTGTCTGGGAAGATCCCCTGGAGAAGGAATATGACCCACTCCAATATTCTTGCCTGGAAAACCCCATAGACAGAGGAGCCTGGTGGGCTATAGTCCATGGGGTCACAAAGAACTGGATATGACTTAGCCACTGAACCACAAACCACCAAATGAACCATGTGGTTCTATGGGCTGATTTGCTTATTTTATTTGTTGGAAAAATATTTAATTGACTTCATAGCATGTGCAACATGTTATAGTCATCCTAGTCAAGCAGTCTGAGATGAGCCATGGATCATCCTTGTAGGGAATGCTAGCTTCAGGAAGACTGAAGTTTGTTCTAGTAGCCAGGGGCTGCTCCCATGCTCACCAGCCACCCAGCAAGTGCGCTGGGGCCACCAAAGACACCTCGCAAATATACAGATGATGCAGCTGAGAATGGAACAAGGAGGAAGGGAAGAATGAGGCTGAGCCTCAGCAGACCAAGGTGTCTTGTGCATAGGTTTATAACCTTAAAGAGGTCATTTATGCTCTTCACCATTCAGATTCCTTCGCTGTAAATAAACAATTTTGTTGGAGCAGTCTATGAGGTTCTTTCCGTTCTAAACATTTTACAATTTTAAGTTCAAAACCATGACTAGAAAAGACCTCATGACACATGTTTTGGGGCTGGTGGGTCACCAGTGTTGCCCTTGGGAGTATTTGTGCTTGGAGCTTCTTAGAGAAGAACCAAGGTCTAGAGTCCCAAGTGATTCTCCTAAGGTGGTGTGGGTGAGAATAGGAAGCAACACTTATATCTCCTAACTGTGTAATCTTGTGCCTTCAACTCTGAGGTATGATCACCAGAAACTGAAACATTATAAAGAAGTGAGGGATTTTCATTTCTACTAGGTTATTGATAGATAATATATGCACATGTTTTAATAATAGCTATTTACCAAGGTTTCATTTAGACTTACAGTAAAGAATAGGGTTAATTCCTCATTTTCTACACAACCAAGTGGGAAGAAAAAAAGGCCATTGTTTATACTGATACACATATGGAAAATTCTGTTTTCTTTGAAGAGACAGGATATTTTAATGTATCATGGAGAAAATGGTAGAAAGGGTTTTTTTTTTTTTTTTTTTTTTTAGATAAAACAGAAAGATCCTGTTCTTTATATTTCCGATGCTTTTCACAGATGTGACCTATTGGTTTTGACATCAGATGTTCATATGTTGGTTTGATTTATGGAGCAGCTAATTCTAAGGATGGGAAAATCAGGACAGAAATTTTGGAATATCAATCACAATCGTCATCTGCTTCCTTGTCTGGCCTGGCTATAATTTGTGGATTCTACATGTAAATTAGACATTTTCTTCTTTAACAAGGAAACTGGAAAGAGTAATGTGTATGCATTGGTAAACAACACTTATATCTGCTTCAGGGAGAAATGATAAAGTTTTGACTATATCTCTTAAAAATGAGGACAATCTTTGTTCTTAGTTATTCAGATCCAGCTCCCAACAACTTTGTTTAGACTAGAGTTCTGTGTCTAGTTTGAAAGAATAATCAAATATGGTCGACAAAATTTCGACCTTGCCTTGATGTTTTGCATTCTTTGCCTTGTGTTTGGGAGGGAGGAGAGTTGCTGGGGCAGATAAGCAAAGAGCAATCATTGTGCAATGATGGGAAAGGATGCAGGAGAGACTAAGTCCAGAGCACCTCTCCTCCTCCTGGGACCGCCAGATCAAGAATTGTCTTGGATGTGACATGACCTTGGCAGCCACGCTGCCCTGAAGAGATGCTTCTGGGTGGAAAGTATTGAGAGTAGATCTTGTAAGTTCTGGGCCTCTGGGGAAAATTTTCTCCCAAGTTTCTCCCTCCTTTATTTAGTTTTAGAGTCTGTCCAAAATTTACCAGAGTGAGGGAGATCATTTAAGATTTGGGTTATGATGATTGTCTTTTTCAGTGTCCTCAGTTGAACAAAAAGTCTATGTATAATGCCATTCAATGTGTGATATGGCTTGTTTTTTCAAATTGTCACTCTGTAGGTCCCTTTGAAAGTTTAGAAGACTGGTTAAGTGGAAAGAGGCCCCAAAGCTGACTCAGAGGAGTTGATATTGAGTCTTTCCTTATTGTATGGCCTGAGTCTTAATGACCCCTCTTACTTCATTTGTGAGATGAGGATAAAGTGATGCTTGTCTACTATGGGAATGTGCCATGCAAACAAAAGATGCTAGAAGCACCACATTTTGGTTTTCATTTATGTTGAAAATTTGTTTTTCATTCATTCTCATTTGGGCTGGAGAGTGGTGGAGGATGAGCTGAGAAATTCAGGGTGCAAGCCTTTCTGTAGGTGGCCGTGAGAGGGTAGATTCTTTCCTGGTTTTGCCTATGATTTAAACTCATGTTTCTTCTTGCTGCCCTAGTCCAGGGCTTTTCCCAGTGATGGTTGAGAGCATTAATGGTCTAGGTATCAACTTGCTGGAGGATTCGGTTTGTAGGTCTCATTCTCAGTGTGGTGATGGTGGGTTTGCTGTAGCACACTCACAATTAGATCAGAATGGGCCAATTCAAGATACCTAGCCACCAGGAGGGGAGAAGGCAATGGCACGCCACTCCAGTACTCTTGCCTGGAAAATCCCATGGACGGAAGATCCTGGTGGGCTGCAGTCTGTGGGGTCGCTAAGAGTCGGACACAACTGAGCGACTTCACTTTCACTTTTCACTTTCATGCATTGGAGAAGGAAATGGCAACCCACTCCAGTGTGCTTGCCTGGAGAATCCCAGGGACAGGGGAGCCTGGTGGGCTGCCGTCTATGGAGTCGCATAGAGTTGGACACGACTGAAGCGACTTAGCAGCAGCAGCAGCCACCGGGAGCATTCCCTCTCTCCATTTGTTAAATTTAAAGAGTCTATATCGCCCTACAATCCCTTTCCAGGAAAATGTCCATTGGCTTCATGTTTTCTTAGTATCCACAAGTTAAATGCATTGAGCATCAGGCAGTGGTTAAGACCATAATCTTTGATCCAGATGACTACTTTCAAATTCTTTCTCCTTTACTTTCAGCTGAGGGGCTTTCTGTAATTTATAGACCTCTCTGTACTTGAGTTTTCTCATATGCAAAATGAAAGCAATAAGAGTGCTTAGCGAATAGGATGAAAATGAAATAATTTATATAAAGTGCCTAGCATGTTGCTTGGTATCTGGAAAATCTCATTAATATTATTATAATTATTCAGTCTAGACAAAATTAGTGTTTGCTAAGATTTGAGCTGCAGTCTTTGACAGACTCTGTGAGTTGATCCACTAGATCAAGGATTGGCCCAATTCCTGGTTTTGTAAATAAAATTTTATTGGTACACTTTTATTGGGCCATGCTCACTTATCAATATTTATGTGCTGTCTCCATTGGCTTTTGTGCTGTGGTATCAGACTTGAGTAGTTGTAACACAGATCATGTGTCCTGCTAGTCTAAAATGTTGACTATTTGGCCCTTTTATAGAAAAAAGTTTCTGTCTCTGCCCTAGCGTATTGATTCACTGGAGTTCTAATTCCGCTTCTGTGGCTGACTTGCCTGATCTTTGATAACAATATTTAATCATTTTGTTTTCTCCACATTTAAGAAGAATGATCAAAGTAATCTGTTTGGAGATTTGACACATATTAGCTCCTGAAGAAAAGACACATTGTTACCATCATTGCTAATTGAGCAGGCAGGCTGAATATCTCTTATATAATAGTGCCTATGGGATTGAACATGTAAGATAACTTGCATGTAGGTCAAGGCAGCCTCTGCTACAAATTTCCTGTCTATTATGACTTTAACCCACAATTTCATCTTTACCTAATTCATGTACTTTGTAATTATTTTTAAAAAGGAGAAAACATGAATTGAGCACAGCAGCCATATCAGATTAAGGCTTATTTTATACTGATATTCTCGAGATCTATAGTAAAACTCTTAAGCATTGGAGACATAGATATCTCCTATACTTGACATTTTAAAACCATAGCGGAACATAAAAATGTAAGAATGCAGATTATCCTAAAAGTGACACTTTTATGATAAAAGAAATCTATTAAAAAGTCATGAATGGCTACAGCCATTTGTCGTTGTTAACAATATAATGATGTGTTAAAATGCTAGAGGAAGGATTATGTCAGTGTTTGATGTTTTTATAAGTTGCTGCTGTATAAAAATGTCAAATAAGAATAATCTTATACTTGACATTTTTCACTTGGTTTTCACTCTTAAAATAGCTCTGTGAGTTCTGGTTACCCTTTTTGCTCACAGTTTTGATTTTCTCTTAATAATTTTCTATGCTTATCCATGTCACTGTTTTATTTCCTCCTTATTAAACCTTTTCTTCCTTTTAAAGAATTTTCTTTACTCTTATATATTCCTTCAAATCTGCTCCAATTCCCTCTTAATGTAAAAGAATGAATTCCTCAATTTTGGGGTCAAAATCCTGAAATAGTATCCCCGTATATACTCCTGGCCTGTTCACACAGTCTCCTCTCTTCATGTGATCAGAGATAAGAAGGTGCACCAATTCTTTCATGTTGGGAAATAAGCTTATTCTTTGCCTCCTTTTTAACATTGTCTTTTCAAATTCTATTTCTGGCCTTCCACATTTCATTTTATCTAACCAGCTCTGTGCTTATATGCCCAGATTACTTCCCTTTATGCAGTTACATCTGTTTTGAACCCTGTGGAAGATGCTCAGCTCCATTCTGCTTGAAACGGGCTCAAGATTCATATTTAGAAAGAGCCTCTGTAGGGAAAAGGAGAAATTGAGAAAAAGTCATCAGTCGGTACTATGAGCAATGTAATAAATGAGAATATCTAGTTTTGGAATGGGCTTGCATTTTTTCTCAGTATGTACATGCATGTGTGTGTGTGTGTGTTTGTATCTATGTGTATTTACGTGACAGAGTGCATGCACATGTGTTTGGATAGTTTGGAATCTTTTATAGTCTTTGATTCCCTTACATCACACACACAGACCCTATTTGTGTGCTCACAAAGAAATAATAATAGTTTTTAAATGAGTTGTTACATTTAAGAGCTTGCTTCTGGACCTCAGTTCCACCAATTTCCTTCCTTACACTCCCTGCAGATTTTTTCTTTATCTTTACTAGTCCCATTCTTTATAAGTAAATGCTCCCCTCCTACCTAAGAGAATCCTTTCACCCGTGTCCTTGAGGCCACTTCACTGGCATTCCACCTGAACTTGATCCTATTAGGAATGACTATCGTCTCCTGCATCTTTGGTTTCCCCCTCTTCACTGGCTTTAAACCTCCCCAGTTCTTTTCTGTCTGGAGAGACCCTTCCTTGATCCGTTTTGTACTCAAGCTAACAAGTCCCTCCCTTCTTTTTGCTAAGTGGTCCAGGTCTGTAATATCCACACCACCACCCATCTACTCACTCCTCGTGTTCTTGCTGGGTGGCTTCTGCTTCCCACCAGGTCCTGGAGCTAGACTTCTGAAGGTTACAGGGAGCTCTTGACTTCCAAGTCCAGTCACCGTTCTCGATCCTCATTCTTCTTGGGTTTTCCTCTCCGCACCCGAGACCCTCCTCCTTGCAACTCTCTTTCCTCTGCAGACATGCTGAGCTCAGGTTCTTGCACCTTGGGGTCTCCCTCTTCCTCATGACATGCCCTGCTCTAGCTGTGCCTGACAGTTCTGTCCTTGGTCCTCTTCATCTTTGTAACCCCATCTCATCTCCACAGACATTTACTTATCTGCCTCCAGGATTCAGATTTGCCAAGCTAACACTGCTCTGCTTTCCTGAGTGGGATATACTGATCATCTCTTGTATGACCCTAATGTCTGCAGACAGAAGCCCATCAGCTAAATGTTGGATTTGGTAAATGCTATTTCTATGACCTTACATAAATCAAATGTTGGTTTTTTTTTCTTTTTTTAATTTGCTGAAATTTTTTCCCTCTTGCTATTTTATAAGCAGGATGTTTTGAGAATTCTCCTCTCAGCAGGTTCCAAACACAAACTTACATTACCATTCTTACAAAATAATAAACAGCTTTGGGCTATAAAACCTTTCAAATTGTTTTTTCACAGAGAAGGGATTTGCATGCTGACTCATTCCTGCTATATTTATAACCTATCGCTGAACCACTGCAAAGGCAAGATTTCTAATAAAGCTATGGAAATTACATGCATTGTAATGGAGCTGAATACATTTACATTTGTAGTATTTTAACATTTCCAAATTTATTGCAGATTACCTTGTTTGTGCATGTCTGTGCTTTAATGGTTTTTTATAGCAGAAAATAGTGGTTTATGATTGTATTCCCAGTAGAAATTTATTATGAATCCACCATATGGAGTATTATATAAAACCAAACTTGTAACATGGGTAGTTTTATTATCACAAAGCAAAATCTACTGTACATTATTGAAAATTAGTGATAATAGAAATGTCAAAGAAGTGAAGTTGGTTTATGAGGGGAGTCTTCATTTTGTGCTTAAATTGTCACAAAGATTTTAGATTTTGTTTTAAGATGAAAGAGTATCCTTTGACATTTAAGATATCAGATAATATAACCGTGTAGTATTTCTTTCCTCTCCTGCTCCCTGGTTCCCTCATGCTGATATTTGCTAAAGCAAGAGAGGGACAAAGGGATTGCACGAGCATTCACCTCATGCACAAGTCCATCTTCCCATAAGACTCAATGGCAACGATTTCTAGTCATCCCTGACAACCCTAAGCCATTAGAACTTTCCATGAGCCAATGGTCCTGGCAGCTATTGCTAGAGCACATGGAGTCTAATTATTTTCTTTCTTACCTAACATTTATTGGGCATCCTACTTGAGGAATTTTAAGTACCTATTTCTGCTCATTTTCAGCTCTGAAAGTGTAAGGGTGAGGCCAAAAGAAGTTTCATAATTATGTCAGTCAACATCTTGCATGGACATCTCCCAGGGACTTCATTTTTGGCAAGTTCCCAAACCTTTGCAATGCACCTACAGGTTCTTTTGTTTTGTTTTTTTTTTTTAAGTGTGTGAGGTTAAATAAAGAATTGTCTGACATTCTACAGAGTCTATGATTATTTAAGCAGCAGGAGTTTTGTTTGTTGTGCTTAGTTTCTCAGTTGTGTCTGACTCTTTGCAACACTTTTTTTGGACTCTAGCCCACAGGCTACTTTGACCAAGGGATTTTCAGGTAAGAAAACTGGAATGGGTTGCCATTTCCCCACCAGGGGATCTTCCCAACCTAAGGATTGAACCCGGGTGTCCTTTGTCTCCTGCATTACAGACAGATTCTTTACCCACTGAACCACTGGAGAGTCAGGAGAAACTCCAAATAATATAATCAACAACATTAAAAAGTAAAAACATTGTGCATGATACCTTCTTTTGCTACCCTTTGTGAGTGAGTATGTTTATTTGGAAGATTGTTTCTTCTTTTCACATATCCATTGTATTCCCAGGAAGGACTGGCATTACTGGTACAACCACCTTGAAAAATCAGGAGGGAGCTGGAGGAGGGGTTTTCTATCACCCAGGATTCTGCAGAGGGTACTACCATGTTGTGTGATCAGGAAGGACAGAACTGAGTCTAATGCCTCATATATTTGAATCATAGCTCTGAGTAAATGTCCATGCAAAAAGGTTTATTATACAGATGAGTTAATGTTCTAAATAGGGGGAAATGTAACAAGTTTTGCAAAGGTAAAGCATTTTAGAAAAAATCTTAAAGTCAATTCATTATATGTCCCTAAACTGGTTATTAGATGTAGTCCTATTCCAGCAGTGAAATTTTGGTGATGGAACTATCTGAGCTCTGAGAATGTTTATATTCATAACTCCAGTCTGATCCATTCTTCTTGTCTAAAGTTCCAGCAAAACTTGAGCAACTTTGCTAGTAACAGCAAATGGTTCATTTTAAAATTCAAAGTGTCTATGTGAAGTAAATTTTATACTCCATGTAAACTCCTGTTGAATTTTTGAGAAACTCAATGTTTTCAAAATTCAGGGGCATGAAGATGTTGTTTTGATTGCTTGTAATGTCTTTGAAGTATGACATTCTGTACTTAATGGTTCTTTTGTTATCTATCTGACTCTCTACATCAGAATATGAAATTACAGCTTTTGCCTCCTACAAGGTTGAAAATTTAGTTGACTGTTTTTAGGCAAGGGCAATTGACACTTAACCAATAACTGACATTATTTTGACAAACCTTGTTAAAATATTTTTTTATGAGTATAGGTAGGATAGCACACTGAAAGTGAAAGTGAAGTTGCTCAGTCCTGTCCTACTGTTTGCAACCCCATGGACTGTAGCCCACCAGGCTCCTCAGTTCATGGGATTTTCCAGGCATGAATACTGGAGTGGGTTGCCATTTAGCACACTAAAAACTCATGTAAATTAAGAGCTTAAAGGAGTGACTGGCTAGGAGTTTCCCATGGCTAGACATGTATCCCTTCAAACAGCTATTTTGATATTTTATGTTCTGTAGATTCTGCCATTTCAAGTCTTCTTAAGCTAGTGATGAGAACTCATTAAAATGTTGAGTAATAGCTTTTCATCAGGACACCAGGTTAATAAAAGCAGAGTAGTCCTCAGTGCAATAATCTTCCAGAGTGGATCGAGTTTTCTCCTTATAAGTCTTCACTCTTACTAATAAACTAGAGACAAAACATGAACTCCAAAGAGGGTGCACAGAAGTTGAGCCAGAGAGAGAGCCTGTGGGGAACTGAATGGACTGACCTTGCCTCGGTCTGAACCATGGGCCCACCTGGAGTGGACCACATGTATTCTTTAGATAAATGGCTTTTTGAAAAATAGGAATAAAACTGCTTTCCAGTAAGATTTACACACTCCCAGTGTCTCTTGTTAGTTTTCCTAGCTCTCAGCATCATTTATTTCTCAGGCTATGTAGTTTCTTATTACATTTCATTTAATTAGTTATTACAAAAAGTCAACGGCTCAAATAGAACAACATCATTTCCCAAATCAGACATAGAGGCACCTGAGAAAAAATTAATCAAGATAGAAATGAGCAGACAGCTGTGAGAGAATCAAGTAATAGCAAGAAGGGACATAATAAAGCACATCAAAGAGTTTGCTGGCAGATTGTACATCAGGACTGAACAAAAAGATTATGCGTGAAAATCACTAATAGATCCTCATACTTTTAAAAAACTGTGTATTGAAATGGTTGACATAAGAGAAATTCAAAACCTTCTTTTGCTTTTGGATTTAACATCCTCTTAAAACTGTAGCTGTGTCCTAGGGACAATACACTTGGGGACAGGATGGGAAAACCATTGGGTAGATTCATGTGTAGTGAGAATCAAATCATGCTCTAAATTATATTTCTTTCTCATATATTTCTTCAAATGATCAACTTTCGGTCAAAGACATACTTTGCAGATGCTTCGGGCTAAAAACATGAAATTTTTGTTTTGAGCTTTTTCTGCTAAGAGAGTGACAGAGTACTCGGTTGACTAAATCAAATACCGTTATTTCAAATACACCTCTACAGCCTTTCCTGGAATAAGAGTCTGTTACATAACAGAAAATATGTTGAGTATTTGGGAAAATATGAAAATGATTGCAACACATGCCATCAATTTTTAGCAGTAGGTCTCAGTGGTTTTCATTCCAATCCCAAGGAAGGGCAACGCCAAAGAAAGTACAAACTACCACACAATTGCACTTATTTCACATGCTAGCAAAGTAATGCTCAAAATCCTTCAAGCTAGGCTTCAACAATACATGAACCAAGAACTTCCAGATGTACAAGCTGGATTTAGAAAAGGCAGATGAACCAGAGATCAAATTGCCAACATCTGTTGAGTCATAGAAAAAGCAAGGGAATTCCAGAAAAACATCTACTGCTTCACTGACTATGCTAAAGTCTTTGATTGTGTGGATCACAATAAACTATGGAAAATTCTTCAAGAGATGGGAATATCAGACCACCTTATCTGCCTCCTGAGAAATCTGTGTGCAGGTCAAGAAGCAACAGTTAGGACTGGACATGGAACAAAACAGACTGGTTCCAAATTGAGAAAGGAGTACATCAAGGCTGTCTATTGTCACCCTGCTTATTTAACTTATATGCAGAGTACATCATGTGAAATGCTTTGCTGGATGAAGCACAAACTGGAATCAAGACTGCTGGGAGAAAGAGCAATAACCTCAAATATGCTGATAACACCACCTTAATGGCAGAAAGCAAAGAGCCTCTTGTTGAAGGAGGAGAGTGAAGAAGCTGGCTTAAAACTCAACATTCAAAAACTAAGATCATGGCATCTGGTCCCATCATTTCATGGCAAATAGATGGGGAAACAATGGAAACAGTGAGAAACTTTATTTTTTGGGGGCTCCAAAATCACTTCAGGTGGTGACTGAAGCTATGAAGTTAAAAGACACTTGCTCCTTGGAAGAAAAGCTCTGATGAATCTAGGGAGTATATTAAAAAGCAGAGACTTCTCTTTGCCAGCAAAGTTTTGTATAGTTGAAGCTATAGTTTTTCTAATAGTCAAACATGGATGTGAGATTTGGACCATAAAGTAGATTGTGCGCCAAAGAATTGATGCTTTTGAACCGTGGTGTTGGAGAAGACTCTTGAGAGTCTCTTGGACTGCAAGGAGATCAAACCAGTCCACCCTAAAGAAAATCAACCCTGAATATTCACTGGAAGGACTGATGCTGAAGCTGGAGCTCCAATACTTTGACTACCTTATGTGAAGAGCCTACTAATTGGAAAAGAGCTTGATGCTGAGAAAGATTGAAGGCAGGAGGAGGAGGGAATGACAGAGGATGAGACTGTTGGATGGCATCACTGAGTCAATGGACATGAGTTTGAGCGAATTCTGGGAGACAGTGAAGGACAGGGAAGCCTGGTGCACTGCAGTCCGTGGGGTCACAGAGAGTCTGACACGACTGAACAACAACTCTGTGGTGGGAAGAGGGAATGTATCAGAATCGTGTGTGTGTATGTGTGTATGTGTGTGTATGTTTCTCTTCCAACCTACACACACACTTTCCTTCCAAGGGAAATCTGTATAATACCGAGATGGGTGGCCAGCATCTCTGATGGGTGTGTGTGTGTCTGCATCTTTGTGTGTAGTTTGAGAGAACCCTGCATGTGATGCTGATACTTAATCCCCTATGTGGAAGATGATCAGTTTTTGTATTTAGATTTATAAGCTCAATAATCAAGTGGCTATTTCCTCCTCTGTGCTCTCCATAATTTGGGTTAGCTGCCAAGTTATGCAAACAGGCTGACTTAGTGACTGAGAGTTGACTTAGTGACTTAGAGTTAACTGAGAAACTAGCATTCTTAAAAATTTCCTAAAATGATAAAATAAAAACGTTTATCCTTTATTAAAATATCTTATGGTATTTATGCATATCTAGATATCCAAAATAGAACTTATAAGAAATATCATTTAAATTATCCCTGATTAATTGGTTCAATTGGATACTTTATTCCCAATCTTTATCCATTCCCATAACTGCTATAGCTACCTCTTAACTTTCTTGAAAGTGTCAACAGACTAAATTTAGAATTAAAACATGCCAGAGTGTGAAGAACTCTGAAGATTCTTAGATTCTCAAGAGTCAAAAGTTTTTGAAGACGACATCCAAGTATCTTTTGATCTTTGTCACAATCACAAGGGACTGTATTTTATTTAGGGTCTTAATTAATGAAGACAGATTTATTTATTCCTTCTAGAATTCCTGATCATTTGCTTTCTAGCTGAAAACCTGGATTTTGCCTTTTTTGGGGGAAGGGGGCATCTTTTATAGACTCATCACAGAAATAAAAGAGGAAGAAATTTGTGAAATTATGTGACTGGATTCTCATCACTATAACTTTTATTTCAACAGCTTCTATGTTCTAATTTCTTACTACTTGCAGGCATTTTATTTATCTTCCATTATAAATATAACATAAGAATGCATTTTTATGTCTGGTGTTTCTAACTACAAATTTAATCTACATCAGGATTTAATCTTTATTTTATATTTTAAACAGATTATAATAGAGATTTAAACAGAGAGAAGTAGTCTTGGTAAAAGTGGATTTGATACTTTATTCTGACTTTTCTCCCATTTGTGGATTATATAAGCTAATATTGCTATATAAGTGTCACTGAAAAGAAGTTGTATCTATTGAGCATATATTGTGTACCTAATACTACACTGGATGCTTTTCATATTTTCACAATTATCTCCTTGACAACCCTATGAAGTGTTGGTCACTAAGTCATGCTCAACTCCTTGTGACCCCATGGACTGTAGCCTGCCAGGCTCCTCTATCCCTCGGGTTTTCCGGGCAAGAATACTGGAGTGGGTGGCCGTTTCCTTCTCCAGGGATCTTCCTGACCCAAGGATTGAACCCAAGGCTCCTGCCTTGGGAGAGGGGTTCTTTACCACTGAGCCACATGGGAAGTTTCTATAAAGTGTAACATACCTCAATTTTAAATGAGTGAACCCAGAGTCAGAGAGGTTAAGTAACTGCTCAAGATTCTATAGCTATTTAATAACTGATCTTATTTCATTATTATCATTAATGATGATAATTTTTATAGCCACCAGTT
This sequence comes from Nanger dama, assembly GCA_917880005.1. Classification (NCBI taxonomy): domain Eukaryota; kingdom Metazoa; phylum Chordata; class Mammalia; order Artiodactyla; family Bovidae; genus Nanger; species Nanger dama. The sequence goes on from CAKJTW010000022.1 coordinate 27,231,284, forward strand.
ATTGAGTACTTTCTAGATGTCAAAGATATTAAATTTTTGGCATACAAACATATTTCCTCAGATATCAAAGAAATTAATATACATATTTTATTGGTGAAGATATGAAAGGTCAGGGAGGTTAAATAAACCTTAAGTTTACTTATCTTATGTTTCCAAGATAACATAGCTAGTTAGCAACAGGGTTTGAGTTTTCCAGCATTGCATTTAACACTGGCTTATGTACTTCACAAACATTCTTATGTATTCATGAACAGCCATATTATTGAAATAAGTGATCAGTTCCCACAGCCATCTTGAAGAACATTTTTCATTCATATGCTAAACTATGTCTTGTCTATCATCTTTTATAGTCTCATTGCTCTGTAGTTGCTTCTGTTGGAACCTATGTGATTGGCGATCTGGCAGCAGTTGGTCATTTACATGGTGATCGAACATGAATATATGTTAGTATGAGTTAAGGGTTTGCTTTATTCATCTGCTTTCCTTCCAGTCTAAACACTGAGCTGAAATTGAGACACTGACATGATAATTTATTGAAGCCTGACATTTCTGGGCAAGATTTGTTTGTCCAACTCTTGAAAGCCTGACTGAGTTTAAACTCTTTCACAGGCATCAGTCAAAACACACAAGAATCATGGGAAAGAATGGTGCTTTTCCTCCACAGCTGCTCTGCAGAAAGGGAATTGCATGGGAAGACTTCTCATCTTGGCAGAATGTTGTTAGGAGCAAGGGCTTTTTCTTAAGAGAGAAGCTGCCGCCTCCCTCACAATCGTAAAGGATGCAGGAATGTCACATTGCTTGCATTCTTTTGATTGTTTTCCTGACTTCCATTTTGTTCTGGCACTTGTCAGAACTGTCAGCACCTTCATTTTTTGTTCATCCTGTTTCCCAGCCAAGGATAACTTGTAATAGGTTCAAATTTCCAAGTGCCTGCATTTGGCTGTGAAATAGCACTGTGCAATTCTGCAGCTCCAGAGGCTCCCACCACCCATCATTGTAGGATTCTAATGGAAATCTCTGAGTCCTTCTCTCAAAGTTTCCTGGCTCCTCATGGTGTCTGGGTGAATGGCCAAAGATGACGGCTCCACCCTGGCTGTTCTCTGAATTGGAGAATTGATTGATCTTTTACCATCAACTGCCAGCTATGGAGCATTTGCAAGCCCTTCCCTATTGATCTTGCAGGGATTAATTTCTTGTTTTTATTATTGAGATGTTTCTCAGATGAAGAATAATATCAGATTGCCTAAGTCACTGGAAGAGGAAGACAAACATTCAGAGAGCTTTTGTATATATTAGAGAAGAAAAGCCCAGAGGCCTGGACAAAGTTGATAATTATCAAGATCATGAAATAAGTTTTCTTCTTCATAGATCTCTACTGAAAAATACTCATAGGATTTTTATTTTCATTTGAATATGCAGTTCACTGGTGACTTGGTAAAGAAAATCTCTTGGTTGCTGAAGAATTAAATTCATAGCATTTCAAATAATGGACTAAAATTTTTAAAAATAATTTGATACCCACTCATCCTATTCATTCAGCAAAGATTTTTAAGCACCTGCTGGGAAATGGGTAGAGTGTCGTGGTTTAAAAAACATAAACACAGAAATCAGACTGTGTTGTTTAGTCCCTAAGTCATGTCTGACTCTCTTTAGACCCCCATGGACTGTAGTCCACCAGCCTCCTCTGTACATGGGATTTCCCAGGCAAGAATACTAGAGTGGGTTGCCATTTCCTTCTCCAGGGGATCTTTTCAACCCAAGGATCAAACCCACATCTCCTGCATTGGCAGGCTGAGTGGTGGCTCAGTGGTAAAGAATCCGCTTACCAACACAGGAGATGCAGGTCCAATCCTTGGGTTGGGAAGATCATCTGGAGGAGGAAATGGCAACCCACTCCAGTTTTCTTGCCTGGGAAATCCCAGACAAGAGGAGCCTTGAGGGCTACAGTCATGGGGTCATAAAGGAATCCGACAGTTTCAAATCCTGGTTTCTCCATTTAGAACTCTGTGACCTTGGGCAAGCTACTTAACCTCTCCTGCCTTAGTTTACCCATTTAAAAATGGAAATGGTATGTGCCTCATAGAATTGTTTTGAGAATTAGATACAATGCACAAGAAACTTTTGCATGTAGAAATTCCGTAACAGCTGTTGTCATTATTGCTTAAGGTGTGGTGTATCTTCCTACTATAGTTACAACTATTGAAGGAAAGTCCTCCCGGAAAATTGTTGATAATGTACTCAAATAGTCAAAATAAAGACGCGAGGAAACATAAAATACAGAGTTAAGTAACAGTATGGAATCTGTTGATTAAGTATCAGTGACTTTAAGGTTTGGGTTCGATACAGGTTAGAAATTTTACAGGAAGGTGTGATTCAGTGCCTGTGTAGTCAGGGAAGGCTTCAGGGAAGATGAGGAAGACTCTCACCATCTAGTCTCAACTAACTTTGCCCGTTTGCCCATCATATCCTTACTGTCTCTTTCCACCATTTGTCCCCAACCATTAATCCCATCCACTTGAGCTTCTCAGTGATCCCCAGGCACTTGTGCAACGCCACGCTTTTACACACACATGCATTTCTCCCTTCCCTCTATTTTACTTTTGCCCAGTTATCATAAAGTGTTTTTGAACAGTGGGTCATTTCCTTTTAAACTAAGCCAGAATTTCTGACCCTTGCCTTCCCTGCTAGCCTGCCCTGGCTCACCTTGATCCTTGACTTTCCCTAACTTAGTCTCTTACCCTGAAACTGCCCACTCTCTTTTTTTCTTGGCTCCTAAATATGAAAAAAGGTGTTAGTGGTACCCAGAATCTAAGAGCTTGCATTGTGAAGTTCTCAGTCTATTACAAGTGAATTTGAAATCCATCATGTATATTTTATATATGTATGCATCAAGCCAATTAAGCTGGAAATAAATAATCAGAATGAATCTTTAATAAGTGCTGAGCACATATCAAAGTACTAATGGCATAATTTCTGGAGAATAGGGTAAATGCCATCTACTTTTAGGGCAAAGGCATATTATCTATCAGACTGAAAACTCTTATTTTCAAAAGGTAGAATTTAAAAATAAGCTTTTTAGGCTCTTGTTTTTTTTCTTTAATTTTGTATTGGGGTATAACAACTGACAATGTTGTTGACAGTTTCAGGTGAACAGCAAAGGGATTCAGTCATACACATATACGTGTATCTATTCTCTCCGAAACTCCTCTCCTATCCAGGCTGCCACATAACGTTGAGAAGAGTTCCATGAGCTATGCAGTAGGTCCTTGTTGGTTATCCATGTTAAATATAGCAGTGTGTACATGTCCATCCCCAAATCCCCCGGCTATCCCTTCCCTCCATCCTCTCCCACCCCCCACCTCTCTGCAACCATAAGTTTGTTCTCTAAGTTTGTGAGTCTCTTTCTGTTTTGTGAGTTCATTTGTTTCATTTCTTTTTAGACTCTATATAAAAGATATAATATTTCTTCTTCTCTGACTTTTGCCAAAGAATTGAACTTCTGAATGTCAGAGCTAACAGTGTCTTTTGATTAAAATGTTTTAGTGCATAGGTATTACTTCTGATTGCACAGGCCTGAGTAGGAGGTACTTTTCTAAAATGCCTCATAGATAGAGGCTTGGGGAGCCCTGATGTGTCTGCAGAGTACGCATGATGCAGGGAGCTGCTGTGCGGGTCGCACAGTAAAGCCAGGAGACAAGATGAGACAGCAGTTCTCTGACTATAGCCGGCAACCCCTTCCCGCTCTGGAAACAAGACCACAAGTTGTTGAGTCATGTCATTGGTATTTCCTTCAGCCTTTCTCCCATTGCAAGGCTTTGCTGAAACTGACTGAATTTCTGAGGTCAGATGCTGAGATTTTCTAGAAAAGTGCTCACAATTTGCTATGCCTGAATAGTCCCATTTAAAATCCCAGAGTGTGTTATACAGTGTGGGATCTGGGGAGTCCACTAATTAACTGTGTGACCTTGGGAAAGTCACAGTCATCGGGTTGAATAATAACCCTGACTGCTTCCAACTCTGTGCTGCCTGGATCTCCATCCTCGCATGTATCTCTCTGTTCCCCAAGACTCTTTCCTCATTGGCTTCTCATGGGAAATTCTGCATATTGTGCTTAACATGCTTAACAGGGTGTTAAATTATCTTAATTAAACTGTCAAGGGATAAAAACTGAAGATTACTCAGAGCTGCCACCCCAGCCCTTCCCCAGCTCATCCCCAGCCAGTTCAAGAAGTCTTTTGCTAAGAAGATGCTGATGTGCAATACTTAAGTAAGCACTCTATGGGGTAACAATGAGCCACTAGATTCCATGGTCTTTAGACATGGGGTGAAATTGAACTGTGTAGTGTCTTTTTGACAGATTTTCCATAAGCCAGAACGTGATGCCTCTGTCAAATTCAACACTATTTCATGAAAAAAGATTACTGCTGCTGCTGCTAAGTCGCTTCAGTTGTGTCCGACTCTGTGCAACCCCAAAGATGGTAGCCCACCAGGCTCCACCGTCCCTGGGATTCTCCAGGCAAGAAGGTTGGAGTGGGCTGCCTTTTCCTTCTCCAATGCATGAAAGTGAAAAGTGAAAGTGAAGTCACTCAATTGTGTCCGACTTTGTGACCTCATGGACTGCAGCCTACCAGGCTCCTCCATCCATGTAGTTTTCCAGGCAAGAGTATTGGAGTGGGGTGCCACTGCCTTCTCCGCAAAAAAAAGACTAACAAAGACTTAAGGGGAGAAAAGTAGGAGTAAAACATTAAAACCTTATTCTGTTCCTCCATTCAGGCCAAGACAGCTCTGTTCAGAGGAGATGATGCTGGGCTTCACAACCTGCTCCTTCTATGATGCTTCTGAGTTTGAAGAACTGTCTTGGAGCCCTAGACTTGGATCATAATTTTATAAGAAAAGCAAATCCTTCTAAAGCAGTTAGTTCAGAATTTTTATCTGGATTAGTCTAATATTTAGGGAAATAGCTGGAACAGGATAAGTTTATGAAGACAAGACTGGCACTACACATTTTCTAAGGAGAGAGCAACCTGCTGAAGTGGGGAAGGTATGGCCAATCTTATTTGATATTTAGATAGAGTTGGCAGTTAGCTACCAGATGGGGAGAGAATAGCTCTTAAAGAGCTCCTCCCCAAATCTTCCAGCCCAAGAGTTCCAAGTCTGAAAAGCCCACTTGTTCTGAGAGGATGTTTAGCCTAATGGTTCAGCTTTAAAGCCAGACTTCCTGGTGCTAGGTGATGACCTTGGGACAATTACTTAACATCTCTGCCTCAGTTTCCTCACCTGTGAAATTGTATAAACTAGTACTTATAGTATTGTTACATGTGTTCAATGACTTAATATATTTATAAAGGTTTAGACCAGCAAGCGAAGATGATGCTGTGAAAGTGCTGCACTCAATATTCCAGCAAATTTGGAAAACTCAGCAGTGGCCACAGGACTGGAAAAGGTCAGTTTTCCATCCAATCTCAAAGAAAGGCAATGCCAAAGAGTGCTCAAACTACTGCACAATTGCACTCATCTCACATGCTAGTAAAGTAATGCTCAAAATTCTCCAAACCAGGTTTCAGCAATACCTGAACTGTGAATTTCCTGATGTTCAAGCTGGTTTTAGAAAAGGCAGAGGAACCAGAGATCAAATTGCCAACATCCTCTGGATCATGGAAAAGCAAGAGAGTTCCAGAAAAACATCTATTTCTGCTTTATTGACTATGCCAAAGCCTTTGACGGTATGGATCACAATAAACTGTGGAAAATTCTTCAAGAGATGGGAATACAAGACCGCCTGACCTGCCTCTTGAGAAATCTGTATGCAGGTCAGGAAGCAACAGTTAGAACTGGACATGGAACAACAGACTGGTTCCAAATAGGAAAAGGAGTATGTCAAGGCTGTATATTATCCCCGTGCTTATTTAACTTATATGCTGAGTACATCATGAGAAACACTGGACTGGAAGAAACACAAGCTGGAATCAAGATTGCAGGGAGAAATATCAATAACCTCAGGTATGCAGATGACACCACCCTTATGGCAGAAAGTGAAGAGGAACTAAAAAGCCTCTTGATGAAAGTGAAAGAGGAGAGTGAAAAAGTTGGCTTAAAGCTCAACATTCAGAAAATGAAGATCATGGCATCCGGTCCCATCACTTCATGGGAAATAGATGGGGAAACAGTGGAAAGTGTCAAACTTTATTTTTGGGGGCTCCAAAATCACTGCAGATGGTGACTGCAGCCATGAAATTAAAAGACGCTTACTCCTTGGAAGAAAAGTTATGACCAACCTAGACAGCATATTCAAAAGCAGAGACATTACTATGCCTACTAAGGTCCATCTAGTCAAGGCTATGGTTTTTCCTGTGGTCATAACTGTGGTGTTGGAGAAGACTCTTGAGAGTCCTTTGGACTGCAAGGAGATCCAATCAGTCCATTCTGAAGATCAGCCCTGGGATTTCTTTGGAAGGAATGATGCTAAAGCTGAAACTCCAGTATTTGGCCACCTCATGCGAAGAGTTGACTCACTGGAAAAGACTCTGATGCTGGGAGGGATTGGGGGCAGGAGGAGAAGGGGACGACAGAGGGTGAGATGGCTGGATGGCATCACTGACTCGATGGAGGTGAGTCTGAGTGAACTCTGGGAGTTGGTGATGGACAGGGAGGCCTGGCGTGCTGCGATTCATGGGATCGCAAAGGGTCGGACACGACTGAGCAACAGAACTGAACTGAACTGAGACCAGCAAGTGACTTGGCAGCAGACCAGCAATTGGCATGCAAGGAGTGTCCAAGTATTGATATTGTAGGAACATTGATTAATATCCAAATAAAGCAAGAAAATGTGCCGGAACCAGCACGGGAGATCCCACCCATGACAAGGTCATGTGGAGAGGCCTGACGGGCAAGGCGAGTCAGGCTTCAGGGGCTCCCTCTGGGTTTTCATGAACATCTACCCCCCAAAACCAGAGTCTGCCTGCTTTATTACTGTGCTTTCCACTCTTCTAACATTCTCTGGAAAAAAGTCAACTCAGGGCTTCAGTCTCCCGCATATGAAAGGAATGTTTCAACTCAAACCCCTTTGATGGCTCTCTAACTTGTCTGACAGTTTCCCCAGACTTTTACAATTTGTGAATTGCTTATAGCCCCCAACCGCGAGAGGCGCAAAGCTTAAACATCTTAAAGATATAGAGCCTTTTAGAGTTAAGAAATAGTTTGGTGAAGAGTTTGTTGAATTAATATTTATATTTGCTGCCAGGCCTCCATATCCTTTATCTTTTAGGCACCTGGGAGGATATTAATCAAAGTAATCGGGATGCAGAAATAGGAATATACTAGTTTTGATGTTAGCAACACTAGACTTTTGAGTTAATTACTTTTCTCTTTGTTATAAATCACTGTACTCCTTTTTCCTTGTTATAAATTGTTGTATCCTTGCTATGTAAGAATGTAACTTTATTTAGTGCTTTCTGAGAGTGGCACCAGACTTTGGGAAGAACAACACTATTACCCTTATCAGAAAAGGGCCATAAATGTTAATTGGCCTTCTGGCCAGAAGATGATGTAAATCACCTAAGACTTGTGTATACAACTAAGTATGCAAAGAAAAGGCCTGGTCTCAATAAGAATCAAGGCTGCTGATGCTGCATAATTTTGTATTACCCATTGATCTCTAAGTACAATCAAAAAGTATAAAAGGCATTCTGAACAATAAAGGATGGACCAGTTTCTTGGACTGGTCTCTCGAACTAGTTTCTTGGAAATCTGGTTTCCCCGTGTCTCTTTCTGCCCCCCCTTGTGGCTGAACTGCCATCTGAAGTGGGGAGGCTCGCCACATCTACTAATTTGTCCCAGCTTTTAAGTCCTGTGAGAGAGGGAGCCCAAGGTAGGACTCTCCACTATTCAAACAGGCACCGGTGGCCTAACATACATGGTGCAAACTTCTTATCCTGAAGTTTTGTTGGCTTTCCCCATAAACCAAGTTATTCAGCATCTTTTCTCCACTAAATTTTCCTACTATACTATTTCTTCTTAGTTCAGTTCAGTTGCTCAGTCATGTCTGACTCTTTGCAACCCCATGAATCACAGCACGCCAGGCCTCCCTGTCCATCACCAACTCCCAGAGTTCACTCAGACTCGCGTCCATTGAGTCAGTGATGCCATCCAGCCATCTCATCCTTGGTCGTCCCCTTCTTCTCCTGCCCCCAATCCCTCCAGCATCAGAGTCTTTTCCAGTGAGTCAGTTCTTCACATGAGGTGGCCAAAGTACTGGAGTTTCAGCTTTAGCATCATTCCTTGCAAAGAAATCCCAGGGTTGAGCTCCTTCAGAATGGACTGGTCAGATCTCCTTGCAGTCCAAGGGACTCTCAAGAGTCTTCTCCAGCACCACAGTTCAAAACCATCAATCCTTTGGCACTCAGCCTTCTTCACAGTCCAACTCTCACATCCATACATGACTACTGGAAAACCATAGCCTTGACTAGACGGACCTTAGTCAGCATAGTAATGTCTCTGCTTTTGAATATGCTGTCTAGGTTGGTCCTAACTTTTCTTCCAAGGAGTAAGTGTCTTTTAATTTCATGGCTGCAGTCACCATCTGCAGTGATTTTGGAGCCCCCAAAAATAAAGTCTGATACTTTCCACTGTTTCCCCATCTATTTCCCATGAAGTGATGGGACCGCATGCCATGATCTTCATTTTCTGAATACTGAGCTTTAAGCCAACTTTTTCACTCTCCTTTTTCACTTTCATCAAGAGGCTTTTTAGTTCCTCTTTACCTTCTGCCATAAGGGTGGTGTCATCTGCATACCTGAGGTTATTGATATTTCTCCCTGCAATCTTGATTCCAGCTTGTGTTTCTTCCAGCCCAGCGTTTCTCATGATATACTCTGCATATAAGTTAAATAAGCAGGGGGACAATATGCAGCCTTGACGTACTCCTTTTCCTGTTTGGAACCAGTCTGTTGTCATAAGCGCAGGCGGCGGCAGTGGCGGCCAGTGCACTAAGTGCAGTCGGTGGTGGCAGGCTGCGAGCCACCCCAAGTCCAAAGTGAGGGACAGCGGCCCAGAGTGCCAGGCTGCGATGGCACAGGACTGGCAGAAAAGAGCCACTCCACGCCTGAGGCCAGGGGCACGGCCGGGAGGAGCAACCCCATGTCCAAGGAGTGGTGGTTGCACGGGCACAGGAGGGCCTAGTGGAGCCATCCCACGCTGAAGGTCAGGAAGGGCGGTGGAAGGAAATACCCCTCATTTCTTCTTAATTTCTTTTCTATTTCTGAATAAATAAGTTTTCCTCACCTACACCGTCTCCCCTTCGAATTCCTGGATCCACCAGGGCAAGACCCCGGCAGAAATGTAAGAACACAAAGTCATTGTTGGTTATTTAGATCTCAGCATGAACTAATTCCCTTGTCTGTTCTGGAGGTACTCTGAGAATCCTGGGGACCCTGGGAAGCTAGAAATGAGAAGTCAGAAGCACTGCTGTGAAGAAGTGAAGTGGTAAAGCAAATGCTTGCCTGATATAAGGCTTTGCTTTTGAGCCATCTTACCTGTTATTCTGTCCATTTGAACTTCCTTTCACACTGTGATTGTAGATTGTGGATTCATTGGCTCCTCATTATTCAACCAACCCTGGCTTGTCTGATGATAGTTCTTAAAGACTCTCTTCTTTGTCTAGGTGGGAATTAAGGGATGCTTTTAGCATCTCTTCTTATATCCTTTGTCTTAACATTCAGGCAGACAATCAGTGGATGCTGTTGGTTTATTAATCTTGCTTCTTTTCTATTAGGGGTAAATGCTGGCTTCTCTTAATATGTGAGTAGGTGATAAAACATCTTTGGCTCTATTTTCCTCTTCCAAGAAGATCCCTTATAGAAATGGTTCTCAGACTTGAGCATGCATCAGGAGATAACCACCAGGAGGCTTGTTAAAATGCATGTTGTTTGGCCCCATACCAGTTTCTGATAAAGTAAGTAACAAATGGAAGCTGAGAATCTGCAGTTCTAACAACTTTCAAAGTGATGGTGATGCTGCTGGTTCAGGGGCCACACTTTGAGAACCACTGTCCTAGAGTAGAATTCCCGCCATTAATTGCATATCGGAATGTCCTGGAGAACTTTAAAAACCCGTGATGCCTGGGTCCCACTTCAGCGATTCTAACTTGACTTCGGGTATGGCCTGGGCACTGGAATTTATAAGAACAACACAGTACTTCTAGCCATAGAGGATTATGACTAAAATTGTTGTGATTTAGGGGGAAAAGTAATTTGCCTGTGTGTACCCAAGATTTCAGGACTTCCCTGATGGCTCAGCAGTAAAGAATCCTCCTGCTAATTCAGGAGATGCAGGTTCAATCCCTGGCAGGAAGATTCCCCTGGAGAAGAAAATGACAATCCACTCCAGCAGTCTTGCCTGGGAAATCCCATTGATAGAGGAGCCTGAGGGCTACAGTCCGTGGGGTTGCAAAAGAGCTGGACACAGCCTAGGGACTAAACAGCAACAACAACCCACACTTTCACTTCAAGGGCAGATTATCGTAGGATAGAAATACAATCTTTCATTGTATTTTGTATTTGATATTGTATTTTATTGAATTTCTCCCCAAACAAACAGAAAACCCCCAAAGCTGCTTTCTGATGAAGATGACTGCATTGAGCGAATAAGCAAAAGTATTTTCCTGGGATCCACAATAAAAGAAATCAGTACTTAAGTAAGGAGAATGCTTGTGTACAGCCAGTCCTGGGGACAGGGTAATGAATAAATAGTGCTGTTGGCATTATAACCCTCATGGCCTTTTCTCAGCCATTCAGTGTGAGGGGTGCTCCCCACTGTGTTGCTACAGAGTCAGAGGGGCTCATGCCCGCTTGCTAGCCATGGTAACCATCAAGAAAGAATTGGGGTTTTTGTCCACCCAGAGCAAGTGACTCTGGATCTGCTAGATAGAGGTTGGGCTATAATAGCTGTTAATATACTATGGAAAAGGCTGATAATGTGCCTCTTGTCAGACTCTAGGATAGAGGCCATGTGAAACAAGAAGTTTAACTAGCTATGGCCTTTACTTTATTTGATAAAGTGTAGTTTACTTTCTACTTGAGCTTTTTATTGACCATAATAATTCTAATTGAAATAAACATTTTGATTACAGCTCTGTTCCGCAACTGCTTAATAGGGAACTAAAATAACTTTCAATAATCATTTTGTCCAAATGGGATTCATTTAGCCTGACAGTTATTCCAGGCATTTATTGGCATGCGGCAGGCTGGGAGTGTTTCCGAGCATAATTACGGGAACATTTTACACTGGGGTTAACCTTACCAAAATGACAGACTGAAAAGTGATGTAAAGGAGCAAATAAAACCCATAATCTGCCATAGAAACTCATAAATGAATCCCCTTTCTCTACTGTTTCTGATGCCCAGTGCTCTAGTTAAAATTAAAAAGGAGTTTTCTTTTGAAACTGACAGTCTGGCTGCAGGAGCACACTTTAATGAGGGTTCACTGTAAACCCAGTGCTTCTGGGCTACAAGGAACTTTATAGCCACAAGGAATTCTTTGGGTTCAGCTGGGCAGTCGGGGGTTGTAAGGTGGCTGAGGTTGGGGGACAGAGGGAATATACCTTCGATTCAGCAGTCTCCAGGCCCCATCCTTCAGCCAAAGGGGGGAACAGGGTTCCTTGTCATCTCTCCCTCTTAGTTGGGGGATCAAGGAGATGAGGAGACCACCAGACTTCCTGGGACATTGGTCCTTTTCCTTCATGGCCTTGCATAGCAAAGGCATCTGCTGCAGGTTCCATTTTCTTTCCTGGAAACCACCTACACTCAGCCTCCAGCCTGAACCACAGGAGAACTTTGATGTGTGAAATGGGAAACTAGCATCCTCATGGACAGGATAACAGAAGAGGCCATCATGGCTTTGGGGGTGGGCCATCAGAGCATCCTTGCCACAACTGAGATGAAACTGAGTATTCACTGTTCTCAGCAGGGATGTGTTCAGTCTGCGGGGCAGTGAAGACAGAGAACAGTGGTAACCTGGAGCCTTCTGAAGGGCTCAAGGTTCTTCTGAATGAAAGGGGGTTAGGTGGATTTCTTTCTTTCTTTTTTTTTTTTAGGAATCCAAGGGCAAACTTAGAGCTTTGCTGTTGGTTCAGATGGTAAAGAATCTGCCTGCAATATGGGAAACCTGGGTTCAATCCCTGGGTCGGGAAGATCCCCTGGAGAAGGTAATGGCTACCCACTCCAGTATTCTTGCTTGGAGAATTCCATGGACAGAGGACCTTGGCAGGTACAGTCCCTGGGGTGGCAGAGTTGGACACAACTGAGCGACTAACACACACACACACACACACACACACACACACACACACACACGGGGTGGCAGAGTTGGACACAACTGAGCGACTAACACACACACACACACACACACACACACACACACACACACACACACACACACACACACACACACACACACACACACACACACACACACACACACACACACACACACACACACACACACACACACACACACACACACACACACACACACACACACACACACACACACACACGCAACTTTAAGTCCAAAACAAATAATGCAAGTTCAGTATTATCATAATGGGTGTTACTTTATATCAAATGCTGTCTTTAAAGTTCTTTGAAAACAGGAAACTTACATTGCTGAAAATACATGTTTTTGAGTGATTCAGTGATTCATCAGGGGTTTGATAAGGTGACAAACTTGCTGCAGTTGCTCTGTGTTAGCTCATTGAAATCAGCTGCTGCTGCTGCTAAGTCGCTTCAGTTGTGTCCGACTCTGTGCGACCCCAGAGATGGCAGCCCACTAGGCTCCCCTGTCCCTGGGATTCTCCAGGCAAGAACACTGGAATGGGCTGCCATTGCCTTCTCCGATGCATGAAAATGAAAAGTGAAAGTGAAGTCGCTCAATTGTGTCTGACTCTTAACTACCCCATGGACTGCAGCCTACCAGGCTCCTCCGTCCATGGGATTTTCCAGGCAAGAGTACTGGAGTGGGGTGCCATTGCCTTCTCCGTTGAAATCAGCTACTACTTCAAAAAACAAACAAACAAAAAAAACTTCTCTGCTGCTCCAGCTAAAAAGAGAAAGACCTTTGGCCAGTGTTTAGGCAATAGTTTCCTTTTCCAAACGGTCCCCAGGATCACACACTCCGGGGTGATGCTTCTGTCCTGGGTGCTTCAGGCTTACCTGAAAGGCTTTAATTTAGTAAAAATCTGCACCTGAAGGAAACCATGCCTGAAGCCGCTCTGCCTTTCTGGACTTAGCACTTAACCAGGCCAACACAGCTTTTTTGTTCTTGAATGAATTTGATTGGGTTTTCAGTTACTTAAAACTGAAAATAACCCAGCTAATAAATAGAAATTTGGTGTTATTACACTAAAGTAATGTCATAAGGTAAATTTATACACCTGGATAGGAAAGGACACAGTGAATCTCCTCAAAGGCAGAGCCTGATATATTAGAACTCTGGATTAAATAGATTTTATTTGCTCCAACCTCTATGTAAGTAAAAATAGGATCTATTAAATGTTGACAAAAGTGATTAAACCCTGTGCCTGCATAAAAGAAACATTTCCATAGAGCAGACATTAAATCTTTCATAGGCGTCACCTGCTAGAGTTTGCCTCTGTTGTGACATAAAAGGTCACCATCACAACCTGCTCCTAGAACTGGCTATAAACACTCTTGCTTTTGTGAGCTTAAATGAAAATCATCTTTGCTTACCTAAGAGCCTTTCCTTGTTGTAATAGAAGCTGTCAGGGAGTATATACTTAAAAAAAAACACACCTCAAACTTTGATCTTTTTACAAGCCTTTGGAGGCTACCCCTTCTCATAACCCCTGTGCAACAATCCTCCCACTCTTGCCCCCAGAGCAAAACATCAGGCCTTCATATTCTGGATGAGGAAAATTAAAATGGCACATTCTCTCCAGGGAAATGGCTACATAGGATGTGGATCGAAGACATTGTTTTCCACCTGTAAAAATCAACACTGTGTTTTGCTTATGCTGTTCTAATTACAACTGTGTCTCTCTTGGATAATTTCCTTGTCTACCTCCATTTGTGAACACAACTTTGACAGAACTGGAGCAGACAGAAAACAGAGGCATTTATTACAACCAACATTTATTGGAATGCATCTCTTTTACAGGAAGGATCATGTCCGTATGTTTATAGTGGACCAAAGGTGTAGGGATATCTGCTTTGGGGAGGGAGAGTCCTATTCTAAACCAAAGTGAAAGTGAAGTCTCTCAGTCGTGTCTGACTCTTTGCGACCCCATGGACTGTAACTTATCAGGCTCATCAAGCAGATGAAAACTGCAAAATGAAATTAAAATTCAAGAATTTCGGGTTGAAGTAACTTTTGTGATTAAAAAATTTATAGTGTAACAACTCTCTGCCATTTGTAGAAATCTGGATCATCTCTGAGTGTAACTTTGAACTTCCATAACTGCAACTCTAGTGGATTAGGACTGCTTTATGCATTCTTCTTTGTGCTTGTTCTGAAGTTCCAGATTCCCGTCCTAAGCAGGCAGTGGATGAGGTGACACTGAGAGGCAGGGCCATAGTGCCATCTTTTGTGTGGCTCTTGGTTCCATGGATCCTTTTGATTGTGCTTTCTTTTGTCCCTGTAGGAGAATATAAATTGACCACTGATTTCTTTTTGGAATAGTTCTTACCGTTGATCTCTTTCTCATGGTCTTGCAATTTTAAGAAATTTTAATGAATGTCATTCCATTTTCAGTAGAAATGCAAATACAAAATTAATAAGCACGTTGTTTGAGAAGAACAAGTATTCACTGGTGTCTCAGAACAGCTAAGAATGACTGGGTTGAATTCAGCTCCAAGTAATGCTCCTTCCTGAACAAATTCTAGTCTTTGATTTCCCTGTTTACTGGCCACACGTTGCTCCCATAGGGCTCACGGTCATTCTCTATGTTTTTCATTATCTGGTTCCTTCCTGATTTCTACCCCTGTTTGTCTCTGTTACAAGTTGAATTGTATCCCCTTCAAATTCATATGTTTAGTCATAACCCTCAGTACCTCAAAATGTGACTTTTTGGAGATGTTTCTGCACATGTCATTAGTTACAGTGAGGTCACACTGGGGTAGGGTGGGCCTCTAATTCAGTGTGGCTAGTTTTCTTGTCCAAAGGGGAAATTTGGACACAGACACACAGGGAAAATGCCATATGAAAATTGAAGTTATGCTATCACTGGCCAAGGAACTTTCAGAAACTATGAGAGAGGCCTGGAACAGATTCTTCCAGGGCCTTCAGGGGGAGCACGGCCTTGCGGCCCCCTTGATCTCTGCCTTCCAGCTTCCAGAACTATGAGACAATAACTTTTTGTTGTTTAAGCCACTCAGTGCATGGTATTTTGTTATGGAACCCTAGCAAACTAATCTCTCATTTTCACCATTTCTCCAAACATTCATACATGCACACAACACACTCACTCACTCACTTGCTCCGAATTTCATCTTTCCTTTGTTCCACCCTAGTAGGACCTTAATGAGTGCCCACTTAGTTAAATGACACCTCTCCAGGGAGGGACTGGACTACCATAACTGAGGAATCCCATGTTACATTCTGCTGAAACTGTATCTGAAGAATGTAAAGCAGGTCCACCTTCACTTACTGGAGGCAGCTACCTCCGCTGCAGACAGTCCTGCCTCAAGACACTCCATCACCTGTACAAGACAGACCTGAGAAAGGGTGCTGTTGCTCTTCCCAGAGCATGTTAGCATTTTAGCAAGTCCTTCTTTGTTTCAAGGGCCTTACCAAGTGGCATTAGCAGTAAAGAATCTGCCTACAGTGCAGGAGACATAGGAAACATGGTTTGATCCCTAGGTTGGGAAGATTCCCTGGAGAAGGAAATGGCAACCCAATCCAGTATTCTTGCATGGAGATTTCCCTGGGCAGAGGAGCCTGGCAGGCTACCCTACTAGGTTGCAAAGAGTCAGACACGGCTGAAGCAGCTTAGCCCGCAGAAGTCAGCATAACAGGGCCTGGGGAGGTACTTGGAGAGAGGAGGAATATGGGACTAAGAATCAAGGGGCTGAGGTTGGGAACAAAAGTCTCCCTCCATCTTTCCAGCAAGTTCCGTTGTGCAGCTGGTACCTCAAGGCTGCCCCTGGCTGAAACCCCATGTGTCCACACCACAGGCCTCCAATCCCAGCCTGCTCATGAAATGTTCTGTAACAGGTACAGCTTTCCACAGCTACCTTTCCTTTCACCTCAGAAGAGTTTCCTCAAAATCCCTGTCTTCACCAACTGGAAAAGAGTCTTAACTCATTTATATGGTCCTCAAATCTTTGTTCAAACCCAGGAGAACTCACAGGCCCCTCTGGAAACCATGCTATTGGGGGCAGAATGGAATCAGGAGTGGGGGAAGTATTTTGCTTAGAGCAGCACTTTCAGGGGCTGGTGCCCAAAGAACAGTGACATTTGTCCCTGAGAGTAAATGCTAAATCACATCACAAATGGACAATTTAAATGAAAGCTGGCATTTCTGACCTGCCTGCTGGCAGCCACGACTGTGCTGAAAAGTGACATCATTTATGACACTGGCAGTTAGGAAGCCCAGGGTTTGAGGTCATAAAAGTTTCCAGGCCTGATTTAATATCGATTTTGCTGTCATCCTAACTTTACTTTAATATTTAAACAAATGTTTAATTTTTAAACAGTTTGGTTTTTTCCTTTTCATTTTTCTATAGCTTTAACCCAGTGTTATCTATGTTTTAACAGTTCCCCCTTGGGCTAGCTTCCATATTATGCTGCCCTATCTTTAGCAGCATTCTGATTTATCATCCCAGCTTGTATCATGGATCTAAACCATTTCTTTTCCTTTGAGATGGCATGACTGTCCCATTAATGTATGTATATAATTCCCATTGTATGGACACCATGATGTTGTATTGTTGTGGTTTTGGTATGTTGTTAGACCCATGGGGACAGAGTCCTTCCTATAAGGAGAGGATATTTTCTCACCTGAAGAGTTAAGATTGTTGCCCCCAGCCTCCAGCTTTGCAAAAGGCACATTAGACCTGGAAAAAGGAAAGCAGTAGGTATGCTCAAAGGGTTCTGTAGTTTTGAATTAATGAAGTCCCTTATTATTTCATAAATTTGTGGTAAGGAGGGATAGATTTCACTTGGTTTTAGTTGTGCTAAAATCAATGATAAGGAGCTTTCATCCAGGCTTGGCTCTCGTAATTATAATGGAAGCTGCTTATGTCTGGGACAAGACAATGATAACTCAGGGAATCACAATGTGTGAATTTTAAGAGGAAGGCAAGATTCATGAAATATACTGTGGGGAACCACTTTCTAGTTGTCTTTCCTTCTGTGCTAAATTCAGACCAACTAATAAATCACCTAGAGAAGCCCAGCTTCTTTATTCAGAAGCCTGAATAAAGCAGGTAAGTTATGATATGTGCAGGGCAAAGGGGGCAGTGTTTCGTTTTAATAGGGAGTCCTATCCCCCTTGCATTCTTAACTTAGACATCCTGCCTATTTCTTCTGGGGTTTTCAGAATTTCCCCATTTCTCCTGCTGCAGAGATAAAAAGGGCAGTCAATTTATGAGCTGTGTACCTTGGGTATTGTAAATCTCTCATTTGTCTGCTCTCATTTCTATCTGATATATTTTTCAAAACAATAGCCTGAATTCTGATTTTTAAAATATTATCTGACTAGAGACTGAGCTTGAAATTCCAAGGACCGAATGGGCTTTTTGTTGTCTAAGATAATCCTAATTAACCCATCTCACCTGGTTTTCAGCTCACATGCATTATAAATATGTAAGGACATTCCATGTCTTTGAATAACCCCTTTCTTCCTATGCCCATTACAATTATTCATCCTTCTGAGTGCTCTGTTTAGAGCTACCAAGTATGAAATCCAGGGATGCTTCATTTGTTAGAAAAAAATAGAGGAATTGTCTTTAGGAAGCCAGACTCAATTTCCAATTCAGTTTCTCTTATGCCATCCTCTGGAGATCCCCTGGGCCTTTTTGATGTTTGGGAGTAATTTCTACCTCTCTGTTTTTAGCCTATTATGTCAATCTTCCAGGAAGATTGTTGATTTCATTAGGCAGTAACAAAGAGACAAACTTGACCTGTTCATCACATGGACTGAAGCAGGTGTGTTTGTGAGTGAGAGAGAGAGAAAGAGAAGGAGGAGGAAAGAAGGGGAAGAGGAAGGAGAGGGGGCAGAGAAGGAAAGGGATAGGAGTGGAGAGGTGATTTAGACCACAGCACACACAGTATCTTCCTCTTTCTGTGGCTTTTCAAAAGGTGGTTTCATAAAGAGTAGGCTGGGCTTCCCAGGGGGCTCTACTGGTAAAGAACTCAGTGGCCAATGCAAGAGACGTGGGTTCAGTCCCTGAGTCAAGAAGATCCTTTGGAGTAGGGCAGGGCAACCCACTCCAGTATTCTTGCCTGGAGAATTCCATGGACAGAGGAGCCTGGTAGGCTAAAGTCCATAGCGTTGCACAGAGTCGGATACGATTGAAGAGATTTAGCGCAGCACACAGTCTGGAGAGGGGTTCTTCTTAAAAATGTAGATCCTTAGACCTTCTACTCAGACCTAATGAGTCAAAATTCCTGGGTGTGTGGCTTAAACACTTTTTTTTATAGAAAGTGAAACTGTTAGTCACTCAGTCATGTCTGACTCTTTGTGATCCCATGGATTGTATCTCACCAGGCTCCTCTGTCCATGGAATTCTCCAGGCAAGAATACTGGAGTGAGTTGCCATGTCCATCTCCAGGGGATCTTCCCAACCCAGGGATTGAACCTGGGTCTCCTGCCTTGCAGGCAGATGCCTTACCATCTGAGCTACCAGGGAAGCCCTTAAAATCCACTATTATCAGTCATATTACATCTATCTAAGTTTTTTTAAAAAGCAATGACTCCTGATGAGGCCATAGATACAAAGAAATGTGGAGGAAAGAGAAACAAAGCAACTTAATGACCAATATGATCATCAGACACAATCACAAAGATCAATGGGTAATGGACCAACACCAAGTGTTTTCTTGCCTGGGATTTATCGTCCAACCTCAGCCACCAAAATGTGTTGTCTCTCATTTTCACTGTAATCAGGGAACCCCACATTATTTGTGAATCAAATATTTCCCCTTTAACAGACCCTGGCCCTTCACATTGTGTGTGTGTGTGTGTGTGTGTGTGTGTGTGTGTGTGTGTGTTTTAATTGAGCTTCCCTCTTTTTTTTTAAATTTTATTTATTTTTTTAATTACAATACTGTATTTGTTTTGCCATACATTGACATGAATCAACCACAGGTGTCCGCAATCTCCCAATGCCAAAGCCCCTCCCACCCCACATCCTCTCCCTGAATCATCCCGTGCACCAGCCCCATGCATCCTGCATCCTGTATTGAACATAGACTGGCGCTTCATTCTTACAAGATAGTATACATGTTTCAATGCCATTCTCCCAAATCATCCCACCCTCTCCCTCTCCCTCAGAGTCCAAAAGTCCGTTCTATACCTCTGAGTCTCTTTTGTTGTCTCACATAGAGGGTCTTCATTACTATCCTTCTAAATTCCATATATATGTGTCAGTATACTGTACTGGTGTTTTTCTTTCTGGCTTACATCACTCTGTATAATCGGCTCCAATTTCATCCATCTCATTAGAACTGAGTCGAATTTATTCTTTTTAAGGGCTGAGTAGTACTCCATTGTGTATATGTACCACAGCTTTCTTATCCATTCATCTGCTGATGGACATCTAGGTTGCTTCCATGTCCTGGGTATTATAAACAGCGCTGCAATGAACATTGGGGTACATGTGTCTCTTTCAATTCTGGTTTCCTCAGTGTGTATGCCCAGCAATGGGATTGCTGGATCATAAGGCAGTTCTATTTGCAATTTTTTAAGGAATCTCCACACTGTGTTCCATAGTGGCTGTACTAGTTTGCATTCCCACCAGCAGTGTAAGAGGGTTCCCTTTTCTCCACATCCTCTCCAGCATTTATTGCTTGTCGACTTTTGGATCGCAGCCATTCTGACTGGTGTGAAATGATACCTCATTGTGGTCTTGATTTGCATTTCTCTGATAATGAGTGATGTTGAACATCTTTTCATGTGTTTGTTAGCCATCCGTATGTCTTCTTTGGAGAAATGCCTATTTAGTTCTTTGGCCCATTTTTTTATTGGTTCGTTTATTTTTCTGGAGTTGAGCTGCATAAGTTGCTTGTATATCTTTGAGATTAGTTGTCTGTCAGCTGTTTCATTTGCTATTGTTTTCTCCCATTCAGAAGGCTGTCTTTTCACCTTGCTTCTAGTTTCCTTTGTTGTGCAGAAGCTTTTAATTTTAATTAGATCCCATTTGTTTATCTTTGCTTTTATTTCCAGTATATTGGGAGGTGGATCATAGAGGATCCTGCTTTGATTTATGTCGGAGAGTGTTTTGCCTATGTTTTCCTCTAGGAGTTTTATAGTTTCTGGTCTTGAGCTTCCTCTTAAGAAATGTCATGGTTGCCTCTTCTGCCTGGAGAGTTGCTCTTAGTCCACCCCTATGTTGAAAGAAGAGCAGCAGGCAATGCCACCGTGCAGGGGAAATGAAAAGGAGCAGCTGAAGGAAAGACTAGTTGGAAAGCAGGGAGAACAAGGTGGGAGAAGACACAAAGTTGAAAGAAGCCTCCTGCTTTGCAATGTATTAGCTACTAATTTGCATGTCTACCCTACCTGTGAGGATTTCCCTGCTGGGGAGAGGTGGCTTACGGATGACAAATGATGGGTTATGGGTGGGGACTCTCACTGAAGAAATGAGGAAATGGAGAAATGCAGTATCTGCCCAGCTGATTGGGGAAATGTAACCTTATCCTTACTTCATTCCTCTCCTCAAAAATAAAAATAATAATGCTCATGGCTGGTGCTGTCTGTCAGAAATGGACCTGGAGGTGAACGCTGATTGATGACAGACTGGCGTTTTACCGGTGGTAATAAGACTCCAGAAGATCGCCAAGCAAGTGAAAATAAAGGTGTAATGATTGACTTATATATTCTCTTTCTGTGATTGAAAATAATATCAGGCAACTGACTCCAGTGCCAGACAGATTACATAAGCACAAGTTAAGTGGTAGAATAAAAATGAATGATTTTCCTCCTTGACTTAAATACAGCACTAAGTAGTGTGCCCTTGAATTCAGCAGAAAGCAATTTCCTCCTCCCCGTAACAGCTAGGGGGCATTGCGAATGCAAATTGAGTTAGCTTTGCATTTTTAATATTTCACATATCCATAATTCACTGGTGAGATTTTAGAGATGTTATTGCTACTACTTGGGCACATTTAAATTATTTTGCACCTCTGAACTTTTGCATTAACTTTAACATTGGTGCTTAAGATATATGTTCTAATCTATAGGGAGGTCTGTGCTTAACGAAACTCTAGTCACTGTGACTAGGGGCTCATAACAGAACAGGACACATAGTCATATAGCCTGTCATGTTCTCTTTTGAAGGAGAGCTTGTTGAAATGACTCCTGCCTAATAGGAAAAGATAAAAACCTCAAGCATTATATCACAATGTGTGGCTGTCTCTTGAAAAAACATAGGTGCCCAGCATATTGCCCACAGCAGTAGCATAAGAAGCATCTCACAGACCCATGTGTACAGTAAGAATTTCATCTGCTGGCAATCAATAGAAATCCAATTTCTTTTTGAAAACCTGCTTCCATACTGTGTAACAGGATTAAGCTTGTTTTATGAGGAGCGCATGAGATTGGGGAACAGCAAGAAATGGGGAACCAACATGTCTCTTGCTGTGTTTTTTAATTTTTAATTGTTTGATGATTGGTTTACAATATTGGTTTGATTTCTGTCATACACCATCATGATTTAACCATTGGTATGTTTTATTAAGGAAAATATCAGTCTCACATCCCAACCATGTGGGATTGTTCTTGACCTACGTGTAGCTAAGTGGAGGCTGAGTCTGAATCTCGCTAAATTCTCATTTGAGAAATATGACTGATATGTTCTTCCTACCTGATTCCATCAAGTGTGTTATTCCTTTATGAAGCTTCTGCTTTCAGGTATGGCCAAGGTCAGGGCACTGCAGAGGTGGCTTCATATCCACAAAGGAAACTGACAAAGATAGGATGATATTTCAGGGGAAGAAAATAAGTGATATTCTCCTCTTTCTTCCCTCCTTCCTCTCTTCCTTTCTGAATCTGGGACATGTATTAGGACACTTTAGGAAATAGGTTATGGTTCTGAAGAAAAATAAGAAGTTAACAAATGCCCTTGCAACCAGGAAGGAATCCTATACAATCTGGAGTAAGGGAACCTAAGTCCTTCATTTCTCTCCAAGGTCATGCTTAAATTTTAGAACAAAGTATCAAGTTAAAGGCTAAATGTTGGCATGGGCATTCTGAACCATGGATGGTTATTAATAGAAAATATCACTTCCTGGTTTAACTCAAGAAGGCCCATGAGTGTCCAGATAAAGACTTGGATGAATATCCAATTCTGTTTAGAATGGATTATAAAAGAGATGGCAGATTAAGCCCAATGCCCGACTCCCCACCTTCCCTGCTTCCATCACACTCATACTCTCTCTGGAGGCCCTATAAGATCCAGTTCATGTTGAGAAGCCTGAGGACTTCCCTGGTGGTCCAGTGGTTGAGGCTCTCTGCTTCCACTGCATATCATGAAGCCTTGTGGCTCAGCTGGTAAAGAATCCGCCTGAAGTGTGGGAGATCTGAGTTTGATCCCTGTTTGGGAAAATCTCCTGGAGAAGGGAAAGTTTACCCACTCCAGTATTCTGGCCTGGACAATTCCATGGACTAGTCCATGGACTTGCAAAGATTTGTACATGACTGAGCGACTTTCACTTTCAAAGGAAAGATGTTTACCTTGAATGCTATGGCTCATTTAGAGACCTGGTCAATTCCCCCTTCCCTCTATTTTTCTCTGTTTGGGGATGAGGGTGACCCTCTCTGGAATGGGGAGAGTGAAGCAGTTTATCCTCCCCAACTATCTTATTGCTGAGATCTTTTGGGATGCTGCTCAAATTGCCCTGATCTCCAGGAATTCACAGGCCACTGAGAAACCTTTAGATTGTTTTAGCTCTGCTCTCAGTTCCTTGCTGACCAGCCTAAAGGAGAGCAAAATAAACAAACAAAAAATTAAAACCAAACTGTATATTGTGTGGAAAATTTGGTTCCATGAGGGAAAGGCTACCATGGTCTCCCTTCCTTCCTCTTTCTACTTCTATTTCCTCTTTCTCATTACTGTTTTTCATGTTCTCTATTCCATTGTTTTTCTGTTCTACTGTTTTTCATTTTTTCACCAGAAGATCTCTGCAATCTCCTTGGAAACTCTCTTTCCAGGTAAATCTCTAATGTCAGATCCCACGTTACAAACACCAAGCACCTTTAGTATTCTTTCATTCAAAACAGTGTACTGAGTGTCTACATCCTGGGCACTGTTCTAGGTACTTGTGCTCTGTTGTTCTGACTCTTTATGACCCCCTGGACTGTAACCTGCCAGGCTCCTCTGTCCATGGAATTCTCCAGGCAAGATTACTGGAACAGGTAGCCATTTCCTTCTTCAGGGGATCTTCCCAACTCAGGGATCAAACACATATCTCTTGCACTGGCAGGTGGATTCTGTTAGTGTGCCACCTGGGAAGCCCCATTCTACAGTAATAAACAAAAATTCCTGCCTGTGAAGCTTACATTCTGCCCTGGAGAGAGGGGTGATATATTCAGGAAGGAAGTGTGTTATCTATTGTCTTAAGAGATGATCAGTGCTATGGAAAAAATAGAGCAGAATAACAGCATACAGAAAGGAGGACTGCAAATTCAACTTCTGTAGTGTGGTCAGAGTATCCTGTCTGCGGATGGGATGTCTGAGCAAAGCCTTGAAGGGAGGGAAGCAGTTAGTCATGGGAGTCCTGAATAGAGCACTCTACCTGGAGAGAACAGCCAGTGTCAAGACCCCCAGATGGCCCTCGGGAGGCACAGCGGGGAAGCCTGTGCCACAGCCACAGTGTGGCTGAAGCTGCTAGAACAAGGAAGGAAATTGTAGAGCAGTGGGGGCATACTAGGTTGTTGAGGCCATTGTGGAGATATGGGCTTTTCAAATATTGAACTCTCTCTGTTTTTTTTTTTTTAAGGATAAATTTTGTACCAACAGTAGGTCCTTAGGGAACCTGCTTTATCTAATAGATTCAAATGATTTACAATTAGCATATAAATTGTATATAAAAAGGCACTTCTAGAAGGCTCCAAAAGTTTGTTCTCTTTAGCAAATATAAGCTATCTTTTTGTAATATTTTTTTCACTGTTAGTTGTTTTGTAGCCTTGAACCTGCTTTAATGGGTACACTCATCTCAATGCCTGTCTCAATTCACAAATTCCATATTGGGTGTATTTTCTTCTGCCTATAGTATTGTACAGAAGACGGGATTTTGTTCGTAGCATGAAGATAATAAGACACAGAAAGCGAAAAAGAATTGCTTGCACCAAATTGTTTGGCATGCTCAAGTTAGCATTTAAATGCAGGGAAGCCCTTTACTGTAAGAGGAGACTGGAAATAAATATTTTGGCTTAAAAATTAATTTAGAAAAATATATTGTCTTATTTTTTAAAGTTGATTGATGATGATTGGTAAGGAAATCACAACCTAACTGGAAAACACAAGACCTGGACTCTTGAAATTGAGACAGTATATTGTTCATGTGTGCCTCACAATATAATTTCACACACATGATCTCATTCAGTTCAGTTCAGTCACTCAGTTGTGTCCAACTCTTTGCAACCCCATGAATTGCAGCACGCCAGGCCTCCCTGTCCATCACCATCTCCCAGAGTTCACTCAGACTCGCATCCATCGAGTCAGTGGTGCCATCCAGCCATCTCATCCTCTGTCATCCCCTTCTCCTCCTGCCCCCAATCCTTCCCAGCATCAGGGTCTTTTCCAATGAGTCAACTCTTCGCATGAGGTGGCCAAAGTACTGGAGTTTCAGCTTTAGCATCATTCCTTCCAAAGAAATACCAGGGCTGATCTCCTTCTGAATGGACTCATTAGATGCTTATAAATAAATGAAGGAGCAAGTGTTGTTATCCCTATTCTTCAAAGAGAAGTTATAGGATTTCTCCAAGGTCATACAATGATGGGCAGAGGCAGAAGTTCAGCCTACACCTTCTTACATCAAAAGCAGTTTCTATGAGGAGCCACTGTTACTTGCAGAAATATGAGCTAAAATTAAGGCTTGAGAACCATGCTCTAAATTAGATTCAAATGCTAGATTTTATAGGGCTTCCCAGTTGGCATTAGTGGTAAAGAACCTGCCTGCCAATGCAGGAGACATAAGAGATGTGAGTTCAATCCCTGGGTTGGGAAGCTCCCTGGAGAAGGGCATGGTAACCCACCCAGTGTTCTTGCCGGGGAATCCTATGGACAGAGGAGTCTGGCGGGCTATAGTCCATATAGTTGCAAAGAGCTGGACATGACTGAAGTGAGTTAGAATGCATGCATGCATGCTAGATTTTGTGGCATAGATTATAAATGTGCTAAAGAAATACAGGAAGGAGAAAAATTCCCGGGACCCAGATTAAGCTGCAAATGGCTGAGAGCTGCAACTTGAAACAAGCATGGCAGAGAGCTAGTGGAGCAAAGGGAAATGCAAACCACGGTCACGCTGTGGAAGGCTCAGGTCACTCACAGGATGAAGGTGGTTGGGCATTCAGGTCTTCCCTGCGAGGCATTGCCCAAGTGCCAGGAGTGGACAGGAGGAAGGGCACATAGTTCATTTTCCTGCCCGCTGCTGCTGCTGCTGCTAAGTCTCGTGTCCGACTCTGTGCAATCCCATAGACAGCAGCGCACAAGGCAAAAATGAGTCCCAAGTCATGACAGAGAAGACACTACCTTTTCTTTTCTTTCCGTGAACTTCAAATATCTTGTTGGGCACAGTATTCCTTTCCCTGACTCCTAGGTGAAAACTGCTTGCTTAGGCTAATTTGCAGCAGGTAAGTGCAGGGAGGAAAGTGAGCTTTCCCTGGTAGCTCAGATGGTAAAGAATCTGCTTGCAATGCAGGAAACCTGGATTCAATCCCTTGGAAAGATCCCCTGGAGAAGGGAATGGCAACCCATTCTAGGATTCTTTCCTGGAGAATTCCGTAGACAGATGAACCTGATACAGTCCAAAGAGTGGGACATGACTGAGTGACTAACATTTTCACTTTCACTTTGGGTGCAGGTAGCTACAGAGGAAGGGATCAAAGAAAAGTGGGACCCAGAGATTTGTCTGTGATGGGGGAATAAGAGAGTTGTATTCTTCCAGAAAAACTGAAACCCTGTGTTGTAAGATTAACGCTTGTGTTAAATGGAGAGTAGAACCTGGCAAAGTAACAAGGGGACAGATTCTTGGGGAATTAAAAAAGCTTAGGAGACCTTTCACCTGGACCAGGGATCAGACAGCTGTTTTATATTTCAACTTCACACACGCTTATAGAGTAATTCCTTTCTCAGAATATCCCAAATAGTGGTCTAAGTGGGGTTGACCACCCCAAAGACCATCCATGAACCTAGGAAATAGAGACTTACTTATTACTTTAAAAATTCCGGGAGGTTTGTGGATTATGAAGCATCCAAAGCCCTGGCGCTAGCTCCTTCTCGTCTTGTTCTGTTTAGCTGCTTGATCACCGAGTGCCTGGTGCCCTTCCTCCTGCTCCCCTAGTAATATCACATAATCTGTACCTCCTGCAGCCAGGAGTGCAGTGATTCCTGGTTGTTAAGACAGCAGTAGAATATGGAGAACAAAATAATATTTTGAAAATTAAAAAAAAAAGACTGTGACTGTTAAAAGCACTCACTTTCATGAATCATTTCCCATAAGGAGGAGGGACTCTCTCTCCTCCAAAGCCTTTCCATGTGTGTTCCTATTCACTTAATGATGACTCCTTTCTTTACCTCCATGATTTACCAAGCTGGATGCTTGGAATCTTTTCATTCTTTTCTGTAACTTAAGCTTTCAACTTTCAGCTCGCCTCACATCTTTAAATTAACCTGTATCTTAACTCAAAGACCCTGGGACTGAAAATGTAGTTTTACAAATAAAACTGCCAGGACAACCTCTCACCCTCCCAATACATCCCAATGCTTCTGTTGTCCAGCTCTGGCTCTAAATCTCTGTAACTTGGTTGGGAGCTGTTCTGAGCACCCTAAAACCTCCTCCAATTTCACCAGGGTGCTGGGTACAATATAGCAGATAAGAATAGAGCCTCTGCAAAGCCAGAAAGACAGAAAGCAGATTAATGATTTCTGGGTGGTTGGAGGGAGGGGGAGGGGGAGGAGAGTGGAGGTGGCTGCTTAAGCATAGAGGATTTGTGTGTGGGGGTTGATGAAAATGTTCTCTAGATAGTGATATTGGTTGCACAACATTATGAATACACTAAATGCCACTGAATTGTACACTTTAAAATGTTTAAAATGGTGAATTTAATGTTATGTGGATTTTACCACTACTGAAAAAAAGAATAGAGCCTCTGGATTCTGAAAGTGTTAGATATCAGTCCAAAAGAGACAAAATTGTCAACATTGGTTGGATGATAGAAAAAGCAAGAGAATTCCAGAAAAACTTCTGCTTTATTGGCTATGCCAAAACCTTTGACTGTGTGGATCACAACAAACTATGGGAAACTAGATGGGAATACCAGACCACCTGACCTGCCTTCTCAGAAATCTGTATGAAGGTCAAGAAGGAACAGTTAGAACTGGACATGGAACAACAGATTGATTCCAAATTGGGGGAAGGAGTACATCGAGGCTGTATACTGTCACCCTGCTTATATAACTTATATGCAGAGTACACCATGTGAAATGTTTTGCTCTTTGAAGCACAAAATGGCACCAAGATTGCCAGGAGAAATGTCAATAACCTCAGATGATACCACCTTAATGGCAGAAAGCAAAGAGGAACTAAAGAGCCTCCTGTTGAAGGTGAAAGAGGAGAGTGAAAAAGCTGGCTTAAAACTCAACATTGAAAAACTAATATCATGGCATCTGGTCCCATCACTTCATGGCAAATAGATGGAGAAACAATGGAAACAATGAGAGACTTTATTTTCTTGGGCTCCAAAATCACTGCAGATGGTGACTGCAACTATGAAATTAAAAACACTTGCTTAGTGAAAGAAAAGCCCATAAGAACTGACTCATTAGAAAAGACCTTGAGGCTGGGAAAGATTGAAGGCAGGAGGAGATGGGGACAACAGGATGAGATGGCTGGATGGTATCACCGACTCGATGGACAAGAGTTTGAGTAAGCTCCAGGAGTTGCTGATGGACAGGGGAGCCTGGTGTGCTGCAGTCCATGAGGTTGCAAAGAGTCAGTCACAACTGAGTGACTGAACCGAACTCTGAGATGTCAGTCCCAGCTCCACTCCTCATGGACTTTGTCACTTTGAGCAGATATTATAACTGTGTATAAGTCTCAATTTCTTGAGCTGCAGAATGGAATGAATAATTCCATCTTCCACCTGAAGATTAAATGAGATGATGTATGTGTAGACTAAAGTACTTGTTACAAACATCTTTCTTTATCACTCAGGAAAGGAGAGTGTAGTTGGAATCCTGAGTTGGAGAAGCTCCTCCTGTGCTGAGAGAGATTCTCTCCAGGCCCCAGATATCACAGTTGGAAGGAGTCAAAGTCACACACATGGCGTCTTTCTGGTCCCTGCAGCCTCACTAAATGTGCCTATTTTGACCTGGAAGCAGAATTGAATCACTTAATTATTTTAATTATTCTTATTATTATTTTTTGCAAGCAACCAACTGTGCCAAGAATCTTATGATCTTTGTGACCTCACTGATGACTGGAAGATGTTTATAGGAAAGGGTGACATTGCACAACAGGAGGCATGGGCTGTGGTGCTCCTTTCTCTCTTCTCTAATCTTTCCCCCTTGTCCCTTTGAAGCCTTTCCTCTCTTGTACAGCTCATGCTCTATTTATCCTTTCTACTATCTAGAATAACCCCCCCACCTTTCTCTGAAACTTTATGTTCTTAAGCTCCACTTTTATTCCAAGAACTTCTCAAAACATTTTCCCAATCAGAACGAGTCTCCTGTAAGAGTTCTGAGAGATGGTGTTCTCAACCACCAAACAATTTAAATGAGGCCAGGACTTTCACTGAGCTCTTTGGCATGTTCAGTTTACACTCAACCAGCACTGAGTTTTGGGTGAGGAGTTAGTGTTGCCTGGTATGCTCTATCAGAGAAGGCAATGGCACCCCACTCCAGCACTCTTGCTTGGCAAATCCCATGGACAGAGGTGCCTGGTAGGCTGCAGTCCATGGGATCACTAGGAGTCGGACTCAACTGAGCGACTTTGCTTTCACTTTTCACTTTCATGCCCTATGGCCTCCCAGGTGGCTCAGTGGTAAAGAATTTGCCTGACATTGCAGGTGATGCAGATTCAATTCCTGAGTCAGGAAGATCCCCTGGAGAAGGAAATGACAACCCACTCCGGTATTCTTGCCCGGGAAATCCCATGGACAGAGGGAGCCTGCTGGGCTACAGTCCATGGGGTTGCAGAACTGGACATGACTCAGTGACTGAGCATGCGTGGAACTCCCTAGCAGGTGGGCTGCCATCGAGGCAGAATTAAGACAGTTTTTCTAAGACTATCCTATATCCAGTGTTCGCTCAGTACAAAGGATGTCAATAGTCTGTATGACACCATGTGCCCCATTCCCCTGACAAATGTAGCCAATGTCACAGCATGAGGATTTGGATTGAAGACTATATTTCAACCCATACTGGCCCTCAGGTTGGCCTCTTTGAGCAGTGAACAACCCCTTCAACTGTTACTGGGAGCTGTGTATATAGGTACATGTTGATAAGGTAAAAGTTGACCAACAGCCCCATATTCTGTCTTTTTAATGATTAACTGAGTTATTGATTAAAGGAATCAATAAATCAAACCAGTGTTTGGGATACAAATAGCACCTCCAGAAGCAAGTGTGTTTAATCTACAAACTACTCAGAGAGATCATCTAAAAGTGACTACATTTTTAAGGTCTTGCTATTACTCACTACATTAAAAGTTATTGTTTAAATGAATTGCTCAGCTAGGAAAAACAAGTTTTACCTTCTGTTCTAATTGGTGGGTGATATGTGAAACCTGTGCTGTGGTCTATTAAGGCACCAGATGTATTTGGCTGAGGAGAGATTTGTTGAATAGCTTCAACCTTTAAATGCAAAGTATAAATGGATGGTGACATCATTATATCTTGACAAATAGAAATTATATCATGTCCCCTTTTCCCTTTCGTTACCAAGGATGATTTATTTCAGTGGCTTTCAATTCATAAACCTATGGATTGTCTGTAAAGTTGAAAACCTTTTAAAATTTGTAACCTGCACTATAAATGGTTAATAACATTCATGAGCCACACTCTATAATGTTGTTGGAGCTGTTTTCTCAGTACAGCTGTATCATAAACAGGTGCTGGAAATTTACAGCAAGCAAATTTGTGAGCCTCATATGCCTGGTCTTATTTCCCAACCAACCATAATACTAAGTTATTATAAATGACATGACATGTGACCCTGTTACATTTCATCTTCATCAAATGCTGAGTGATGCAGGAAGGTCTCAGCTTGAAAAGTTAAAGTCAATAGAATTGTTTGTATCATGAAAAATAAGTGGAGGTTCTCCCCATAACCTTTATTCTCCCAGTAAATCCTATGTTTGTTGCTCTACTTGATACATTTTAGTTTATGCACCCTGTAACACCTGGGGATTTCCATGAAATTTTCTGTTATTACCCAAGATTACATATGCCCCTTCCATTCACTGGAGGCCTGTGAATTTGAGAGCCTGGAGGGAGGGGTGTGCAGGTGCTTGGATAATCTATACCTTGGTCTAGATTACAATTACAAATATATCTTGGACACTCAAGGGAAGAGATGTGAATGAATTATAAAATAAACAAGATCAATTTGTTTATCTGAGACCCAAATCAGGAACTAAATGGTTTTATGAAGAGATGTGTATGGGTGTGTGTAAAATGGGTGGAGAGTGTGGGCATGGAGGGTGAGAGGGGAGGGAGAAATATGAAGAATAAATCAGAGGCAATATAAGTAAAGACTAGACTGGAAGATGACATTCTTACCATGAAGTTTTTTTTTTTTTGAGGCATAATTTTTTAAATTAGAGTATAATTGCTTTACAGTGTTGTGTTTCTGCTATACATCAAAGAGAACCAGCTATATGTATACATATATCTCCCTCTCTTGAGCCTCCCTTCCACCACCTCCCCCTCCACCATTCCACCACATCCCACCCCCCTAGGTCATCACAGAGCTCCGAGCTGGGTTCCCCATGCTATACAGTAGCTTCGCACTAGCTATCTATTTTACACATTCCCCAGTGACTCGGCAATAAAGAATCTGCCTGCCAATGCAAGAGATGCATTTTCAATCCCTGGGTTGGGAAATCCCCTGGAGAAAGAAATGGTGACCCACTCCAGTATACGTGGCTGGGAAATCCCATGGACAGAGGAGCCTTGTGGGCTACAGTCCATGGGGTTGCAAACACGACTTGGCAATTAAATAGCCAGTGTATATATTTATCAATCCTGTTCTCTCAATTCATCCAACCCTCTCCTTCCCGCCTCCCCACCTCGTGTACATAACTCTGTTCTCAAGTCTGTGTCTCTATTCCTGCCTTGCAAATAGGTTCATCTGTACCAATTTTCTAGATTCCATGTATATGTCTTTTGTGTTGTTTTTGTTTTTCAATCCCTAAGTCGTGTCCACCTCTTTGCAACCCTATGAACTCTAGCACACCAGGCTTCCCTGTCCTTCACTGTCTCCTTGAGTTTGCTCAAACTCATGTCCATTGAGTTACTGATGTCATCCAACCATCTCATCCTCTGTCACTCCCTTCTCCTCCTAACCTCAATCTTTCCTAGCATCCAGCATCAGGGTCTTTTCCAGTGAGTCGGCTCTTTGCATCAGGTGGCCAAAGTATTGGCGCTTCAGCTTCAGCATCAGTCCTTCCAATGAGTATTTGGGGTTGATTTCCTTTAGGATTAACTGGTTGGATCTCCTTGCAGTTCAAGGGGCTCTCAAGAGTTTTCTCTAGCGCCACACTTCGATAACATCAATTCTTTGGCATTCAGCCTTCTTTATGGCCAAACTCTCACCTTTTGTGTTGAGGACAGAGGAAATTAGAATACGACTAGCAACTTTGGGAAATAGATGAGGAAGGAGATACACTGGAAACAGTGAAGAGAGTGAGTAGTAAGGAGCATACTTGGTTTGTTCTATTGGATATACAGGGGAAAGGTCTTCATGAGGCTCAGGTGCTCATAGAAAGGTGATCCTGGGAAGCTGTGAACTCCCTGGAGCAGCAACAGAAGGCTGTACAGAGCTTTGGTTCGGTGAAACGTGATTTAGGGTTGCGATGGAGGCCCAAGTAGTCTGTGGCAGGACGGTGGTGTTGCTGCTGCCGCGTCCACTCTGTTACTTGTTTCTGAATGGCTTCTTGGAAAGCCCTCGACAAGAGGGACAAATCTCATGCAGTGACTAGCCCAATCGTTGTCATGAAGTAGACATGATTGTTGTAAGTAGAGGCCTGTGAGCTGACTGGTTGTGCTACTGACATCCTCCTGTAAGCTGCCCAAACCCTGCTGACACGAGGCCGTTCCTAACAAGGATGTTGTCAGCCTCCACGTTTCCTGTGCCTTATATCACACGCTGATGTTTCTGGGGGAAAGCCTGTTTAATTAGCACTAGTGCTCTTTGGCATTTATAGCACGCATTTTATTTTTAAGAATTTACAATCCGATACTCTCCTTGTCCCCCGTCCATGTGCCCTCCCTCCCTGCCCCTGCCCACATGTCTCAGGCTACAACAGTGTTTTTACTCTTTATAGCATCTTTCACATGGGTTCAGCACTGATTTGATGACAGCATCCAGTTTTTTACTCTAAAATTGAAAAGGAACTCAGACAGGGTCCAGGAGAGCAACACAGACACTATCAGAAGGTTATAAAATAGGACCAGGGAGAAAAGGTTAAAGAAACTGAGATTATTTAGCTTTGGAAAGAGAATGATGATGGGTGACTTAATAGTGTTCAAAAAGAGTCTATAAGTGCTGTATTCTGGGAGATTATTTTTGAAAAAGTCAAAACCCTCACACACTCACTTGATCCATGATCTCTTAGATTTTTTTTTTTACAGGGAGTGATTCTGGGTATTTTTCTATTGTTTCTTCATTTATTGGGGAGGTTGGGAGGGTGGGAAATACAATGTATTAGTTCAGTGTTCCAGCCTCCAGATGTCTGTTTGGGGATGGGTTTGCATCTGCAGTCCGTGGGGTTGCAAAGAGTCGGACATGACTGAGCGACCGAACTGAACTGAACTTGCATCTGTTAGAGATGAAATAACTGTCATCATTGCTTTTCCTCTTGAAAAATTACTTAGGGGCAAACAAATCATTTTCCTTGTCTCCTGATGCATTTCAAACAAAGTCATCCTTTTATTCTATCAACAGCAAAAACTAAGCATTTGCCAAAAGCTGGAGTTAGGCAAAGGGCTGGTGACAATAGGGAAACATGTAAGCTCATTGCCTTTCAACCTTTTGTATTTATATACAGTTGTTTTTTGTTTTCCTGTAGACTGGCCAGGGACAAAATGTTGAAGCAAAGTTTATCTTCATTCTCCTAACCCCAGGCCTCACCTCTTACTACCATATTGAGACACTGCATTTATGCCTGTGCAGGCAGCCAGATATTGTTATCACCAATATTGGGGCCATCACAATTTGAATTCATTACTGCAGGAGTTTAATGCTTTGCCAGCTGGAGGCCTGAAAGCCATCCATAGCCTTCCTTCCTGCCATTTGAACACATTATGCAAACCCTCCCCAGTTGTGGGCAGCCTGAGCCCAGCAAAAATACTCATCCTCTTAAGAAAGCCCATGAAGAAGTGCACTCAAGAGGCTGTATCAGGCCAGGTGGCCACCTCAGAGAAGCTGGCCAGTGCCCACATTAGCTGCTGCTGTGGGGCAGACTGCAGGGCCCCCGTCTCCTCAGCATGACCATTCCCTTTGTCCAGCGCAGTCTGTCAACCTGAAATACCAGCTGGTGAAGGCCTGTGGGCTTAAGACCAGGGCACTTTCTGAGCAAGTCTAGACGCATTGTTTTTCCTGCTTCAGTGTTCACTCATGCCTGAGAGGAGCTACCAGGGGGCAGTCATCGCTGATGTTACTGATTTGCCTGCCCAGGGCCCCACATCTGTAAAAGGACAGATGTTTCCTGCTTGGTCTTGTCATTCTGTTTTGGGAAACCTGGACTAATTTAAAGCACAACTTACCTGAACTGATGAGGCTAGCAAAGATAGCTACTTACTTAGCTAATTATATATTCTTTCCTCTTCTTTACCCACAGCTCCCATTTTAGTTCAGGGCAGTGATAGGCCCACTTACAACTTCTATGGATCAAGGAATAATTCTTTGGATCTAGAAGTGTTGTAATTCTGACCAATGAAATGAAAGCAAAATCCTACAGTGTGAAGACTCTGCGAAAGCTATTGTTTTTTTGTTAAAAGGGCATAGTCTCAGCTGGCACTCACTTGTTTTTCCTTCCCTTTGCCTTCTTCCAGCTAAGTTTGCAGATGTATTTTCTAGAGCAATGCTGTGTAACAAACCGTCCTCTGATGATGGAAATGTGCTATATCTGCACTGGCCAATATAGTAACCATCCGCCCCTTGTGACAATTAAACATGTGAAGTGTAACTAGTGTAACTGAGGAACTGAATTTTCAATTTAATTTAAATAGAAATAAACACATGACTAGTTGCTTCATATAGTGGGGTAGGAAAGTATAGCATCAATTTTTCAAGCAAGGATGACAGATAAACAGACCTGATTCAGTTAAATCACTGATGCTGGGTTTCTGTTAGATGCAGTTTTATGTGATCATACCAGGTGCTCTGACCAAGATGTTCAGATACTCAAGTGTAACCTCTGGCAGAACCAGCTCTTGAAGCAAGTTGAATGACATAATAATGACCCTATGTAACTATCATGCTTTCTCTTGGTGGGGCATCTGGCATTTCAATGTAGTCTTTCTCCCTTAGTCTGCACTTTGGATTTTCATTTCTAAGTGCTTTTAAGCCACATACCTAGGGTCCTTGTATTCAAAGCATGGTGGCTTATCACGTGGGCACTAGCATCAGGTTCCTTGGTTTCACACCCTGGCACCACACTTACTGTATAGCCTTGAGGAGGCTACGTCACTTCTAGGTGCTTTGGTTTTCTCAGCTATAAAATGGGGCTAATCATATGTTCACCTTTGAGGGTTATCATAAAGATGAAAATGAGGCAATGCCAGAAACAGTGACTGGCACGATGTAAGCACCTCATGAATGTTAGCCGCTATTATTGTTATTTCCTAGCTTGCAGTTAGAATTACTACTTACTTAAAGCATGGCATTTAAAAATGTATTTCCTTGAAGAGCAAAATAATTAGTACCAGAACCCTGATCTCTTAACTCCCAGATCAATCCTTTCCCTCCTGTCATAGCATTTCCATTGGACACTTTGGGAACATGGCACCAGAAAAATCTACATTCTTTCTATCCTATGACTGTTCATTACCTGAGGAATTCACCTATCTCCAGAATTTTTGTATTACATAGGGGCTAATGTAAATAACAGCCCTTATTATTCATGATCTCTAGCTTTCCTGTTGCCAAAATAGGTCCATGGAAAGAGTGCAAACTAACTTCTCTGCACCTGCTTTTCCTCCTCTCTAATGTAAGAGTAATAGCATGATTGTGAGGGTTAGGTTGAGTGAAATATCATGTATAAGGCAACTATCAGGGTGGGAAGTGATAAATGTTAACTCTCCTTTTGTGAAATCTTCTTCTTTTTTAAAGTTTTATTATTTATTTATTTAACCTTTCTAGTGCTATTGTTGGAGAAGGCAATGGCACCCCAGTCCAGTACTCTTGCCTGGAAAATCCCATGGACTGAAGAGCCTGGTGGGCTGCAGTCCATGGGGTCGCTAAGAGTTGGACACGACTGAGCGACTTCAGTTTCACTTTGCACTTTCATGCATTGGAGAAGGAAATGGCAATTCACTCCAGTGTTCTTGCGTGGAGAATCCCAGGAATGGAGGAGCCTGGTGGGCTGCCGTCTATGAGGTCGCGCAGAGTCGGACACGACTGAAGTGACTTAGCAGCAGCAGCAGTGCTATTGTTTGCTTTATAAAATTATAAGGGAAAAGAAAGCATTGCTTTGTCATCAACAAACAATGAGAATCCAAATCAAACCAGTAAAAGTGACAACCACATAAGCTGATTCTTTTTTAATAGATCTGTGAACTGCTGCCTGTCAGCACACTTCTGGCCTTCTGATGGTCACAGCCAATTCATTTTCTCTCTCTGTTATTAGACAGGAGATGGGGAAACATCATGTCCCAGATGACTTCAAGGTCAACATGAAGTTGGATGCAGCCCCAGGAGAAGATCTGATTAAGGTCCTGGAGGATATGAGGCAGGAATATGAGTTAATAACAGAGAAGAAGCATCCAGACTTGACTGCTTGGTTTAAAGAGCAGGTAAAAGAAAGATGCTCAAACTTCTCAAAAGTTCCATTTCCAAAGGGTCCCAGTGTCAATGCCTCTGCTCTTGGTTTGGTCTCACAGTTGGCTGCTGTGGCCCAGGAGGTGGCCGATCCAACAGTTGTACAGGGTAGCCAAAGGGCATGACGTCCATGAGCCAAAGGGCACTTTCCAGACCCTAAAGACTGGCCTGCAGGCACAGCACAACAGGGTGACTCTGATCCTGGAAAATGCTGCTTCAGGTAGGTACTGTCTCCTCCAGAAAACTGTGACGCCTTCTTCTTGATAGCTTTTCCTAAAAAGAAAAACATCTTAATATCTTAAGAGTAGTTATTTCTGGCTGAAGTAGAACAGCTGGGTTCTAACCATCTCAAAGAAGATTTAGGGGTTATAGCTATTATCATATAATCATAGGCTCAGAAAGGGCTCGAGAGATCTTTCAGTTGAGACCTTCTGTATCACTGAGAAAACTTTGACCCACAGAGGTCAGGGACTCTGAATCTTAAAGCTCTAAAAGACTGAAAGACACTTTATTTCAACTTATCTAAAATTTCTGTAGAACATCCCCAGGGAAGTACCGCCTTATCAAATTTTCACTTTAGGAGATTTTGTCTTTTCAAAAGGACTTTTCCCTACTCCATGGATATGGAGAGTTGACTAAATATGAGAGTCAAGAGTTTTTCAGCAGTGGGGATGATCTTTTGAGAACACCTAAGAACCGAAGAGAAACAGAGGAAGTGGCTGGGAGAGGCTCTGCCGAGTGTGAAGAGAACTGTCTGGTATTGAGTCTTTGGGTCAAGCCTGTCTGGGAGACTTGGGATCCAGGTGTAGTACTGCCACTCAATAGGGGTGTGACCTTGGGTAAGTAGGTTAAAATTTCCCCTTCCTGTGTTCTTCAGCTCAAAATGGGGGCTCTAATACCCTCTTTCAAGCAAAGATGTGTTGATCAGATGAGATCGCGTACCTGGAAGCATTTTGTAAAGTGTAGATTGCTCTGGTGAAATAGAGGATCATCACATTTTCTAGCGGGTATGAATGAAATCTCTCCAGCAGATTTAGATCTTTCCAAAATGCTGTGCCTATGTACATGTGTGAACACTACAGAACCCTTACAATTTTCTTCATTTTACATGTAGATTTTGCCTCTCTTCCTTGAATTCTAGAAAGTTGGTAGTATGAATGTAGACATGTCTCTATTTCTGGAAGTACAGAATCTAAGACTCTTACAGAATCACACATTTCTTTTGTATTTTGAGGCTCTTAAATCACCACAGATAACTCAGTTTCTTAAGGGAACTCATGGTGAATTATGATCTACTATGAACTTGCTGGCAATGGACTCACTTATTAGAAGAGAGAAGAGTTAGTGGTTGAAAATGACTCACAAGTTTCTCCACTCTAACCTGTGAATTCTTTCTGAAAAATACCATCTCTGCTTAGCCCTGGAAGTTCTGGCTGCCACTTTTTGTCTGATCACTCTAATGTATTTGTCCCAAGCATGACATAATGACATCACCAATGAATTCTTTCTAATTAATTGACTGAGGGTAATGTAATTAAATTCAATTGCTCCATATTTTGAAGAGTGTGTACTTTTATCTCTGCATGTTTTATTGGGGATGAGTGAGTTCTAAACACAGATCATTCTGTGTGCTGGTACACAGCTTTGCTTCACAGTACCTGATGCAACTTGAGTTACACTTCAGAATAAATGCAAGTTCATATTCAGATACACAATATAGATAGATGTCCATATTAGTAGTTCATTGCAAAGATGATGCTTCTAACAGTGTAAAAATGTACCTGTGTGACAAGAACTGAACTGAATTATAGTTATATAATGATAATTGTCTCTACATATGATAAACTTTTATTGGTTTTAGGTGAGGAATTGGGCCAAAAGCTACTTGTAAAATTAGAGCTTAGAATTAAAAAGATTTCTTAATAATTGAAACGTATAGCTGAGGAATTGAAGCAGTAGAGCAACAAATGACTCATCTAGTATCATTTGGGAAAAGAAGTTTACTCACTCGACTGAAATTTCCAAGTGGTTCTATTGTTTTCTGAGCAAAGGAAGAATATCCAGGTAATTTTTCAAGCTCTCAACCTACTATCTTAGAAATTATTGACCTGTTAATTTTTTATAATGATGTCTCAACTTACCTGTTTCTCCAGTCAAGCTTTATTGGGCAACAAGTTTGCTAAAGACATGGGGGTGTAGGGGTTGATTCTACTTTATTTTATTAACATTAACAGTTTACATCTGATATAGGACATCTTGAAGTCCTTTGGAAGTCTATTGTTTTCAGGAAAATTTTCCATTAATGTATTCAGCATCCCGAATAGTTTAGTTATCTTGTGTCTCTTCAAATGAGGTAAAAATTCAGATTGTGATCAATTGATGCTGTCCTTTGTATCCAGAAATGAAAACATCTGTGACACTAGAGAGTCTTGTCCCCACACCTTGTAATATAATATGCACTGGCTTTAAGCTCCTTCTTCCTATACTATGGGGAGCATATTCATTGTAAAAGGCAGTACAGGGAAACAAGGAAGCAGAAACCTGCCCCAAGATCTGCTGGTCTCACCCTACTTTTGTGTCCCACTTGTCTGGTGTAGCAAGATGCTCCACTGCCAGTCCCAGATGAACCCGTCCTCCTGGAGTTCACCCCTTACATAACTACTCTCCCCTGTGGTGGACTCTGGGTTTGGCTCATGTGACTTAATTTGGCCAATTATTAGCAAGTCTGATGCAAATAGAAACTTAGTAAGCACTTGCACATTGGAATGCTCCTTTTGACACCATGACACCACCATGCTGTGGGGAAGCCCGTATTAGCCTCATGGAGGAACCAGATGAAGGAAAACTGAGACCTCAAACATGTAACCTCTGTGAAGTCATTTGAGCCATCCCAGCTGAAGCCCCACATGCCATGGAACAAAGACAAGCTGTTTTTACTTTTTCCTGCTTGAACTTCTCACCCACAGAATGGTGAGTAAATCTGTTTGTATTGTTTTAGGCCACTAAGTTTGGAATGGTTTTGATTCAGCTGTGCATAATAGACAGGAGTAAGTATAGTGTGGGCTTCGCAGGTGGCAAAGTAGTAAAGAATGAAGGCGATGCAGGTTCAATCCCTGGGTCGGGAAGAACCAGAGAAGGAAATGGAAACCCTCTCCAGTATTCTTTTCTGGAGAACTCCATGGACAGAGGAGCCTGGTGAGCTATAGTCCAGGGGATTGCAAAGAGCCAGACATGACTTGGTGACTAAACAACAGCAATGAAGTAGAGAGTGGTAGTTCAGGGCATGCTTTCTGGAGCCTCACTGTCTGAGTCTGAATCCTTACAAACTTGCTCTGTGACCTTGAGCAAGTTACTTACTTCCTTTGCACCTAAGTTTCCTTGGTGGCAAGATGTGAATAATCAGTTCAGTTCAGTTCAGTCGCTCAGTCGTGTCCGACTCTTCGCGACCCCATGAATTGCAGCACACCAGGCCTCCCTGTCCATCACCACCTCCCGGAGTTCACCCAGACTCACGTTCATCGAGTCAGTGATGCCATCCAGCCATCTCACCCTCTGTCGTCCCCTTCTCCTCCTGCCCCCAATCCTTCCCAGCATCAGAGTCTTTTCCAATGAGTCAACTCTTCACATGAGGTGGCCAAAGTACTAGAGTTTCAGCTTTAGCACCATTCCTTCCAAAGAAATCCCAGGGCTGATCTCCTTCAGAATGGACTTGTTGGATCTCCTTGCAGTCCAAGGGACTCTCAAGAGTCTTCTCCAACACCACAGTTCAAAAGCATCAATTCTTCAGCACTCAGCCTTCTTCACAGCCCAACTCTCACATCGATACATATTGCTGTGAGCATTCCATGGTTTTATACAAGTTTGTGTGAAAGTTGCTCAGTTGTGTCTGACTCTTTGCAACCCCATGGACTATACAGTCCATGGAATTCTCCAGGCCAGAATACTGGAGTGGGTAGCCTTTCCCTTCTCCTGGGGATCTTCCAAAACCAGAGATTAAACCCAGGTCTCCCGCATTGCAGGAGAATTCTTTACCAGCTGAGCCACCAGGGAAGCCCAAGAACACAGGAGTGGGTAATCTATCCCTTCTCCAGTGGATCTGAGGTCTCCTGTATTGCAGGTGGATTCTTTACCATCTGAGCTACCAGGAGGCACTTAGATCAGTGCCTGGCCTCTAGCAAGCACTCTAAGTCTTTGAGCAGCAGCTGTGTTTCTAGAGCCAGCTCCCAGTGAGATTAGCTTGGTTACACAGCTGCAGCAGGACGAAGCTGGGGCCTGCTAGCAGGGGCTGAGGCATATGAGAGCAGAAAGATGCTCTTGATAATGGGCTGATTGCATGGAATCACTGAAGTTGGAGTCCATGGAGTGCTAGAATGAAGAGCTATCATTCCTTTCAAGTCCCTTCTCTTCTGGAGGCTGTTTTAATTCAAAGGGGGAAACTGATGCATGGTTTAGATAACTCTGTGTGGGAGCCACAGGTATTGAACTGGATTTAGGGCTTGCCCTGATGGATTTGGTGTTGCCTTGAATTAGCTTCACTGTGTTGAGTAAGTCACTTAGTCCCTGTGGACTTCAGTGCCACATCTGTTAAAGGAGGGAGGGTCAACCTCACACACCTCAGAGTTGCTTGACCCACTTTTCTAATGAAATGATGATAGGCCAGATGTCAGACACACGAAGAAGCATTTGAGAGCAGATGATGCACCATACTCCTCAGTCAGTGCCAGAGACCAATTCCAGAGCTCATCCCCAGCCCAGTTTGAGAGCATCATTTAGAGTTCTCTGTAGACCTGCCCTCTTCCTTCTCACTGCTTGCTCCTGCTGTGGCTGTCCCCACCTCCTACCTCCTCTCCACTATTATCACCTCTTTGCCTGAGGCCATATTTGTGTTGTATTCACCACTGTATTTTCAGGGCCACCACTTAGTAGGTGCTCAGTAAATATTTGGTAAAAGAACAAAATAAATCACCCATGACTGTCCTGAAGACAGGGGTGTTCCTTGACTCCCTACTCACCTTCTTATTAATTCAGGAGAAGGCAGGTGCTACAAGGAAGACCAAGCAGTCTCAGAGGAGCTCATAGGAGGGTGATGAGGAGCTGGACAATGGACTCCTGGACAATGGATTTAGAGTTAAGGGTAAATTGCTCCCAATCTCCAGAATGTTTCAGGTCTCTACAGCATCAAGAAAGAGTCCTTGGAGCTCTTCAAATACAGCAGCTAAGTTTGATAAAAGCTCCTGCTGCATACATGACCACACAGCCATAAAGGTTAAGGCTTTCCCCTCCCTCACACAAGATGATAAATACTCATAAATACTAGCGTCAGCCTGACCTGGTCTGAAAGTGTGGTAGGCACTTTGCCATAAGTAGTCTGCTGATTGAGTCATTTTATTTATAAAGTCTGCTTTTAAAGCTTCCATTTATTAAATTTTTATTTATTCATTATTATTTTTTAATATAAATTTATTTTAATTGGAGATTAATTACTTTACAATATTGTGTTGGTTTTGCCATACATCAGCATGAATCCACTTTCAATAGATACCAAACTGTGCTGAGGGTTTTAGTAATTAATCGGGTTTCTCAGGTGGTGCTAGTGGTAAAGAACTTGCCCTCCAATCCAATGCAGGAGACACGAGAGACACATGTTTGATCCCTGGAATGGGAAGATCCCCTGGAGAAAGAAATGGCAATCCACTCTAGTATTCTTGGCTGGGAAATCCCATGGACAGAGAAGCCTTGCAGGTTACAGTCCGTGGAATTGCAGAATTGGACACGATTGCACAGGGACACTCACATACACATTCATCTGTTTCCAATGTTTCTAGGACTTTTGATTTGAAAATACAGCTAAGTGCTATTATGAAATTCTGAATTATTTCACTGATTTATTCTCCTGTCAAATCTAGTGTTTCCACGTGGGAATTCCTGACATTTCTCAAGACATTTAGATATTTTTGGAATCTTTGGAAGTATATTGAGTGCCAATTATGTCAAGGCACTGCAGTGAGGATTGTAAATAGGACATAATTCCTATTTTCACAGAGCTTATAAAATATGTCATCTAACCTTCATGACAGCCCTACAAGTAGTAAATATTCCCATTTTACAGAAGAGGAAACTGAGGCAGCAGTGGACACTGGTCCATTGTATCCCTCTTTATCATCAGAGTTGCAGTTTATCCAACAGGAAAGTTTTTGTTTTGAATTATTCAGAGCATGTGTTTCATCATTCTGAGCTATTTCTATGTGTCAGTCTTCCATTCACTTGCTGCCCTGGAAATCCAACATTGTAAGTCACTGAGGCAGGATGGTAAGACAAGTAACTGGGATATACAGCCCAGAATAATACGCTTAGTATTCACTACCCTGCATTCTTGTTGCTAACATCCTCTGGGAATTTGCTATCTTAGGCAGGGGAGCTATTGACTTTTTGCTAAGATTTTTCTGACAATGCTAAACGTAAGATTTGAAAACTGTATAAAATGAGCATACATGAAATTATGAAGAAAATCTGGAGATATTTTCTACCTGTATAAAATCTAGGATCTTTTTGTTCC
The DNA here is from genome assembly GCA_917880005.1 of Nanger dama. Taxonomy (NCBI): domain Eukaryota; kingdom Metazoa; phylum Chordata; class Mammalia; order Artiodactyla; family Bovidae; genus Nanger; species Nanger dama. Next base: position 27,274,493 of record CAKJTW010000022.1, read on the forward strand.
TTTACATTTAGTATGAGAAAATGCACGCCATGAAGTTGAGGCTGAAGGCAACATAAATATTCTGGGATGTTTCCTTCATCTTCTCCCATTTGGTGAGCTAGTCAATAACCTATTTTTCAAGCTTACTACATAAAGAGCATTATGTGTGTTTTGGGAGTGGGGGATTTAGTTTAATTCCTTCCTTGTATTTATTGAACATGTATTACATATAAGGCAGAGTGTTATGTGCTGTGACAGATCTTTCATCTTCCACGGGAACTGACCACAACTTGAGGAATAGTGGCAGCTCAAGGGTTTGGCAACAGAGGCTTGAGAGCAAGTTGGATCTCAACAGGTAGACACGTGTGGATTGACACCCGTTCTGAAGACTCGGTGTGACCAAAGGCATAGCAGAGAAAACGTACAGTTGTGTTCAGTGACAAGTGTAGCCAGTCTGGAGCTTTGCATGTGTGGGGCCTAGGAGGAAGGGAGAGCGTAGACACTGATTCACTGGCAAAGTAGACTGCATTTTTGGATGACAAGTTTGTTCTGTAACACAGTGGGAAGAAATAAAAAGTTGTGAACAGAAGATGAAATGATTCTGTTCTTTTAGAAAAAGAAGCAGATGTAGAATAATAGAAAAGAAAATGGAGTTGGTTGCAGGGGAAGAAAGAGGAGGAGGTGAAAGGGAAAGGGGAAGTCCTACCCACTTTGCAGTCTCCATGGAAGCATTTGCAATATCATAGGAAACTCATTTGGGGAAGGAGGGGTAAGTAAGACTTAGAGATATAAAGAAATTGGGTTTGCAGGCCTTTTGATTTCTGGCTTTGTCTTTGGTTTGCTGGAGTGGTTCAGTTGGGTTTATATGGCCAGAAAGACCAAGAAGGTCCAGTTCAGTCAGTCTGAGGTTGGGCTTTAAAGGTTGGGTCATTCCATGTTTACCACCCAGGTTTGAGCAGAGGGGAGATGTCTCTGGCCAGCCTCTTGGGCTCCAGACATCCCTTTCCTATGGGCCCATCCTGCACTAGATTTTCAGGCCCTGGCCTGAAACTAACCTCAGTCTCCCCAAGGTCTGCACCACTAGAGGTTATCAAGACTTTGCAGGGCAGTCTGAGTCAGCAACTGTCATCTCTTTTCTGTTTCTTTTTAATAGTAGAACTGTTTCTTTAAACACACAAAACAATTCATGGTAAAAACAAGCTGTTAAACTGACAGATGTGGAGTTACTGTGTTTGAAAGCAGAGATGAGGGGCTATATAAGCCCCAGCCCCAGATATCCCTCAGGTGTTCTCTGATCATGGAGTGTTCCATGCAACATGGTTTGAACATCGTGTTCTAGGTCCAGTCTTGCCAGAATCAGTTTTGTGACCAGAGATGAAATGAAACTAAGAATTAAATTCCCAGGGGATCTGTTATTAGGAAAGGGAGGCGGTGTCTATATGGAGCTGAGGGAGCTGAGGGGGCAGAGAGATGGCGATGAGGTTTAAGAGAAAAGAATAGCTAAAGAACCATTTTTCATGTTGCTCATATTTTTGCTGGGAACTTTGGAAAATTTAGCAAAATGCTGTTATGAGACTCTGCATTATTTCACTGCTCTGTTTCTCTTGTCAAAGCTGGTGTGTCCACATGGGAATTCCATCCCAACGTTTTTCAGGAAACTTGTTTTTCTAACCCTGGAGAAGGAAATGACAACCCACTCCAGTATTCTTGCCTGGGAAATACCATGGATAGAGGAGCCTGGTGGGTTGCAGTCCGTGGCGTCGCAAGAGTCAGATACAGCTAAGTGACTGAACTGCCACCCCCATGCTTTTTCTGAATCTCCAGGAAAACCTGTCAAGAAATTGAGAAAGAGGAAAAAGTGTAATTCTCCTGTGAGAACTAAAGATTAATGATCGCTTTAGAGCAAGTACTGATCAGAAGGAATCCACTGACAGCAAATTGAAAGCATGAGCAAGGAACAGTTAACTCTCATTTACATGAGAGTTCTGAGGTTAAGGTTGACATTTCCAGGAAACTGGTTAGAAGCACAGAGGGAAACGCTGTTTTAATCTATCAGCCAGCCTTGCTTATAGCTGAGACCATTGTTATGTATCTGTTCATGGGCCAGTCTGCTGCTGTTGGTGACTCATTCATGCAGATAAAATAAATATTAATGAATTTATATACATAGTACACTTAATACAAATCCTATGAGTGGTGGTCCAAGAAATAATGAATTTGGAAGCAAAATAAAGTCTTAAATGGGGAGTTTAGCCTTTGATTCTTTGTAGTGCTATTAACTTTGCTAGAATATCTGAATGTTATTTGAATATTACCAAATGTTTGCTGGTGTTTTCCAATGTTTCAATGTTTTCAATATGCTATGTTTTCAATATTACTTCTCTGTAAATATTGATCAAGTTAAAGCTTATTAACTAAATAATTTTAAAAATGTCTATGAAGATGAGTAAAGATATGAAGAATATTAAAAGTATTTTAAGAATAGTTTATGATTTGGGAAATTCCAGAGAATTTCCAGAAATTCCAGTTCTGTATTTTGAATTCTGATGAATATTTGTGAAGAGTTTGGAAACATCACCTAGTCCAACATCTGGGCTTTAGGTCTGAGAGATTAGTTAAGTGATCTCAAATCATCAAGATAGATCCCAGCTTCATTTATGCTATGACAGTGACTCAGTAAATGTTTCTCTTCAGGACTAACTTGAAGCCTGCATAAGTACTCACAGTTGACTTTGGAAATAAAGATTTTTTTAACCATTAAAAATGAAGGGTTCAGAGTTTTCTCTGATGGAGCGATTCTTTAAGACATCTTTCTAAAATTAAAATGAGATCCCAGAGACACTAGAGGAGTGTTTATATTTAGCTGTGAATGGCGTGTGTGTGTGTGTGTGTGTGTGCACAATGTGAATAAGGGTTCATATTGCCTTCTCTCCATCTGAAGGAAAGTGATACTTCTGTCTGTCTCTCTCTTTCCTTTTTAATGTGTTGATTCTTTCTCAGCTCTGAATCACAATATGGTGTTTCAACATATAAGTGATGAACACAAGAACAATGAGAGCATTGGGTTGACTTATCCTTATGATTTCATTATAACATGCACATATAAGGTAGAACATTTATCATATGTCATTGCTTTTGACTGGCTTTAAACCACAGCTCTATTAAAGGCTTTTTATTAAATAGGTTTGAGTTTGATCATGAAGCAATTCTGCTTCCTGAAATCTCATTTGTCTGAAAGGAGCATTGCGTATTTATACTTAACATTTCGGGGCCAAACAATGGAAGGAAGGTGACTGTTTGAATTATTGCACTATTTATAATCAGTGGTTGCAATAAAGCATTATCTCTAAGTTTGACTATCACTGAATATGGTCTTCAAAAATATATTGGTCTCTCTGTCTATTTTATAGCTGGGAGGGAAGCTATGTTGACTTTTTCTTCTGCCAGAAAAGGAAGGAAGAGATTCTGTGATCTAAGTTGGAGTCTGGAACAGACAGGGAGGATGAACTTAAAATAAATTAACTGAAATGCTGTATTTACATGACTTTTGACACCATCAACCCAATGTACAGCTAAAAAGTTCTAATACTACTGGTCTACACAAGACCTACTGTGTCAAGATTTAAGACTGGTATAAGATTTAAGTTGTATCAGATCCTTGTATTATGCAAAAGATAATAATAAATTTTTAGAGGATGATTGTTCTGATTAAAGTCAATCAAAGATGTTGTCTCTAGATAAGGAGTGATTTTAATGTAGAGCTGAATGAAGAAAAAATTTTTCTCAATCCTGTTCACTGTTACCAAGCAATAAAATAATGATATCCTTGTTTGCTGTTTCTTTGCCTTCTCCTCTTTGAAGATACGCTAGGTCAATTCAGTCTTTACATTAATACAATCAGATTGTTAACAAGTATATTTCAAATGATTACATATTAATTATCTATCATGCCATAGCCTTTCTAAAATATTTTCAATATCATCTAACCTTCAAACATTGAAATGAGGATTATTGGTGGGTACTTGAGTTAGGAATAGCAGCAGGAGAAGGTTATATTCTGTATAGAACTTTCAGTTTCGTTAGACAGTGACTGGAAAGTCTGAACATCCATGAGTCTGAGTAGAAAAAAACGATAAAGAGCTAAGAAATCCTTTCCCTGTGCTTTGGGAGTGTACTTTGTTACATATTTCTGGACTTGATTGGATGTACTGGACCCAATCTGATTCACTTTCTTTTTCACATGTTGTGAGGGGGTGGTTGCGGTTACAGTTATTGTAACTTTTAAAAAAAATTACAGACAGATTGATTTTCAGATTGCCCAGTCACTGATTTAAAAACTGGTCATTACTTGACTTGAATGGTTGGACAATGATAAATTTGTTCATGTTAAAGAAAATAGTTACCTACCATTAAATCTTTGGGGGAATGATGGGAGGTTATAAATAGGCTGAGAGAGATTCAGATAGAGCAGACTGGGGTAAAGCACTTGACTTTCTCATTGGAGAGAGAAAAAGTTTTCAGTTAGCAGTAATGGAATTATGAGATTTTTAAACTTGAAAGGAATAGGAAGCTTTGTTGAATTCATTTTCCCTGGAAATGCCTAGGAGGGTGGAGGTGGTACTTTCTGGAACAAGGGTGGCTGGGTCTTGGTTTGCAGGATGGGGAATGAGAGGAAGAGGAAGTGACTATCCCTTCTCTGTGTGTGGGCTCTACGCCCACATCAATTAGGTGGCTGGCAGGAGCATTGATAGCACTGTTTTCAGACTCTTGTGTCCCTAAAAGAGAATGTTCCCGGAGGAATACTCTTTTTCTCAGGAGGACCCAGACACTAAATTTACAGGCTCTCCTCCTGCATCTGGATGTGAGTTCAGGTAAAGTATCAAGTTGGGAGTCAAAGGATGCGGCAACAGAGGAAAAGGACTTAGAGTTCCCTTTCTCCCTTCTTTGTCAGAAGGCCTACTACAAAGCTCCCTTAGTGAAAAGGTGAAAATGGGAGAGTGGTGAAAAAGATCAACATGAAAATATTTTAGGATTGTCAAATATGATTTAAATTAATGCTCTACTATCACGATTTCAGATGTTTATTTTGCATGTTTACTTCTCTGCTTGCTCATATAATTTTTTCATTAGGAACTATGAAAACAGGAGGAAGTAAATTTGTTTGGTGATAGAGATCCCTAGAAAATGGGTCACACATCTATGACTTATTTTTTAACATGAACCAGGCCCACATTTTTGATCCCCAAACACAAAGTTGGCATTTCCCCCTCAGTCAGACAAGTACAGACTAATCTAGAATTAAATATAGCTTGGCTAGTTGTGGCAAGCTGATGACCTTAGTTTTCTTTCTTAATGCCCCCAAAGGGCAAAAAGAAAAAAAAGTTTCCTCACAGTATAAATTGTAGAAAGGCAGAATAACTGTTAGCAAGAGTCCCCAAAGTACAGTGACTTGGACCAAAGCTTTGGTTGCCCGGGCTGATGGGCAGTTATGCTCCATGCAGTCACTTAAAGACTTCAGTGCCCTAGTTTTGTTCCATCACCACATGGGGGTCAATAACTTCATCTACTAAATCAAAGCTGGCTTATAGATGTGGTCACATTTCATATGTATCATATATATGGACATATATGTCATACACACACACACACACACACACACACACACATATATATATATATATATGTGTGGTCATATTCCATATATATGTGGGATTCCCTGGAGGCTCAGACAATAAAGAATCTGCCCACAATGCATGAGACCTAGGTTCAATCCCTGGGTCAGGAAGAACCCCTGGAAAAGGGAATGACTACTTCTTGCCTAGAGAATCCCATGGACAGAGGAGCTTGGTGGGCTATAGTCCATGGGATCACAAAGAGTTGAACACGACTGAAGGACTAACACTGTCATACTCCAGCTAATGGGAAGGAGAGAAAATAGAAAAAAATCCAAGAAAATTGCCTTCTGAGCAAGTAAGGCATAAGTTGCACACGTCACTTCTGTTCACATTCTGTTGGTGAGTTCTTAGTCACATTTGTTCTTGTTGTCCAGTCACTCATCCAGGCCCGCCTCTTTGTCACCCCATGGACTGTAGCACACAGGCTTCCCTGTCCTTCACCATCTCCCAAAGCATATTCAAACTCAATGTCCATTGAGTCAGTGATGCCATCCAACCATCTCTTCTTCTGTCATCCCCTTTTTGCTCCTGCTTTCAATCTTAGCATCAGGGTCTTTTCCAGTGAGTCGGCTCTTTACATCAGGTGGCCAACATATTGGAGCATCAGCTTCAGCATCAGTCCTTCCAATGAATATTCAGGGTTGATTTCTTGAGGATTGACTGGTTTGATTTCCTTGCAGTCCAAGGGACTCTCAAGAGTCTTCTCCAGCTCCACAGCTCAAAATCATCAATTCTGCAGTGCTCAGCCTTCTTTATGGTCCAGCTCTCACATCCATACATGACTACTGGAAAAACCATAGCTTTGACTAGACCAACTTTTGTCGGCAAATTGAAGTCTTTACTTTTAATATGCTGTCTAGGTTGGTCATAGCTTTTCTTCCAAGTAGTAAGTGTCTTTTAATTTCATAGTTGCAGTCACCAACTACAGTGATTTTGGAGACCAAGAAAGTATTTGCCATAAAGTGATGGGGCCAGATGCCATGATCTTAGTTTTTTTAATGGTGAGTTTTAAGCCAGCTTTTTCATTCTCCTCTTTTACCTTCATCAAGAGGCTCTTTAGTTCCTCTCTGCTTTTGCTGTCAGGCTGAACGTATACTCCCCAAAGAAACTAGAGCTGAGGTAAAAGGCTTATGTAGAAGTGCTCATTAATTTGTTTGTAATAAAAAAAGGAAACTTAAATGTTCAGTCTCAGAAATATTTAAAAATCATTTTCTGTACAACTAAAATCCTGTTTTTGAAGATTATATGAAATAGATATTAATACACTAAAGTATTAATAGTGGTATCTCTAAGAATTAAAGATATAAATGACTTTGTATTTTCTCCTTTATGCTTTTCTGTGTTTTCTAAAGTTTTCTATAATGAGCATATCTAATTTTATGGTTGGAAGAAAACATTTAGTTAGCTTTTTTTTTTTAAGCAGTAAGGGATAGATTCTTGCTGACCAACTACAATAAGCTTTAATTAGATTCTTTCAGGTAGGATAGAAACAGAAATTCAAGCCACTGAGAGAAGGACTGAGTCCAAGAAATGACTGACAATTTGCATAGTGTGTCATTTCTAACGTTTAACTCCGAGGGGAGGAGAGCTGGAATCTTTGACCATATTTCTCTTCTACCTGCACTTCTATCTTTGCCTTCTGTCTATTTAAGAGCATTTTGCTGTTGTTCTGCAAGGTGGCAAGGGCCTGGTTTTCACAGCTTCATGCCCCACCACCTCTCACTTATAAATTGAATCTCCACTTATTTAGCACTGCTTCAGTACACAAATAAGAGAATCTTTGCATGGCTAAAATATAGCCGTCTAAGTGAGCAAAGTTGTAGTGGTTGGAGTTGGTGTTGAAAAAGTCCAACCCAAAGGTTTTTACAATAGGGGAAGGCACGTGGGAAATGAGAAATGTTCTCCTGTATTGTTATAGCATGATGATGAATTGCTTTTGCTTTTCCAAAACCAGACTCCAGCTCCTCTGTTCACCTCTATTATCTGCTGCTGGTCTCCAAAGGCGTATTACCATATTAATTCATTGTGTTATACAATTTGGTCAACTAAATGAGCTTACCTTATGCCCTCTTAATGGCATTGGCTTTTAATATTGGTTTCGAGGGATACATTTAACAAAACAGATGCGTCAAGGAAATGTATTTAAACTCAATTTGGTTTTAAAATGACTAGTGGTCTTTCTAATGAGCCAGGTACCAAAAAAGAGCATTGCAGGCAACACACTGTGATAAATGTGGAGCCTAAATGCTGAGGTATCCCTAATGCCCAGGGTTATCAGATGTGTTCTGGAAACAAAGTCATGTACTACAAATGTGCCGTTATAAGATCTGAAGTCTAATCCATTTTTGGGGGAAAGGATATAATACTGGTTACTTAGAGAAATTGCCCCGCATATGAGTGAAACTGAGATTTAATTGCATGTCATAAAATGCTGCCATCTCACTGACTTAGTGAGACAGCCTGAAGAAAGTGATGTGTGATAATGGCAATGAATGGTGAATGACCCATGCCATTAGTTCATACTTGAAATTTGAGTCTAACAGCAGAGTGGAAATATGGGTCTAGAACCATGTACACTTAGACTAGAATTCCTATTTCCTCACTTTTTAAAATTTAAGTTATCATGGGAGAGTCAAATTCACCTATATAAGACTTCAGTTTCCTTGTCTGTAATATGGGAGAATAATACTAAAACCTAGAGTTGTGAAGTTTAGCAATAATACAAAGACAGCACTTGGAAGGTAGTAGCATTTAAGAAGCATATCTGTCCCTCTGTGTGTGTGTTTACAATCATGAATTTACCTACCTCATTATAGTTACTGATTTTTTTGGATTGTTAAACCAATGACTGAATACATAAATTCCATTCCCTTGATAGGCCTCAGTTGGCTTTTCACATTCAAAATAGACTGACCACAAGCTTATTCGATCATTTCTTCCCATGGGATGGGATGATCAGGATGAATTGCTGGCCTGTGAGGCAACTCCAGCAACTGGCCTGACCAAAAGGGCAGCCAAGACCATCAGTCTGGATGTACAACATCCTTATCCAGTGGCTACATATTGATGAACTAATAACCAGTGCTTGGAAAAATAGTGCAAGTTAATGATCTTTCTAGGATGATATGATCAATATTTTTCCATAGAAGGCTGTAATTTCCATGATAGAGTTCATCACACTTTCTCTCTTCATCCTGATTACAACAGTGAGTAGAGCACAAATTATTTTTTGGTGAGACAAAAATAAGCAATTAAATTTTAGCTTGGCCACTTCTTCCCTATCATATATAACACCCTAGATCCTTTGGTCTACTCTTTCTCCCTCAGACAGCCTAGGTTTGGTCCCCCTCCTAAACTGTTACTATGCCATTTACTCTATCAACAGGTGTCTACATACTTAGATATGCCAGACATTGTGCTCCTGGCTGGATGATATGGTGATAAACAGTGCAATTGCCCTCAAAGTGCTTACAGACTAGGAGAAAGCCATTTCTCCTTAGCAGAATTCTGCTCACCTTTTATATGTCATTCCAACTCTTACCCACTTCTTAACGTGTACATAAATCCTTGTCTCTTCAACACATTGCTGGGAAGGTAAACGAGTGAATCTCTATGGAGAGCAATTGAGCAACATCTAATAAAATTAAAATGCAATACCATTTAGCCTAAGAGTTTCATTCCAAAATATTTACCCTAGAGATATATTACACATGGTTAAAATACCATAGTCACAAGAGAATTCACTGCAGGAGTGTTCATACTGGGAAGATATTGAAAGCAATGTAAATGTCCATCAGTTGCTGACTATATTGTGGTGTTTACAGACAATGTGAAATGATGGAGCTAAAGAAATAGTGAAGAGTCTCTGTATTCCCTGATGAGGAATGATCTCTAAGATATATTGTTAAATGAAAATAAAAACAAAGGGCAGAAGATTATATAGAGTGGGTACAAGATGTTTAGGGGAAAACAAACCCATATTTACGATTGTTAGTACACAGACACTCTCTGGGAGGATCCAGAAGAAACTGTTTCCTGTGCCTGTGGCAAGGGGGGCTGGGCTATTGTGGGTGAGGGAGGAAAGAAGAGTTAACATTTCACTCCATCCCCTTTTGTACCTTTTTAGAGTCGATGCCATATGCATGCATATATCATCTATTCAAAATAATGTCAAATTTAATTGTAAAAAGTTATGACAAAAAAACCACAAAAAACCCACAAACCAAATAGGGAGGAAGTGCCTGATGGTCTGGTGGTTAGGATTGCATATTTTCACTGCTGAGGGTGCAGGTCAATCCCTAGTCAGGGAACTAAGATCCTATAAGCCACATGGTGGGACCCAAAACAAAACAAAACAAACTCAAGTAAACGATTCTTTTGACTCCTTCAGTCTAGGGATCTTTTATTCCTCTCAGAGCAGGCAGAGTGGTGTTTTGTACCTGAATCTATAATTTCCTGTCATGAGATTCCTCTTGCACTGTGGAAGCATTTAACATTGCATGTGTGTTAATATCCTGGAGCAGGACATGGCAACCCACTCCAGCATTCTTGCCTGGAGAATCCCATGGACAGAGGAGCCTGGTGGACTACAGTCCATGGGGTGACAAAGAGTCAGACCTGACTGAAGCAACTTATCACACATGCACATGTGTTAATATGAAGGAGGGGTTCATGCAATGTTATCTGGATGGAGTTCAGCATGGAAGCTGTCGCTTCTGCTCGGCACAAGGGTGTCACATGGGCAGTGGTTGGTGGAAGGAAAGGGTCCTCACCAGAAAGTGGCCAGAGGGCAGCACAGCCCAAGGCAGTTCCCTTCAAAGGTCCTGAGTAGTTGCAGCTTGACCCAGGCTTCCACATGGAAGGCAACAGAATCCTCCTGGGGGAAAAGAATCATTTTCATTTCTTTCCTGAACAAGCCATTTTAGTCAGGAAAATATCTTGATAACCTGCACCCAGAATGGAAAGCAATGCTCTGAGGGCATGAAGTAGAAGGGGATCACAAAGAAATAGCTACACATCTCTGCATTGGAAATAAATAGGAATTTGGAAGTCAGAAAGAGGACAGGAGAAGGGGGCATGGGAGAAGACAGGGGCATTCTGGGATTGTGGCTTTGCCGGAGACTGAAACTGAAAGAGAAAACTGGCCTATAAGCAGTTCTTGGCCCTCAGGTGGTTGGGGGACTCTTGGGAACAGGCATATGTTACTGTCATTTAAATTGTTTTTGTTTCTGTGAATCAAGGGCCATTTGCTTCAAATATAAGTGTTCAGTAAAATGTGCTCCTACACACCCAAGGCTTTATGTTAGCAGGCTGCAGGGGAGTCCAGGAGAAGACCTGGACTCTGTGGCTGGATTGGTGATCACATTAGCAGGAAGAGATTGTGAGAGAGGATCTGCCTTCAGCAGGCACTCAAGATCAAAGGGGACCATGAAGACAGTCCCCAGGATGTCAGAGAGAGCAATGGAGGGTGTCAGACTGCACAAGGGAGGTGATAGGAGACTTGGGACCACTTTATACAGATCTCAAAGAATAAATTGACCTCAGTTGCCCATTTTACAATTTGTAAACCAGCAGGTGAAAATGAAAGAAAAGCTCAGTCTTCTGGAAGACCAGCTGAGACCTGTAGGCATTTAGGGACAACTGACTACACTTCCCACCATCTATGACAACATCAAACATTATAGGGAAACAGGCTAGAATCATGCCACTGCCTCTGGCTAGATCTGTACTTTACCCAACAGAGAATTCTTTGCTATTCTCCATCTTTGACATGTGTCAATTACGCAAACCATTGAGGGGAGTAAGAATGAATTTGTCCTAAATTGGTTCTTGTTATTGCCCTAATGATTCTTAGACTACAACACCATTCTGAGATTCTCAGATAAGCTTACATTACTCTCTGTAGAACTTTGCAAAGTAGACACTGGCATCTGCCTACGCATTTTGCTGAATTCAGTATTTGGACTGCTAAAGGTAGTATAAAATACAACAATAAAAATATATGTTTTAAGTTCTTGCATTGCCTTCTCTATATTTCCCCAGAGTCTGTTTCAAGTCTTTGATATAACTACAATCTGTAAATGCCAGCCCTACCCCACTTTCAACAATGTCATTCATCCAAGAATCCCAAAGTGTTTTTTTTTTTTTAATAACGGACTCATTAATCCTCATAACACTCCTTCATTTGACACATGTAACTCTCACTACATGATATGTTGGTACTTACTCTGGATTTAATTTAACAGGTTTTCCTCCCGTTGTGGGTAGTCATTTACATTGACCTCATTTTGGTTGAGTTATTGCTCAGATTTGAACAAGTTTGAATGGCCTTATCCCAAAATGACATCTTCTGGCAGATAGAAGAAAGCCATCTGAAGAAGCAATTATTATTATTATTTTTTTTTAAAAGAGAGGTTTCAGCAACAAATAGCCCTATAAATAAACAACCAGATTTTAATCATGGGCTGAGAAAGTGAGACATTTTGTTATTTTATAAAAACATAAAATTGAATGAATTTGAGAATTCATGGGAGGGAGAGAACAAAGGCTTAAGCTGAGACTGAGAGGCTCTAGGTAGCAGGAGCTTAATCTCTTGTCTGATCAAAGAAGGTCATTTTTTTACAGTTCCTCTTTTTACACTTTTCCTCTTTGATCTCTTTCCTTTTTGTGGTCAGATACCAAGGTGGCTTTCTGGAGTTAAAGCCCAGCAGGAGTAGAACACCATACCAGACTGGACTGAGGTCAGGTGTCCAAGAAAATGTTGCTAGTAGAATGGGTTTTGGAGGTCAGTTGCAATATCTATTGATTCAAGCAAGCTGACAAGTCCAAGGAAGAAAATCACATGCACTGAAGTTGGTGGGAAATTGGAAGATTAGAGTCTCAGATAGGCAAGGGGGTAGCACTTTACTGGGGACTTTGGACAAACTTTGATGAGCTGTGGTCTTGTGTGATGTCCTCTACCCAGTGGTTATTTCTCCATCACTTTTAAAGACATGGCATTCTGAATCAGACATCTCGTAAGCTGACTCCTCCCTGTGGTGTTTGCTATCACCTTCATGGAGATAAATCACAAATCTCTCACATCAGCCTTTACCTCCTAGAGAAGTGATTCTTAACCATATAAGGCCCAATGCCCCTTTCATAACAAATATTTCATAATGTCCTTTTCATTGTAATGAAATTCATAAACAATATAAATTACCTATATACATAAAAAAGAATAACACAATGTGTATCTCAGTGTGTAAATCCTTGGGCACAACTACACTGAAAAGCGAAGTGTCAGATGTTAACCTTACCAAAACATCTCAGGGATAACACAACTACAAAACCAGGAAATGCAAGTGTACTATATTAATAACTAATACGATGCCTAGTGTTGCCACTGGTTGTATGACTTTGTGAAATGGTCAACAGTTCTTGGCTTTCCCTGGTGGCTCAGGTGGTAAAGAATCTGCCTGCGATGCAGGAGATCTAGTCTCTATCCTTGGGTTGGGAAGATCCCCTGGAGGAGGGCATAGCAAAACCCACTCCAGTATTCTGGCCTGGAGAATCCCATGGACAGAGGAGCCTGGCAGGCTACAGTCCAGGGGGTTGCAAAGAGTTAGACACAACTGAGTGACTAAGCACAGCACACACAGCAACAGTTCTTGGTCAAATTTTAAACCAAGCAACATACAATCTATTTTACTAGGAAGAAATTGATGATTAAGTAAGAGATAAGCAACTTGTGTAAGGTCATATGGACTGTCAGCAATAACTGTCAACTTGAACCCTGACCTCTTGTCTCCAAAGCCCTCTTTCATCCACATCTCCTCCCAGGAAGGCTTGAGAAATGATGTTCAGAAAAACATCAGGACCCCTACCAGGCCAGGAAGTGGGGACAAACTCAATTCAACTTCTGGTTAAGAGATAGAGCATGTTTGTTTAGCACCCAGTCCAGGCAGGAAGGGGTGAGGAGAAGATTCTGGGAGTGGTTCTCCAGGATCTGTGCCAGAAGAACTGAGCCTGGTTGGAAGTGAGTTAAAGTCAGCTGAGCAGGTCTGGACTCAAGGATCTCTTGTGCTGCTCTGTGTTTACGGAAAATTGGTTTTGTTTTTCTTCTGTTTGCTAGAAAAACTCCTTTGGGAAAAATCAAACACTGCTTTCCCAGGACTGAGAGGAAACAAGAGTGTCCCCATACTTTGGCAGGCCTAGAAAGGAGTCTCTGAGAATCCCCAGAAGCCTGGGGATTGACACGGTAGAGACAACCAATAGGGAGTGTTGGGGGCACTGCCGTGTGATGAATCCTGCTTGAGCCGGGCTCACTTGTTGACACACCCCTACTACCTGCTACATGTGCCAACTGTTTCATTCCTCTTCTTTGCTCCAGTGTGCAAGCTTCCTCCCAGGTCCCTATTTCTATTCTTTATGGAATTTAGAACTATAAAGTGAAAACAAAGTGGGATGGTAAGCTTTTCAATTCCCTCCTTTCTATGGTGTCCACAAAATGGACAAAAAGGCAAGAACCTACACAAATATGTTTCAGTTCAGTTCAGTCGCTCAGTCGTGTCCGACTCATTGTGACCCCATGAATCACAGCACACCAGGCCTGCCTGTCCATCACCAACTCCTGGAGTTCACTCAGACTTACATCCATCGAGTGGGCAATGCCATCCAGTCATCTCATCCTCTGTCGTCCCCTTTTCCTCCTGCCCCCAGTCCCTCCCAGCATCAGAGTCTTTTCCAATGAGTCAACTCTTTGCATGAAGTGGCCAAAGTATTGGAGCTTCAGCTTTAGCCTCAGTCCTTCCAAAGAAATCCCAGGGCTGCTCTCCTTCAGAATGGACTGGTTGGATCTCCTTGCAGTCCAAGGGACTTTCAAGAGTCTTCTCCAACACCACAGTTCAAAAGCATCAATTCTTCGGTGCTCAGCCTTCTTCACAGTCCAAATCTCACATCCATACATGACTACTGGAAAAACCATAGCCTTGACTAGACGGACCTTAGTCGGCAAAGTAATGTCTCTGCTCTTCAATATGCTGTCTGCTGCTGCTGCTAAGTCGCTTTAGTTGTGTCCGACTCTCTGTGACCCCACAGATGGAAGCCCACCAGGCTCCACCGTCCCTGGGATTCTCCAGGCAAAAACACTGGAGTGGGTTGCCATTTCCTTCTCCAATGCATGAAAGTGAAAAGTGAAAGTGAAGTCACTGAGTCGTGTCCAACTCTCAGCGACCCCATGCAGCCTACCAGGCTCCTCCGTCCATGGGATTTTCCAGGCAAGAGTACTGGAGTGGGGTGCCATTGCCTTCTCCGAATATGCTGTCTAGGTTGGTCATAACTTTCCTTCCAAGGAGTAAGCGTCTTTTAATTTCATGGCTGCAGTCACCATCTGCAGTGATTTTGGAGCCCCCAAAATAAAGTCTGACACTGTTTCCACTGTTTCCCCATCTGTTTCCCATGAAGTGATGGGACCAGATGCCATAATCTTTGTTTTCTGAATGTTGAGCTTTAAGCCAACATTTTCACTCTCCTCTTTCACTTTCATCAAGAGGCTTTTTAGTTCCTCTTCACTTTCTGCCATAAGGGTAGTGTCATCTGCATACCTGAGGTTATTGATATTTCTCCCGGCAATCTTGATTCCAGCTTGTCCTTCTTCCAGCCCAGCATTATCTCATGATGTACTCTGCATATAAGTTAATAAGCCACACAAGCGTGGATGGCTATGACCGCGCACAAACGCGGTGGAGAGGAGCTACCCCACATCCGCGGTCAGGGGCAGAAGCTGGGAGAACTGCATGCCCGAGGGGTGGCAGCCAAGAGGAGCTACCAAGTGGCCAAAAATATTTTACAGGCTCTTCTCTTTTCCATTTCCCCTTCTTCTTACTTCTTTTCTAGCCAGGATTAGAGAATCTTGAGTTTACCACATGGCAGTATACTTGGAGTCTGAGAAACTCAAATTATGAGGAAACTGCTATTCAGAGAAGTAGGGCTTAGTCAAGATCACAGAGGTCTTCCGGGTCCCTGGACATCACCCCCTTCAGGATGAGCATAAGCCTCTTTGGTAAACGTGTGAAGGGATAAAGCCTCTTCCAACAGCCCTTCAGAAGAGAGAGAACATGGGGGCAAGAGTCTATTTGAAAAACAGTGAAAAATAAATAGAATGAGAGTGCACAATGACTTTTTCTTGAAGAAACAAATATCACAAATGATTATTGTTGTTTAGTCACTAAGTCATGTCTGACTCTCTGCGACCCCGTGGACTGTAGCCCTCCAGGCTCCTCTGGAGGGATTTCCCAGGCAAGAATACATTTCCTTCTCCAGGGGATCTTCCCAACCCAGGAACTGAACCCGCATCTCCTGCATTACAGGTGGATTCTTTACCGCTGAGCCACCTGGGAAGCCCAAATAGCTACTTTCAGTTTATTGTAGCAAATGCTTATGGGTTACCACTTGTACCTGGCCCATAGTTTAAAATGCAGGCTCCTTATATGTATACATACAGCTGATTCAACAGAAGACAAGGTGGTTGGGTGGCATCACTGACTCAGTGGACATGAGTCTGAACAATATCCGGGCGATGGTGAAGGACAGGGAAACCTGGCGTGCGGTGATCCACGGGGGTCTCAGAGAGTCGCACATGGCTGAGTGACTGAACAACAAGTAGCAGATTCACTTTGCTGTACAGCAGAAACTAACACAAAACAGGCTGGAGAAGCTGAATCTCAACACAGCAGATGAGTCTGAATTCCTATATGGTCCTGGAGCCCATTTTGAGAAACTCTGAATAGAGTTGATTCATTTATAGACCATTTGGTTTCCCCTTTTCAATGCTTCCTTATCTCTGACTATCCAAACCATTTCACATATGCTGACATGGATTAATAAGATCTTTCTAGAAAAATCCAGAGATGACTACATCCAAAGATGAGAAAAGCCTGGTAGAGTGTTGGGATAAATGAAAGCCCCTCTTGGCTTCACTTTCAGTTCAGTCACTCAGTCGTGTCCGACTCTTTGCAATCCCGTGAACTGCAGCACGCCAGGCCTTCCTGTCCATCACCAACTCCTGGAGCTCACCCAAACTCATATGCATCGAGTTGGTGATGCCATCCAGCCATCTCATCCTTTTAGAATGCTTTTAAAAAAGCAGGCATCCTCACTCCAGTTCTATTTGAGCTGCAGTTGGAACCCACTCTGGTCCTCAGCTCTGATTATGGGACAATGTGGTTTTAAGCATGTGTGAGATTTATAGCTTGAAAAATGCCAAAAATCAGGAATTTAAATCCTCCCCGATTTATGCCTAGCTGTCAGAGGCCTAGGGCTTTAGAAATGCTAAATGTTTGAGTGATGCTCTGAAGGTTGAGCTATATTCCTCTTTCAGCTGATCATTATTAACAATGGTTGCCTCTAAAGCTTTAGTAGCTCTCAGCTGTAACCTTTACACTTGGTACATTCCTGCTTTGTAAGGGGTTATAAATTCCATGATTTAAAAAAAAAATTAGGAACATTCTTGGATTTCTGTAGCCAACAGTTCCGAGATTGGTTACCTGGGAGATGGAGGGTTAAGCATCCTTTATCTCTGCTCACATTTCTGAGCCACTTTTCTGTTGAATGCTGCAAGTGTGTAATGAGTGTTTACTAAAGAGCAATTCTTTACCCAAGAAGAGACAATGATAAACACAGTCATTTGCTGTCTGTATTTGTGGTTGCTTATTATGGATCCAGCAGCATTTGGTGGTGAAAACCGAACCTGCTTCCCCGACATGGTTACTGTAAATGATTTAAATCAATCCCTTTTACACAGCATCAGGTACAGGAAGCGCAATATGTAGTGACTAAATATGCCATTTAAATTCTTCTCAGGCAAATGTTAAAAGGCGGGGAGGGAAGCTGAGATTGGTGAGGTAACTGTATTCAAATATTTTTGATAGGTTTCTAAGATACATGTCTCTTTTTCCAAAGCAAATGCATTCATGCCTAAGAGAGAAAACAAACAGGGAAAATGGCTCTTGTGTTTGTGAGCTCATGAGAAATGCCAAAAGAGTTGTTTGTGCCCAGTCGCAAATATCAGGGTGTCTTTATTGTTAAGCTTTGATGCTTAGAATCAGGCGGAACGTCTCCATGACAACCAACAGACATTATGTTTATTTACTGAATGGCAGGGAATGACAGTGTTGGCCAGTGACATTTTAGTTTTTTTCTCCTCTTTTTCTCCCCAGCAAAGATTTGTTTTAGTTGATGAAAATGGCAACAGCATCTTTCATTTTATTTGTCAGAGCTTCTACGGCCAAAGTAAACGGTAGTTTAATTTGATTCAGCTCTTCCGTGAAACATCCTTTATAGACCCGTTGCTTTATGGGTTTTGGAGAGCGCTTATGGTGGGCAGTTGCTGGTGAGATAATTTGCAAACTGAAAAGCAAATTTCAGGTTTTATTCACTTGAAAATGATCTAATAACTGCATTCCAGGCTATCTAAATTTACATAGGTCTCATTAATGTCCTCTAAATTTCATGTGACCTTGTTTTTGCTCCTACTGATGCATTCGTAAAAGGGTCTATTAAGACTTTTATCAAGACTACAACCCCATCAGAGACGGGAGATGGCGCTGCAGGGTGGGTCAGGACAGTTTTTACTGATTGTAAATAACGATATACTCCTATCTGCTTGTGGCTTGTCTGCCCTCTAAATTATTTGCGGTCAATTTTTAACGCTGAACAGGCTTCCTCCTACTATCCAGCTGGTGTGTGCTCAAGGGATATAAACCAATGTTAGCATTTGCTTTGAGAAAACACAATTAACAAAGCAAGCTGCTATTGCAGGATGGGGGGCAGGGGTTGCGGGTGCAGTCTGGGGTGTGGGTTGGGAGGAGGGTATGGTTATTCATGATACGTTATATTTGCTAAAGCAGAGAAACTGGCTTTTAAACTCCTGTTTAGTATATCTGTGCTACTGCTCTGATTAATTTGAACAATTGAAATGAGACACTTACAGCTCTTAAGGCAAAATCTCCAAGTGCTTTTTGGGAAACAGTTTGTGAGTCTTTGGAGGTGCTTAAAATGTCTGAATCGCTTTTCCCTGATTTTCTGTGGCTTGTGTAGAAATTAGCTTCTTTCATTGTAGCTTCATAGTTTCAATACATTCACCTATTGCAGGCCTGTTTCTCACACCAGAATGGAAGCAGCTTGAAGGCAGGGGCTGTGTCTTACTGATCGTTGTATCCATAGCACCTAACACAGTTTCAGGTGTAGCAGGCATTCAGGACACCTTTGTGGAATAAAGGAATGAATGATGAAGGAATGAATTACCACACCTGGCTCCTGCGTGAAATCAAACATAGGCCTTTACAACACCCCCACATGTTACCGTCAGTTTCTAGTTCTGTGGGATTAGTGCACTGCCCATTGAAGGAGAAGAGGGCCACAAGAGGATGTTGTTCTGATTGGTGGTATGTGTATGCATGGATATACACGAAAAGAAAAATAACAACAGAAAAGTAACACAGGAAAGGAGGAGATTCTGCTGAGAGCCATGTTTTGCCACAAGGAGACGGCAGTAGATGAGGCAGAGCACTGAAGATCTGGAACTCGATTTTCGGGCAGTTGACAGATGACATCTCTGGGTCTCAGTGACTTCACCTCTAACATGAGGGGCTGGGTCAGATCAACTTCTCTCAAATTGTGTTCAATTGGTTCCAGTGGACACCAAGGCCTGCAAGTATTAATAGCTCTTCTGAAATAACCCCAAATCAACTGAACAATCAATTCTGTGTAAACTAAATTAAACATGAATACTGAGAATGCCAGGAGTTTAGTGTAGACTGAATCTTAAAGGTCTTACAAATGTGTGGTTTCCATGATTCTTTAATCAGGATTCCTGTCAGAGGAAGCTTGCGGGCAAAAATTACTTTTTTACAGTCTTATTTGATAACTGAACCACTTTGCTCAGAGACATCTCTAGACATTCATGGGGCACTGGTAACCTGGATTAGTAGTTTGTTTTTGTTTTTGTTTTTCCCCAGAGGAAAACAAGTTCAAGATAATTGTAATTCTGAATCATGTTCTTATTTTATCAAGTTGTTAAAAAACACACATTGGTATATTTCACCACTATAATAGAAAAAGAACAGAGATTTGGAAATTTGAGGTAGTATTATAGATAACCAAAAGTAAAAACCTGCACTCATTTGTGGTTTGACTACACTTAAATTCACTGATAATGGTCAGGCCACCAATTTCCCTTGATGTGGGCTGACTCAGGTAGAGGTCTTGAGAAAATACATGACTTCCACAGCATCTTCTGTGATTCGTCAATCAGGTATTCAACCAGAGGGAGCCCATGGGATCTTCCCTAAAGATCTCAAAGGAGGATCAAAAGATGAAAAGTGGTGTATTTATCTTCTCTTACCTCCGATCTGCTCCGATCTGCTTCAGATATAATGTTACCAGCGTCATTATCAACAACAAAAAATTAACAGTCACGTACGTGGTTAAAAAGTGCTCTGGATACAATACATGGAATTTGTCAGGGAAAAGGGGAAGAAGAAGAAGATACCTTGTATTTATTTAGTAGTTACTACACAATGGGGATCAATTTGACCAAACTCAAAGAGATGGTGGAGGACAGAGGAGCCACTGGCAGGTTATAGTCCACGAGGTTGCAAAGAGTCGCGACTCAACAACGACAACTACATGCTGTGCATTATGCTAATGCTTCTTAGGAGGTGTGGGTGTCGTCATTTCCCTTTTGCATGTGAGAAAACAGGTTCATGGTGACTTGAGGGATATCAGCTAGAAAGGAGCACAGCCTAGATGAAAATCCTGGCATGTTATGACATCCTGGTATGTTATGACATTTTCTTCTGCAGAGAGGAGAGCACCCAGACCTAGGGCGAATCAACACTAGCAGCTATAACTAAGTCACAGAGGCTGTAAGGCAAGAGGAGACGGCATCATGATTTCGGGGGTCAGAGACAGAACCAAGCAAGATACATGGAGTGAGCTGATGTTTGAGGAGGTAGAGGATCTAGAGGCACGTTTAGAATCATGCTTAAACAAAAGAACCACACTGCTTCTGATGCTTTGCAGATTTGTGATCACATGCTGGTATCAGAAAGAAATGAGAGGGTTTGAGGGCCAAGTTCAGGGTTGCCCCAGGCTCCAAAGTTTCAGGGGGTCATGTCACAGCTGGCATCACTCATGATCCTTAGGGCATGGCTGCTGTAAATTGAAAGTTTGTGCTCTGTCCCAATTCATGTGTTGAAACATAATCCCTAATGTGTTGGTATTTGAAGCTGAAATTTTTGGAACTTGTTTAGGTCAAGATAGTAGAGCCCTCATGAATGGGATTGGTGTCCTTACAAAAAGATCCCAGAGAACTTCCTTGTCATTTCTGCCATGTGAGGACACAACAAAAAGATGACTGTCTAGGAAGCAGGTTCTCAAGACAGCAAATCTTCTGGCACTTTCATGTTAGACTTCCCAGCTTCCATAACTCGGAGAAATAGGTTTCTGTTGCTTATAAGCCATCTAGCTTGTGGCATTTTTTGTAATAGTATTCCAAACAGACTGAGATGATGATAAAACTATAGAGATTCCTGGGCTCCTGGTATTACTGCAATGGGCTTCTTCTACTTTAGCTCTTTGGCAGACTTCATGATCTGGCCTTTGCAGTGGCTCCATTAAAGATGGTATAGTGAAAAGAAAGACATGAACTCTCAATTGGAAAATGGGCAAAAATACAGAACTGTCCAAAAGCTCTTGTGATCTTACATTTCTATTTCCTCTGCTTTCTTGCATGTTCTATATTTTAAATTACTCCAAGTGGACCCTAACAATGACTGGTCTTCCACTTAATATAGCTGAGAAGTTCTGGTGAATGCTGTGGAATTCTTTCTCCTCTCTTGGAAATAATCTTGGTTTATGATAATGTCAGCAGTTTCTGGTTAACTCTAATTGCTGTCCCCTAAGCAGCACCTGTTCATTTTTCTTTTACAACACTTATGGGCATTCTTCTGTGGCATTATTCCAGCTATCAGAGTATTGTTTGAATAATGACACATTAAATCTTGAAGTAAGTCATATAGCATTTGGAATCTGAGTTTTGGGTCACAAACAGAATGCTTTCAAAATATTGAACCTGCTCACTTTAGCAGGTGGAAGACTATAAGAAAATCACCCATTTTATACTGAGTATGCCTTACATATATGAATACAAAGTAGCCTTAGAGCTTGCTGAATATATATTTTTTTTTAATAAGCATTTGGCATTATCTCCAACAATCAAGACTTGGAAAGTGATTGTGTCATATTACTTTAGAAGTAGATAGGATATTTTACAGATCATCTCATCTAGGAGTTTTAAAACTGTGCCCCCTGGATCTTAAAAGATTGTCTAGTGCTGCCACAGGAAATGCTGGGCTCCAGGAGTCTATTCTATTACAAACAAGTAGCTCCTTCACTGGCTTCCCTGGTGGCTCAGCGGTAAAGAATCTGCCTGCAATGCAGGAGATGCAGGTTCAATCCCTGGGTTGGGAAAATCCCCTAGGAGGAGGGCACAGCATCCCACACCAGTATTCTTGCCTGGAGAATCCCACGGATAGAGGAGCCTGCTGGGCTACACTCCATAGGGTCGCAAAGAGTCTAACACGACTGAAGCAACTGAGTATGCACGCACAAGCCGCTTCATTATCTATTTCAGTTATTGGAACTCCTCATTAGACTTCATTTGAAGAAGGGTTCCAAAGTGATATGAAAGTAGGGAAACCACATATCTAGTCTAGTCCCTTTGTTTCAGATGAGAACAAAATCTGGAGCAGGCACATAACTTTCCTTCAGGTAAGATACTCGTATCAAACTCTCGGCTGAACTCACCAGGCTCACTTCCCATTGTATAGTTTTCCCACTTGGCAATAATGTTTGCCAATGATCAGATTTATTTGAGGCTCCTGGTTCAGAGACAAAAATTTAGACCCTGAAGGAATCTTTACTTTTTTCATGATACAGAATGATGTGCTTTGTGCTCACATTCACTGTCAACATACAAGGAAGATACAGATGCAAATACGAGGCAGGAAAAAATAATGGTCAAAATGGTCATGACTTTTAATAATTGCTGTGAACTTCAGTGTGCAGAATATTATTACTGAATTTCAATATCACTGCCACACTTCTAAGAAGTCTTCTTGAACCACAGTCATAAAACATGGAAACATTTCCCAGACTCCCTTGTCAGGAGAGTCTCTGTCCGATTCAACCAAAGGGGGTGCCCTCTGGAAATCTAGAAGGCAGGAGGAAAGGAGGAGGTATTATCCTTGTAGAAGCATGAGCAGACAGCTGATTTAAGATTTGCTGGTGGCTTACGATACATCTTCCTAAGAATAATCTACCTCTGTCCTACAGGCAACTGAGATCATTGGCAGTGACTTCCAGTGCATTGAAAGTCTTTCCAAGAATCAACTATGTTTGTGCTGCAGAAGCTGTGACTGGTGGCTTCCCACCCTGTGTTTCTGGATTTCTTGAAAGTGACCTTCCTGAGCTATGCTCTCATGATCTTCCAATTGCATGTCCTCTAACTTCCTGGGTTCAACTTCTTGCTCAGAATATCAAGCACACTTTCTATTTTCTGGATTGAAACCTGGTAGTTCCGAAGTTTGATTTCTTCATGGAAAGGACATAGCTGGGATATATGTGGGTGACAGGCATATTGATACATGAAGCTGGAAGGAGACAGCTTCAAATGTTTAATTCCTATGAGGCTGCCCTCAAAGCAAGGAGAACAACAAAGAAAGAGGAGCCTCTGTGGGCAGAGCCAGAGGCCCTAGAGAACAATGGGCAGAGGAGTTCTACCCAGAGAACAGAACCTGGCCTAGTGAGATACTGTCCCCTCTCCAGGGCTGGGGTCCTTTGGAGCATTTGCTCAATGCAGCTTCAGAATTCTTATGGTTCAGTGACTGACATGGGACTTCCCTTCTTCATCTTCCAAATGGAGGGGTTTGTTGAAGCTGTCCTTGACGTATTTCCCATCATTGGGGTTTATGTGGTCGGGTAATGGGGTGAGCAGCATTTTGTTTTAGGTCATAGGTTATCAGATCAAAAGGAGTCTCATCTGGACCTGATGGGGAAGTCTGCACTTCTCCCAGAGATCCAAGACTCAAAACTTTGGATTCGACGATTGGATAGAACTTTGAATTGCTCTTCTTGGAAGAAGTGAGTGAGTTCCTTGTGCTAGAGAAAGAATAAAATGGATATTTGATTACTAGAACATAAAAGTGAGTCAGCAACCTGCTGTATGCTTACCCATCTTATTTATTTTTTCCTGAGCACAGAGAAGATTCCATTTCCCAGTTTCCTTCTCTGTTTGGTTGGTGCATCTAGTGGTTTTCTAAACAGCAGAATGTGGTCTGAAATGATTATCACTTTCAGGTATTGCATAAAAGTCCCTCTATGATCACTTTCTCTTTCCCCTCTGATGTCAACCATAGTGCAATTGTTGAAAAAGAGTTTCAACATAAAAGAATCTTTTTGGGGGTCTCTGCTTTAGAAAATCCACTCAGGAGAGCCTCTTGATGCACATTAGCCTAGAAGTGAGAAAAATAACCAAGGTTATTGTGATAATGATGTTACCAAGGCTTTTAGTTGTTTGTTATAGCACGTAGTGTTTCTTGTCCTGACTGAGTCATAAAGGAATTTAATAATGAAATTAGCATAAAACATCTTGGTACCCTTACTTGAAAAGACCAAGAGTGAGGCTATGACCTTCTAATTATGGTGGGTTTTCTGATTCACTCTGATATGATTTTAAAATCCCTACTTGGTCTTTTCAAATAGGGGTACCATGGTGTTTTAATTCTGGGATACATTATTAATTTCCTGATAAATCTTCAGGAAAGGGGTATTTCCTCTATTCCCATACCCAGAGATAAACATTTTTACATTTGATAGTGAAGGAATAAGCCTTAGAAAAGAAGTCCTTTGATTCTGATGATCACAAATGAGAAACAAGAGAAGGCCATGTTCACACAGCTCCCAAGAAGGATAGAGGCTCTCCTGTGCTGAGTGAGTGTTAGCTTTGCCTACCACCACACTGGAGGTGGGGACCTCAGCACATTGCAGTCAAGTCTGGCTTGGAGGATTGTGGGCTGAGGGGAATCAAGGATGAAGGGGTACCGGAGGTCAGCTGGAGTCAGTGACAGATCTTAGGGATACTTGTAAAGATGCTAACACTTGTCACCCAAAATCCCATACTTTAGGATGAGTGGTGAGACTAACAATAGAACTTTCAGTCTAAGTACGGATTGATTACCTTGCCTTTTAAAGAACATAATATATATGTTTTTATTAATATTAATTGCAATATTTGTTAACTGAAGAACATTTAGGAATTATAGAAAAACATAAAATAGAAAAAAATTCATAATCTGCAACCCAGGAAATAATCACTATTGTTTTGCTATAGCACTTATCAATCTTTTAAATTAATATACATATATTTCAAAACCAAAGTTGACTTATACTTTAAGGATACTTTGTACAAAGTACCCTTCATTGGTATAAGCCAGATTATGCTGCTAGAGCAAAAGATCCTCAAATTTTAGTGGCATATAATATTAAAAGTTTACTTCTCATTCACGCTGCTGCTACTAAGTCACTTCAGTCGTGTCCGACTCTGTACGACCCCAGAGACGGCAGCCCACCAGGCTCCCCCATCCCTGGAATTCTCCAGGCAAGAACACTGGAGTGGGGGTGCCATTTCCTTCTCCAATGCATGAAAGTGAAAAGTGAAAGTGAAGTCGCTCAGTTGTGTCCAACTCTTAGTGACCCCACAGACTGCAGCCCACCAGGCTCCTCCATCCATGGGATTTTCCAGGCAAGAGTACTGGAGTAGGGTGCCATTGCCTTTTCCATCTCATTCATGCTGCCTGTCTGTTCAAGGTCAGATCCATCTGTGCTCCACATCATCTCCATTCTAGGGACCCACAGTCAAGGAGAAGCCCCGGTTTGGAACAATCTCCTGGCAGAGAAAAAAGAGGAATACCTTATAGTGGTCTTTAAGCCTGTACATAAGTGACACATAACACATGTCATTTCTGCTTCCATTTCATTTTGGAAAGCACATCATGTGCCCAAGTGGGTAAGAAAATAAAATCCTCTCAGGGAGGAGCAACAGATATCTATGAACAATAATCCTCAGGCCACTTAGCTTGTTTAATGTTCCACACTGGAATTGTTATTAAATTAATGTCATATTGCTTTCTCCGTGTGACAGTTTTTGCATATCTCGCACTTTCATTTCCTCCCATTTTTGTTCTCATTGACTCAGGAAGGAAAGGTGGGAGATGGGTTGGAGACCCTTCCACCAGTGGAAATGAATTTGTTATAAATAAATGGCAACAGTAGGCACAGGAAAATTCTAGAAGCTTACAGAAGTAAATCCAAAACATAGAATTATCACCAGCAGGAATTTTAAATTACATTCTCAATTCAAGAATTACCTTATTCAACAGAAATCTTCACCAAATGGTGGTCCTTATCTGGCTTCTCCATGCTGAGAGAGGGACAGCTTCCTGGCACCTGGCAGTCCTGTCTAGCAGCTGGCTCAAGGGTCCATATGTAATCAGAGTTAGTGTTTTAGGTTTAGATGCCCACATCTACCTATCTCTGTCAGCCTCCTACCTTGGGTTCTCAAAGGCTCTGCCTAGGGGTCAGCATGCAGCTTCGTAAATCTGAAATCACCTGCTCATTTTCCCGGTACCCAGCTGTTCACTGAATGGTTTAAAAACAGAAGGAAAATGTCCATTCTCCAACCCCCATGTGCTTCTGGCCCTTGGCTTTGTGGACATCACCTCCTGTGCTGAGGAGGGCATAAAACTCAGTCACCATCCATTATGTCCTCGCCCAGGGCCCACAAGTGTCTGCCCAGAGACAGGGGAACATTCATAATGCTATGTGGCACCTTCTGATGCTGCCCCTGCCCATGGCTTTCTAATTGGCACGCTGAATTCCTGGGCAGCAGAGGTTGTCCCCATTCTACTTTCATTCTCGTGTAGTAGAGATCCAATTACTTTCAGACTATAAGTCATGTTCATCCTTATCTTGCAAGTGTGATTTGACTTCCAAGCACATACACCCCCGCTGTACCCCTCTGAGCCCTATTGCTTGACTTGTCCAGAAGTCACCTTTCTGTGAAGCACCAGTTTTAGACAAGCAGCAGCCCCTTCTGACTTTGCACCGTTCGATTGTCTTTAGCCTGTGTCTCATGTTTACTGTCTCTGCTCTCTCTTCATAGTCATATTTAGGGGTTGTTTGCATCTGTTTATTATTCAATGGAGACTGTACATGTTTTGCATTTAATAAGTCACTCAACACACAGGCTTCTTACTGAGCTGGAGTGGAATATGGCATTTGCTAGATCAACTATCCTCTCCAGAAGGCAATAAGTAATCTTCTTCTCTCCCACTGTGTCTGCAGGATTCTTTCAAATGAGCACAACTCTAAACACAACAATGTTCTTTAGAATTTTGTTTTCAGTCCTGCTCCTCTAAAGGGATAAATCCCGATGTCTGTCTAATTTTTAAGTATACCATACATTGAAGAAAGACTTCCCAAGCTTTTGAACAAAAACACCAGGTGGCTCAGTGATAAAGAATCCACTTGCCAATGCAGAAGCCACAGGAGACACGGGTTTGGTCCCTGAGTCAGGAATATCTCCCAGAGGAGGAAATAGCAACCCACTCTAGTATTCTTGCCTGGAGAGTTCAATGGACAGAGGATCCTGCTGGGCTACAGTCCATGGGGTCCCAAAGAGTCAGACCTGACTAAGTACATATATTAGGAATGGAGAAAGTTCCTGTCCGCAGCATACACACTCACAAATTTGTCTTTTTTTTTTTTTCAAATGTCTTCGGTGAATGCAGAGAAAGAAGAGAATTCTAATAGCACTGTCTGCAAATATGGGCACTTCTTAAGGAAACAGTAAATTTGATGTCAATAAAAGAAAGATGGAAGATGGATATAGAATGGTGGGAATGTGGGGTTCAAGGATGAAATGGGATTAGCTTTGATACATTTCATGATACTTTGAAATGCTGAGACTTTTTGAATCCACGTGCCCTGTGTTGCCTAGTCAGAATGAGCTGAGAAGGAAAAAGCAAACAGGAAAGCATCCTAAGACAAATTGCTCCTTTTCCCAGGCAGTGCTCTATTCGGGTATTTAGAGTAGCCTTCTGAATGCCTGGAGTTTATCTTTGGCTGCAAGACAAGCAAACACTGGGCCTGGAATCAGGAGAGGAGGAAGAGAAAGAATAACAACAAAAAGACCCCTTGCCAGGCGTGTAGACGAGGAGGTGGGGGTAGAGCCAGGCTCCTGACTGGCCCTGCAGGGTTCTGAGGCTGGGACAGCTGTGGAGCCCATCACCTCGGGAGAAAGGGTTTGTTCTGCTCCTGATTTCCTGGCTCCCAAACTCCCTGCACATTCTCTCCAGCTGAGTTCATTCTTGGCTGGTCCTCAAAGTCAAGAGAGCCAGGTGCTGGGGTAGAGCCAGGTTAGAGCCTGAAGTTCATCCACCTTTGTGATGTTAATGGTAAGGGAGGAAATGTGAGCTAGAAAGCTTACAAGACTCTTTTTCTTTAATTTATTTTTTTAATTGGAGGGTAATTGCTTTACAGTGTTGTGTTGGTTTCTGCTATATAACAAGGTGAATTATAATCGTAATTCTATATATGGCCCCTCCCTGAGAGCCTCCCTTCCCCATCCCATCCCATTCCTCTAGGCCATCACAGCGCACCAGGCTGGGGCTCCCTATGTTGCACAGAACTCTTGATTCCACTCTGAAGATGATCTGTGAAGGCTTTTAAAGGAATCAGATGGTAGCTTAAGAATGGTTTTTTTGTTTAAGTTGAGGAATTTTTTGCCTCTGTGAAAGCAACACACCCCTATGTGTTGGTAGCTGTTTGTCATTAGCTTCTCTTTGGCTGTATGTAGGGGGGAACAAATGGCTTTTGTTGTCTGCAAAAGATTTACCAAGCTCCTTGGCCACCCTGTTGCATAATGTCTATGCTCCAGGATTTGTGTGCTGTGGCTGTGAAAGAACAGGCTTGCTCTCTTTAACCTTGTTAGTATAGGGTAGATATGGAATTCAGTTCAGTTCAGTTCAATTCAGTCGCTCAGTCGTGTCCGACTCTTTGTGACCCCATGATTCACAGCATGCCAGGCCTCCCTGTTCATCACCATCTCTCGGAGTTCACTCAGACTCACGTCCATCGAGTCCGTGATGCTATCTATCCAGCCATCTCATCCTTAAAGCCACATATTGTGCTCTTGTAAAATGTCAAAAGCTAAGGAGCTTCCTGGTGTCATTGAAGTTATGACCTATCTGGATAACTCTGTCTCAAGACTCCCAAAGTGTAGCTGATACAGGGTCTTTTCTGGCTCCCACCCTAACCAAATCTAGTTTTCATCTGCCACCCACTCACAGCAGTAAACTCTTCCCAACATAACAGAATCTATGCTCTCTAAACACTTCAGTTGGCATCTTTATATCTCAACAGAACACAAGTCTAAGCACCCAATAGTCCAGGATTATCTTTGAGAGACTGAGTGGGGGATATACTAAGTTTTCTTTTTTACTGTTATTTTCAGGGAAATAGAGGTATTGGTTTTACAGTGCTAGCCCAGAAAAGTTAAATTACTGATATCAGTTCAGTTCAGTTCAGTCGCTAAGTCGTGTCCGACTCTTTGTGACCCCATGAATCGCAGCACGCCAGGCCTCCCTGTCCATCACCAACTCCTGGAGTTCACTCAAACTCATGTCCATCGAGTCGTTGATGGCATCCAGCCATCTTATCCTCTGTCGTCCCCTTCTCCTCCTGCCCCCAATCCCTCCCAACATCAGTCTTTTCCAATGAGTCAGCTCTCCGCATGAGGTGGCCAAAGTACTGGAGTTTCAGCTTCAACATCACTCCTTCCAATGATCACCGAGGACTGATCTCCTTTAGGATGGACTGGTTGGATCTCCTTGCAGTCCAAGGGACTCTCAAGAGTCTTCTCCAACACCACAGTTCAAAAGCATCAATTCTTCAGTGCTCAGCCTCCTTCACAGTCCAACTCTCACATCCATACATGACCACTGGAAAAACCCTGGCCTTGACTAGATGGACCTTTGTTGGCAAAGTAATATCTCTCCTTTTGAATATGCTATCTAGGTTGGTCATAACTTTCCTTCCAAGAAGTAAGCATCTTTTAACTTTTATG
Organism: Nanger dama; assembly: GCA_917880005.1. Classification (NCBI taxonomy): domain Eukaryota; kingdom Metazoa; phylum Chordata; class Mammalia; order Artiodactyla; family Bovidae; genus Nanger; species Nanger dama. The sequence goes on from CAKJTW010000022.1 coordinate 27,304,373, forward strand.
GCTGCAATCACCATCTGCAGTTATTTTGGAGCCCCCAAAATAAAGTCTGACAATGTTTCCACTGTTTCCCCATCTATTTCCCATGAAGTGATGGGACCGGATGCCATGATCTTCGTTTTCTGAATGTCCAGCTTTAAGCCAACATTTTCACTCTCCTCTTTCACTTTCATCAACAGGATTTTTAGTTCCTCTTCACTTTCTGCCTTAAGGGTGGTTTCATCTGTATATTTGAGGTTATTGATATTTCTGGCAATCTTGAGTCCAGCTTGCATTTCTTCCAGCCCAGCATTTCTCATGATGTACTCTGATATAGGATTAATATAAACTAAGTTAAAAGCTCCAAGTAGAAAAGAAGTCCTTTGATTGGATTTTAATATACCCAATAAGTATAAATAAGACAAAAGGATAAACATAACAGACAGATGTATTTGGATCAAACAAAGAATATCTTTTTGACAATAGACCTGTTCCCCAAAAACGGACTGTCTTGGTTTATAGTGGGCTTCCATTAGTCAAAGTGTTTAAGAAAAGGCTATAAAAATATTTGATCATTAATTAACTCTAAGGTATGAAAACAGCAATGGACATTTTTACTTCATTAATTAAGGCATTCTTACTATGTGAACCCCTACACATGAATGTAGAATTATTTTTAGGTACACATTTTTGGGGAAGAATTTTTTTCTTTGTTTTTTTTTCTTTGTTTTTTTTTAATCACAAGCTGTTTTATATGATAAACCAATCAATTAGCTCTCCCTGTAAAGAGTTAACCTATGTAAAGATTCCAACTAAGTCTTTAAGTCTCCACCTTAAACGTGATTGTTATGATAAAGTTCAATAGACATGTGAGGATAATTTCTAATAGGAAAGATGGGAATCAAAATAAAGAAAATAGTAACAGTAATGTAGGGAGAAGAGAAAAAGTAACAACAACAACAAAATAACTCATTTTTATACCCAGAGAACAAAGAAGATACCTTATACAACAGTGAGCTATGGACTACATAAAAGGAACATAGAAGCAAAAAGGAGTTCTTGGAAATTAAAATTATGATGGCAGACATGAAAAATTAACAAGAAGAATTTGAAGGCAAAATTGAGAAAATTTTGAGAAAAGATGATAGGATAAAGAAATGGAAAACTGGAGAATACAATGAGAATTAGTCCAGGACATCCAACATTTGAATAAAAGAAAGACCTTGAAAAATAGAGGATATCATCAAATAAATAACTCAGGGGAAAATTTCCATCCCCAAAGCACATAAATTTCTAAGTAGAAAGGGCCTAACTATGTCCTTTAATCTATTTTTCACAGGTTAAACAAATACCTATGCCAAGGTATATAACATTTCATAATACTGCTTCAGGGAGAAGATTCTAAGTTTCCAAAAAGAAAGAAAAAGAAAAAAATGAAACAAAAAGCAAAATCCAAAGAGGTCATAAACAAAAATGAGACAAATAGTTCAGATACAACAGACTGGAAATTAGAGTGGAATCAAACTCTTAAACAGTAAAATTGAGTAAACAATGGATTAATTTGTTTATTATAAAGGGAAAATTGTTTCAACTGAGAATTTTATACCCACCCAAAGATGGTAGGAATGGTATGGGTGTTAGGGGGACAGTGAGGATGGGACAGGAACAGAAGAACAACTTTTTCATACATTCAAGATACTGTACAATGGCAAATATCTAAACAGCATATATACCAGAACTTCTGGAGCACTGTTCACCGGGGATATTCATGGTAACAGCATCAGTAGCAGGTGTGAAGTTTTCCCACTGCTCACAACACTCCGAGGATGAGCATAGGCTGACAGAGCTAAATGTCAGACTCTGGAGAAAGTACTCAGACACTTGGACTTCAGGGTTTTTTAACTGCATCAATACATTCTCTATGTAATCAGAGGCCAGGATATAAGGGTAATGGTTCAGTTCAGTCGCTCAGTCGTGTCCAACTCTTTGCGACCCCATGAATTGCAGCACACCAGGCCTCCCTGTCCATTACCAACTCCCGGAGTTCACTCAGACTCACGTCCATCGAGTCAGTGATGCCATCCAGCCATCTTATCCTCTGTCGTCCCCTTCTCCTCCTGCCCCCAATCCCTCCAAGCATAAAAGTCTTTTCCAATGAGTCAACTCTTTGCATGAGGTGGCCAAAGTACTGGAGCTTCAGCTTTAGCATCAGTCCTTCCAAAGAAATCCCAGAGCTGCTCTCCTTCAGAATGGACTGGTTGGATCTCCTTGCAGTCCAAGGGACTCTCAAGAGTCTTCTCCAACACCACAGTTCAAAAGCATCAATTATTTGGCACTCAGCCTTCTTCACAGTCCAAATCTCACATCCATACATGACTACTGGACAAACCATAGCCGTGACTAGACAGACCTTAGTCGGCAAAGTAATGTCTCTCGTTTTGAATATGCTATGTAGGTTGGTCATAACTTTTCTTCCAAGGAGTAAGCGTCTTTTAATTTCATGGTACTTGGCCAAAACTTATCTCCAGTCTTCTTCTGCCAAGACACTATTTTTAATTGGAGACAGCACCAACCGCCACCCCCCTGCCCTGCCCCCAGCACCAACTCCTCGCCCCCCACCAGAGTGATCTGAGTGCTGAAATCCAAGCCCTGAGGTTGCAGCCATACGAAGAGTCATGTAGTGGTGGACCTTATATCATCAGCATTCATGGTTAGTAAAGCACCAGCCCTTCTCCTGGAATGACTGGGGAACAGGGATCCAAATGTTGGAATTAGTTGCCAGAAGCACCAGGCACATCTTGTTTAAACTGAGCTTTGAAGGAAGTCAACACTTGCTGGTAGGTCCGTTTGTAGGATATTGGTCTTGAACAATTTATACTTTTCCTCTCAAATAATTTACTTCACATACACCGTTTCTGAGGAAACTACTCAATGATGCTCCACCATACTGAGACAGTAAACCAAGAAAGAGGAAGATACACAATCTAAGAAAAAGGAGGGGCAAAGATAAGTACCAGGATGACAGTGAGGGGAAGTCCCCAGAATGATAGAAATTTTCATACCCCACACGGAAGTTCACAGGGGTGAAAAGGAGAACAAGACCATGGATTTGGAGTTGTTGGTTTTACTTCCATTTAAATATATTTCACTGTTGGAGTCACTAGTCATAATTTTTCCTCTTTTAGTTCTTGAATCATTGATATGGAACAAAGCAGGAAAAACCAAATTTAAATACAAATCCAGTCATGTGTCAGGAGGCTCCTTCTTTGGTCTCCAAAGTTCTTAGAGCCTGTCCTGACTCCTGGCTCCCTTGGCAACCCCACTCCCTGAGAGGAGCCAAGTATCCTTTGTGGTTATCTTTCCAAGGAAATTTGGGGAGGATGACATCAGCAGAAGAGCCAGATTAGATAATATAAAACAGCTGCCTCTCTACACTTTTGGATCAACTCCCTTGTGAAGTAAAGATTTGCAACCTTCTGCATGCACAAAAATAAACTGGGGGAAATTGAAATATATACATGTATGTATATATTTTAACTGAAAATATATACATGTATGTATATATTTTAATTGAAATATGCATATATATGTATATACTTTTTTTCTGACTTCAACCGTGAAAAGTCTGATTCACTGGGACTGTGTTAAAACCCAGTTGTCTGAATTTTTAACATATAGGTGGTTGAATTACAAACCCACCTCAAAGAAAGCCTACTGGAGAGACTGAGCTCTCAGGATCCAGAAGATCCACTAATGAGGAAATCCCATGAGCATACTCCTCTGTCATTAACCCCAGAGACATGGAATCTGCTTTCAGCAAATGAACTGGCATTTCTTTAAAGACAATGTGGAGTGGTCCTAGTTTGGGAATGAGCTTGTATGGAAGAAGCCATCTCACATGTCTTCTGAGGACTATTTTGTATTCTAAGGGGATGCTTCAACAATATGCTGTTAGTGTATGAATAATTTAGTGACATAAAAGTGATGAAGCAGAATTACAAGTAGGATTTTTAGGAGAAATAATCTTGCTTTTTGTCCAAGCACCTGGACAAAAAAAAACTATTTGGTTTCAACAGAGGGCTCAATTCTCTCCTGTCAAATCATGAAACTCCAAGACACATTTTTTTTCACAAAGCCATCACCACCATCAGTATTGCTACTAACTCCCAGAGTCCCCCAAAACTTCATTCTCCCTTGGAAAAATCCAAGGTGGTTCTGTGAAAGCACTTATTTTCAGCTTTATATATGTGTTTGTCTCTCTGACCAGATTACAGACCTCATAGGAGTAGAAAAGTATATTTTTAATCTTTATATCAACTTGATGGGTGGTGATTGAGGTGATCTATCACTATCGACTCAGTTAAATTATATACTTTCCACAGTCATTCAGTATACAGCAAATGTAATTCATAGTATTTGAAATATTTTATAATATTTTAAAATCAATACTTTTCTAGTTAATAGTAAAAATTATGAAAAATGGAATTTTTCCAAAAATATAGTTTCAAAATGAAAATCAATTTTAGAATAACTACTTCCAGAAATTTAACTGGATAATATATACTCTTTCATTTTGAAAACAATAATATTAATAGTATTGAATCACTCCTCAATTTTTATAATGCCCCTAGAATCTACTTTCTCCACTTTTAATAATATAATAATTAAAATAATATTGTGTATTAATGATACTATACACCTAAGGTGAAACTGAGAACTGAGACTTTAGATAATTGGGAAACTGGGCAATTAGATAATTCATGCTTCCAAAACTTTAACTCCAAATATAGAGTGATCTTAGGTGAAAGTTGTTTATTTTATTCTTTTAGGCCTCAGTTTCCATTTTTCTGCATTGACACACCCAAGAGATCATAGTAGGGCATATAATAGTCAATCCTCAATATTCATGCACATTAGCTTGCTGTGGCTCAGAGGTTAAAGCATCTGCCTCCAATGCGGGAGACCCAGGTTCAATCCCTGGGTCGGGAAGATCCCCTGGAGAAGGAAATGGCAATCCACTCCAGTATTCTTGCCTGGAGAATCCCATGGACAGAGAAGCCTAGTAGGTTACAGTCCACGGGGTCTCAAAGAGTCAGACACGACTGAGCGACTTCACCTCACCTCACCTCACCTCACACATTACTTCAGAGCCTCCCAGAGCTCACCTGCATGGGCTTCAGCTGGTTTCATTCAGGTGCATCTTGACCGTCTCTGCCTCTCTCCTACCCAGCACATCTCTATCAAGGGAGCAGCCATGGAACTGCTGGTGCCTACACATGTGCAGCCCGCAAATGCAGGGTGGTTAGTGCCCCATAGGACAGCCTCGACCATTGTGGGGGGTGGGAGCCAAGGCATAAATTCTTTTCCTTTGTTTCCTTCAAATGGATGGTTCTGAAATACCATCCGAAACTCAGCCATTGGCTATTTGGTCCTGGAGATTCAAGTTACCAGTTGCTTCTATTATATGTCCTTGTATTGGCATTCCTTCCTTCCTCCCTTCCTCTCAGCCCTCCCGCCCCCTCAATATTTATGTGCATAAATACTGAGGATTACATTAATCAAATATTCTCTCATACATGCTCTATGTTCTGAGGAACCTAAACAATGATATGAGGTTTGAGAGTAGTGGGGAGATCACAAAACCTGGGGGGTTCTAAAGTTTGATTTTTGAGATGCAATCGGGTTTTTTTCCTTAGTCTGATTTAAAAATGTGCTTGTATTACTTGGTCATAATGGCTTGGTGAAAGAAAAGAAAGCCATTTCGGATTAAAGTTTTGTCCCAGATCATCCACAAAGTAGATAGTTCACATTCAGATAATCTATGAATGACCATCGTCACACTAACACTAGTGGACCTACTACCTAGAAAAATATATGATAGTGATGATAAATATTTATTTATTATTATTTTAAAATTCACTTGGCTGCACTGTGTCTTAGTTGTGGCATGTGGGATCTAGTTCCCCAACCAGGGATCAAACCTGGGTCCCTTGCACTGGGAGTGTGGAGTCTTAGCCTCTGGACCACCAGGGAAGTCCTACCAATAAGTATTTTAGTATGATCCATTGGATCTCTAATCCAGTCAGTACAGTGTTTAGAAAAAAACTTCAAAGGCTTTAGAACACCAAACAGAATTAGCAAGAATGAATAGCAATATAACACTTGATTGTCTTATGAAGTTTCCTGTACTGTGTAGATCTATATACTGCAATTGGTATGCCTCAGGTTTCTTTTAATCTATGTTAACCCCTTTCCTCTTGTAAATGCCAATATTTGTTCAAGAAACACAATCATGTGCTCTGTTCAGTTCAGTCACTCCGTCGTGTCTGACTCTTTGCGACCCCACAGACTGCAGCATGCCAGGCCTCCCTGTCCATCACCAACTCCCAGAGTCCACTCAAACTCATGTCCATCGAGTCAGTGATGCCATCCAACCATCGGTTCCTCTGTTGTCCCTTTCTCCTCCTACCTTCAATCTTTCCCAGCATCAGGGTCTTTTCAAATGAGTCAGCTCTTCGCATCAGGTGGCCAAAGTCTTGGAGTTTCAGCTTCAACATCAGTCTTTCCAATGAACATTCAGGACTGATTTCCTTTAGGATGGGTTGGTTGGATCTCCTTGCAGTCCAAGGGACTCTTAAGAGTCTTCTCCAACACCACAGTCTGAAAGAATCAATTCTTCGGCACTCGGCTTTCTTTATAGTCCATCTCACACATCCATACATGACCAATGGAAAAACCATAGCCTTGACTAGATGGACCTTTGTTGGCAAAGTAATGTCTCTGCTTTTTAATATGCTATCTAGGTTGGTCATAACTTTTCTTCCAAGGAGTAAGCGTCTTTTTATTTCATGGCTGCAGTCACCATCTGTAGTGATTTTGGAGCCCCCAAAATAAAGTCTGCCACTATTTCCACTGTTTCTTCATCTATTTGCCATGAAGTGATGGGACCAGATGCCATGACCTTAGTTTTCTGAATGTTGAGCTTTAAGCCAGCTTTTGTTCTGTAGATGTTCAAATTCTAGCCATTGTCCTTCAAAATGAAATGAAAGTACAAGAGAAAACTTCTCTCAAGTATTGTCAAAAGGCATTTTCCCCCCTTGATAAAGATTCTATACACTTTATTCCTCTGGGGATTAGTAGTCCTACTTAATCCAAGAGTACATCAATAATGAAATGTGTATTTTCCCATTACTGGGAAATAATGGGAATTTTAACTCAACCTTGACAGCTTTACATTTATAAAAATTTTAATCATTTTTCTGCTTAAATTTTAAGTGGAGAATGAACATTATTTTCACCAACTATGCAATGAGTTTTGTAACTGTCATCAGAATCTGGTAAGCCTAGACTTATGATGGATTCCAACACATAGGCTGTACAGATGAATAAATGTGGGCTCTGAGATGCCAATGACTGCACATCAGCATCACTCAGCAGCCTAACAGCACTGGCCCAGAATCCCAGACTCCCGCTTACCCATCCTTATTCCCGATTACCCTGTGACCATTCTAGTGGCCACTCTACTCTGCTCATCTACTGGTTGCAGCCTTACTTGACCAAGGCTGTCAATGCTTCTGAAGTCAGGATGAGTCTGTCTTTATTTTGCCCAAGACCTTTCTATAAATTCATTTATATCATTTTTTTAATATTCCACAAAAAAGTGATATTGAATATTTGTTTGAATTACTTCATTTAGTATGAGAATCTCTAGCTCCGTCTATGTTGCTGCAGATGGCATTATTTCATTCTTTTTATGGCAGAGTAATATTCCATTGTGTATATGTATTTATCCATTTGTCTATGGATGGACATTTAGACTGCTTCCATGGCTTACCTATTGTAAATAGTGCTACTAGGAACCTTGAAGTGCATGTATCTTTTCTAATTAGAGTTTTCATCTTTTCTGGATATAGTCTCAGTGGAATTGCTGGATAATATGGTAACTCTATTTTTAGTTTTTTAAGAAACTACCATATTTTTCTCTATAGTGGCTGTACCAATTTGCATTCTCATCAGCAGTGTAGGAGGGGTCCCTTTTTCCACATCCTCTCCAGCATTTGTTATTTGTGGATGTTTTGATGATGGCCATTCTGACCCATGTAAGTTGATATCTCATTGCAGTTTTGATTTCATTCTTAAGATGTTAAGCATGGCTTGTGAGTTCAATTCACAGATATACTGAACTATACTAAAATGTATCTGAAAGTTTGCTGAGTTATTGGAAGACTGATTCTTGCTATGGTCAATACATTGTTCTTTTCATCATTATTTCAAAATACTGTCCATGAACTCAGTTATTCTACATGTTGATGTTCATCCTTAGTAGTTAATATTTCTGAAGATTCACCCAACTGAGAGAGAAAGATAGGAGTATGAACTACCATGAAATATATATATGTAACATAAATATGATTTAATGAATATAATAGCTGAACTTAGAGTAAGGGTGTTTCTCATTTTTATAGGAAAAGATTATAAATTAAAATCTTTGTCAATAAACATTAGCTGCTGCTGCTGCTGCTGCTGCTAAGTCGCTTCAGTCATGTCTGACTCTGTGTGACCCCATCGACAGCAGCCCACCAGGCTCCCCCGACACTGGGATTCTCCAGGCAAGAACACTGGAGTGGGTTGGCATTTCCTTCTCCAATGCATGAAAGTCAAAAATGAAAGTGAAGTCACTCAGTCATGTCCGACTCTTCGCGACCCCACAGACTGCAGCCTTCCAGGCTCCTCCACCCATGGGATTTTCCAGGCAAGAGTACTGGAGTGGGGTGCCACTGCCTTCTCCACAATAAACAGACTTCTTGCTAATTGTTGTTTAGTCATTCAGTTGTGTCCAGCTCTTCTGTGACCCCCATGGACTGTAGCCTGCCAGGCTCCTCTGTCCATGGGATTTCCCAGGCATGAATACTGGAATGGGTTGCTGTTTCCTTCTCTAGGGGATCTTCCAGACCCAGAGATGGAATCCACATCTCCTGCATTGTCAGGCAGGTTCTTTGCCACTGATCCACTAGGGAAACTCCTTCTTGCTCATTAGTTGAAGTAAATTAACAAAGAAGTCCTTTGGAAGGCAGCTCCAGCTGAGTCCTAGTCTGAAGGCTGTATCAAGGCTGCTATTAGCAGCAGCAGGAGTTTCATTGCCCTGCTATCTAGGACCTTGTGTCCTGGAAGAGCTGTGCTTGGGGTGAGCCTTCTGTGGGGAATAAATCTAAGGAGTGTCTGAGGTACTACAGAGCCTTCCTGTTCAAAGTCTAGCTTCTTCACTGACTGATTGTATGACTTGGGATAAAAATTTTGAAAATTTGTCAAGTCCTAATTTCCTAATCCAGAAACGAATTTTTAGAGAATCAGATGAAATAATGATTGTAAAGCTCTCAGTGCACTGTCTGGCATATAGGAAACACTCCATTACTCCATGAACTCTGCTTCTTATCATCTTCTACAATGCACGAGATGGTTCTTTTTATTCAATGACAGTATCACCATGGCCCATTAGGGGAGGGCTAAATAGTACTTCATTTTGACAAGGTAAGATGGGAGATGAGATGCATCAAAAATAAGTACTAAGTAATATAAGTTCATTTTTTCCCATAGGATCATAAAATAGAAAGAGTTCTACTGATTAAGAGAAAATATTTAAAATGATCATGGAGATGTCTTTTTATTTTATAAAGAAAAACTCAGTATCTACTATTTTAAAAAAATAAGCAAAAGCTATCATCCCTACAATCATCAAAATTAGTGGGGCTATTGATTTATTTAGGGGGCTTCCCAGGTGGCTCAGTGGTAAAGAATCTGCCTGCCAATGCAGGAGATGCTATTTCGATCCTTGGGTGGGAAAGATCCTCTGGAGAAGAGAATGGCAACCATTTCCAGTATTCCTGCCTAGAAAATTGCATGGACAGAGGAGCTCGGCGGGCTTATAGTTCATGGGGTTGCAAAGGAGTCAGAAACGACTGAGCAACTGAGCATATTGATTTATTTAGCTTGATTTCTTGGTTTGGATTAATTGGTTGGTGAGAGTGTATTGAAAGGAAATTAATCTCTTGATAAGAACAGTGCTAAAGTTAATGGATAAACGATTACATACACACTCTTATCCATTAAGGGAAGCTGGAGAAACCTGGGTAGAAGTATATTATTTGAGGGTTGGGAAGAGGTGGCCCTTACTTGAAGCCACCCAAAGAATCTAATTACAGCAGAAAAAAGAGAAGGGAAAAGGAAAAGGGAATAAACGATGGCAATGTGTGGGTTGTGGATGGGGGTGTGTGTGGTCCTGAGGCCTGACCATTTATCACATGAAATATTGGACTGGACTGAGGTTGGGTAACTTCGGACACTGGAAAGGCCTGATCCTTACTCTCTGAACCTTGAGGTAATCTTTAGACATTACCATTAATTATTTAGACTCAGAAGACTGCAAAAACATCTTGATTCATTGGCAAAGTGACAAGCATATGGTGTGTTTTGCAAAGCCCTAGGTTTCTGTTGAGAGGAAGCTAACATTAATTTCTTACAAATTCTACAGGGACTTTCCAAGCCAGCCATTGTTAACATAGTTTGACATCAAAGTTGAAGAGCTAGGAGGAGTTTTGAAAAATAAGTTGGGTCCAAATTAGTAGCTTTATTCAGGCTGGCAACAAGGAAGCTTCTAAGACACTGTAGGTTTCCCACAAAGAGCGACAGAGCATCGGACAGCTTTGCAGCTTGATTGATAGTAGAGGTGGCGGGTCTATTTAGCGGGTCCTACAGGATGGTGCTTAGAATCTGGTGTTTCCTGCAGTGCTTGGCAGTCTGGCAACCCTCAGGCAAGAGTCCCAGTTCAGACTCACCAGACATGTGGTACGCTCATGGTCAGGGCTGCCCTCTGGGTGAGTGAGGCAAGTAGCCCACCAATACACAAGCTGTTGGGGGCATCCCCTAGGGATGGGAGAGAGGTGGGGAGAAAGGAGGTGTGGGTAGATGTGAAGTAAAAGATGTACAAAGAACCCCTCACGGTTTGCAAATACTCATTATTGTTTGGGCTGCTTCTGACAGGGCTTCTGATTTGAGCTACAAGGCTTCTCTTGTCCTAAGGATAGAATTGTTCCATCTTCCATCCTGCAATGGACTCTTAATGATCCTAGGGGCAAACAGTTCATATCTCACCCTCTGTCTTCTCTGTCGTCTTTGGACCTCCTCAAATCTCCATCAGAAAGGTGTGGTGAAGTTTGAATTTCATTTATTGTACAAATTTATAGAATGCAGTTTGCATAAGAATTCTGTCTCATAGGAATAAGGTTTAGTGATCAAGGCATACATATTAATAAGTAGAGCTTTTCTTAGGAAGTACCAGCAAAAGCCTTTGATAATTCAAGCAAAGGCAAAAAATTAAAATATGAATTATTCATATTAAGGGAGAGAGTATACACAGATGGAGAGTAAACAGAATTTAAATAAAAATATTTATAAAGAACCTGAGGTATTTACCGTGGGCTGAAATGGCCCATTCCAGACTGTTAACAGACAGTTTGACCTCTTCAGCCCAGGAATAAAGCCTCTACTCTGAGAGGGGTTGCTGTCTATTTCAACATGCTTTAGGTAGATTCACTCATAAATTATGTTAGAGATACAACCATTGGTCATAGTTTAAAAACACTTCTTTGTCTGGAAAACTCTTATATCCATTCTAAGCCTTTTCGGTTACAGGTATACCATTTCCCTTCTGTCCCCAGAGAAAATAAATTCTAAAGACAATAAAACCTTCTCCACCCCCCCAACCCAGTAAAACCTTTTATATATGGTGGTCATGTAATCACTGTTCCATCTTCCCCCTGCTTTACAATCCCAGTTTTATTCATAGTTCCCCACAGGTGCTATTTCCCACGTGTCTAATCACCTGTTAAGCACTCCCACTAGTAGACTGTCCCCAGATTCCACTCCCCATATTGAGGGCCTCTTACCTACACCCAGAGATTCTAGGAAAGTGGTGATAACTACCAAGAGCAGACTGCTAATCTGTGACTTTGGTTTATCACTTTGGTTCGTTTGTGCTTTACCTTTGCTGATAAACTATCACATGATCATGGCCACATCTTCTTGATACTCTCCCAGGGTCAAACCTACATCCTTCTCAGGTGTGGACAATGCTTTTCAGATGTCTGAATCTCTTCTTCACAAACAGAGTGCTCACCATTATGGGAATGGTATTTCATGGTTCCTCTTTAGACTTTGACACATCCGTCTGGCAGCCTTGGGACCCAGTAAGGACCTCTCCTGGTCAATCAAAGGCCAGGCCCTCTTCTGTGCCTTGTGTGTTGGTTCTTTGTCTTGGTGTTTTGTCTAATGCCCTTTCTTCTCAGTGGAAGTCTTCTCTTCCTTAGGGATCCGACTCAAACGCCGTCTCATTTAACCCCTGTGATGGATGGCATATTCCTCGTCACTTTGTACTCCTACAGTCACCTTTACTATCCAATCCCCAGGCGGAGGTCAAAGAGAGCAAAGTCGGGGCTTTGTTAAATTTGTTATAGTCACAGAAGTTAACAGAATATTTGGCATACAGTAGATGTTGTATTTCCTGAATTAATTAATTGATCATTTCATTAAATACTGGAGTTGGGAGAGAAGAAAGAATTGAAAGTCACTAACAAAGAACTAACGCGGGCTGCTGCGACAGCGCACAGAGCGCGGCCGAGAGGAGCTACCCCACGTCCGAGGTCAGGGGCAGAAGCCAGAGGGACCCCATGCCCGAGGGGTGGCGGCCAAGAGGCGTTACCCCATCTCCAAGGTCAGGGGCAGTGGAAACGAACAATGATCTCTGTTCGTTTCCAAGGCAAACCATTCAATATCACAGTAATCCAAGTCTATGTCCCAACCAGTAATGCTAAAGAAGCTGAAGTTGAACAGTTCTATGAAGACCTACAAGACCTTTTAGAGCCGAGAGCCAGGCTGCGACGGCGCAGGAATAGCCAAGAGGAGCTACCCCACATCCGAGGCCAGGGGCGGCGGCCAGGAGAAGCCACCCCACATCCAAGGAGTGGTGGCTGCGTGAGTGCAGGAGGGCCAAGAGGAGCTATTCCACGTTCAAGGTCAGGAGGGGTGGCGGTGAGGAGATATCCCTCGTCCAAGGTAAGGAGCAGCGGCTGCTGTTTGCTGGAGCAGTTGTGAAGGGATACTCCACGTCCAAGGTAAGAGAAACCCAAGTAAGACAGTAGGTGTTGCAAGAGCACATCTGAGGGCAGACACACTGAAACCACAATCACAGAAAACTAGTCAATCTAATCACACTAGGACCACAGCCTTGTCTAACTCAATGAAACTAAGCCACGCCTGTGGGCCACCCAAGACGGGCGGGTCATGGTGGAGAGGTGGGACAGAATGTGGTCCACTGGAGAAGGGAATGGCAAGCCACTTCAGTATTCTTGCCTTGAGAACCCCATGAACAGTATGAAAAGGCAAAATGATAGGATACTGAAAGAGGAACTCCCCAGGTCAGTAGGTGCCCAACAGGCTACTAAAAATCAGTGGAGAAATAACTCCAGAAAGAATGAAGGGATGGAGCCAAAGCAAAAACAATACCCAGCTGTGGATGTGACTGGTGACAGAAGCAAGGTCCGATGCTGTAAAGAGCAAGATTGCATAGGAACCTGGAATGTCAGGTCCATGAATCAAGGCAAATTGGAAGTGGTCAAACAGGAGATGGCAAAAGTGAACATCAACATTCTAGGAATCAGCGAACTAAAATGGACTGGAATGGGTGAATTTAACTCAGATGACCGTTATATCTACTACTGCGGGCAGGAATCCCTTAGAAGAAATGGAGTAGCCATCATGGTCAATAAAAGAGTCCAAAATATAGTACTTGGATGCAATCTTAAAAACGACAGAATGACCTCTATTCGTTTCCAAGGCAAACCATTCAATATCACAGTAATCCAAGTCTATGTCCCAACCAGTAATGCTAAAGAAGCTGAAGTTGAACAGTTCTATGAAGACCTACAAGACCTTTTAGAACTAACACCCCAAAAAGATGTCCTTTTCATTATAGGGGACTGGAATGCAAAAGTAGGAAGTCAAGAAACACCCGGAGTAACAGGAAAATTTTGCCTTGGAATGCGGAATGAAGCAGGGCAAATAGAGTTTTGCCAAGAAAATGCACTGGTCATAGCAAAACCCTCTTCCAACAACACAAGAGAAGACTCTATACATGGACATCACCAGATGGTCAACACCGAAATCAGACTGATTATATTCTTTGCAGCCAAAGATGGAGAAGCTTTTATACAGTCAACAAAAACAAGACCAGGAGCTGACTGTGGCTTAGATCATGAACTCCTTATTGCTAAATTCAGACTTAAATTGAAGAAAGTAGGGAAAACCACTAGATCATTCAGGTATGACCTAAATCAAATCCCTTATGATTATACAGTGGAAGTGAGAAATAGATTTAAGGGACTAGATCTGATAGATAGAGTGCCTGATGAACTATGGTCTGAGGTTCATGATATTGTGCAGGAGACAGGGATCAAAACCATCCCCATGGAAAAGAAATGCAAAAAAGCAAAATGGCTGTCTGGGGAGGCTTTACAAATAGCTGTGAAAAGAAGAGAAGCAAAAAGCAAAGGAGAAAAGGAAAGATATAAGCATCTGAATGCAGAGTTCCAAAGAATAGCAAGGAGAGATAAGAAAGCCTTCTTCAGCGATCAATGCAAAGAAATAGAGGAAAAGAACGGAATGGAAAAGACTAGAGATCTCTTCAAGAAAATTAGAGATACCAAGGGAACATTTCATGTAAAGATGGGCTCGATAAAGGACAGAAATGGTATGGACCTAACAGAAGCAGAAGATATTAAGTGGCAAGAATACACAGAAGAACTGTACAAAAGAGATCTTCAAGACCAAGATAATCATGATGGTGTGATCACTCACCTAGAGCCAGACATCCTGGAATGTGAAGTCAAGTGGGCCTTAGAAAACATCACTACGAACAAAGCTAGTGGAGGTGATGGAATTCCAGTGGAGCTATTTCAAATCCTGAAAGATGATGCTGTGAAAGAGCTGCACTCAATATGCCAACAAATTTGGAAAACTCAGCAGTGTCCACAGGACTGGAAAAGGTCAGTTTTCATTCCAATTCCAAAGAAAGGCAATGCCAAAGAATGCTCAAACTACCACACAATTGCACTCATCTCACATACTAGTAAAGTAATGCTCAAAATTCTCCAAGCCAGGCTTCAGAAATACGTGAACCGTGAACTTCCAGATGTTCAAGCTGGTTTTAGAAAAGGCAGAGGAACCAGAGATCAAATTGCCAACATCCATTGGATCATGGAAAAAGCAAGAGAGTTTCAGAAAAACATCTATTTCTGCTTTATTGACTATGCCAAGGCCTTTGACTTGTGGATCACAATAAACTGTGAAAAATTCTTCAAGAGATGGGAATACCAGACCACCTGAGCTGCCTTTTGAGAAACCTATATGCAGGTCAGGAAGCAACAGTTAGAACTGGACATGGAACAACAGACTGGTTCCAAATAGGAAAAGGAGTACGTCGAGGCTGTATATTGTCCCCCTGCTTCTTTAACTTCTAAGCAAATTTCATCATGAGAAACGCTGGGCTGGAAGAAACACAAGCTGGAATCAAGATTACCGGGAGAAATATCAATAATTTCAGATAACATCACCCTTATGGCAGAAAGTGAAGAGGAACCAAAAAGCCTCTTGATGAAAGTGAAAGAGGAGAGTGAAAATGTTGGCTTAAAGCTCGACATTCAGAAAACAAAGATCATGGCATCTGGTCCCATCACTTCATGGGAAATAGATGGGGAAACAGTGGAAACAGTGTCAGACTTTATTTTGGGGGCTCCAAAATCACTGCAGATGGTGACTGCAGCCATGAAATTAAAAGACGCTTACTCTTTGGAAGGAAAGTTATGATCAACCTAGACAGCATATTGAAAGGCAGAGACATTACTTTGCCAACAAAGGTCCATCTAGTCAAGGCTATGGTTTTTCCAGTGGTCATTTATGGATGGGAGAGTTGGACTGTGAAGAAAGCTGAGTGCCGAAGAATTGATGCTTTTGAACTGTGGTGTTGGAGAAGACTCTTGAGAGTCCCTCAGACTGCAAGGAGATCCCACCAGTCCATTCTGAAGGAGATCAGCCCTGGGATTTCTTTGGAAGGAATGATGCTAAAGCTGAAACTCCAGTACTCTGGCCACCTCATGTGAAGAGTTGACTCACTGGAAAAGACTCTGATGCTGGGAGGGATTGGGGGCAGGAGGAGAAGGGGACGACAGAGGGTGAGATGGCTGGATGGCATCACTGACTCGATGGACAGGGAGGCCAGGCGTGCTGCGATTCATGGGGTTGCAAAGAGGTGGACACGACTGAGCAACTGAACTGAACTGAACTGAACCAAGAACTATTATGCCACAGAGTGGCTCAGAGCAATGGAGGATAGAGAGAACAAATGGTAAAGAATCCAACCACAACAGCCTCAACAGTGTGTGTGTGTGTGTGTGTGTGTGTGTGTGTGTGTGTGTGTGTAGGAAGATGAGCTGACAAAGAGTGCTTGGTGACGAACCACAGTACTGTTATTTTATAGCCGTGAAGAAACAGAATTTCAAGAAGGAACATTAAAAAACTCTTGCAACAGCACTTTGCCTGACTGAGCATCTGCCCAGCTCCGTTACTTAATGTCGTGCCTCTCTTCCTCACTTATGGCTTTATTTCACTTCCAGGAGCATCGGCGCTCTTTTGTCTCTCACCAACTCTCCACTCACTGTCCCCTTGCCTGCAACGCCCTCTTCTCCTGATTCTCTCAGAGACGTCACCTCCACCCTCACTGTCATGCCCGCTCCAGACACCCTCCTCTCCAGTCTCCACAGGTTCCCATTTATTCCTCAACCTCTTGCTTATTTCCTTCCCAGAACCGATCAGATTTTTAATTACTGGAAGCATGCATGCACATATTTTTCATCTGTCCTTAGGATGTAAACTCTACAAAAGATAACATTTAATGAGAGAAGACTGAAAATAATAACAAAATAAGGCATTCCTGGACCTTGTTCCCTGCCAGAGTTCCCTGCTGTGTACTATTGGCAAAAGGATAGTTTTCCGCTCACTTCAACAGTCATCCATGCCTTCCGCCCCCTACCCTGTCGTAGTGCTGGGAACTAGACTAGACAGTCTCTCTTGCCCCTTAGCACTAAAATTTCATGGGCCACTCTCACTATTACCCTGCCAAACTAGGGCTCTTCCAAATCCATTTTTAACAGATATGAAGGCTCCTTTTACTTCCGGTTCTTCCTTTTTCAATACAGCTAAGCTGTAGGGCAAAGATTGCGAGGAAGCCTCTGGCCCTGGGAGACCCTTGCATGGAGGGGCACCATGGGGGTGGCTTCATTGCTATTCTGGGCTTTGGAAATGGAATAGCGGATCTCATTGCCTCCCCACAGCTGCTCTGCAGGGAGCACGTAAAATCTCTGCAAACAGTCCCAGTGTGCTTATAAAACCTCAGGTCACTGACAATTGCAGTGCTCATTTGCTGTGGCCAATTTAGCGCTAATAAGCTGAAACTGGGCTTCTGGGATTTGTTTCCATGGCATGTAAACTCCCTTCAGAAACGGAGTCCCCCTCAAAGAGACTGCAACCTAATAGGTTTCTTGTTTTCAGTCTCCATTTTTGTGAACTGACTTGCGGTCCGTTTAGGAAGTGCCAGAATCATCTCTTCCACCTCCGTGAGAGCCTGTGCTCCACTAGGGGGCAGCCCAGCTGCCATTGGACCTGAAGGGATCCCGGGCAAAGAAGTCCTGGAGCCCCTGGTATCTCCTGTCGGGGAAATGTGGCGAGCGATGGCTGGGAAGGTCAAGTTGCCTTCACATCTGGGTGCGTGCAGACCTGGGTGCGTGCAGAGTGCTCCGCAGGCTGCGGACAGGCCCCACGCCAGGGCACCCAGGTGGGCCTCTGTACTCTGGCCCTGAGGCCCTCTGTGGGGGCTGCCCGCGGAGAAGACCAGCTGAGGCACACCCACTTCCCACAGATGGTTCGCAGCCTCCCTCCCAACCCCTGACCTGGGAAGGAGCCCTCTTGGAAGGTGTGGATCATTCCTGGGGCTGCAAGTCAGAAGAAGTCTCTCCATTTTGGACTTGATTCCCTGTGACTTGGAGGCAGGCACCAGGCCCACAGAGCGTTCAGCTCACTTCTCCCTGCTGCTTAGGAGAGCTGTTTAGCTACCAGGCCTCACAGTTTCCATAGATTTGGAACAAGATGGAAAGGGGGCTCTTTGCCTTCAATGACGCAGTGTACCTCTCCTTCAACAGACAATCCCTGTGGATTTAGGAGACCTCGTAGACTTAATGTGGTTGCCATTTTGAAGCTCCTCTGTGATCGTTGACAATCCAGATTTGCCCCCAAATAAGCAGTTCTGGTGTTCCTTCCAGCCTCCTTAAGGCCTGGGGACGCTGAAGGAAAAGCTCCCTGGTTCCAGCCAAAGCAACATTTTACCAGAAATCTGGCTGTCTCACAGCCTCGTCGTCCCCATGGGCTGATTATAGAGTGCAGTCACCTAATTGTTTGTGATCTGCCAAACCCTGTTAGGAATTTGCTTGTAGCTTGGAAGTCCTGCCAAAAACTTCTCTCTAGTTCTGGGCAGAGACACTCGGAGACACCTCTGGGGCCAACTTTCTTTCGTCATGTTCGGCTAAGATGCAAGCTGTCCTGAGAGAGAGTCAGAGTGACTAGGGAAGTAGGGGTGGGGTGGGGTGACCCTGAGAGTTAGCCCCTTTCTTAGCTTCTCCAGTGGAAAATCAGCGATTTCCCAGCCCATACTCTATCATCCACAAAGGGCAGCTGATGGACCCAGGGTTCAGGCTAGTGAGAACAGTGGCCAGTTGCCATGGGGGCAGCTTCTAGAAATCTGCCCTTCCTGAGTGATGCTGTTTCTCTGGGATGGGAGATTGCTATGAGATGGATCACTGCAATTTTCCTCTGAGAAGGAAGGTTTCATTGTGTACATTGTGGTGTGTGTGTATGTGTGTATGAGATGGAGACAGAGGGAGAGAGAGAGAGAGAGATGGGGAGAGAGTAAGTTGTGGTGTGGGTTACTGAAGTTTTTAACCTAGTCATTTCTCAACCACCTACATTTGATACAAAATGCATAACCTATACTGGAATCAAATTATTGGCAATGAACTAACCCTGCCAGGTGTTTGGCCTCCGTTTGGCCTGTGTCTCAGGACCCCTTTCATTGCTTACAGTTCTGATCCTCACCCATTGTTGGACAAAACCCCATGCTTTCCAAGGCGCAAGCTGCCTCCTTCTTCCGTAATGAATGAGAGCATGTACCATATCCATTTATGCCCATCAAGGGCATATCTCACATCCTGGCTGCTGATGAAAGGGAGTTGGCAAGTAAGACAAGACACCTGGTGGCCAGACCCCCTTTGACATGATGAGTGTTTGCTCTCTAACCCAGCTGGGAGGCAGGCACTTGACTGTTGCTAGGTGAGTGGAGAAATCCCTCCACAGAAGGGAGGCCAACTCTTCTCCAGGGGATCAGGAAATGCGTAGGCTGTCTCCCTCTGATCTCCAGTTGCCAAACTATCTCTACAAGCGGTGTGGTCTCGTCTAAGGAAAAGGTTAAATTCTCTTGAGCAAGATGTTGGGATGTTATTCATTCCTTGGGCATTGGCTAACAGTGTCAGCCAGGTAAATTATTTTCCACCTTTATATTTCAATTTTTTTCTCTGATTTCTACTCCATCCCACCTTTGCTCACCCTTGAAAACTGCTGGTAGCAAACAAGAACCTGATGGGAATAGGTTATGTGGCTGGTGCACTTCGGGTTTTATAAAGGAAATGGGCTACAAGTTCAGATCTCATCATGGGGAGACCAGAGAGAGAGGTAAACTCTGCGGAGAGTTGATAAACTTGGTGTTGGTTATGGATGCTCATGAGGTGAGGTTTGGCTTCGTTAAGGCCCACAGTTTTGAATTTTCTTGTTGAACAGTTCTTTAAAGAAGCCCGTTGGCCAAAAGACAAGAGCTGAAGGGTGAAGTGTTGGTATCATTACACATGGAAACACTAAAAAAACCCGAAGGTGCTTGTCCTGCAGAAAACTGGAAGGACTAGATTTTAAGTATTTAAAGAGTTGCCACTTAGAAAGATCACAGTTGTTCTGCGTAATCTTTGATTGACAAAAGCTGAAAGGAGCCAAAATTTGAAAAAAAATTCTACAATTAGAATTGTCTAATTGTCCAATTCAGTTGGAACAAATACGAACCAAACATAGATGAATAAAACCTTGATGATCTCTGATTCATAATTCTATGATTTTCTTTTCCTAAATCTAAGTCTCCCAGTAGTTATATTTAACTTACCACCTATTTAACAAGTCACCTTCATCTTTACTCCTCAGACAAACTTGCTGGGATACCATGTAGGCAGTTTAATTATTCTCAACTGTCTGTGTTTGTTTAATCCTCTGCTCTTCACCAGGAATGCGTGAGCCTCCTCCATACCCAATCAGTTTAGTGTTGTACGTATCCAGTTGCTACATCCTTCTTTTTACTGGTTGGCTCTATTTATTCTGTTGAGTGCTATGGTGAATGTGACATCTCCTGCCTAGCCCATCCCTTCATCCCACTGCCAAACAGAGAGGGCCATCACGAAATGTGGTTACCATGAGAGTGGCCTGCAAAAGCCCAGACATGAACTGATATAGAATCTTTGGCCTTCTAGCCGTCAAGTCCACTGCAAGATGTTTAACTTTCATAAACATCATAGAGGAAGGTAGCCACACTGAGGCCCTGTGCTGGATTTTACCAAGTTTGATGAGTGTCTAAAAGTATAGCCTGCTTAGATATTGTTGCTATTTAGAATGCTGGCCAAAAAAGCAGATAAATTTGTATACTAAATTTACTATGCAAATAATACAATTGTGTGAAAATAAGTAATTCATGTTCTAGTTTTATCGGGTTTAATCGTTCATTCAACAAATATTTATGGAGTGTCTCTTATGTCCGATGACCTGAGGTAGATTCAAAACACCATCAGATAAGGCAGCTGCCCAGAAGAAGTGTTTGTGACCTTGCCCACTCCTGAGATTATTTTGAAGGTGAGATAACATAATAGATATGAAAGCTTTTCTTAAAGTGTGAAGTACTGTGTATCTGTAACTAAAAAAAAAAAACACAAAAACACCCAAATCATGAAGTGTGACATTCATAATGTCTCTGTTTCATTTTAAGTGACCTTAAGTCTATTCACACATATTTATTGTAAAATATATACTACAAGCAGGTCTTTTCCCGATATCGTCACCAGGCCATCAGAACTCACACCCAAGTCTCTGAGACAGTCTTGGCTCTTCCTCTAGCCACTCGTTCCCTGCTTATGCGAGTGCAGGCTTGGGTCCTTTCTGCCTGATCTGATCATCATTTCAGATTCCTCCTGTACTGGAACGTGATGGTGTTCTCCCCACCCCTCTTCTCCACACTGTATCCTCTGCTTCTCTAGCCAGAAGGTATGTAGCTGGCTATCTTCACACAAACTTTAAGTGAAGAAAATGCTGTGAACAGAACGTTGATCGTATTGCTGTGATGTTGCTCTTAATAGGCAATTTCTAATAACAAAGTTGAAACAAAGTGTTATAAAAAAATAAGCTGTTTTAACTATCACGTTGCAGTTCTCAACTTAGAAGTAAGCTTTGGAGTTGGTAAGAATTCATTTTGTCCTTGAGTGACCTCTGCTGGTGATTCCAGGATAAAGTTGAGTTTAAACGCTGCATTAAAGAAACAAACTAGGAAATTCTGAAACGATGGCCAAAGACGCAGTGGGAGGAATGCTCAAACACCAGTATTCTCTCCAGGCAAACTCTTTGGCCCTCAGTGTGTGCACTAAGGCACCATGCCTCACTAAACTCTCTGCAGAATTATTATGAACATCTTGTTGTTCAGTAGTGAAGTCGTGTGTGACTCTTTGTGACCCCATGGACTGCAGCATGCCAGGCTTTCCTATCCATCACTACCTCCCAGAGTTTGCTCAAACCTATGTCCGCTGAGTCAATGATGCATCCAACCATCTCATCCTCTGTTGCCCCCTTCTTCTCCTGCCCATGAACATCTTACAGAGTAGGAAAGGGATTGTGAGGTAGGTTAAACAACTTTAAGTCAGTAGTAGAAGCAAGGTTCTGACTTAGGGTCACCTGGTCTATAATCTCGGCTTCCCTTGTGCTGGAGTTTCTCTGTTTGATTTCAGGAGCCTCCTCTGCTAGCCCAGAGAGATGGTAGGATGGTAAATAAGGCTGCACAAATATGCCCTTACATGGGCTGCTTGGGGAAAAGAGTTTCTACATAGGAGTGAGACATTACTGTCTCTATAAGAAAATGGCAAGTCTTCTCTTCCTTTGAGTATGATGGGATCTTAGCCCCCAGGTTTGCTAATTTGTGAAGAACTGTTCTAATTTAGGTCATGGATTTTGCTTTCATTTTCATGATCAGTTTGAGTCTTCAAAAATTTGGCAATTACAAACTTGTGGGTGTGGAAATGTATTTTCCATATTTTCATGTTTTATGATTAATGTCATAAAAGCAAGTGAATGAAGCGTTAGTCACTCAGTCATGTCCGACTCTGCCACCCCATGGACTGTAGCTGGCCAGGCTCCTCTGTCCATGGAATTCTTCTGGCGAGAATACTGGAGTGGGTAGCCATTCCCTTCTCCGGGGCCATAAAAGCAAACACACCGCCA
Organism: Nanger dama; assembly: GCA_917880005.1. Lineage (NCBI taxonomy): Eukaryota > Metazoa > Chordata > Mammalia > Artiodactyla > Bovidae > Nanger > Nanger dama. The sequence goes on from CAKJTW010000022.1 coordinate 27,327,077, forward strand.
ATTTTCTGGGCATAACAATTTAGCACCTTGTTCCTGCCCATCAGAAGTTTACGGCTATGCGAAGCCAAAGCGGAGGGAAGAGGAAGAGCCGCCAACACTGACACCTTCCAGTGTGGTAGGGAAGAGAAAGGGAGAGAAACTTTCAGCAAACTTGGAGCCTGAGCTTCCAGGTAAAGTGGGCATGAAAAAGCAAAGGTGGACTGCACAGGTGGATGAAGGGAATGCGATGAGGAAACACCTGGAGATGGGAGGCAGGTGGCCTTCTTAGGGGCTGGAAGGAGACTCCATCGTTTGGGTGAAAGGTGGAGATGGAGGTCATTGAGGTTGGAGGGGGGAGACTGAGTCAGATGGTCAGAGGTGAACCCGGTGAGAAGAGGATCTCACTGAGAGAATGGAAGGTCCTTCTTTTCTTTGAAAAGTGCTCCAGATACTAAGCACGTAACAGGCATTTTACTCTCAGTTATCCTGTGTCTACTTTGGTGGCTCAGATGGTTAAAAAAAAAAATCTGACTGCAATGCCGGAGACCTGAGTTCGATCCCTGGGTTGGGAAGATCCTCTGGAAGACAGTATGGCAACCCACACCAGTATTCTTGCCTGGAGAATTCCCCATGGACAGAAGGGCCTGGTGGGCTACGGTCCATGGGGTCGCAAGGAATCGGACATGACTGAGCGACTTAAGCACATACGCACATCCTGTAAGCAGATACTGTTTTCACCCTCATCTTACAGGTGAGGAGCTTTAATGCTCTGGAGCACACACAGGTGCACGCACTGACCATGTGTGTGTCTGTGTTGCAAGTTGAAAATTCAGTTCAGCTCCGCTTCAGTCTGTACCCCTCAGCACTTTACAATGGGTCATTCACTCTACAGATGTCTAGCAAAACATCATCCCCATTGTGGAACGAATCTTTCTTTTCTCTGTAGGGACAACAGTACAGGAAAAGTGTCCTAGGATACGTGGGTAAACTGAACAAGTTTCTTTCCCAAGGTAAGTTTGCAGTTGGAGAGTTCACCTTTGAAAGGAAAAGGAATTTATAACAGTCATTCTAAAAATGTCCAGATGGTGGCGCTACTCCCTCAGTGATCCCACACCCTTTTCTATTCCTTTTAGATGGGTTTCGATGAGAAGAAAATTCAGGAAACCTTAAGATTCACATATTTTCTAATCTATGGTTTTTATCAGGACTCATTATTTTTCAAGACTAGATTTCATTAGGTAATATAAATCAAGGTAAGTTGAGAACTTAACACAATTAAACTTCTGTGTTCTATAACATTCAGCTAGCTGTTTAGAACTTCTCTGAATCAATTTTTACAAATGAAAAAACCTATCACAGTTAGGATGAATTTCCTCTTATTGGAAATGGAGTGGCATACAGAACAAAATTATGTTCTAATGTAAGAACAGTACCAAGTAAATATAAAGAGGGGGGATTTTAATACCCTCAGCCTAAGTATAAGGTAAATTCTAATGTTCTACAATTAGGTGAAAACCTTTCTTGACAAAATGAATACTTTCTCTTCAGATATACAGCCACAGACATCATCAAGAGGTTTTTTTCTTTGTTTGCAGCCTTATCTCACCGCCCTCCGCACCCCCCCAAAAGCCTTTGAAGTGGCTATTTTGTATTTGTTGTATTAGTGGAATGGCCTGATTTTGGCCCCTGTACAGGCATCCAGGCCAAATGGCTAAATGTTTGATGTTTTTGTATCACCCCCTTCTGAGGATTGTGTCTCTCCTTTGTTTTATTAGCAGTACTAAAGCCAGCAGACCCACGGCCCTGGAGAAGGAGAATTGCATTATTTATTCTCTTGGAAGTAGCTTTAAAGCATTACTTTCCTCCCCAAACAATGTTTTCTAAACATTCTCTCTGATTACACAAAATTTTTAGTCTGTCCAGCTAAACCATATATTTTAAGAGACATTTTCAAACAAGTGTGTTCAGGAACTCAAGTGTTCAGGGACAAAATGCAGCCGTCTGTGCCGCGTCTAGAAGTTAAGTTGCCTCCTGATAGATATACAGCGTGTGTAACTGCAGGCTTGGGAGGTCTGTTCATATCTGTGGGAGTTAACAGCATAAATTCCAAGGGAATTCAGAGAACAGACACTTAAAATAACACCAGTAAAGTCACACTAACTGCAGCATACTCAACACAGCCTGTTTAATGTGGTGTGATTTTTATTAGGTAACGTGTGGTATCTTTAAGCCACAAAACAAAAACAACTAAATAGGCAGAACTTGGGATAATCCCGTTCTAAACAGTTAATGAGAAACAAAGTGGAGAAAACCACTCATCTGAACCGGATAACAAAGAGATTTTGTGTAGGGTTTTCTCCAGCCACGTTCTGTGTTCGGATAACTGATATCAGCAGTCAGGTTTCTAAAATTCATCACCCATAACTTTGAGCTGCCATGCTCTCTCTTCACAGTCACTGTGATCGCAGCTCATGTTAGCGGGACATTTTCTCTTTGTTGGAATCCCCCAGTGGCGCCCTGGGAATAGTTTGTGTTTCTTGGTAAAGGTTATCTTTATTTACCCATGTCGTGGGTCAGCAGAAGAAAACCCAATGCATTAAAATGTCATGGGGCCATCGACTTTGTGTCTTGCAGTGGATCTTGTTCAAATCAGAAGTTCAACAGCTGTTAGGCTTTTGGTGGAAATGGGGATGGGCTTGGTGGGTTATTTTGTACTCACTGTATCAGGAGAAAATTAAACACAGAAACAGGGTTTTATTAACCAAGCAGAGAAATACAAAGTGGGTCTATGAGGAATATGTACAGATATTCTCCTTTTTTAATTTTCTATCTCTCTCCCATGCCCCTTCATTAAAAGTGATTAGGTATCCTGAAAAATTCCTTTTATTTATCAGTGAGTATGTAAAACTTTTCCACTGTTAATATTCTTCATCAGAACCATTTAGCCCAATGTCCTTTCTAGAATAAACCCTTGCAAACCTACCCCCATGAAGTCTATAAATTTAGGACATGGAGGTTTGAACAAAAAAAAATATAAATAGTTAACTCTGCTTCGATTATTGAAGGAGATTCCTATTTAATAATGAAGGAGACTCTAAGAAATAGATATATATTTGTAGATACTTTGATAGAAGTAAAACACAGCATTTTGTATTCTAGAAAAAGAGTTTTTTTCCCTTTTGGGAAAGTACTATTTTAGTAGGCAGAGAAGCACCATTTATTCTACTTTTCTAGCATCCAGTTAATGTACTTTATTCATGAGTGGAGAGAAGTAGTTATTAATGATTCCATCGTGAATGGCCAGAGTGGCAGCCACGTTTATTCTTAACTGTATTGAATGGAATCCACAATTAGTGAGGTGATCATTTTACCCTTTAAAGTAATCATGGTAACCTGGAATATAGTAATTGCTTAATATGACTTATCTAAAAATGCAACAATGAATTAACTACTAATTATAAAAGATACTCACCATCCCAAAGCACAAAATTAGTGATGTCTCACGCTCGTTCTCTGTTGCATGCCCTTCATCTCTTAATGGCTGCTGTTTTTTCTCTTATAGCTTTCACTAAGTAACTAGGGGTGGTCATCAGACAATAAATTGTTTGATATCTCTTTCAGTTTCCTTCAAGATGGAGTGCAGCTTGCCCCTGAGAAATTTAAAACACTTTTATTTGCTGCGGCTTAAATTGCCTCCTGTCTTTTTTTCCCCTTGGGTAGCTATAGTTTACTATTATCATAATAGTAAGAACAAAATGAGATGGTTCCAGAGAATATGCCATTAAAAATATATTTCACCACCCTAATTCCTTTTTGAAATAATGTTTCTGTTAGTGATTAAATAAGGAGTTTGAGTGAGTGTCATACTGTCTATAAATAAACTTGAGAACATGCATTATAAAGAGCCATATTTTTACAATCTCATCTCCACTAAACAAAACAATATTTTCTGGCACCTGTACACTCAATGTTGCATGTAGTTCTTATTATGGAATTTCCTTTCTCCTTTTGAGATTGAAGATAATTACTGAATGTGATAGAAACTTTATAGCCATTAAAAATAGAACAGAAAAATGTTACCAGACGGCAAGTTGTTCAAAATAAATATGAAACAGGACTTGAGTCCTGTTTCAAACACCGGTTGGCCCTGTTAAGTTCCAAAAGGATGTAGGTTTCATTTCTTGCCTCTTGATTTAAAAGAAGAATTCTTTTAAGAGGTTAGGAAAATGTTTATCAAATTATTGCATAGATTTTAATTTAGTAGAAAATCTGGCTATATGTAATTGCTTTTGGTGTGTTTAAAATGACTGAATATTAGAATTTTCAAATAGTTTAACCTGTAGTTGTCCTTTTCCAATCAGCTTTGGCAGTGCTATATTGAGATTTGGATTGGTTTAAGTAGAAGGAATAGCATCCAGAAATATAATGGTGAAAACAATAATACATGGGTGCCCTCTGAACTTCCCTATTCACCAAGACTTACTGACTTCTTTATTATGGGGCAAGAAGAACGAGACTGGAAATGAAATCAGACACATAGGAGTATCTCTGGGTGCTTCTTCCACTAAGTTTGCTAGGGCTTTCAATATATCTTTTCTATGTTTATTATCTGGTTTGTGGGGATGGTAACATACATGTATACAAATTTCCAATCACACAATATTGCTTACATTAATTATATGTAATTTTCTGTGTGTGCACTGCACTTAGTTGCTCAGTTAGCTGCTCAGTCGTGTCTGACTTTTTGCAACCCCATGGATCGCAGCACACACCAGGCCTCCCTGTCCATCACCAACTCCCGGAGTTCACTCAAACTCATGTCCATTGAGTCGGTGATGCCATCCAGCCATCTCATCCTCTGTCGTCTCCTTCTCCTCCTGACCCCAATCCCTCCCAGCATCAGAGTCTTTTCCAGTGAGTCAACTCTTTGCATGAGGTGCCCAAAGTACTGGAGTTTCAGCTTTAGCATCAGTCCTTCCAAAGAAATCCCAGGGCTGATCTCCTTCAGAATTGACTGGTTGGATCTCCTTGCAGTCCAAGGGACTCTCAAGAGTTGCTCAGTAGTGTCCAGCTCTTTGCGACCCGTGGACTGTAGCCAGCCAGGCTCCTCTGTTCATGTGGATTCTCCAGGCAAGAATACTGAGTGGGTTGCTGTGTTCTCCTCTAGGGGATCTTACCAACCCAGGGACTGAACCAGATCTTCTACACTGCAGGCTAATTCTTTACCATCTGAGCCTCCTTGAGGGGGAGACTCCTGATCCCTTTTCTTTAAAGTTACCAAAAATGTTTAGATCCTTAAAAAAAAAAAGAAGTGGAAGCATATGGCAAATCTGCTGAGATCATTTGCAATTTAAATCTGAATTAGATCAGCTTTGTTTCCAAATTCATCCTCTTGCAGCTCAGAAATAAGTTCTTTCTTTAAGATTTTATAATAACTTTGCCTTTATTGTATCTTATTATTTTGTTTTACTAGCCTAAATATGGAGTGATAGTCACAACCTCCTTTGTGGGATTCTTGTGGTTAGTTTCAAAATTGCTCTATGAAAACAGGGCCCAGCTCCTTTAGAATGTAAATTGTGTTCCTTTTCCCCAGAGTCAAGGATCCTGTCTATTAAGTTTCACATTCATTGAAAATACCAGGCAGGCTCTGTTTCACCAAAAATGACAATGCTTTTCTGCTTTTTGTAGCTAGCTTTTTTTTTTTAATTTTTACTGGAGTATAGTTGCTTTACAAGAGACTTCCCTGATGACTCAGATGGTTAAAAATCTTCCTGTAATGCAAGAGACCCAGTTTCGATCCCTGCCTTGGGAAGATCCCTTAGAGAAGTTGTTTACGATGTTGTGCTAGTTGTTATCTAGTATGGGAACCCTTTTATGTGTAACTGCTCTTAATATTCTGTAAAAACACTTTAGGAAGATTTCAAGATGTTGTGTAACGGCTAAGGATTCTAGATGGTATTCAGTATAGAGTATGGGTGACCCTGTCTAACTGGTCCAATTTCTGTGCTGTTGAAGGTAAATAAGAACAACAGTGCTCTTTCCAAATAGGGGTATTTCCCACTGGGTGAAGTTAGTGGCCTAAAACTGGTCGAGGAGACAGCAATTACACGTTTTAGGCAATGGGGATAGCAACAAACAGGGAGACGGGGGGCAGTGCTTGCCCCTGGACTCAGCGGACGTGCTCAGAGTGGAGACAAATCTCCATTTGACTTCATGCTGCCTATTGCCACAGCCTCTTCCAGACACATGACTCCAGTCAAGGAACTGGGTAAGGTGGGAACGTGGAAGCCTTACAGGAACAACTCTACCACCTCCCAGCTCAGATCTCTGCTTCCTAAATCTGGTTATCAGAGTACAACTGTCCAGCTGGGGACCAGTTTATGAAGCTGGAATTAATTGGCAAGTGTGTTCTTGAGAACACAGGATCTGATTTTGCCTGAAGATACAGCTCGAAGGTTGCCCACTGGTGCTGGTAATTGTCCCCATGAGGTTGCAAAACTGAAAATGGCCCCGGGGTTTTGCCGAGTAAGGATAAAAGGAGGAGGTCCTTGGAAAAAGAAACGCCCGAGAGTGAGGCGTGGGATGGCGGGTTGCTCTTTGACTAATTACAGTGGCTTTCCAAAAAAACGTTAGCATTTATCTTACTGGGACATTTGCCTCATTGAAGCTGAGCTGTTTTCCTCACTTTTCAATGAGATACTGAGGGAGCTCTGAACTCTGTGGCAAATGTTAACTTTTTAATGAAAACCCTTGCACGCTGTGTCCCAGAGGCAGGGCCTTTGTGGGACTGAGAAGTAAGCTAAACGAACCGCTGCTCAAAATTCCAGGAGGTTAATAGGCAAATCAACCTAGAAATGGAGAAACCAGCTGTAGCTCTTCTCTCTGCCTGCTTTTCTTACAATTCAAGGCATCTGGGCACCATCTTAGTGCACAAATATCCCATTTTTCAACTTCTGGGGTTTTTTTGGCTAAAGGATCCGTTTGTTTTTTCTTATTATTAATGGCATCCTCTATTTGACAGGCTCCAGACAGCCTTGCCAGCTCAGGTCACCGAGGTGGACTGGGGAGGTAGGAACCGTAGTTTGATCCCTTGCCTGACTGAGGCAGAAAGGTCATGTTGCCTCTTCTTCCTGCTTGCTGTTGCCAGTCCGCTCATGGGGAGGGAACATGGTGGGGATGAAAAGTCCTAGACCCGTACAACTTGATCTGACCAATAACTTCAGGTGGTCTAACCCATGGATCCTCAGCCTTAGCTACACACCAGAATCACCTTGGTAGCGGCCGGTGCTGGGGGCGGGGGGCATTGGAAAAACTAATACTGAGTCTGTTCCACCCCCACCCCAGAGGTTCTGATTTAATTAATTGGGGGTGCAGCCTGGGCATGGGGATTTTAAAGAGCTCCCCAGAGGATTTTAACATGCAGCAAAGATTGGAGAACCCACTGGTCTAACCCAAACTGAATTCTGCAGTTCTACATGATGGTAATAGATATCTCCCTCTCCTGAACAGCCACTGACCACTCTCCCACACCTGCCCCCACCATTCTTCACTAACCCTTACTCCAAAAATACAGCCCAAATGGTTGGGACTAACCGGGTTAAACATGGTTTTGCTTTATAATAAGATTTCTCAGAACTTGAATATAATCCTCTGGAGGGTTCAGGGGGAGATCTTCCCATCTACTGGACCCTTAATTTCATGCTAGGACTCAGGAAACTAGGGAGCCAGTGACCTATAGACCCTCCCTCCTTGGGAAATACTGCCTCTGATCTAAGAAAGAAGCCCCAAACAGATGGGTTCACTTCTTTAGTGTGTACTTAATGTATCTGACACTCCCAGTGGATCACTTTTAACACCTCTGTCTTCTATACAACAAAATTATTTTTAGTAATAAACATGTATAATCAGTAATCACTATTTGAGGAGGTTTTTAGTTGTTAATCAGTTTAATATTTTTAAAGGATACATTTTGATGGAAAAACATGATTCAAATTCCATTAAATATTCCATGAACGAGTGAAAATTTGCATTTGTCCAACAAAATTTTACATCTCACCATGTGTACTGTTTCCCTCTTGTCAGTTTTAAACAAGTAAAATCTCCAAGTAGTCACATAGAAAGACACAACTGAAGTAACTCAAGTTCTGAGTTTTGTTTTTATAATCACTTGCTGTTATTGTTTATTCCAAATCTACTGTTTGGGGAGTCTATCATATCCTGAGGCTGAAGATGCAGACTGAACTCAAAGCAAACTTGGGTGATTCCCAATCATTACAAACTGATTCTGGAAACAAAATGTATATAGTTGAGTCCATGCTTGTTGGAGCCCAGCTTAAAAACTGGGAGTTTTTAAATTAATGTCTGTGTAGCATTCAATGTTTATTAAAAGACAAGTAATAGGAATGTGCTCGTTTGAAGTATGTATATGTGTGTGTGTGTTTGGTTGATTGATTAGAATCAATTGCTTAGATCTTAGACCAATAAAAGATTGAAGGGAAGGAGGAGGATTTTATCACTGACACTGTTGAGCATGGATGAATCATGATAATAAAAGGCAAACTGGCTTTAGTCAGTTTTACTCTAATTTAAAATTCTCTACAGACAATGCACCCCCTTTTCCTTACCCCCAGGGCAGACCATTCCCACCACTTCATCCTGGTACATCATTTTCTATGTCCACAGTCACCAAATCTAAGCACGGAAGGTAGAACAAAACCCAGGTCTCCTAATTCCCATATCAGTACTTTTCTGTGCCTAATGTGTTGAGGAAAATACATTTGTCTCTACAAAGGTTTTAGAAACATTAGATGAAACCTCCAAACTACCCTATAATGAACAATAATAGCAACACAATCTGAAATGTAAGAGTCAGCCAAAATGTCTATTAGTCCATTTGGTTCTGTTTGTACCGAGTTTCAAGTCATTTCAGCTCATGGGTTTGGGTGACATGTGTCCCTTTAGAAAATAGAGATCGCTTTAGCTTTAATAAGAAGAAAATTGTTATTTCATTTTATTAACAAGAAGCTTGTATCAGACTGAAAAAATTCATTGTGTTCAGCTTGAATATTGTATTCATTATGTTTCTTAATCTGTGTGATTACTACCTGTGTAATTTGATGTGTGGCATCTGCTATCAGAATTCTTTTAGTCCATTATATTTCCCATCTTTTTCTGGTAATGGAGGATAAGATTGGGACAGGGAAAATTGCAGCAGACTGCCTAAGGGGAATTGCAACCAGCCGGCAGCTGGATAGAGCAGGAAAAGATGTGAAGTTACATAAAGAATTAGAGAAAGGTGGCCTCTAGTTCTGCAGTCTGCTGGCACATCACTGAGGAGGAAATGGAATTGGCCAGTTTTCCAATGTGGTGATTGGCCATTCCTGAATTATTCCCAGTAACTCAGGCCGGCATTATCCATTCAGCAAAATTATTAGGGTAAAATATGTTGGGGCGGGATGTAAGTGTGTAGTACACACTTACAGATTATTAAATAGAGTAAGTGGGGATGGGAGCCGAACTAACAAACTTGTACCAAATTATGGTTAGATAGATATGAGATGCACAAGTCACAGACAAAAACAAAAGAAACCAATCATCCTTTTCTTTTCTCTGCATTCTAACTATAAGCAACTATTTCATGTAACAGACAATACGAGTCAGATGGTTTAGCATCAAGGCAAGAGAATGAGCACTGACATCAGATATACCTAAGTGTGGATCCTTTTTCTGATCCATATAAGCAAATTAAAACTCTTGTTTCCCTTGTTTGAAGGGGGGACTACTTTATCAGTTCAATCGCTCCGGCATGTCTGACTCTTTTTGACCCCACGGACTGCAGCACGCCAGGCTTCCCTGTCCATCATCAACTCCTGGAGCTTGCTCAAACTCATGTCCATTGAGTTGGTGATGAGATCCAACCATCTCATCCTCTGTTGTCCCCTTCTCCTCCTGTCTTTAATCTTTCCCAGCATCAGGGTCTTTTCAAATGATTTAGTTCTTCGCATCAGGTGGCCAAAGTATTGGACTTTCAGCATTACTCCTTCCAGTGAATATTCAGGGGTTGATTTCTTTAGGATTAACTGGTTGGACTCCTTGCAGTCCAAGGGACTCTCAAGAGTCTTCTCCAACATCACAGTTCAAAAGCATCAGTTTCTTTGGCATTCAGGTTTCTTTATGGTCCAACTCTCATATCCATACATAACTACTGGAAAAACCCTAGCTTTTACTAGGTGGACCTTTGTTGGCAAAGTAATGTCTCTGCTTTTTAATATGCTGTCTTGGTTTGTCATAGCTTTTCTTCCAAGGAGCAAGTGTCTTTTAACTTCATGGCTGCAGTCACCATCTGCAGTGATTTTTAGCCCCCCAAAATAAAGTCTCTCACTGTTTCCATTGCTTCCCCATGCCATGAAGTGATGGACCAGATGCCATGATCTTTATTTTCTGAATGTTGAATTTTAAGCCAACTTTTTCACTTTCCTTTTTCACTTTCATCAAGAGGCTCTCTAAGTTCTTCTTCGCTTTCTGCCATACAGGTGGTGTCACCTGAATATCTGAGGTTATTGATATTTCTCCTGGCAATCTTGATTCCAGCTTGTGTTTCATCCAGCCTGGCATTTCACATGATGTACTCTGCACAAAAGTTAAATAAGCACGGTGATAATATGCAGCCTTGACATACTCCTTCCCCAATTTGGAACCAGTCTGTTGTTCCATGTCCAGTCCTAACTGTTGCTTCTTGACCTGCATATAGATTTCTCAGGAGGCAGGTCAGGTGGTCTGGCATTCCCATCTCTTGAAGAATTTTCCACAGTTTGTTGTGATCCACACAGTGAAAGGCTTTAGCGTAGTCAATGAAGCAGAATTAAATGTTTTCCTGGAATTATCTTGCTTTTTCTATGATCCAACAGATGTTGGTAATTTGGTCTCTGGTTCCTCTGCCTTTTCTAAATCCAGCTTGAACACCTGGAAGTTCTCAGTTCAAGAACTGTTGAAACCTAGCTTGGAGAATTTTGAGCATTACTTTGCTAGTGGGTGAAATGAGTGCAATTGTGTGGTAGTTTGAGCATTCTTGGCACTGCCTTTCTTTGAGATTGGAATGAAAACTGGCCTTTTCCAGTCCCGTGGCCACTGCTGAGTTTTCCAAATTTGCTGGCATATTGAGTGCAACACTTTAACAACATCATCTTTTAGGATTTGAAATAGCTCAACTGGAATTCCATCACCTCCACTAGCTTTATTTGTAGTGATGCTTCCTAAGGCTCACTTGACTTTGCATTCCAGGATATCTGGCTCTAGGTGAGTGATCACATCATCATGGTTATCTGGGTCATTAAGATCTTTTTGAATAGTTCTATCTTGCTACTGCTGCTGCTAAGTCACTTCAGTCGTGTCCGACTGTGTGTGACCCCATAGACCACAGCCCACCAGGCTCCCGTGTCCCTGGGATTCTCCAGGCAAGAACACTGGAGTGGGTTGCTATTTCCTTCTCCAATGCATGAAAATGAAAAGTGAAAGTGAAGTCACTCAGTTGTGTCTGACTCTTTGCGACCCCATGGACTGCAGCCCACCAAGCTCCTCCATCCATGGGATTTTCCAGGCAAGAGTACTGGAGTGGGGTGCCATTGCCTTCTAGAGTCTTGTTATTAAATTGTACCATATTAAACCATATATGGTTATGTAGCAAGTCCAATCAGACCATGGCTCATAAATGGCCCTCAAAAATCAGTTAGAATTATTTAATGTTTATGGGCTTCCCTGGTGGCTCAGTTGGCAAAGAATCTGCCTGCAATCCAGGAGACCCAGGTTTGATCCCTGTGTCAGGAAGATCCAGTGTAGAAGGGAATGGCAACCCACTCCAGTATTCTTGCCTGGGAAATCCCATGGACAGAGAAGCCTGGTGGGCTACAGTCCATGGGGTCACAAGAGTAGGACACAGTTTAGCAATTAAACCACCATTTAATGTTTATACTCTAGAGGCAAATCAGACATTAATTTCAAAGCATTTACTTGCCATTGCATTGCCTCATCTACGTTTAGATAGAAATTTTCAAAAATTTCCTGACCAGTATGGTAATCTGGTCAGTGTGCAGACTCTTGAATCATCCACACATGTGTGCTAAGTCACTTCAGTCATATCTGACTCCTTGCGACCCTATAGACTGTAGCCCACCAGGCCCCTCTGTCCATGGGATTCTCTAGGCAAGAATACTGGAGGGGGTTGCAGACCTGGATTTAGACCTCGCTTTGCCTTTTCCCATCTATGTGCCCAGGAAATTTCCTTTAATGTCTTTGAGCCTCATATTCCTCCCCTTTCCCCACCCCCCACCCCGTACCATGGGGGAGAGTAATGGCATGTACATTGTAGTGTTATTAGAAGGAGGAAAGAAGTTAATGCATGGGGATTGCCTGGTGCAAATTTATCTATCATTTTAGCACCTTTGTGTGGCTTTATGTGAGTTTATGTTCTTGTTTGTTTGATGAGGCCTGGTTTATCCCCTAGGGGTGGTGCACAGTTTCCATTCCACCCTCAGTTTAATTTGGTTCTTGAAATCCCAGGAGTCCTGGCATTGCTGGCATCGGGAAGAACACCTTGTCTCCCTCTTCCCCATTTTCCATTTCCTACTCTCCCTACCTATTATCTTGTGTCCTCCTTTATTCTCCTATTTGCCCTCTCTCTCCACAACTTGAATATTGCTTTCTATGAGATCCAGGATTCATAACAAATGTTGAGAAAAACAAAGACCATTACTTCTCCTCCACATCAAGGTCAGACCCTCACTCTCCACCCCTATGACAACATGAACTCCTGCGGAGCCAAACCTGGGAGCACTGAGGGGTCCAGTTCTGGGCCTTCTCTGCTTAGGGCCATCGGGTGCAACAGAAGCCCGCATAGCGGAGCTTTGGGCAGGCGCAAGGAGCTTTTTCTCTCTGACCCTCACGGGGAGACCCCTGCGCAGTAGCACGGTGGCCAACACTCTGCACGTGCCCACGCTTTGAACTCCCACTTCCTTCCCTCCTGCAGAAGAGGATGGGGGAAGGTGAACACATTCATGCTTTCTAAGCAGACTTCCTTTCTGTAAGATTGCGAATCATCAACCTTGTGGCCCTTTCCCTCGCCTTCAGCCTTCTCCCCAACCAGGGCCACTCTCTGCCTAAGGAATGGGCCAAATTGAAGGTTTAGGAGAAGTTAGAGAGGATTGGATATGAGCATTTACCAGCAGTGTGACTCTGAACAGCCCCTGCAAACTCTCTGGGTCTGTTTCCTCAGCTGCTAAGTGGAGATAACAATGCCACATATTTGGTAGAGCCATTTAGAGAATTAAATGAATGGTACCTAGATACACAGAAGGAAGACAGTAAATGCAAGCAGCCTTTCCTTCCATTCTGTGCTGTCTATATTATATATTTATTTTTAACATGTTAGTATTTTTAAGGTTAGTTTGTGTCTTATAATCAATAATAACTTGTGATGAAGTACAATAAAAACTATCATTTATCAATGGCCTACTGTCTGTGATTTTTTTCTGCATATTATCTTATTTAATTATCCCGGTAGCCTCATGATGTCAATATTATTTCCTCTATTTAGTCGGTGAGGAAGATGAGATTCAGCATAATCATATAGCTGGTAAAATGCAGAGCTACAGCAGACTCCAGAGCCAGTGCTCTTAGTAGGCCCCCAATCACCCATGTCAGCTTCACCAAAAATTGTAAACTAGAGGAGACTTGTCTCACCTCCTTCGCTGAAGCTCACCTGTCTCTCCTAGCATTTCCTTCAATCTTATCACCTAAGGCTGAGGAGTGCATGCCGTATACTCCATATACAAAACTCTTCGTTCTTTGCCGTCCACCTGACTTGACTGGTCCTGGAGTCAGCTGAGCCTGTTACATATGGTCATTACTGACTTAGCTGGTTAAGACTGAAAAATACAGTAAAAGGGGCAAATATTTATATAGCACTTGTTATGTATCATATCCTGTTCTAAGCTCTTGGAATAAAACATTCAACCTCACAACATTCAACCCTGTGAGCCAAACGCTACTGACAACTCAGTTTGACAGATGAGGAAGCTGAGGCACGGAGAGGTGAAGTGACCTGTCCAAGTCACACAGCCCACACATGGTAGAGCCAGGACTGAACTCCTACCATCTGGTTTCAGGATTTGCACTCAAAAGCCATCATCCAGACTGCCTCTCTATCTTCTCTGAAAAGAAGAGAGAGGGGACATATGTGTACCTATGGCTGATCCATGTTGATGTATGGCAGAAACCAACACCATATTTTCATTATCCTTCAGTTAAAGACAAAATAAAAAGTTCATGGTTACAAAAGTAGAGCCCTAGAGAGAGAACACTTCAACCAAATGTGTTAACCTTCTGAAGCAGTTTTCAGCCATGAGACAAATTGTACAGAGTGGGGAATGCTTTCCAGAGCCATCATCTTGCACTTGAAATGGTTTTCTGTAGTTAGCCTTCATTCTTTAGACAGAGACATCTGTCTTTTTTTCCGTGGAATCTCATGAGACCAAGATCGTCTCCAGGTCAGGACCATGTGCAGGCTGTCTTTCTGCATCTCTGTCCCTCACCCTGGGCCCTCTACCCAGGCTCTACTTTGGGCCCTCCCTGCTGTGGGCCACAGCAGCCATAGCCCAATTGTCTGCCTTTTCCTCACTAGCCCTGCTTAATGTTTTCCATGAAAGCTGTTAAATGTGCAGCAATTTTTGTTGCTCTCCTCAAATCCCTGCTGGCTGATAGAAGTTTCTCCAGTTATGCTTCTTAGAACACGATAGCTCTGTGAACAGGATTTCAGTGGGAAAAGAAATAGCATGGAGAGTTTTATGATGAAATTACTAATATCTATAAAACTGCAACATTAAGTGTATTTATAGTTATTATTATGTAATTATTTACCTTTAAGAAATGTACGTGTTCAAGAGTGCACATTCCAGAGATTTGATCTGAGCCTGGATACCTAGGCAGCATTTGCCTACTAAAACTGTATTGGATATTGTCTATATGATATATATGCACATAGATTTAGTATGCAGCTTATCTTAAACATCAATGTATACTTGTGATATTGTCTAGCAAATACTATATATGAAAGCTGTCTAATAAAACTTTCTGGGATGATAGAAATTTTCTATGTCTACACTGTCCAATAAACTAACCATTAGCTCCAGGTGGCTCTTGATCTTTTCAAATATGGCTAGTGCAACTGAGAAAATAAATTTTATAATTTACTTGATTTTAATTTAAATTTAGACAGTGCCATGTGGCAAGTGAGTGCTGTATTGGATAGCATAGCTGCACGTGGACTGCGTGAATCCACATTTGTTCTTTTCTTGCCACATGCTGATTTTGCTGGGTAGCCATTGTTTTCCATTTCCTTTAGTCAAGGCTTGATATTCTCTTGGCAAGGAATTTCATCTTATGCTACCTTCTGCTTTGCTTTAGTCATATCAAAATCTTTCTTGTTATTCATATATATTCTGCTCTTTCTTTTCTTGTTACTTGGCTCACTTTCCTTGCTGTCTTTTCCTCTTCTCCTACTCATTCTTGAGGTTCAGCTCAGGTCTCTAAGTTGTCTGCCATCAACACTTCTATTTTTTGCTGTGTATATCCCCAGATCTTACCAGAATTCCTTTTTAGTTCCACTGATAACATGATAATCTATCGAACAACATATTAGAAATTATAACAGTTCTCTTCCTCTGCCATTTCTCCTTAGAGCCTCAGAGCAGAAGGGGTGTGGCATATACAACATATTAGTTATCTATTGGCATGTAACAAATTATCCTAAAACTTTGCAGGTTAAAACAACAAACCTTCATGATCTCGGTTTCGGTGGGTCAGGAACTTGGGAGCAGGTTAGCTGGTTCTAGTTCGCAATTCCCACGAAGCTGCAGTCAGGCTCTCGCCTGTCATCTGAAGGTTCAGCTGGGGAAGGATTCAGGTCCAAGCTCATTTGTGTGACTGTTGGGTGGTCTCAGCTTCTCACTGACTACTGAGAAGAGAAATCAGTTCTTTGCCATCGGGCCTCTCAGTAGGCTGCCTGATTGTCCTCACAAGCTGCCTCGTAGCTTTACTTAGAGCAAGTGATTTGAGACAGAGGAGGGGTGGTGGAGGGAGATGGAAGCCTCATTATTTATGTCTCAGAAGTGACATACCACCCCTTTGCCGTATCTATTGGCCACACTAGCCAACCCCAGTACAATGTAAGAGGGGCTGCATACGAGTATGAATACCAGGAGGTGGGGATTTGGGAGCTAGCTCTCATGCACATTAATGGCACTATTGCTCTTCAGGGTCTCTGGGCCACTGCAATAATGCTGGACTCAATGAGTGAGAATGTTACCCCATATGTCCTCAGATGTCAGACCCTCAGCAGCCAACTCTGTCACAGGACCTTCTCGAGCATGAACGCAGGTGAGAAAACCCACAAGCGGAGTTTGGCTCAGAACGTCTCTCTTATCTCCAGGCCAGCTTTGTCAGCGGATGACACTTGCCCAGGCAGTATAACCTCTCTCGGGCTTCCTCTTGGCCAAGTCAACCCTCTAGCATCCTCATTTGTAAAATGGGCATGCCAGTACTTCCCTCGTTACCCAACGGAGCTGGTGTGGACCCAAGGAGAGAATTTAGTGGAAGTGCCCTGTACTCCACCCAGCATCTGACATGTATGGTAAAGCCTTGGTGGGCCTCACACACTCGTTTCTGAAGACCACCGTCGGCCCTCCTCCTCCTCACACCTGCTTTCCCACCATCACATTGCTCTCTACAGGGCCACACAGTGCTTCTACTTTAACAAGTCTGAAGACCAGCTGTTTTCTTTTGGTATCCTTTTATTGCAGCTAAAATTCCAAGGGCTGCAGGGGGAAAGCTGCTGAAAATACAACAGGCCCTGGGCCTCACTTCAAAGCAGCTTTCATCATTCTTCACACGCCATTTTCAGGACCCTTGTCTGTTCTCTCCCGGGAACCAGATTCCCCTGGAGATTTTCCTCAGTGATATCACTATTTACAGAACTCTGGCCTTGGACATCATGTTTATATCTGATTTGTACATGTCCACATGGCCCATAAAGTTTATAAGGGGGTTAGAGAGCTTTTCCTTGTTCATAAATCTTTCCCCGCAGACTCCCTCTAGGAGTGGGGAAGTAGGAGGCAGGAACAAGAGTGGAAGGGGGCATGAGATTGAAGGGAGAGAAGGGTCAGAAGCATGAAGCTGCTTTCCTTGAACTTCTCCCCATCATTTCCTTCCTTCCAGAGGGGCCTCTGTGAGGGCCTGAAAGCTGACTGCCATGAGTAGGTCAAGTAAATCTCCCTTTCACCACCTGTGAGATGGAGATAATAGTAGTGCCTATTCATGAGGCTATTCTGAGGATTACACAAGGAACATGAAGCATTTGGCATGGGCCACAGAAGAAGAGCAAAAATGCAATGCATTTTAACTGGAAGAAGTGACGAGACTGCTGTGCTATCCATCCACTGCCTGGTCTCTGTCCCCCAGGCATCCCAGACTCATCACCTAGCTGACTCTTAACTTGTTCTCACTCTGAAAAACTGGCTGCTCAGAACTTCTTCCTGTCATGGGCCATCTGATACCCCCAAACCCCCAGTAAGCACTGGCATAAAAATAACTTGTTCTAGGCATAGTTTCTGCATCTTTGAGGCTGAGATTTTCCCCAAGTCAAAGCAGATAACATTACTGGCTATAATTTTGTGAATGGCTATGTGAACATTTCTGAAATTTACTCTCCCTCAACTCCTACCTTGCTTAAAAGGAGATGCCTACAGGCCAGAGGAGGTACTCTGGAAGAATAATAGATCAATAATAATTCACCCCTGGTCACACAAATTCCCTTGGCAGTTGCAACCAATTGGGGTTCAGGAAAGTCATTCAGCATTGTGTCTACTGAGGCAAGGCAAAGGAGAGGAAATTATGAGATTATTTTTTGAATTGCCTTCAAACATCAAAATAGGTAACTTGGAGAAGATTCCTCAACTATCTACAATTATCTTGAGGGTGTTCTTGTCTCTGAAATCCAAATACCATCCCCCAAATTGCCACTGTCCTCCATAATGAAGCAAAAGTGATCTTTTATAAATCTAAGTCTTGAGAAGCCAACACCCTGTTCATAAGCCCTCAGTGACCTCTCCTTCCTCCCAGGTTGAAAATAGAACAGCTGACTACGACCTTCCTGCTCTGATGGGGCTATGTCCCCCTTCCCTGGCCCACTGCACAACTCACACGAGTTCCTCCCCACTTCCAAGCTTCACATGCCCTTCATTCTGCCTGCAAGGCCGTGTCCTTCCTCCCTTTGTCTAGTTAACTCCCACTCATCCTTCAGGTCTTATCTCAAAGACCGCTTGTTCTGAGAAGCCCCCTGACACTCTCCCGGCTCCCGTAGGCCATGTAGGGGTTGGTAGTCGTAAGCTGCATCCAACATGGCAAAGCTTTCCACATTGCTCTTACGTGGTCTACTGTGTATTTATTAGTATGGTGCTTGTGTCTCCTGCCAGAGTGTGTGTTTGCTGAAAATAGGGGTTTTGTCTGTTTTTTTCCACCCTCTCAGCTCCTTGAACAGTGCCTAGAACCAACTAGGTGCTTAATAAGCACTTGGTCCATGAATGTCTGAATCCCAGAGTTGGCAGATAGTCACCCATTTCTCCATCTTGCAAGACCTTGATAAGTAGAATGTGACCCACATCAGGGTACTGTCTGACGGATCCAGAAAGCCCCTAGATTGCCTGGAAATAACTGAATCAGAGTATTTTAGAAATAGAAAAGAAGTGGAAATTTTATTAGTCCAGTCCTTCATTTTATAGATGAGGAAACTAATGAGCAACAAGGTTCAGGGCACTCTACTATTAAATTACAGAGTTGAGGCTTGGATACAGTCCTCAGAATCCCTGCCATCTACACTTATCATTAAGCTATTAATTGTAGATCCCCAAAATGCCAGATAAAGGCATAATTCAGATATATTTGTAACGTTAAATGGTCCAGGCCACCCTCCCCTGCCCCCTCCCTCATCTTCACATGGCCAGTTCCTGTCCCTTCCTAAGAAGATATAAACCTTCCTTACATTATCACTCTCCCAGTTCTGATACCAAGGAGGGCCCTCCCTTTGAACTCTGTATTGCCATGGCAACTGCTCCTTTACAAATATCAAGATCACTGCCCACAATTGCCTATGCTGACGTGGATGGCTGCCAAACAAATCACAGGCGATTTTTTTTTTTTGAGTCAAGAGGGCCGAAAGCCTCAGATCAAGTTCAAATTATTTGGAGGATGTGTGTGTCAAGGACACTTAGCATCAATTCTGATGGGAAGGCAGATAAAAGCTTGATTTAGGACAAGGGTAGGGGAGGCACAGGACAGCTCAGCCTCAGAGCTTGGAGAGCTCTTCCAGAAGCTCTTTGATGTGAAGGAGACGTTGGAAGTTGTGTAATTCTTGCAGGCGGCCCAGACACAAAGGCTGCTCAAACAATGCAGAGAGGCCAAATATGCCGAGAGAGCTTGTTCTGTCCTTTTCTCCCCCTCTACTCCATCTCCCCTTCATCCTTCTCAAGAATCCCAGATCCAGCATGCAGGTTTTGTCCCAAGGAGAGAGACATTAATGCCACAGGAGTACATTTACAAGGCTATTGGACTTGGGATGTAATTGGAGCTGCAAGGGGTCCTGTATATTAAGAGTTGTGGTCAACACGGTTATAGCAACTAGTCTAGGGGTAACCTAAGGCAAGTTCTGATTGCTTGGGATGGAGATCTCCCATCTCATGAGAGAGGAACAAATGCCTTACAAATTGGTCACATCCCATTTAGCTCATATTAATTTACATCACCGACCCCCAGGGCTAACAGGCAGTATTTTTCTTCCTTTTGTTTCTCCTCTCCATCCCGCAAGTGACTTCCTCTTTTCTTTTCTCTTTCATCCAGTAGTGTCGGCCTGACTGTTTCTAGTTGCTGAGTTTTATTTTCTTATTTGACTGTTGCGCCTGCCAGCCCCCAGATCTTTCAGGATGTAAAACCCATGCTACATATGCCCCCTCATAGCCTGCTTTCCATCAGCTTTGCCTAAATCAAGTTGCTGGATCAGTCCCGTGTGTTAGTAGTATAATAACTTTCCTGAGCAGGACAAAATTGGTGCAGAGAGTGTTGCCTTTTCTGCTTCAAAGGCTTGAGAGATTCCTTTAACCACAAAAATGAGAATAGAACGTAATGGATATACGAGGGTCCCACGATGGCAATCTCGCCGCTGGAAATGTTCATGAATTACCTGTAATTTACCTCAAAATGTACCATATGTTGGACTGCAAGATGCACTTTTCCTTTTTTACTTAAATGGACTGCTATTCAGAACACTTTTTTCCCCTTGACATGGGAATAGATGTGGGGAATAGACTTGGAGGAAGGGCCCCACAGAAGTTTCACAAATGAAAGTGGGCACATGGTATCATGCAAATGTTTTGTACAAGAGAAAGAAAATGGAATTAGGTGCATTCCCCCCACCCCTGCCCTTCGGAGAAGGCAATGGCACCCCACTCCAGTACTCTTGCCTGGAAAATCCCATGGACGGAGGAGCCTGGTAGGCTGCAGTCCATGGGGTCGCTAAGAGTCGGACACAGCTGAGTGACTTCACTTTCATTTTTGACTTTCATGCATTGGAGAAGGAAATGGCACCCCACTCCAGTGTTCTTGCCTGGAGAATCTCAGGGATGGGGGAGCCTGGTGGGCTGCCGCCTATAGGGTTGCACAGAGTCGGACACGACTGAAGCAACTTAGCAGCAGCAGCAGCCGCAGCACCGCCCCCCCACCCCCCACCGGCCACCTTAATACACCATCAGTCCCACAGGGCCAGAATGGGAAGATTAAAGACACTTTTGGAGGGAGGAAGGCAATTAACCATCAATTCACCAGTTCCCTTCATGTATCTCATGCAAAGGGACAGAAATGACAGACCCTTCCATGGCTTGATTTATGTAGTCAGGAGATTTGAAGAGTGGCTCTGCCAAGACAGAGGGAGGCCCCATCACCTAGGATGCGCCTTGCTTTCTGCACTGTCCTGTACCAATCTGCCCTGCACTCTCTCTTCCCTGTTTGTTGTGATAACTTATTACTATTTCTGTAAGTGTCAAACTTCCACTTCTTCAAATCTTTTGAATACCTCCAGAATCTCAGCTTCCAAATCCTCCTGAAATTGAACAGATGCAGACAGGGAAGAGACAACAATGGCAAACCTTATTTTCTACCCCGAGCCACAGCCTTGTCGCTAGCCCTGCCACATCTGCGTTCTTTGAAGGGAAATGTCATAATGTTGCTAATCAATAGGAAGAGTGACAGGCCCATTTGTCAAGAATAAGCCAGCACTGCAGCTGTTGTCCTCCTCTGCGTCTTTCTCTTGGGCTTTGTGAAGGGGAGCCCAGGGAAGGGCCTGCTGTGTGTCTGGTGTAGCCCCCTTCTCTGATGGGGGACAATAGGGAGCCTCTGGATGCGGGGAATGCTGTGACAGCTTGCTGATGCTCAGAACAGGTTGGGTTGCATGCAATGGCTAAGGGAACTGGGGAAGAAACATGGAGTTTCTAATAGTGGCGTGCAAACGTAACCAGACACTCTGCAAGGGGAGAGGATCTTCTGTATCAGGAAGTCTATTGACCCTTAATCCAGGGAGTGCAGCTATTTATGTGTTTCTCTGGAGTTGCAGATGTTTCTTGCTGGTCCGCTGATCAGAGGAACAAGCAGGTCATCTCAAAGGAGAGAAGAGGGGGAGGGAGGGGTTGGGACTCCAACTTAATGATGATTTTCATCTTTGCTCTGGAGGAAAATGTAACCAGAGGCTAGGAAATGGTGACCGGGCAGGCTGCAATCTCTGCCCCCACACACCAGCTCCCCTGAGCTTATAGAAACCCGGACAGGCAGAGCTTGCCACAATAATCAGATCAGTCATGCGTGTGGCCTGAGTGTACGTGGAGGTGACAGGACTGAAATGCCCTTTTCCACCCTACCAAAATATTTTTTAAATTAGGGAATTTATCTTGATCGACTCTTGTATCTCCAGCTTAGCTCACCCAGATTATTATTATGGCTTTTCATGCTTGAGGGGTAGTCCCCAAAACCACTAATTTTGTTTGATTGGTACAAGGGAGAAAATACTGATATTAATGAGAAAGCCCTTAAAGAAACACTGATAACTTTCAATTGGCACTTCTCCTGTTTCTTGCTCTTTAAGAGAGGTGATGCTCTAGAAAAATGTATTTTTTCTAAAATTAGCCTCAGTTTTTGGCATTAGAAAGCAATTAATACCCAATTTAAAGACAAAAGTGGTATTGTTAGTGTATTGTCATGTATGAATCTTTCAGAAAGATATGGAAGTAAAAATATGTCAGGAAAGAAATTTTTGCAAAATAATAGTCCAGCCTTGAGGTCAGTGAATGAATATCCATATGTTTGCAGGATCCCAGATGCAAATGCTGGAGAAAGCAATGGCACCCTACTCCAGTACTCTTGCCTGGAAAATCCCATGGGTGGAGGAGCCTGGAAGGCTGCAGTCTGTGGGATCACGAAGAGTCGGACATGACTGAGCGACTTCACTTTCATTTTTGACTTTCATGCATTGGAGAAGGAAATGGCAACCCACTCCAGTGTTCTTGCCTGGAGAATCCCAGGGATGGGGGAGCCCGGTGGGCTGCCGTCTATGGGGTCACACAGAGTCGGACACGACTGAAGCGACTTAGCAGCAGCAAGAGATGCAAATGCCACTGGAAAGTTTTGCTTGCTTAAAGGAAGGTACTGAGTTTAAAACAATATAACATATGGTTATAGACTAAGTTATGTCCCTTCCACCACCCCCCCAGAATTGTACGTTGAAGGCTTAACCCCCTAAGGTGACTATCTGGAGACAGGGTCTTTAGAAGGTCATTGAAATTTAGAAGGTAATTTAAGAAGATAATAAGGATGGGATCCCTCCCTGGGTTTTGAAGATTCCTCTGAAGGAGGAAATGGCAACCCATTCCATTACGGTTGCCTGGAGAGTCCCATGGACAGACGAGCCTGGGGGCTACAATCCAAAGGATCGCAAAAGTTGGACCTGACTGAAGCAATTTAGCATGCACTCTAATCTGATGGGACTTTGGCCTTATAAGGAGAGGAGGACAGGAAGATCTTTCTCTCCATTATGTAAAGAGAGAGCAAGAAGGCAGCCAACTGCAATGTGTGAATAGAGCTCTCAACAGAAACTGAGTCAGCTGTTGCCGTAATCTGTACTTTTAGCCTCTGGAACTGCAAGAAATAAATTTATGTTGTTGAATCCACCTAATCTATGATACATTCAGTTCAGTTCAGTTCAGTCGCTCAGTCATGTCCGAGTCTTTGCGACCCCATGAATCGCAGCACACCAGGCCTCCCTGTCCATCACCAACTCCCGGAGTATGTCAGCCTAAACTGATTAACACATATTTTTCTCCAAAGTAAAGCGCCATGATAATAATATTCCAGACATGGAAACTTTGTAACCCCCCTAGAAGCACAAGTACAGGGCAATAAGACTGATTTTTAAAAGCATATTCAGTTATCCATGCAAATGAGTAAAGATCTTTTCATGGTAGTTTACTTGGAATACTGATGGACCCCCACTGATAATGCCTTTATTGGTAATACTTTTGAGCTGTCTTTTTAGAATTCAGAACCAGCAGCATGTTGGTGAAGCTCTTCAGTAGAGACATGCTCTTGTTTTTAAGGGTGGTTTAATTTACTGCTCCCATGTATAAGTCATTCAGAGCAAGTCTGGCAATCTATCTAGTAATCAGAAAAAGTTACCATTGTTTGGATCAACAAGGTGTGTATGTGCAATGATAAGGCTCATGGGACTTACAATTATCTTAGAAGATTATTCCGCAAGTGTAGCCTGGGTCACAATCAGTCAGGGGATCATCATGGGGCAAGAGACTTGCCTTGAGGGGAAGGGACTCAAGGCTTATGAGTACCTTGTTCTGATACCTCAGCTTTTGAGTTTATTTGATTCTTTACAGAATTTTTAGAGGCATATATTTTCATCCATGGAAGAGTAGCCCTCATTTTATTGGATAAATCCTGGTAAGTTTGTTCAAGCAAAACAAAAAACTCTTCACTGACACTGACACAATGAATAAGCACAGATTCTGGAGCAGACACAAGAGAGTGTCAATCTCAGATTTGCCACTTACAGGCTGCATGGCCTTGGGTCCATCCACATAAGCTTTCTGTGGCTCAGTTTCCACATCTGTAAAATGGGCTGTGATGGAGTACTAAGTTAAATTAGATGAGATAATGTACATAAAACACCCAGAGGAATGTTGATGTATAGCAGACATCTGTTTAGTTCCCTTCTCGGTTGCTTTCATACTTTGGGATCAAAGCTGATGCCCAGAGGCAGGGATAAAATAGTAAGTAATCATACTGTCAGCTTGACAATGACATAGAGGTTGAACAGAAGGAAGGTGCTTTTACTCTAACTGTGAGGTATCAAAGGGAAGGGCCCTTCAGTTTGTAAAAATGGCTCTAAATGGTTTTCCTTTCCTCATATGATAGTTCTGGCTCCTTTTATTTAAAGCTGTCACTTGGCAGCTTTTCTTTTTATCCCTTCGCCTTCCTCCTTCCTTCCCTTGCTTCCTGTTGGGGATGACAGTATCAAGGTGCCTTGCTTTGTATTTTTGAACCTGGAGAAGAGTTTCCAGGCTGCAGATTTATTTCCTATTATGTCAGAGCTGACCACATCACTGTTCAAGGGAATGTGTCCAAGATTATGAAGTGAAGAGTGGTGAGACATAAAGACTGCTGACCAAGGCAGAATGGGCACCAAAGAACAGTCCAGTGTTTCTTCTGACACTTGTTTCTTTCTTTGGGCTTTTGTCTTCACACAAGGAAAACTTCCTGAATCTTATTTTTTTCTGGATTATCAGAAATAGTAGATTAGTCTAACACAATTGAGGGTACCTTTTGGGCTGTGTTTGTCTATGCTCCTCTGGTACATAGGGCTTCTAGTGACTGACTGCTGAACAGTCTAGTAATTGACATATGGAGGTTTTGAGTGATAGGAAAGAACAGTATGCATGCTGACCAGAGGTCTTTTCTAGGACCTGCAGGAACATTCCCACTGGTGGTTTGTGCAAGGCACCCTCTTATGTAAGTCAAATGCTTACCCACAAGCAAACTACTGATGTGTCAGTGCAGTTACTGAGGAAGATTTAAGAATTTTCTTATACTGTGAAATCTTTCAGAGTGACAAATGAACTAAGGTTGCCAACTTTTTTCATTCGCATCATTTTCAACAAACAACTGGCAAACAGCATATTGTCAAGCACCAAGTCAGCCGACATGGACTAGCCGTGGCTTATGGAAGGGAAGGTGGGTGATCTAATGTTCCATGTGCTCTCTAACTTAACAAGGAAGGACTCTCTGGGGGTTAAAGTTATATAGAAGGCAGTGTTATGATACGCCAGGAAAATGCACATATGTGTATACTTTGGAGTCAGGCAAACCCAGATTTGCATCTTAGCATGACTGTAAGACAAGTCATTCACCTCAGCCTCAGTTTTCTACCCGTAAAACAAGAACCATAATACCTACCTATAAACGAAGACTCAGGGTATCTCTGTAGGTAGCTGGACTGTTATGTACTACTGTTTTATAATAATCATCTACTTCCCTGTAGGGTGACCAGTGAAAATGGGGAAATTGATGGGGCGGTGTTAAAACAGTGGAGGCCAGTGTGCAGAGTCAGAAAGAGAATCTGTGGTATTTATAGTTTACTGTGACAAAATTCTTTACAAAGCTAAGTTGAAAGGAAGTGGTTTTAAATGTGCAGAACTAACAGATTATAAGATTTTACAAGGTGCTGCTATTATTTGGAAACATGTAGTTTGCTTAAGGAGCCAGCAGAAAGGGATCTGTGCTTGTTTTATTCTTAAGTGGAAAAATTTCCTGAACTGTTTTTACTAGCGACTTGTAAAGAACTAAGTTGAACTGGAGAAAAATGGGCAGGGAAGTGAGAGAGATGTGGATTTAGCCACAGAGTATGCTCTGGTCCTCCTTATTAGAGAGACCAGCATTTGGTACTATTAAATTGATTGCTGGAGCTTCCTATTAGTATATCCAGATTTGTCATACCCCCTAGGAGAGTAAAACAGTGACCCTGAGGTCAACTAGAGGGCTAGAGAGCTTGTTAAAAGGGAATCTATTTTCCTTTAGCCTCTGCTTGTTCTTGGAGTGAGTGATCTCCCAATGGTTGAGCCCCACAGCTCTTCAGATGACCCTGCCCACTGCCACAGGCAGATACCCACCACCCAGACAGCCAGTGGTTCAGCTGGGTACCATGCTTCCCGGTGGGCTCTGGAAGTTTAAGAATGGTTTGGTGAAGAGGTGAAAAATAAAGCCTCAGATCTGATTTCACCCAAGCCTGCTTAAGTGCTTTTTCAGCTGTCAAAAGATTGTGCCAACAGTGTCCAATCTACACACTCAGATCACCTGGAGATATCTCTTACTAGTCCCAATGCCAGGTCACAGTCCATACCAAGTACATCAGGTGACTTGGGGGTGGAGACAGGCATCAGTATTTTTTAAAAAGCTTTAGGTGATTCCAGTGTGCAGTAAAGTTTGGGAACCATTAGACTGAGCTATACAAACTAGATATTATCTCAAGGCTTGTGAATGTATTTAGAATACCTGACACTTGGCAGATACTTGATAAATGATGGCTCCCTCTCCTATTAGAAAGTTTAGTGATAATAATAATAATAGTAATAATAAACAAAGAAAGAAATTGAAGTTGCTCAGTCATGTCTGACTCTTTGTGACCCCAAGGACTACAGCCCACCAGGCTCCTCTTTGCGACCAGGCTTCTCCATCCATGGAATTTTCCAGGCAAGAGTACTGGAGTGGGTTGCCATTTCCTTCTCCAGGGGATCTTCCTGACCCAGGGATTGAATTTGCATTGTAGGCAGATGCTTTACCATTTGAGCCACCAGAAAAGCCCAAATAATAACCACGTGTTATGTTATCAGCCCTTCTGAGTTGGTCCTCAGCAGGGGTCCTTGAGGTCAGTGTCACCCGCACCAATAGTAGGAGGCCAAGTTAGGTTCAGAAACAAGGTGAACTCACCCATCTCCATTCTGTTTAGAATGGAGCTCTAGAGCACACACCCTCTGGCCCTGCTGCGGAGGGGGCGGGGGCTGTTTAGAGGAGGAGGGGGGAGCTCTCCGAGGTCAGGTGCAGCTGTGCTTCTCAGGCTTCCGGTCGCAGTGCCCGGTGCAGCCTCTCTGCATACGGCCCACCGCCACCAGCTTGAATCGCAGTATCTTGTGTGGTGCTTCTGCACACAGTCCCCAAGCTGCGGTGTTGGCAGGGTAGTTCTGCGCTAGGAACTCTGGTCTGAACAGCTGGTGTGAGGCCTCTGCCCACAGTTCCCTGTGAGCAAGTGAAAGATAAAGGACAAAGAAGAACAGGTTAGACTTTATTACTCAGATCCTGTTGTTATTCCCTGGGAATTGTTAGTGGGCTTTGCCTGTGATAGTTACACATTTAGGAAGCTTTATAGTTTACTCTTGGGCTTCCCTGATAGTTCAGATAGTTAAGAATCGCCTGCAGTGCAGGAAACTTGATCTTGATCCCTGGGTTGGGAAGATCCCCTGGAGAAAGGAATGGCCACTCACCCTAGAATATTCTTGCCTGGAGAACCTCATGGACAGAGAAGCCTGGTGGGCTACAGTCTAGGGGTTACAAAGAGTTGACATGACTGAGTGACTAACACTAACAATTACTTATAGTTTGTTTTTGCTGATTGTATAGAGCTTCTCTATCTTTGGCTGCAAAGAATGTAATCAATCTGATTTTGGTATTGACCATCTGGTGATGTCCATGCGTAGAGTCTTCTCTTATGTTGTTGGAAGAGAGTTTTTGCTATGACCAGTGTGTTCTCTTGGCAAAATTCTGTTAGCCTTTTGACCTGCTTCGTTTTGTACCCAAGGCCAAATTTGCCTGTTTTTCCAAGTATCTCTTGACTTCCTACTTTTACATTCCAGTCCCCTATAATGAAAAGGGCACCTTTTTTGGTGTTAGTTCTAGAAGGTCTTGTAGGTCTTCATAGAACTGTTCAACTTGAGCTTCTTCAGCATTACTGGTCAGGGCATAGACTTGGATTACTGTGATATTGAATGGTTTGCCTTGGAAACGAACAGAGATCATTCTGTCATTTTTGAGACTGCATCCAAGTACTGCATTTTGGACTCTTTTGGCTACTCCATTTTTTCCAAGGGATTCTTGCCCATAGTAGTAGATATAATGGTCATCTGAGTTAAATTCACCCATTCCAGTCCGTTTTAGTTTGCTGATTCCTAAAATGTCAATGTTCACTCTTGTCATCTCCTGTGAGACCACTTCCAATTTGCCTTGATTCATAGACCTAACATTCCAGGTTCCTATGCAATATTGCTCTTTACAGCATCAGACTTTACTTCCATCACCAGTCACATTCACAACTGGGTGTTGTTTTTGCTTTGGCTCTGTATCTTCATTCTTTCTGGAGTTATTTCTCCACTGATCTCCAGTAGCATATTGGGCAACATTCATCTTTCAGTATCCTATCTTTTTGCCTTTTCATACTGTTCATGGGGTTCTCAAGGCAAGAATTCTGTAGTGGTTTACCATTCCCTTCTCCAGTGGACCTTGTCGGAACTCTCCACCATGACCTGTGCGTCTTGGGTGGCCTTACATGGCATGGCTCATATTTTCACTGAATTAGACAAGGCTGTAGTCCATGTGATCTGTTTGGTTAGTTTTCTGTGATTGTGGTTTTCATTCTGTCTGCCCTCTGATGGAGAAGGCTAAGAGGCTTATGGAAGCTTCCTGATGGGAGAGACTGACTGAAGGGGAAATGGGGTCTTGTTCTGATGGGCAGGGCCATGCTCAATTCAATTTTCTGTTGATGGGTGGGGCTGTGTTCCCTTTCTGTTGTTTGACCTGAGGCCAAACTATGATGGATGTAATGAAGATAATGGCAACCTCCTTCAAAAGGCCCCTTGCATGCATTGCTGCACTCAGTGTTTCCAACCCTGCAGCAGGCCACCGCTGACCCACTCCAGTGCCAGAGACTCCTGGACACTCATGGGCAAGTCTGGGTCAGTCTCTTGTGGGGTCACTGCTCCTTTCTTCTGGGTCCTGCTGTGCACAAGGTTTTGTTTGTGCCTTCCAAGAGTCTGTTTCCCCAGTCCTGTGTAATTTCTGGTGGCTCTATGGTGGTGTTAATGGTGACCTCCTCAGAAGGGTTATGCCATACCCAGGTCTGCTGCATCCAGAGCCCCCTGCCCCTGCAGCAGGACACTGCTGACCCATACCTCCAGAGGAGACACTCAAACACAGTTCGGGCTCAGTCTATGTGGGGTCTCTGGGTCTTGGTGCACACAAGGTTTTTTGAGCCCTCTGAGCATCTCTGGCAGTTATGGGGTTTAATTCTAAATGTGATTTTGCCCCTCCTACCATCTTGCTGGGGCTTCTCCTTTGCCCTTGGACATGGGATATCTTTTTGGTGGATCCAACATTTTACTATTGACAATATTTCAGCAGCAAGTGGTAATTTTGGAGTTCTTATAGGAGAAGATGAGTGCACATCCTTCTATTCTGCCATCTTGAAGACTGTGGCTCAGATCATGAACTCCTTACTGCCAAATTCAGACTTAAACCGAAGAAAGTAGGGAAAACCACCAGACCATTCAGTATGACCTAAATCTAATCCCTTACAATTATACAGTGGAAGTGACAAATAGATTCAAAGGATTAGCTCTGATAGACAGAGTGCCTAAAGAACTATGAACAGAGGTTTGTGACACTGTACAGGAGGTAGGGATCAAGACCATCCCCAAGAAAAAGAAATGCAAAAGGCAAAATGGTTGTCTGAGGAGGTCTTACAAAGAGCTGAGAAATGAGGAAAAGCTAAAGGCAAAAGAGAAAAGGAAAGATATACCCACTTGAATGCAGAGTTCCAAAGAATAGCAAGGAGAAATAAGAAAGCCTTTCTCAGTGATCAATGCAAAGATAGAGAAGAAAACAATAGAATGGGAAAGACTAGAGATCTCTTCAAGAAAATTAGAGATATCAAGGGAATATGTCATGCAAAGATGGGCATGATAAAGGACAAAAATGGTATGGACCTAACAGAAGCAGAAGGTATTTAGAAATGGTGGCAAGAATACACAGAAGAACTATCCATAAATATTGTCATGACCCAGATAACCACAACGGTGTGATTACTCACTTAGAGCCAGACATTCTGGAATATGAAGTCAAGTGAGCCTTGGGAAGCAAAAGCTAGTGGAGGTGATGGAATTCCAATGGAGCTATTTCAAATCCTAAAAGATAATGTTGTGAAAGTGCTGCACTCAATATCCCAGCAAATTTGGAAAACTCAGCAGTGGCCACAGGACTGGAAAAGGTCAGTATTCATTTCAATCCCAAAGAAAGGCAATGCCAAAGAATGTTCAAACTACTGCACAATTGTACTCATCTCACTTGATAGTAAAGTAATGCTCAAAATTCTCCAAGCCAGGTTTCAACAATATGTGAACCATGAACTTCCAGATGTTCAAGCTGGTTTTAGAAAAGGAAGAGGAACCAGAGACCAAATTGCCAACATCTGTCGGATCATTGAAAAAACATGAGAGTTCCAGAAAAATATCTACTTCTGTTTTATTGACTACACCAAAGCCTTTCACTGTGTGGATCACAACAAACTATGGAAAATTCTTGAAGATATGGGAATACCAGACCACCTGACTTGCCTCCTGAGAAATATGTATACAGGTCAAGAAGCAACAGTTAGGACTGGACATGGAACAACAGACTGGTTCCAAATCGAGAAAGGAGTATGCCAAAGCTGCATATTGTCACCGTGCTTATTTAACTTCTATGCAGAGTACATCATGTGAAATGCCAGGATAGATGAAGCACAAGCTGGAATCAAGATTGCCAGGAGAAATATCAATAACCTCAGATATGCAGAAGACACCACCCTTATGAAAGCAAAGAAGAACTAGAGATTCTCTTGATGAAAGTGAAAGGAGAGTGAAAAAGTTGACTTAAAACTCAACATTCAGAAAACTCAACATTCAGAAAACTCAACATTCAGAAAACTCAACATTCAGAAAACTCAACATTCAGAAAACTCAACATTCAGAAAACTCAACATTCAGAAAACAAAGATCTTGGCATCTGGTCCCATCACTTCATGGCAAATAGATGGGGAAACAATGGAAATAGTGAGAGACTTTATTTTCTTGGGCTCCAAAATCACTGCAGATGGTGACTGCAGCCATGAAATTAAAAGAGACTTGCTCCTTGGAAGAAAAGCTATGTCCAACCTAGACAGCATATTAAAAAGCAGAGACATTACTTGGCCAGCAAAGGTCTGTCTAGTCAAAGCTATGGTTTTTCCAGTAGTCATGTACTGATATGAGGGTTGGACCCTAAAGAAACTTGAGCACCAAAGAATTGTTCCTTTTGAACTGTGGTGTTGGGGAAGACTCTTGCAAGTCCCTTGGACTGCAATTAGATTCAACCAGTGTATCCTAAAGGAAATCAGTCCTGAATATTCATTGGAAGGACTGGTGCTGAAACTGAAACTCCAGTACTTTGGCCACCTGATGTGAAGAATTGACTCAGTTGAAAAGACTCTGATGCTGGGGAAGATTGAAGATGGGAGGAGAAGGGGATGACAGAAGATGATTGGATGGCATCATTGACTCGATGGACATAAATCTGAGTTAGCTCCGGGAGTTGGTGATGGACAGGGAGGCCTGGCATGCTGCAGTCCATGGGTTCGCAAAGAGTCAGACAAGACTGAGCGGCTGAACTGAATTGAACAGTTTGCTCTTATATTTGTTTTTGTTTTAAGCCTCACCATTCTCCCATGAGTTGAGCATGAGTAACTGAGTACTACAATTTCCATCTTTCAGATGAGGAAAGGGAAAGCTACCTTCCTGAGCAGAACTTGACCTGCAGCTGGGTCATTTGACTCCTAGTCCAGTGGTATCCCCACCACATAACACTGACGCTATGCTCAAAGAGCTCCCACCAGAGGCTTGGGGGAGGGAAGAACACGTGTATGCATAAAAATGTACTGAGAATGCACAGTAGGTAATAGAACACTCCAAGTTACTAATGAGTTGAGAGCATTTGTAGAAAGCCAGGTGGAGGTCCTTACCCAGTGTAAACTTCTCAATGCTGCAGCTGGATGGGAGGGGGTGGCAGGATCCTCTTGTTCTTCCTGAACTTAGCCAGTGTACCAGACATCCTTGACCTCTCAGGGAGGCACAGGATGAGAAGCTGAACAGATTAGGGACTAGACCAGACCTACCAGGACCTGATCTGCTCCTTCTATTTGCTGAACATGAGAGAAGTACAAATTTGGGTCCAGCATCCTGAATGTGAGGGAGCAGGAGGGTCCAGAGAGGGACGTCCTGCGTTCTCCCCCAGGTCCATGCAGGGTGTTAACGGTTAACCCCATCTCCTTCCACTGAATTAGATAACTCTTTCTTCCTCTTGAGACTTCCTCAAACTGTGAGACTTGAGGGAGGTGCTAGAATTGGTTTTCATATTTGCTCTCTTGTGGGATGAAAAGGAATCAAGTATACATGGGAATGGGAGTTAGGATTCTTCCTGTGGCAGGTAGAATGTGACTAAGGGCCATGTAAATCTTACTGGAAACAGGAGCCATGAGGAAATAAGATGTTGTGGGCAGGGTGAGGCTCCACGAGGGCTTAGAAGTTGACTTGGGTCTTGAGGAAGTAGAGTCTGAGAAAATGAAGTCTTTTGCTGAGTATCTTCTGATTCCTTGATTCAAGGTGTATGAGGTGGCTTTTAAGGATTGATTTGAATAAATCTGATACAGCTAATAATTTCCTAGCTAATCAGATGGAGCTGAAAACACCATGTTGGGAGTTGTAGTGGAAGCCCAGCATCACAAGGATGTGTGACAGGTACAGGGTGTTACTCAGCCAAGGTAGCTAAACAGTCCCTTTTGAGATATGCTACTTTTATTTACTTCTGAAAAGTTGAGGATGTTGCAATTTTGAGGAAAAAGATTCATCAAATCACCATGTACCATGATGTACTCGGTCAGTGTTGTCTTGAGACATTGAATCCTGGGTTCTAAGCCTAACTCTGACGTATATTCAAGTGACCTCAGACATGTGGCACGTCCCCTCTATAGCACAGCTTTCTCCAGTGACACAAGGATGATAGCAGCATCTATTACAAAGAGTTGTTCTGAGGTTTAGATGAGATAAAGCATGAATATAAAGAGTCTAAGCTCCTGATGTACATTATGTGCCTAATAAATGCAGTTTTGTTAATTACTGGTTTTATTGTCATTACTAGACCCTGAGATTCATCCTTCTGTAAAAATGATTCTCAATGGTTTTTCAGGGCCAGAGCTGTCTAATCATGGCCAAAAACTTATGTTGCTTTGCTTTTTGTCATTTTTGGGTTTCAGAATTTTTTCTTTGACCTCCAGGAGATTTGTCACCTTGAATGAGAACTTGAAATGGGTCTTTCTACCTTTATTAACATTCTGTCTATCTTTCAAGTTACATTTCAAATTCCATTTGGGGAAATTAGGAAACACTTTATGGAGGAGCTGGTGTTCATCTCTCCCTCTCAGCTCCCACAGGTCTTTATAATTTTATTACAGCATTTATCATATTCTATCCAGGACTGCAGTTACATACCATCTGTCTCTTTCACCACACAGTAGCTTTCCTGAGGGTAGGAAGAAGAAGGTCCATTTATCTTGGAAGTCCCCACAACACAGAGTAGAGTTCTTGGCACACAGTAGATGCTCAACAAATATCTGTTAAGTTGGAATGATCCCAAAAACTTTAGAAAGGCTTCCTTATAATCATTCACTTTTCTATTTGTTCATTGAGCTTTCCAGCTGGGAAGGATGATTTGGGAGATTATCATGAAACCATCTCAAGTTTCATGAACCAAAGGTAGAGTGATTATTATTCTTGGATTTTTGATATCATTCCTCATAGAGGTGTATATAAAATACAGAGCAGCAAAATACTGAAGAACTATTGTTACCTGGCATCTGTGGGCTCCAACCCGGCTATTGTGACTTTGAACTCTGTGATCTTCACTAAGTCTTGAACCTCTCTGAACCTGTTTCTCTGTTCATAAAATGAAGGTGTTCTTTCTCTTTTACTTATAAGTCTAATTCCTGGTTTCTTCAAATGGCAACCCACTCCAGTAACTCTTGCCTGGAAAATCCCATGGACTGAGAAGAGTGGTAGGCTACAGTCCATGGGGTTGCAAAGAGTAGAACATGATTGAGTGACTTCACTTTCACTTAAGATACAAAGAGGGATTTTGCCATTGTTCTCAAAAATGTAAATTGAATAGGTCATCCTTAGGACCTAGAAAAGTGTCTGGAATAGAGGAAGTGTGAGTGTGTGTGTGTGTGTCTGTTAGAGTCACTCAGTTGTGTCTGACTCTTTGCAACCCCATAGGCTCTAGTCCACCAGGTTCCTCTGTTCATGGACTTTTCCAGGCAAGAATACTGAAATGGGGAGCCATTTCCTTCTCAAGGGATCTTCCTGACCCAGGGATTGAACCTGGGTCTACTGCATTATAGGCAGATTCTTTACCATCTGAGCCACCAGGCTGTCCAACTAATACTAATTGACTAAGTGAATGAAGAAGTAAATACATTTAGACAAAATTCAGTAGTGTTGAGATATAGTACTTAGGAATAGTTATAGCTCTGTTCCCTCAAAATACCCTGTTCCTGGGAGACCCTTACTAAAGCAGGAAGTACACTGTGGGAGCAGATATGGAAAATAATACCTGAGTTCTGCTTGACCTTTTTCTACACTGTGGCATGAGCTTCGCAAGGTTCAGTTCAGCTACTCAGTCATGTCTGACTCTTTGCGACCCCATGAATCGCAGCACGCTAGGCCTCCCTGTCCATCACCATCTCTCGGAGTTCACTCAGACTCGCGTCCATCGAGTCCGTGATTCCATCCAGCCATATCATTCTCGGTCGTCCCCTTCTCCTCCTGCCCCCAATCCTTCTCAGCATCAGAGTCTTTTCCAATGAGTCAACTCTTCGCATGAGGTGGCCAAAGTACTGGAGTTTCAGCTTGAACATCATTCCTTCCAAAGAAATCCCAGGGCTGACCTCCTCCAGAATGGACTGGTTAGATCTCCCTGCAATCCAAGGGACTCTCAAGAGTCTTCTCCAACACCACAGTTCAAAAGCATCAATTCTTCGGCGCTCAGCCTTCTTCACAGTCCAACTCCCACATCCATACATGACCACAGGAAAAACCATAGCCTTGACTAGATGGACCTTAGTTGGCAAAGTAATGTCTCTGCTTTTGAATATACTGTCTAAGTCGGTCATAATTTTTCTTCCAAGGATTAAGCGTCTTTTAATTTCATGGCTGCAGTCACCATCTGCAGTGATTTTGGAGCCCCTCAAAATAAATTCTGACTCTGTTTCCACTGTTTCCCCATCTATTTCCCATGAAGTGATGGGACCAGATGCCATGATCTTTGTTTTCTGAATTTTGAGCTTTAAGCCAACTTTTTCGCTTTCCTCTTTCACTTTTATCAAGAGGCTTTTTAGTTCCTCTTCACTTTCTGCCGTAAGGGTGGTGTCATCTGCATATCTGAGGTTATTGATATTTCTCCCGGCAATCTTGACTCCAGCTTGTGTTTCTTCCTGTCCAGCGTTTCTCATGATGTACTCTGCATAGAAGTTAAATAAGCAGGGGGACAATATACAGCCTTGATGTACTCCTTTTCCTATTTGGAACCAGTCTGTTGTTCCATGTCCAGTTCTAGCTGTTACTTCCTGGTCTGCGTACAGATTTCTCAAGAGGCAGGTTAGGTGGTCTGGTATTCCCATTTCTTTCAGAATTTTCCACAGTTTATTGTTGTCCACAGTCTGTGTATACCAGAGCAATGAATGCTTTACATGGGACAGTTTTTTATTGTGTGCAAATGTCCCATAGAATGTAAGACGTTTTATTACCCAGTAAATGTCAGTACAAACCCCGATCACTCATGTCAACCAAAAATCCACCCCAAAACGCTCTCCCTAGGAGCAGTGTGAAACCTCTCACAGAGAGCCATGGTCTGCCCTCTGACTGGCTGAGTTATGGATGGAGATCACTGCATGTCTTCTCTTCCTCTCTGAATAAATTTAAAATTTGATATGAATAAGACAGTATCAACTTTGGTCCTTCCTTGTTAAGATGATCAGACATATGAAAACTGTGGTCTTGTGGAAAGTCCAATCCTCTACTAGGGACCTGGTCTGCCCTCCCACTCTCATCTCCCAAAGAGATGATGACCAAATCCAAAGCGGTGATCTCATGGAGAATTGCTATAGAATTGTCATGACTATTCATTTGATATATACTTAGAAACCTGAATAACCCAGGTTATCAAAACCTCAGTTGATGCAGCATTATTGGCCAGTCCAAAGCCCAAATCTTCCTGATGCTGAAGATTCTTTGTTCACCTTAAGGTTTTATTTCCAAGCTAAATGGACTTCAGTTTTTATCTTTTGTCTGATGGGACCTGAAATGTTAGGAGTTAATGCTTCTTCCTCAGTCCTAATGTGAGAGAACCTTAGTGGTAACATTCCTGTTCAGCTCCATAGTGGTAGGTCTGCAGCTGACCACTTGTCCCCATGAATACTGGGTTCAGTTCAGTTCAGTTGCTCAGTCGTGTCCAACTCTTTGCGACCCCAAGAATCGCAGCACGCCAGGCCTCCCTGTCCATCACCAACTCCCGGAGTTCACTCAGACTCACGTCCATTGAGTCAGTGATGCCATCCAGCCATCTCATCCTCTGTCGTCCCCTTCTCCTCCTGCCCCCAATCCTTCCCAGCATCAGAGTCTTTTCCAGTGAGTCAACTGTTCGCATGAGGTGGCCAGAGTACTGGAGTTTCAGCTTCAGCATCAGTCCCTCCAAAGAAATCCCAGGGCTGATCTCCTTTAGAATGGACTGGTTGGATCTCCTTGCAGTCCAAGGGGCTCTCAAGAGTCTTCTCCAACACCATAGTTCAAAAGCATCAATTCTTCAGTGCTCAGCCTTCTTCACAGTCCAACTCTCACATCAATACATGACCACAGGAAAAACCATAGCCTTGACTAGATGGACCTTTGTTGACAAAGTAATGTCTCTGCTTTTGAATATACTATCTAGGTCGGTCATAACTTTTCTTCCAAGGAGTAAGCCTCTTTTAATTTCATGGCTGCAGTCACCAACTGCAGTGATTTTGGAGCCCCACAAAATAAAGTCTGACACTGTTTCCATGAATACTGGGTAACTGTATTTAATTCTGTGTGTTTAGTTCAGTGTTAGGAAACCCACTCTCCACAAGTTGGGTCACATATACTCCAATATCTGCGTTAATCAGTATTTATAGTGATATTTTGGACTGCAAGGAGATCCAACCAGTCCATTCTAAAGGAGATCAGTCCTGGGTGTTCATTGGAAGGACTGATGCTAAAGCTGAAACTCCAATAATTTGGCCACCTCATGCGAAGAGTTGACTCACTGGAAAAGACTCTGATGCTGGGAAGGATTGGGGGCAGGAGGAGAAGGGGATGACAGAGGATGAGATGGCTGGATGGCATCACTGACTCAATGGACGTGAGTCTGAGTGAGCTCCAGGAGTTGGTAATGGATTAGGAGGCCTGGCGTGCTGTGATTCATGGGGTCGCAAAGAGTTGGACACGACTGAGCGACTGAATTGAACTGAACGGAACTGATAGTGATGTTTTCATCTCTTTAAATTTTACCCTTTTGTCTTATTTTTAACTCAGCTTATAATTCGGGAGGAAAAGAGGGTTCCTCAACTCTAACACTAGATATGAAGCTTAATTCTTTTGTGATGGCATCTATAGACACACTAAGATTTTTTTAAATATAACTTTCCAGTGTACAACATAGTGTTTCACAATTTTAAAGGTCACATTTCACTTATAGTTCTTATAAAATATTGGCTTTATTTCCCGTGTTGTACTATATATACTTGTAGTTTATTTTATGCACAGTAGTTTGTATCTCTTAATTCCCTACCCCTATCCTACCACTCCCTTCTTCCCTCTCCCTAGTGATAACCACTAGTTTGTTCTCCATATCTGTTGAGTCTTTCTTTTTTATTATATTCACTAGTTTATTTTTTTAATTACATATATAAATTATATCATACAGTATTTGTCTTTCTCTGGTGCATTTCACTTAGCATAATACCCTCCAAGTCCATCTATGTTAAATTTCATTCTTTTTAATGGATGAGTGGTATTCCATGTATATATTTATGTATATATGTGTGTATATATATATATATACACACACACACTTTATCTTTATCCCTTTATCTGTGGATGGACACTTAGGTTTTTTTCTCATCTTAGCAATTGTAAATAATGCTGCCATGAACATTGGGGTGCAAACATTCTAAGATTTAGAAAAGCTTTAGGGTAGTTAATGCAAAGAATTCTGTTGTACCTAGCCACTCATTTTAGTGATTAGGATACAGTTTCAGTTCCATATTAGTAGCTTAAGAAAGTTAAAGTCTGAGCTGCTATGGTGACAAGTGCTCAGTGATACCTCCAGGGGTCCTGGCTCTTCTATCTTTTGCTCCATCATCTTTAATAGATTACCCTCATATACATGGTCCAAAATGGTTTGCAACCAGATTCACTCTTCTAGCAGGTTTGAAGGAGAAAGAAGAAGGGGAAAGGGTAGCTTTTCCTTTCTCTTTGAAGGAACAGTGTGAAAAT
Organism: Nanger dama; assembly: GCA_917880005.1. Classification (NCBI taxonomy): domain Eukaryota; kingdom Metazoa; phylum Chordata; class Mammalia; order Artiodactyla; family Bovidae; genus Nanger; species Nanger dama. The sequence continues at coordinate 27,365,887 of CAKJTW010000022.1, forward strand.
TGTCTACACTACCTCCACTCACATTCTGTTGAACAGAACTTAGCCGTGTAGGGGTAATCAATAAATGATTACTTATTGAATGGATAGATAAATGGATAATTCATTGCTGAAGGAAGCTCTGGAATGAATTCCAAGAAGATTGGCTAAATGAATTTTTGTGTCTAAATTTTCACTCATGCTTACATTGCAGGTTCCCTAACATAAATGTAATCCAGTAAATCTGGTTAGTAGAGAACTTTGTTTCAAATTGAAGTCCTAGGGCTTGCTCTGCTCACTGGCTTCTGTGTCTTGCTTTTGTTTATGCTGGAACGATGTCTTGTTAGTATTACACAGATGCCAGCATCTTTCCTAAAACTCCAGTGGTTCTTACCAAGTAGGGAAAGCCATTCTGCCAGGCTCACAAAAGAAAGAAAATTGTAAAACCAACTTCCAGTACAGGAAAGCAGACATTCCTGGCAAAGTTTTTGAAACATGACTTGTTGATCAGCCTACACAGAGGAATCCGATATTTGGAAGTAACAGGAGAGATGATTCATGCCATGACTTCAGTGAGACCACGGAGCCTGGAACTTCCACTTGACCACATGCACATGTGATGAGACACAGGAACCATTAATCTGTCTTCACACCTCTTTTTCACCCAGAATGAAAATTGTTTTGCCTAGCAAAAAGGTGGGCTCAGCCAAGGGGAGACACATCGGATTATATTTCCTGACTGATCTGTGTTGTTATAGTGAAAAGACAGCAATAACTTGCAGGGATTCCAGGGGAGATCATAAGACCCCCGTAGTCCCACCATTCTGTTACTCTTAGTCATGCAAGTAGCATGACGAAATGTAATATGTGGTGGAGAGGCTCGGGTTGCTTGAATGTGGTAGACAGATATTTTTTCCTCTAACTTGGTAAATCTGTGATTTTTACACTGTCGCAGAATAACTGGATCCATGACTAATGTTATACAATTTATATAGCTGATTTCACATAATTTTCACAGTTGGTTCATGTTTATGACAGTTATAAGGTTTCTCCCCCCTCCTCTGAGATTTATGAGGCGGGACGGAATTTGCCTATCCACAGCGCCCAGTGTTGGGTTTATATTCTCAAATACCATCCCTCCACTTCACCTATTTTACAGATGAGGAAATTGAGGCTGTCACCAGCTCAGTGACTTGTCCAGGGTCACATCGCTGCAATGTAACAGAGCAAGAACCAAAGCCAGGTCCCACAAGTACTGGTCACAAGCATATTTATTTGGATGGTTAGGATTCTGCATGAAAAGTGATATGATGCTTGATTCTTCTTTCTTTCAAAAGAAAGAGAAACATCTCTTTTCCTTCTGTGTCACCATTGCACTCTCTCCATTTTGCACTGCAGCCACCCCCCTCAAAAGAGGGGAGAGCTGAGAATACTGTTCATTGCACGCAGGCTGATGTCTGTTTCCCCAAGCGTCAGCCTGTCAGATTTTACTTAGTGGGCTGGGTCTAATCTTAGACCAGGAAGTTTTCTGTTTATCATCTGAAAAATAAAAGTTTTTACAAAACTACAAATTGTTTCAAATTCTGACCAATGATAACAGGAATGTACACTTAAGCCCTGCTCTCACCAGTCACAATAAGCTCTGTGTCTTAAGTCACATTCTCTAGAGAAAAACTGGGATACTGATTCTTGAGCAACAAATTTATTGAGAGACTTGCTTTCAGATGAAACCTGTAAGAGAGTGAGGGAAGCAGTACGGGGCAGGAAAGAAAGGAAGCAGTGACGTGGGTTCAAGTGTAATCTTGCCTCAGCTGGATCTCATAGGAGGCTCTGGAGGTGAGTAGTTGTTCATTTTCAAGGAAAAGGGGCTGGGCACTTATGTAAATGTATCAGTCAGTGTCTGGTTGTCAGCCCTCCTGGGAGGGGGTGGTGCAGAACCTCCCAAGTATCTCTGAGCTCTGATGTCCAGCTGGCCATGGCAAATCTCTGGAGCCAGGAAAGGTGCAGCTGGGAGCTGTTAGCAGCCAATTTGTACAGCAGCTGGGAGATGGGTGCACCAGTAAGGGATTTGGGCAGGGCACCAAGAGCATATGCTAAACATTTCTGTATGTCCATGTCCCAGAAATGGAAAAAAAAAAAATTAAAGCCCCCATTACAACACAAATCAAAAAATCAGCTTTATTCATCATAAAGCATAGCTCACAGCTGTGTTTGTTCTGGGATTACATCAAAGTCACAAACAAGACACTAACAACAAAGAAAAACTATAACCACCACCAGTGGAGGAGTCTCTTAGAACCACGTCTGAACCATGACAGCTGGGTGAAAATGGAATGTTCACTGTGGATTCCCTCAATTCTGGTACCCTTAGCTTCCTAGTCCCTCTCATTCTTTTCTTCATTGATCACAACTCCCCCACTTTTGACTTAAAACCTGTGCAGAGACAATACAAGACTCAGGGTCTGAGCGAAGAAAGCAGTTGTTTTGGAACTACTAATTGGGAGAATCTGCTTAATGCTCTCTTGCCTCAGCAAAATTATAACCAAGGTGACTCTGGCTCCTTCTTAAAATAGAAAATAAGGGCCAGGCTTCTGTCACATTGTTCTCGAAGATGAAAAGAACCTATGATAGGCCAGAAGCTGTACTAGTCATCATTTAGACATAAACTCATCGAATCTTTAGATATCTATCTGAAGATGAAAATTGTAGTGATGAGCAATATTTGTAGAAAACAGTGGGGCCAAATACTTGTCAGTGTACAAAGCAAGAAACAGTTTCATGGTGCTCTCACCTCCCCACCTTTTTTTTGGCTATACGGGAAATTTTTTAAAAATTTATGAAGTAGGCTATAATACTGTTTACTCCACAGTTTGTCATGATGATTACAAAAGGTAGTATTACTAATATGATAAACTTTTGATGGTTACATTTATTTTCTACTTTGGCCACCTGATGGGAAGAGCTGACTCTTGAGATAAGACCTTGATGCTGAGAAAGACTGGAGGCAGGAGGGAAAGGAGGAGAGATGGTTGCATCACTGACTCAATGGACATGAGTTTGAGCAAGCTCCGGGAGACGGTGAAGCAGAGGGAAGCCTGGCATGCTGCAGCCCATCGGGTGGCAGAGTCAGACACGACTGAGCGACTGAACAGCAATATGTGACAAAAATGTAGTTTATTATTTTTGTTATTACTGAAAATATCCCCTTCCTCACAGGCCCCCCATTCCTGCTTGAGATGGAGAGGAGATAAGGATATAGAAGACAAAATCTCATCAGTTAAGGGTTGCTTGATACCTCTGGCTTAAGGCCATCGGTTTCAAGTCAGTATTTGGCCCTTAGGAGTAGCAGTTGTCCCCGGCACTGCTTTCTCCTCTTAGAAGTCCTCTATCATACAGCCTCCCACGGTCTACATGTGACATTAGGGCTTGGCTGTCAAGGACTCTGTTTAGAAAAAGGTGAGGACTTCTACAATAAGGAGGCATCCTCAAAATTCCAAATAAAGTTCAATTAGATTTTTCTGATCTCTTCAGTTAATTATATATATAAAAAAGTTCCCTAGGAGAATGGGAAAGTGACTAGAAGGGCTTCATAATTTAGTTAATGTGGCTTTTCTTTGACCCACTTCTCTTACATGTTGAATGAATTTCTTTTGCAAATTGAATAATTTTCGCAAGTCAATTACGTACCTTCCCTCAGCCCATTTGAGTGTAATGAAATAGCTTAATAGAATGAAACAATAACTCCCAAGATGATGATGTTGGCCATTATTAAGTATAACAATAGGAATTAATTATGACAGCAGAAGAGATAATTGATGGTTTGGAAAATGGATTCTCAAGCTCTTCTCTATTGTGACTTCAGAGACCTTTCAAGAGTTACATGACTTTCTGAATGCTTTTGAACAGGATTGTTCATAACATTTTTTCTTAATTTCTCACATTGGGTTAGTCTTTTGCAAGACATTGTCATGTACAGAATCTTGTTTTTAATTTAACCAACACTTAGATAGAGCTTGCCATATGCCAAGCCCAGTTCAGAGCATTTTACATATATTAACTCACTCGACCCCCAGTACTGACTCTCTCCTGTGTGATTCTGGGTACTCTTTTACAAATGAGGAAACTCAGGCTTACAGTGAGTGGGGAATTTTTGCTCTAGGCCCCCAGCTGGGAAGTAGCAGATGGAGGATTTGGGTCCAATCTGCTTCCTGAGTCCCTGCTGTTAACCTCGACACTGTTGTGCCTACCTCTCAGTCTCACCAGCACCCTCAAACTGGGCATGTTTGGTCCCACTTTTCTGAGGATTAATCACTCATTGTCTAGAAATTAGGTTACTTGACAAAAGTGTAGGGCTAGTTAGTGAGTGCCAGGGCTGGAGTTCCCATAGACAAGGCTGTGGTCCATGTGATCAGTTTGGTTAGTTTTCTGTGATTGTAGTTTTTATAGTGTGTATAATTCCTGATGTGCCTTTATGAAGCAAATTTATTTTACTCAGAGTGGTATGTATTTCCAAAACTTTGGTGCACTGAGTAAAAAAATAATATGATATATCCTTTTGGGAAAAAAATTGGACAGAAATTTTTAGGGCTGATGGAAACATATGCAGTTTAGTTAGAAATGTTAATTCAGAAACAGACTCATAGAATGCTTAAACTACAAGAGATCATATTGTTTCCTAATAATTCTGATATTCCCTGTGCCCAAAATGTCCTTAAGAATTTGTGGTTAATTCAGGTTCTCAGTCTCCAGCCTAGGAATTCTCACTCGTTATACCTGAGATCAGGCTCAGGAATCGGAATATTAACAAACATGCGCATGTAAACCCATGGCTAATTCATGCCAATGTATGGCAAAACCACTACAATATTGTATAGTAATTAGACTCCAATTAAAATAAAAAAATTTTTTTAAAGAAAACCTTAAAAAAAAACCAATAAAGCTGCGCAGGTGATTATTGCTTATTTTTGAAATGAAGGAAAGCAGGTACAGAGAATTGACTAGAACTGCGCAGATTTACCAAGAGACTAGGGAATTCAAGACCCAAATGCACTAGGTATACTTTGGTTTATTCATAAGATGACATGTTTTATTTATGAAATTCCAAGATTAATTTATTCTCATAAGAATCACAAACTTACTAGTTCAGTTTATTCTTAAATGAGTTAAATTTTTCTTATTTTAACTCTTATGAAGCTAAGAGCTATGGAATTTTAAGGAACTAAATGTTACTGAGATTTTGCAACTAAATGAACATAAGCAGCAGCATTTACTCTCCCCTAGAACTTAGTTTGATTAATTATATCAACACAATGTGTGAAATCAAATATATGTAAAATGACTTTAAAGAGTTACCTACCTAGAGATCTAGACAGAGATAGACTATAGCAAACTAATGACATTAGTCCAGTTAAGAATATATCAACAGAAGGAGGGGGTCTGCATGGAATATTTTTTAAAAAGGGTAATTGGGGAGACAGAAAGGCTACAACCATATAGAACTATGTGGTGACCTGGAAACTCTGCCCTGCTCCATTCAAGGGTGTGCTATTGGCCCCTCTGGTGTGTCTGCCCAGCCCACAGCCCCATTCTCTGAGCTTTCCCCACCCACAGTGATTGATTCTAAAAGTCATATTTGTAGTATGCCACCCTAGTCCCTAGGCCAAAGTTGATTGGAGGAATCAGGCTCCTGACACAACTAGGGCAATCAGATTCTCCATCACAGAAAATTGTAATTGAGATTCAAAGGCTCTTGTCAGTCTCTTCTAGTAGCTTCATATATAAACTCAGCAGGTTTGGAGCCCAAGTGAAGTGCCTTAAAGAGAATGCCTGAAGGACATGAGATACATCCTATGCAATCCAAGGGGGCTCAGATACTTGTTTCTGAAGCACACCTGAGAAATCTAAAGTGTGTGAGCTTGGCTGGAGAGGTACACAGCAGCAGGATTAAGGAGTGTGGCTTGGAAAGTGACAGACTTCCCACAATTGTTGAGAGAAAAGGGTGCATGAGTGTTCCCAGGCAGATGCAGCCCATAGGTGAGCAAGAGCCGCATCGGGTTGTCTTATGTACAGTCCAGAAGGGCTGCCTTGAGGTGTGAAGGGAAACTGGAGATTGCTGGGTGCTGTATTAGCTTTCTAGGGCTGCCATAATAAAGCACCACACACTGGATGGCTTAAATCACTGGAAGCTATTCTCTCACAGTTCTGGAAGGCAAAAGTACAAAATCAAGATGTTGACAGGATCATCCTCCTTCTAAAGCCTCTAGGGAGGGATGCTTCTTTGCTTCTTTCAGCTTCTGGTGGGTGCAGGCAACGTAACTCAAATCTCTGCCTCCGTCTTCACACAGTCATTCTTCCCGTTTGTCTTGCATCCATATTTCCCTCTTCTTTCAAGGGTACCAGTTATACCAGATTAAGGGTCCACCAAACTCCAGGGCCTCATCTTAACTTATCTAATTACATCTACAATAACCCTGTTTCCAAATAAGGTCATATTCTGAGGTTTAGGACTTCAAGTTTTCTTTTGGGGGACATAGTTCAACCTATCAGAGAAGGCACTGGCACCCCACTCCAGTACTCTTGCCTGGAAAATCCCATGGGCGGAGGAGCCTGGTGGGGCTGCAGTCCATGGGGTCGCTGAGAGTTAGACACGACTCAGTGACTTCACTTTGACTTTTCACTTTCATGCATTGGAGAAGGAAACGGCAACCCACTCCAGTGTTCTTGCCTGGAGAATCCCAGGGACAGGGGAGCCTGGTCTGTGGGGTCGCACAGAGTCAGACACGACTGAAGCGAGTTAGCAGCAGCAGCAGTTCAACCTATAACTGATTAAAACCTAGGCGCTGAGGAAGCTCAGCAACAGGCTGAATAGAGACATGTGTAGGTATCTTCTGTTAGGGGATAAAGATGAAATACACCCTTTTTCTCCCCTCTTCCACTGCTCATGATGGCAAAGTGCTGCTTGTGGTGGTGGTTCAGTCACTAAGTCATGTCTGACTTTTTGCAACCCCACTGACTGTGGCACACCAGGCTCCTCTGTCCTCCACTATCTCCTGGAGCTTGCTCTAACTCGTGTCCATCTCATCCTCTGTCGTCCCCTTCTCCTCCCTCCTTCAATCTTTCCTAGCAAAAGGGGCTTTTCCAGTGAGTCAGTTCTGTGCATCACGTGGCCAAAGTATTGGAGCTTCAGCTTCAGTATCAGTCCTTCCAATGAGTATTCAGGGTTGATTTCCTTTAGGATTGACTGATTTGATCTCCTTGCAGTCCAAAGGGCTCTCAAGAATTTTCTCCAGCGCCATATTTGAAAGCGTTAATTCTTCAGCACTCAGTCTTCTTTATGATCCAGCTCACTACCCCATCAATAAAAACCACAGACTCAGACAATGCTGCAGTACCATTCTAGGAAAAGTATGCCTGTCTCCCTTACCTCTCCTCTCTCTCCCTGCTCTGATCATGAAGGGTCAAATCTGTGACTAAGAGAGAGCAACTCAAGGAGAGGAAACTGGGAAAAAATGGACCCAGTCTCCCTTTGCCTTCAAGCTTGTGCCTACAAGTGGGCTGAATCTGGCAGAGGGAAGCAGTCACAGGGTATTGATTATTGCATTGCACCGAATACCTTACTTACTGAACTGAGAGTGTTTTTCCACTTGAACTGTAGGACCTTTATTTATTAATTAGGAATGACCAGACACATTGTTTGGCCTTTCTGAGTCTTCATGCAGAGGGCAAAGAAGAGCCAGGCAGACTCATGGAATTCACACTTAAAGTGATAAGGAAAAGGAAAAATAAACGTACTTGTTGCTTACAACACATTAGCTGTGCTTGTTTCGCGTAATAGTTCCCCATGAGTCTTTAAACAAAGAACTTAACATTATGGCCTATGTTTCTTTTCTTTTTTTAATTTTTATTTTTACTTTATTTTACTTTACTATACTTTTGCCATACATTGATATGAATCCGCCACCGGTGCACATGAGTTCCCAATCCTGAACCCCCCCTTCCACCTCCCACCCCACATCATCTCTTTCAATCTCCCATGAACTTAGCTAAGGTTCATCTGTGACCCTATTAACTGGAGGTTCATCTGTGACCCTATCAACTGGTCTATATTTTATATATTGACAAAAATGTATTTTCATTTCGTTTTGCTTGTTTTTGTCCAAAGGAGCAATATCGTTAAATACTGACACATCTAAGGTAAAACAGGATCTATATTAAGGTGACCTGACTCACCATTTTATCTTAGTGTTTACCTCTTCAAGTCCCGACATTAGGTAATAAACGTTCAATCATGCAATCAATCCATAAATGTTTATTGAGCACCTACTTTTCAAGCTTCTGAGAGATTATGGAGAGCAAAGCAGGCATTGTCCTTGCCTTCATGGATAGACTATTCCAGTGGAGGAAGAAACTGACAGACAAATCAATATAGCCGGATAGATAATGTCAGGTGATAATATAGGAGAAATATAATAAAGCAAAAGTTATGATTTGAGACTCAATGCCCTTTACTAAGTGAAGCAGATTATAATACTATTGTGAAAAGAAATTGAAAACATCCAAAGACAAAAAAAGTTTTTTAAACCCAAACTTAATGTTGATATTTGATACTTTTTATATAGAATTGGAGAGTCTCATTTCTTGAACTCTCAGTTTTAGAAAGAAATGCTTGATTTTTAACATCTTCTTGGATTTCTCAAACCCAACTACATGCCCAGATTAAAATGAAGTCTGACTCTTGAATATTTGTTAATATCTAAGTCTTTCTCTTGTTCTCATTCTTATTCTGTTTTCAAAATAATACATGTTAGTCAGAGAGAACTTGCAAAACATAGAAAAGTAAAATAAAAATCATCTCCAATTCTACCATTTCTTAATTTGTTATATGTCCAAGTTCTTACTCTCCTTCAGGGACAATTAAGGAAGAAGAAAATTAAAATTGACTTCAAATAAAATGAGCAGGGACTGTGGTTATGCAGAAGTTTTACTGTTATATGGTAGGAGATGGGGCACTAGAACATTCTGGATTGTTTCTGGACTTCAGATGTTTTACATGATGCTCTGTATGAAAATACCATTCTACTATGTTCTCTTGTATTGAGAATTGTCACACCCTAATAGAAACCGAAGGATCACTGAATCTAGAGCTTCCGATCCCCAAACAACAGTGCAAATCTGATGATCTAAATTATCCACTATGAATTTCAAGAACAAAGTGGGTAAGGAGGTGGGTGTCAAACCATAATCACTACTGTTCAGGACACAGAGGACTTAAGGAAGTTAAAATTCAGACCAGCAGTTCAGAAACACCAGTTTATAGATTAGGAATCCAAAGCTGAAATCACAACCAGGAGAAGGACTGATTGCTATTTCAGCTTCTGATGGCTAATGAGGTGCTTTGTGCTACTTCTGACTTCTGCTGCTGCTGCTACTGCTGCTGCTGCTGCTAAGTCGCTTCAGTCGTGTCTGACTCTGTGCGACCCCAGAGACAGCAGCCCACCAGGCTCCCCCATCCCTGGGATTCTCCAGGCAAGAACACTGGAGTGGGTTGCCATTTCCTTCTCCAGTGCATGAAAGTGAAAAGTCAAAGTGAAGTTGCCGAGTCGTGTCCGACTCCTAGTGACCCCATGAACTGCAGCCTACCAGGCTCTTCCACCCATGGGATTTTCCAGGCAAGAGTACTGGAGTGGGGTGTCATCGCCTTTTCCACCTCTAACTTAAGCACTTTATTTAATCTTTTTCCCTTAGAAACAGTAGCCTTTCCCAGTTTATCTTTTAAGACTTTGGTAACCAAAGTCAAGCCTGATTCAGAGGCGATGACTTGTAGGAAGTTTTATGTACACTTGCTATTATATGGCTTTTAGAAATAGTTTTGGGGTAGTGGTGCTAATTGTCAATATGTGATGAACATTTATCCTGAATATAAAAAAAATGATTTCTGATTCACATTTCCTTCTTCGGTACTCACACTCACATACCTATGTGAGTGCACACACACACATTTTTATTTCTCTCTTTTGTTTCCTTTCTCCTAGAAAAAAACTTTAAAAGCTGAAAAATATTTTGGTGCTTTTGGATCAATTTTCTATTTGAAATAGTTCAGCAAACAGCTGGCTATACTGGATGGGCCCTTGGAATACTCTCTTTTATGAAATTCCAGATAAAAAAGCTACTAGAAAGAAAATGACAAGGGCCTAAGTGGATTTTTAGAACCCTGAAGACAGAAGTGAGAATCTGATATTAAAAATAAAAAAGACAAGAAACAAAGCAGCCAAAAGGGTTTAATAGGACTTAAGATATGAATGCAATGTATAGGAATTAGACAAAAATGATTTTAAAAGGACGTGCCATTCTCATTGTGTTAAATTGGCTTCCTATAACCATAGCTGCTCTTATTACACATGACATTTAAAATACACATATTTATTTTTAAAGAGCTCTTGATATTCCTATCTCCCTCAGCAGTTTAATGAAAATAGAAAAGACTACATAGGCCATAGATGTTTTAGCTGTGTTTTTATCTTTTCTCTTCCTTGCTTCATTCTTGGCCAGTCTAAGACATTATTAGGATATTTTATTTGATTTTCTTTTTTTCCAGGCAGTGCATTATATACCTATCAAATAATGTTTGGTAATTAATTCTTGATCTCTCCTGGAGGTTACTCAGTGGCACTATCTAAACTGTCATCTCATTTCTTTCTTTAAAGAGAATCCATCTATTTCCTTTGAGCACATAGAGATATCAAATGCAGGTAAGATACTAAACCATTCATGAACGAGATGACATTTTTTCTCAAGACTGTCAGACTTCACTTCTATAGGAAGATGAACTTAGTTATTAAAGGAGTCTGTTTCATTTAAAGTTCCTGATAATATGCTATTAACTCAACTCTTCTCTTCATGGCAAGATCTCTTTATCTCTTAGTTACTTTGGTTTTGAGGGTTGAGAGCATGCATGGAGGGGGAAGGATATTGGGGGTTCAGATGTGGAGAAGCAGAGACATAAAGTCAGGAATTCTGAGATTCACATCAGGGAAAATTGTAAATGGCTATATATTTATGATGCACAGAATAGAGTATAAATGTGTTGGGAAACCATACCCCCACCCTCAAGGCAGATTAGTAGGCTAAAGATCATATCCTAAAAGTTAATAGAATGAAAGTGAAGCAACAGTGGAGAAATTGTGGCTCAATGATTGAGGGGATCATTTAAAAATCAAAGGCTTGAAATAGTAACATGCCTACTGTTTGTGCTCATGCTCAGAGTCTTTTCTCATGTGCAGCATACATTTATGGAGAGCACAGTTCGTTATATAAAGTTTTATTTCTCCTGCAGATTCTGAGTCTTTCAGAGATAGACTTAAGTGTTATTTTTTAAAGGTTTGGTAAAAACTCCAACAGCCATTTCATCTCTCTGAATGCTTGTGCCTCGAGGTAGCTGGGGGCCATTTTTAGGTTTTCACATTAATAATTTGAAAAAGATGCAATGCCTATACATAATGATTTCATCTTGTCTGCAGAAATGATTCAAAACAGCAGTTGCTACACACAAGTTGGTCTCATTAAGTGAGATTTTAATGCAAGAGCACAGGTACTGGTGTCAGTGACGCTGTTGGGTAACTACTTCACTGTGGAAATAATGGCAGAGCAGAAGGTGTGAGAAAACATTAACACTGATCGTTATTCTGCTGGGGGTTTAGCGTCTCCACTCGATTTTCCCTTTGTTTTCCATCTGAAACAGTGTACAGCACTTTAGCAAAATTCCTTAGGGCTTGCAAGAAATGTAATTGCTTTTTTTTTTTTTCTTTCCAGCCAGGAATTCACTTTATAGAACATTCTAAGGTTTTTACCAAGATCTTTGTAGAGACTCTTATTTCACTCTATTATCAATTCCGTTTCTTTTTAACTATTCTGATGAATAGTGTTGATGTGTGAATAACAAAAAAGGACACAAACCAACAAAACAACCACACTCCTACAAAATAAACAAAATTGTGTAAATTATCACGTAAATACATTTCTTCAGTGAACCTGCTTTGACTCTCTAAGTATAGAACAAGACAACCAGGTCACTATTAGATCTAATAATTAGATGTTTTGAGAAAATGCTCTGGGCATGTCCCAGGGGCTAGGGGAAGAAGATGTGAAGGTCTAGCTAAGACTCACATCAAACCTGGGGTTCCAACCTCTCATCATTCCCAGCTCTCCATGCACATTTCAAAACAGCTAGAAGCTCCAGATTTCCAGTTATGACTGAATCCACAGGCATAACCCTTTTCTACTGAAGTAGACAGTCAATTGGGAAAGCCATTCTTGTTTCTTATTTTCAGTTTGACTCTCCACGGCCTATATCCTGCCACTCTGTGTCTTTGATCTGCCCTTTGAACAAAAAATTCAAGGGTGGCAACTATGACATTGACTGGGACAGAAAAGTCAGTATCAAAAAGATGGGCTCTACATCAGATGGTATATTGAAGATCTCTGAACCTGAGGCCAGAAAGGGAGGGTTTCTTCTCTTTCAATGAATTTTTCTACAATGTTAGATTCATTCAGACAGCATGACATAGTAGGGTTAAAAACAGTGGCCTTGGATTCAGGTAAGTGTGAACTTCCACGTGACACTCAGTAGTTGTGTGATTGTGAAAATGTACCTTAACCTCTCTGAAATTTAGCTACTTACTATGCAAAACAGAATGATCAAAAATATTGTTTCATAAGATGTTAGGATTAATTGAGATCATGCATATAAAGCATTTAGCCCAACGCCTAGAATAATTGAAGCACTCAATATATCTTTTAAAAAGGGGGCTCAAGAAACATTTCCATGATCACAGAAGCTGTCTCATGAAATGATGACCAATGCTGGAAGTGGACCTGACTCTTCTTAAAATATTTTTAATTGTGATACATTATATAGAACACAGAAGTTATCATTTAAACCATTTTTTGATGTATAGGTTAGTGGCAGTAAGTATATTATGCAACCATCACCACCACCATCTCTAGAACTTTTTCATCTTTCCCAACTGAAACTCTGTACCCATTAAATACTAACCCTCCAGTGCTGCCAGCCACTGGCAACTGCCATTCTACTCACTGGCCCTGTGATATTTGACCCATCTCAATAGTACTACCAACCCTAAGTATTCCTTGACTTTGGAACTTTTTGTTGTTTACTTTTAAAATCCCATCAGAGAAAATACACGGCAGCTAGGGAAGGCACAAACCTCCAGGGGTCCATTTGGCAGAATGATTATGCCAATAATAAAGCCTGTGAAAGGAGCTATCATCTCCGAACGAGGCAGGCTCTTCTTGCCCAGGCTGTGCCAAACTGAAGGCAATGTTTCTGCTTTGAAATGGCCAGTGATAGAAAGCACATTTATGCTGCAACTGGGAGAGAAATTCAATCACCTGGACCCAGGAAGCCAGGGTGTGGAAATGGATGTCTCTGGGATGTGGCGTGCAGCTATTATTGAGAGAAGAAGTGTTTGTTCTGGAGTCATTGTGATTGACGTACCACAGGCCAGTTGGCTCATTTGTCTTGGTTTATCTAATTACCAGACCAAGGTGAGGATTTGGAATGGTTTATAACATAGACATGCAGCCTGCTTGGGTCTCAAACTGGATGAGGTCCCAGTTCGATGAATGACATGCGGTTGTTTTCCCCAACTTACCCTCTCCATTCCTCCCCCAACACCCCACCTTCATGAGAAAAACAAAATCCATTCAAGTTGAAAAATAATTTACATGGACAAAGTAGAGAGTGGAAAAACAAGATTAATAGCCAATCTGGAAAATTCTGAACCTAGCAACGATGCCATCCCCTTCATGGCAGAAAAGGCCATTTTACCCGAATCATCTCAACAATTACTTCAACTCATCATTTCCCTTTGTATGGACACAACCTAAAGTTAAATTATGTCTCTGGTCCCAGGGATATCATTCTGTCATTCTGGAAAGTCTTGCTCATTATATATATATATGTATATATGTGTGTGTGTGTATATATATATATATATATATATATATATATATATATATATAAAGATTTTAGCAAGTGTTCAGTTTACATAAGGAGAATAAATAAACACATGGGGACATGAATTTCCTGCAAAGAAAAGAAAAACCAGCTCTAACAATTAGTCTATCAGTCCCACTTAAATATGCAGTAAGCCATTTGTAGATGCTCTTCAGGGGAACTTTTCACTGACTCAAGGATATAAGATCCCAAGTACATGCTAGCTAAAGACAAGGCATCAACTTCTGTTCACATGTGCGGTACCAGAAAGATTCCATCAGGGTTATAGGAAGATCTCTTTTGTCCTGGATTCACTTCCTGGCCAACGCAGCAACTTTGGGCTTCCCTGATAGCGCAGTTGGTAAAGAATCCGCCTGCAACACAGGAGACTTCAGTTTGATTCCTGGGTTGGGAAGATCTTCTGGAGAAGGGATAGGCTACCCACTCCAGTATTCTTGAGCTTCCCTTGTGGCTCAGCTAGTAAAGAATCCACCTAGTGCAGTAGACTTGTGTTCCATCCCTGGGTTGGGAAGATCCCCTGAAGAAGGGAAAGGCTACCCACTCCAGTATTCTGTCCTGGAGAATTCCATTGACTATATAGTCCATGAGGTTCCAAAGAGTCAGACACGGCTGAGTGACTTCCAATTTCACTTTCGTTTAGGACGTGAAAGCAGCTGAAGATATGAGTTCTTTTTACATATGGATATTGCTAAGCCCTCAGGGGCAATAAAAGGAAAACAAATACACCATAAAAATGAAAGACTTCAGTAGGTTGTTTGATGTCACATATTAAATCCTTATCATAGAAGAATACATTTCTTTATCAGATTAGCTGAGAATGGAACAATAGATTGATATGTTTTGAAGCGGGGAAGGAGTCAATCAGAGAGTCACAGGCATGTCGTCAAGGAGGGCAGATATCTTTGGGGGTTTGCAGTCGGCAGTGCTGAAAGTGGAGAAGAGCATTTAAAAGGGACAGTGGTAATATGGCCATTTTAGCACAGGGAACTGTATTCAGTATGCTGTGAAAAAACATAATGGAAAAAAATATAAAAATGTATATCTATGTATTGCAGTCTTCCCTTGTGGGAAGACAGTAAAGAATCTGCCTGCGATATAGGAGACCTGGGTATGATCCCCGGAGAAGAGAATGGCCACCCACTCCAGTATTCTTGCCTGGAGTATCCCATGGACAGAGGAGCCTTGCAGTTCTCTACGGTTTGATGGTAATTGGACTGGTCCAGCAGGACTAATTCCACAAGGCCGCATGAATGAGATATGCCCCAAGAATTTCCCACGGAGGAGAGTGATTAATTAGAAGCCCACCTGGAAACCTGAGATAGGCTGTCACTCTGAGGCCTAGTGGCCTTGGCCCCAGTTTCTTCAGCTCTAAAGTGGGGCAAGCAGTGAGAAGAGTCACTAACTTCCTTAGGACAGATGTGGGATGGCCTCTTTTTTTTTGCTTTGCCTTGATCCTCCCTAAAGAGAAGGACAGTGCATACAAGCTGTGGTCCAATAGGGTTAGTCTGATGTTGGTCAATTGGAAAAGCAGCTTCTATCCAAAGAGAACATGTCCAGGCCATGTATGGCTGTCTTCTGGCTGCCTCCATAGTATCCAGTCCAATTGACCATGGCTAAGGTCTTCCCTAATGACTCAGCAGGTAAAGAATCTGCCAGCAATGCAAGAGACACAGGAGACGCGAGTTCAATCCTTGGGTCAGGAAGATCCCCTGGAGGAGGAAATGGCAACCCACTCCAGTGTTATTGCCTGAAAAATCCCATGGACAGAGGGGCCTGGTAGGCTACAGTCCAGAGGGTTCCAAAGAGCTGGACGCGACTAAAGCAGCTAAGCACACACACACACCCCTGAGATTTGACCTAACAATCTGTGTTTCACGAGTAATATAGGAAAAGTTTTGTTTAGGCCACTGTTCTCTGGAAGTGTGTTTGTATCAACCTTGAGACTTATTGGACACTGACCCCAGACCATCTATATAAGATATGAAAGCCAGATTTCCATTGGCAATGTGTGTGAAGCAGAGAGGGTTGGGTATGTGGGTTAAGAGCACAGACTTGAGTATCAGGTAGACCTAGGTTCAAGCCTTGCCTCTACCACTTAACTTGTACACTCACTCAGTGTACAAACTTGGGTGGGCTGCTAACCTTCTTTGTGTCTCAGTCTCCTTATCTGTAAAATGGAAATTATGACAATGCTCATGTCATGGGATTTGTTGTGAGAATTAAGTGAGATAATGTATGATAAACACTTGGTACAGTACTTGGCCTAAGACCCTGAAGAGTGTGCTTTCTTATTCCATCATTTTGAAAAGAAGGAAACTGAAGCTCTGAGAAGATAAACAACTTTGTCCATGGGACTACCAGGTGGATGCTAGTATCCCTTTTTTAAACAGAAAACTTAGTTACTTCCTCAAGATCACAAGCTCTGGCCCTCAAGACTAGGTGTGCTGGCATGGAACCAGTGAAGGCAACATCTTCAAACTCCAGCCTTCACGCAAATGCCCCAAAACATCAGGAGAAGATCCTTCTCTTCTGCTTTTTCACAAGGGGTCATTGTGGAAACAGACTATTTGTTTGCAGGAGTGGGACAGAGGGAAGAGACGAGAAGAGAAGATGGAGAATGCTAGGAAACAATAGGCTTGATCCTCAGGAATAACACAGAGCCTGTCTTTAAGTATGGGCTTTATTCAACAAGAAATGTTCACTCTGGACTATAACAGATTAGATAGGCATCAAATACATTCAGTAATAGATAATTCCTCACCCCTTTTTGAAACCTCACATAATTAACTGGTTGCTTTTTCTATTCACACAAGACAAGTGATTTTTATGGTTTGTTCTTTTAACCAAATCAACCAATTATTTCAACATCCTTATAAAGTGCCAACATTTGAATCTTCACATGGCTTTTGTATTGATGTAAGTCCAATGAGTGAAACTCAGATAGAGCTTTCACACTGAATAAGATCCTCCTGCTGTCATCCTCCATTGAGCTGACCACTTCTTTCACTAGACCAACTAAATCAGCAGTTATTTTAAATGCAATCATTTTCCCCCACACTGTTCATAGCCACAAATAATCAGCATCTCAGCATCTCATGTATCCTAAAAGTAAAATACGAAAATTGAATTTCCTTTTTTACTTTCTATTTCAAGAAAATGTTGGGGAAATGGGATATGTAATACAATTTTAAAACTATAAATTCACTTCCTTGTATATGTTCCTACTCTCACTTTGTAATAGACAAGTATTAGTGTGTGGTTGTTGGGTACAGTGGTACCCAATGCTTATTTGTTCTATTGATTTTCTTCTGCCACAGATGCACTGAAGTGCAAAGTGTTACATACAGTTGCAGCTTATTTTTATCCTCTATTGAGAAGAGAATCATAAATAGAGCTATTTAATCTTGAGATTGGAAAAGATCTGAAAAGTATTATTGATGAGATATGAATGTTTAGATCCTTTCATCTTTCTGAACAGAAGACTGAATAAATGCAAAACATTCAATTTCTAAATAAACCCTGACATAACAAAGATTTCCCAAATACTTATCACAATGCCTAGAAAAGTATCTATTTATTAATATATAAATGCCACAAAAGGGAATCTTTGGGTATATCATGCTAGTCATCTATAAAACATTAAAATGAGGCATATTTGCACAAGGGTTTATTGTACTGAATACTGTCATTGGTTCCTCATTATAATATGTGTACATTTTACATTTCAGAAGGAAAATTCAGAGTACTATTCTTTATGTTTGCTTAATGGTAATATTTTCCTTATAAAATCTGCAACTTGTTGAGAAGTTGTCAGAAAACATTATGATTCATCTTTCATCTTAAACATCTCCTTCAGGTTGGTGCATGAGCCAAGCCTGCAGAGAGCTCTCCCACGCCTAAGGTGCCTCCTGTCTCCCACATCCCTCACCCACACAGCTGAGCATTGCTATGCTAACTGCCTAAAGCAGTGGACTCATATTTCTCCAAACAGATTATAATGTTCTTGATGCAAGACAAACCTAAAAGAGGCTTCCAAACTATACTATGCTTTTATCTTTTGCAGCCCAGAGCAAGGAGCTGGGCACCATGGGAGGTGCCCAATGAGTATTTACTCATTGAATGCTTTGCAAAGAACAGGGGAAGATGCCCTCTTCCTCTGTGAGACATGAAAAGTTATTTTCACAGTAAATACATCACGATAAAGAGAATCCTTAGGTGGAAGTAAAACAACAACAGAGAATGAGGTCTATAGTTTGTGGTTTGACCTTTTCCCTGTGAGACATTTAAACCTTTTCCTCAAACATTAAGGGCTTAAAATGCAGCTTCAAGTACTTATCTAACATGTAACTCATGGGATTAAAATCTGACCTTCCTGCCCACACGTTAATACCCCTTTCCCACGCCTGCCCTGGCTCTTGACTCAAGAGCACCCTTTCTCTTTTCTATGCTCCATCCTTGTCAGTTGTCAGATCCATCTTCCTGATTCTTTATTTATTCTTGTTTTACAAGGCCTTATCAGTAAGGCCTTCCTCCAGAGTCTATACAAATAATATTTTAAGGAAAATTAAGATTTTTTGTAATATAATATTAATGTATTTCAGTACAGAAAAATTTGAAAGTCAAAATATGGAAAGCAAGAAAATAAAAATCATTTATCATCCTATACTACAGAGATCACAGCTGCTCTTATTTGGTGGATGTCATTCTACTTTCTCTTCTATATTCTGGGAATTTTAATGCATTCTTTCTCTTTTACAAATCGAGAATTATACTTCCCAGGGGCTTCCCTGGTGGTCCAGTGGTTGAGACGTCGTACTTCTACTGCATGGGGCGTGGGTTTGACCCCTGACTGGGGAACTGAGATCTCACATGCCTTGCAGTGCAGCCAAAAAAGAATTACTCTACAGATATTACATAAGGATATTACCTTAAACATTATGTATTTTTCTACCACATTGATTCTAAACCTTTACCATGCCCAAGAACCGTCTGGGAAGAATGCTCAACTGCTCATTCTTAGTTCTTTTGCCCAGAGACCTTGAATCAATGAGTCCAAAGTAAATCCAGAAATCTGTAATTTTCTTAAGCACTACTAGCCTTCCCAAACTGTATCTTTCTCAAACCATTCTTTAAGAAACATGGTCCTGTTCTACAACATAATTTTTCCTGTACAGATGTATACATATTCCATAGTTTATACTATCTTAAAAATTCTTATTTTAGGTGTTGCACATACATGTAGAATGAAGTAGAGTGGTATGAGGAGAAGAAGGATCTTGAGTCTCAAAAAACTGAAAATTTTAATGTTAAAATTCTTTTGTATATTGGTTTGATCTGCTCATGGTGTCATTTTGTTCAAACTACTCACCTGGATAAATCCCAGAAATGAATACATTCTCCCCGAGTATACAGTGATGTAATTTCTTGGGTGAATTTGGTTAATAAGAATTACTTTGGCAACATTTGACAGAAATTAAAAATGCTATTACAAAATCCAAGTGTAGCCCAAATATATTTGCATTAAAAATCTCAAGAAAATTCCATTGTGCTTACTTCTTACTGTGTCTTAGTTCCTTATCCAGATTGCCTCTGTGCCTTTATGTGCAGTACCTCTCTGGATTTCTCCTTACATATATGCCATTTCTATTCTTTCCAGAACATTCTTACTCATGACATCTCATCCTCTTATAAACTCCCTCCAACATTCTTTTCTACCACAATCTCTGTATCTCTGTGGTATCTGTAACTTTTCAAAGGATATTAAAAAAACCTGACAACATAATGAATTGGGTGCTTTAGTTAATACCTGGGTGAGGTAAGGGAGGATGAGATAAAACCAGGAGGATCAGGAATCTGGCTTTCAGAGTAAATTCACCAGCTGACCTTTTGTTAACTTCGGAGGCCACCCATATTTAAAGTCAGCCACGGCAGAACTGTTGAGAACATTGCCTTCCTATAGGACCCAAGTGACTGACTTAACCTTTGCCCTGAGTGGACTTCATTGTTTATATCTCCCTGTTATCGCAAACTTCATGAAGGCAGATAACCTAGGACTGTGAAGGAGCCGTGGGAGCTGACAAGTCTGACGAGAGCAGCAGGTATAGCCCTGTTTACAAAGGATCACATAGCTAGTTTTAATCTTTGTTTTAAGCCCTTCATTTTTAAACAAATGAGTTTAAGGAAAGAAAACAGTTTGTTTGCTTTTAGTGTGTACAAAGTATTCAATGAGTATTAATGTGCTGCCAAAGACTTGAGAGAACACAGTCCTAAGATGATGACCACGATGATGGTGGTGATGATAGGAAGTTCCAAAGGTTCGAAATGTTTAGACAGTTCATCTGAGAGTCTCCAGCTGCCTCAAGACAGAGGTTCAATACACTGGCCCTAAAAGAGAGCTATAAATCAGCCTATACCTGATTTCAATCATCTTTACATTCCCAGTGATGAAATTCCACTTGCAGGAGCCTTTCCTACAAGACTTCATGGTCTCCATCCCATTTGTATGAACACATTGGACCATTTGCCTTAATGCCAAGCAAGATGGCAAGGAAAGAGCCCAGGCATTTTGCATGTGACAGCATAACACTAAGAGGGTTAAGGGATCCTCACAGAAGTGGTTAAGGAAACTGTTCAAGGTAAAACAGGATGAGGCATAACTGGATTTTGAACCTAGATCTTATTTGGCTGGAAAATGTCTCTCATCTTTTCATGTCCGGTTCTTTTCCCTCTGCCTTCACATGGTAGAAAATTAATGCTATATAACTGTCCATCATATATTTCATCTTCTTTCTGTGGCAAAACCTTGGGTTATTTTTAGAGAATTACCCTTTCTCACTAAATACAAGCTAGTGGGACTATGAATTGAGATGATTTTGTCCATGTCAATAAGGTACTTCCTACCCAGAATTCCAATTGCTTTGTGAGCAAAGCAATAAAAAGAATGGCAGATAACTGTTCTTCATTCATTCCAGCTATTGTTCTCAGGCCCCCTAGAGTTCTAGGGTTCTTGCTGTTTCCATGCTGGGTTCTGCACCCTTCCTGACAATTCTCTGAACTCCTTAAGACCCTTTCAATAATACTGAGTCAGTTTCTGTTGCTTGCAAACCAGAATTCTAAACTTAAACTTGTTTGCACCCTGAATACGTGAAAGGGGAGTGTTTTCTAAACTCACCTGATCTTAGGATTAGTCTAGGACTGTTACAAAAATACAGATTTGGGGGTTCTACCTCAGGCCCACTAAGTCAGCATTTCCAGGAGTAAGGCCTAACATAACTGTTTTATAGTAGGTTCTCCAAGCAATCTATTTTTTTCCTAGAAAAATAAATTTAATTTTTGACCTTTTCCCCTCACTTTCTAATTCTAACCATCTCCTGTGTGGGTTCCTTTCCCTATACTCTCAGTTTACAAATGACATCATACCTGTCTACTTTTACTTTCCTCACTCACTATATTTTTGAGATATATATTTATATCAATGTGCTGCATGGAATTTTATGATTTGTATATATTGCAGTTTGTTCATTTATTCCTCTATTGATGGGAATTTGATTGTTACCATTTTTTGCTAATATAAACAGTGTTATAATGGACATCCCCCTTGTGTATGCCTATGAGAGTATTTCTATTATATATGCCAACTGTGGAATTGTTGGATTATAAGCATATACACAGAATTTAACTAAATTATTCCAATTGCTTTCCATTAAATCATTAATTTACCGTAAGGGCATAAAGTTTCATCTACAACCTTGATGGTATTTAATAGCAAATGATTAAAAAAAAAAGTTTTGCCAGTCTGGTAGACATTAATGAGATATCATCATTCTAATTTGCCTTCCTCTGGTTATTATTTCTTTATATGCTTTTATTAGTCATCCAGGCTTACCTGCTATGCCTGCTCACATTCTCTGCACATTTCTTTTAGGTGTCCTTTGATAACAGGTTATATCTCTTAAAAATGATCTTAGTAATATTTTCCATTCCACATTCACTTCCAAAACTTTGTCACTTTCCATCAAGATATGGACTCTACTCTCCCTTCCATGAATCTAGAACTCTGTAACCTCAATGAATAGAGTGTGGTGGAAGTCACTGCAGGACTTCTGAAGCTAGGTCACAGAAAGCGATACAGCTTCTCTCTCTTTTCTCTTCCCCTCCCCTCTTTGTCTTTCTCACTCTCTCTTCCTGCCCCTGAAATCCAATCACCATATTGGTGGAAGCCCAGACCACATGACGAAACAGTCTAGCTAAGCATTCAGCTGCTTGCCAGTTGTGATACATGTGTCATTGAGCCATTAGGACAGGGTTCAAAAAACATTTTATTAAAGAGCCAAATAGTAAATATTTAAACCATTCTTAGTTCATGAACCACAGAAAAACTGACAGGATTTGGCCTGCTAGGCTGTTTGCCTTCCCTATACTGCAGCTAAAATTCAGTACAGCAAAGATGGGCTGTCCCCACTGAGGTCTGCCCAAACTGCAGTTCCATGAGCAAAGCAAATGTACTGTTTGAAGCCACTGAATTTGGGAGTAATTTGCTTTGCAGTTACTGTTGTTGTTCAGTTGCTCAGTTGTGTCTGACTCTTTGCCACCCTGTAGACTGCAGCACGCCAGGCTTCCCTGTCCTTCACTATCTCCTGGAGCTTGCTCAAACTCATGTCCATTGAGTTGGTGATGCCATCCAACCATCTCATACTCTGTTGTCCCCTTCTCCTCCTGCCTTCAGTCTTTCCCAGAATCAGGGTCTTTTCCTGAGTCAGTTCTTCACATCAGGTGGCCAAAATATCATAGCTTCAGCTTCAGCATCAGTCCTTCCAATGAATATTCAGGGTTGATTTCCTTTAGGACTGACTGATTTGATCTTCTTGCAGCCCAAGAGACTCCCAAGAGTCTTCTCCAGCACCACAGTTCAAAGGCATCAGTTCTTTCGTGCTCACCTTTTTACTGTCCAGCTCTCACATCCGTATATGACTATTGAAAAAAACATAGCTTTGTCTATAAGGACCTTTGAAAGCAAAGTAATGCCTCTACTTTTTAATACCCTGTCTAGGTTTGTTGTTGCTTTTCTTCCAAGAAGCAAGCATCTTTTGATTTCATGGCTGCAGTCACTGTCCACAGTGATTTGGGAGCAGAAGAAAATAAAGTCTGTCACTGTTTTCATCGTTTCCCCATCTATTTGCAGCTATGTAACTAGGGGATGTAAACGTAGGGGATTCTCTTTTTATTTTTAAGAATTCTTTTTCTTTCTTTATTTTTACTATTGGTTTTGCCATACATCAATGTGAATCCACCACGGGTGTATATGAGTTCCCAAACATGAACCCCCCTCCCACCTCCCTCTCCATACCATCTCTCTGGGTCATCCTTTGTTCTAGATATTAATCATTTGTTAGTTTTACATACTGTTGATGTCTTCAATTTGTTAATTTTGTCTGTGATGCTCTTCCTTAAAGTACAAATCTTTGTTTTTGCTGCTGCTTCTAAGTTACTTCAGTCATGTCTGACTTTGTGCGACCCCACAGATGGCAGCCCACCAGGTTCCTCTGTCCCTGGGATTCTCCAGGCAAGAACACTGGAGTGGGTTGCCATGTCCTTCTCCAGTGCAGGAAGGTGAAAAGTGAAAGTGAAGTCATTTTTAGGCTGTCACAGTATCAGTCATTAGCTGTATAAGTTGGGAATATTGTTTGAGTTTCCTTGCCTATTAAACAGAAGTAATAATAGTACCTAGTTTATAGAGCTGCTATGCCAATTAAATGAATGAATAACTGTGGAGCATATAGAACATTGTCTGACATGTACTAACCACTACCAAAGGGTTTAAAAGGAATAAGTGATTTCTCAGGTGGCTCAGTGGTAAAGAATCCACCTGCAATGCAGGAGACATAGGTTCAATCCCTGAATTGGGAAGAGCCCATGGAGAAGGAAATAACAACCCACTCCAGTCTTCTTGCCTGGGAAATCGCCTGGTGGCCTATGTCCATGGCGTCCCAAAGAGTTGAACACAGCTTAGCAACTAAGCACCAGAAATTTCCCTTTATATCATGTCTTTTTGTGTCTTAAGAAACCCTTCCACATGTTCTGCTATCCACATCTATTTTTGGTATAAAGGTTATACTAACCTTGAAAAACTTTATTGGATATGTTTTCTCTTTTCTTTTCTCTAGAATGTCTCATCTTATCTGTTCCTTAAATATTTGATATATCTCACCAATATAAATGCCTTATGTAGGGGTTGTAATGGATATAGAGAGAAAATTATTGTTTCAATCTTTGTAAATGGTATCAGTTTACTCAGCCTTTCTGTTTCTTTAATGTCATGGCATCTGGTCCCATCACTTATGGGAAATAGATGGGGAAACAGTGGAAACAGTGTCAGACTTTATTTTGGGGGGCTCCAAAATCACTGCAGATGGTGACTGCAGCCATGAAATTAAAAGACGCTTACTCCTTGGAAGGAAAGTTATGACCAACCTAGACAGTATATTTTAAAGCAGAGACATTACTTTGCCAACAAAGATCTGTCTAGTCAAGGCTATGGTTTTTCCAGTGGTCATGTATAGATGTGAGAGTTGGACTATGAAGAAAGCTGAGTGCTGAGGAATTGATGGTTTTGAACTGTGGTGTTGGAGAAGACTTTTGAGAGTCCCTTGGACTGCAAGGAGATCCAACCAGTCTATTCTGAAAGAGATCAGTCCTGGGTGTTCAATGGAAGGCCTGATGCTAAACCTGAAACTCCAGTACTTTGGCCACCTTATGCTCAGAGCTGACTCATTGGAAAACACTCTGATTCTGGCAGAGGTTGGGGGCAGGAGGAGAAGGGGACGACAAAGGATGAAATGGCTGGATGTCATCACTGACTCAATGGATGTGAGTTTGGGTAAACTCCGGGAGTTGCTGATGGAGAGGGAGGCCTGGCGTATTGCGATTCATGGGGTCACAATGAGTTGGATACGCTTGAGTGACTGAACTGAACTGAAGGTAAATGTTAGCCTTTTATGCAGGCTTCCCTGGTAGCTCAACTGGTAAAGAATCTGCCTGCAATGCAGGAAACTCTGGTTTGATTCCTGGGTATGAAAGATCCCCCTGGAGAAGGGATAGTCTACCCACTCCAGTATTCATGGGCTTCCCTGGTGGCTCAGATGGTAAAAATCCACCTGCAATGTGGGAGACCCAAGTTGGGAAGATCCTCTGGAGGAGGCAATGGCAACTCACTCTAGTATTCTTGTCTGGAGAATCCCCATGGACAGAGGAGCCTGGTAGGCTGCAGTCCGCGGGGTCACAAAGAGCTAGACACAATTGAATGAATTTATGCATTTCTTGAAAACTTGCATTTGCATCGAGGTTGTATTCTTAATTGGAATGTGGTGGTGGTTTCGTTGCTAAGTTGTGGTGGCCTCTTGTGACCCCATGGACTGTAGCCTGCCAGGCTCCTCTGTCCGTGGATTCTCTAGGCAATAATACTGGAGTGGGTTGCCATTTCCTTCTCCAAGGGATCTTTCCCACCCAGGAATCAAACCAGGGTCTCCTGCATTGCAGGCAGTCTCTTTACCGACTGAGCTACAAGGGAATCCCTAATTGGAATATAATTATTCATAATAATCCTTTTGTAAGACTAAAATTTTCTACCTTATTTGAGGTTGGCTCACTTTCATTTCATATTTTGTTCATTTGTGGTTTTCCTCTTTCTTATGGTCAATTTTACTGTGAGTTTTTGTAAGCATGTTAGAATTCAAAGAGTCAACATATATTTTAATCATTTTTTAAGTTCTCTAATTTCTTTGATTTCCACCATTATCTTTATTTCCTTCCTTTTGTTTACTCGGTTGCTTGTTCTCTAGCTTGCTTTAGTTGACCAATAGTTAATTTTTTATTTATTTTTGGATTATGATAAAAATATTCAAATTTCTAAGTTTTCCTTTAAATATCACTTTACCTGACTCCAACAAATATTGACATATAATGCCTGCATTTATTTTAATTCTAAGTATTTTACTTTTTCCCTAGAGAAGGGAATGGCTACCCACTCCAGTATTCTTGTCTGGAAAATTCCATGACAGAGGAGCCTGGTGGACCACAGTCCATGAGGTCACAAAGAGTCAGACACAACTGAGTGGCTGAGTGCACACCTAGGTTAGCAGTAAATCTGAGCAGGTGGCACAGAGATTTCCCATACTCTCTGCCCCCAGACATCCACAACCTTCTTCACTATCAACATCCCACAGTACAGTGGTACAAATGTTATAATACATGAACCTACATTGACAACGTCCATTGTTCACTCAATGGTGCACACTCTACAGGTTTTGACACATGTATAGTGACATGTTTCTATATAATAGTGTCCTCCAGAATAGTTTCACTACCCCCCCAAATCCTCTGTGCTCCACGTATTCACTCTTCCTAACTCCTGGCAACCTCTGATCCTTTCTCTGTCTCCATCATTTTGCCTTTCCACATGTCATAGTTGAAATCAGTGTGTAGTCTTCACAGATTGACTTCTTTCACTTACAAATATATATTTAAGCTTCCACCACTCTTTTCGTGGCTTGATAGTTCATTTATTTTTATTGCTGAATAATATTCCTTGTCTGGATGTACTGCAGTTTGTTCATTTATCTACTAAAGGTCATCTTGGTTGCTTCCAACTTTTGGCAATTATGAATAAATCTGTTATAAACATCTGTATACAGTTTTTTTGTGTAGATATAAAGTTTTCAACTCATTCAGGGAACAACAAGGAGTCCATTGCTGGGTTATATGGTATGAGTCTGTTTAGTTTTTTTAATAAGGAATTGCCAAACTGCTTTCCAGAGTGGCTGTACCATTGTGTATTCTCACCAGCAATGAGAGTTCTGTTGCTTCACAGTCTGGCCAGCATTTGGTGTTGTTATTGTTCTGGATTTTAGACATTCTTTTAGCCAATAGGTGTGTGTGGTATCTCACTGTTGTTTTAATTAGCATTTCCCTAATGGCATATAACATTTAGCATCTTTTCATATGCTGATTTGCCACCTGTATATCTTCTTTGGTGAAGGGTCTGTTCAGGTCTTTTGCTCATGTTTCAACTGAGTTGTACCTTCCAAGATTATTGCATAACGTGTATGCAAGTGCCCAGCACTTAGTAGGCATTCAATAAATGCCCCCTTCCTGTGTGAGTAGCTGGTCCCTTTGGCTATTTGTGAGTTCACATACTATAGAATATGAGTTTTTTTAAAAAGATAAAATCATGACTCTTGTATAAATATAAGGTGAGCATAAGTCAAAGATTTATTTAATTTATAAGTTAATGAGGGGGCCTGTAAATGTTACAATCTGTTTAAAGGAGAATTAGAAGAATACATGTATATAGGAGATAAAGATGCTGAAATGAAATTACAGATAAATGTTCAACTGCTTAGTGTTTATAGGCAATATCAACTGCATCTCTATAGGACACAATTTGTATTTTTATGGGCAAAAATCAAAGGCTGCACTGAGCCTTACCTGGGTATGCCTTCCTGTGCTTGGCCTAGGAAGTCTTTGAAGTCAGTAAGCTGTTTGTAGTTGTAGAGCTCATATCACTTGTTTTTTATCTCTCAGAAATCATTGCCCTTCATTACCTGATTTCCGGTGTCTTGCAGACTGTTGGTTTGATATATTTTGTTTGTTTTGCTGTTGCTGCTGGTGGTCGTGGTGATGGTGGTAGTTGTGTGTGTGTGTGTGTGTGTGTGTTATTTGTTTCAGGCAGAAGGGTAAACCTGCTTCCTATATTCCATCTTATCTGAAAGTGAAAGGCTGCTTCATTCATTCTGAATGCTATGCAGTGTTCTCTTGTGGAACTGTCCACAAGCTGGACATTGCCTCTCCCATCCATAGCCTTCTGAGTTTGTATCCAGGTTTTATTAGTGTCAGAAGCGTTCATGTACATTGTTATACCTGCCTCCTGGTGTACTTGTGGAAGTGTTTCCCTTGAGTTAGACCTAGTAGTGCTCAAAGATTTGGAGCCCTGGTTTAGGGTGGGAAGTCTAGAGACGGGAATTTGGCCTGTGGATGTCCTTCAGGAGGCCTGTCATCTCCTTTGGAGCAGCCTCTCGAGTCAGATCTGCATCCCACATGGAGGGCTTTTAACTAATCATCCTGCAGAGATACTAACCATCCTAGTAGTTGAGATATCTTCCATCAGCTAAGTCTGGAGGACCGTCCCCTGCCAGGGAATCTCAACAGTCTCCTTCGATGTTACTGGGGTTGCTTTTCTTTTTCTGATGCAGAAGAGGGACTGATCATAAAACACTTTTACCACACACAGAGACTTCTTGCTCAGCTTGGCCTGCCTGAGTTCTTTCTCTGGCTCTTCCAGACATGGAGGGCAGAGGTGGACCAAGGAGTTCTGGGATCAGAAATTTGGTTTCCAATTTTGTCTGACGCCCTGGATTGAAATCTGACATGTGGACGATAGACTAACGTTGTGTGGACTCACTATTTCTAAATGTTTGAGAACAAATAATTTCATTTAATTTTGGCTTTTATCTTCCTGTTCATCTTTCTTGTTTACTTAAGCATGTGGCCTTGCTAACAGCTGGCAGGCTCACAAACAGAAAATGGAAGATTGACTGGCTCTGATTGCCCCAGGGTCACCTTCCTCCTGAAACTCCTATGCGAAAGTCCTAGCTGTCCCTAGCTGGCCTTTGCTGGAAAACTGAAAGATATCCTTCACACTAGCTAACACCTTTTATGGACTTTGCTCTCCCTTGCCAATTCCCAGTTTCCCCCTTTCTTACCCCCAAACCACTTGAAGTATGGGGTAGTGATGATGAGCCCGAGTTTCACTACTCACCTGCTGTGTGACTTTCAACAGTTTTTAAACATTTCCCCATCTATAGCATGTGTACACTAATTATTCCTATCTCATAGTAATTTTTGGAAAGATTAAACCAGATAGCTCCTGTGAGTACATAGTAGAATGGAGAAAAGTTTTAAATACTTGTAAAGATTAGCTTAGTGACTCTCACCTGGGATTGATTTTGCTTCCAGGGTGCATTTGACAGTATTGGAAAACATTTTAAGTTGTCACATCTTGGAGGGGATGTTGCTACTGGCATCTAGTGGGTAGAGTCCAGATGTTCTACTACTAAACACCCTACAGTGCACAGGACAGTCCTTCTTCTGGAAAAACAATTATCCTGTCCAAATATCTATAGTGCTGAGGTCAAAAAACCCTGGGATAGCTATATGCATATTATTATCCCTGTGGATGTAATACCGCTTTAGTCTGGGTTGCATCCTGGAGACATAAGATACTAGATATGGAAGAGATATGAGAAACTGAATCTTACCATCAGATGGATATGTTACCAAAACAAGTGGATACTTATGGATGTGGGGTCAACTTGTACATCTGTTGATCATAATTTTCTTGTTATCCTGTAGTGTGCACTCAGTTTAAGAAAGAAAAGTCTAGGTCACCATATATACATTCAGTTCAGTTCAGTCGCTCAGTCATGTCCCACTCTTTGCGACCCCATGAATCGCAGCACGCCAAGCCTCCCTGTTTATCACCATCTCTCGGAGTTCACTCAGACTCACGTCCATTGAGTCCGTGATGCCATCCAGCCATCTCATCCTCTGTCATCCCCTTCTCCTCCTGCCCCCAATCCCTCCCAGCATCAGAGTCTTTTCCAATGAGTCAACTCTTCGCATGAGGTGGCCAAAGTACTGGAGTTTCAGCTTTAGCATCATTCCTTCCGAAGAAATCCCAGGGCTGACCTCCTTCAGAATGGACTGGTTGGATCTCCTTGCAGTTCAAGGGACTCTCAAGAGTCTGCTCCAACACCACAGTTCAAAAGCATCAATTCTTCGGCACTCAGGCTTCTTCACAGTCCACCTCTCACATCCATACATGACCACAGGAAAAACCATAGCCTTGACTAGATGGACCTTAGTCGGCAAAGTAATGTCTCTGCTTTTGAATATGCTATCTAGGTTGGTCATAACTTTTCTTCCAAGGAGTAAGCGTCTTCTAATTTCATGGCTGCAGTCACCATCTGCAGTGATTTTGGAGCCCTCAAAAATAAAGTCTGACACTGTTTCCACTGTTTCCCCATCTATTTCCCATGAAGTGATGGGACTGGATGCCATGACCTTCGTTTTCTGAATGTTGAGCTTTAAGCCAACTTTTTCACTCTCCTCTCAAGACTCTTCTCCAACACCACAGTTCAAAAGCATCAATTCTTCATTGCTCAGCTTTCTATATAGTCCAACTCTCACATCCATACATGACTACTGGAAAAACCATTGACTGGACTGACCTTTGTTGGCAAAGTAATGTCTCTGCTTTTTAATATGCTGTCTAGGTTGGGCATAGCTTGTCTTCCAAGGAGCAAGCATCATTTGATTTCATGGCTGCATTTACCATCTGCAGTGATTTTGGAGCCCAAGAAAATATAGTCTCTCACTGTTTCCATTGTTTCCCAATCTATTTGCCATGAAGTGATGGGACCAGATGCCATGATCTGTGTTTTCTGAATGTTGAGCTTTAAGCCAACTTTTTCACTCTCCTCTTTCACTTTCATCAAGAGGCTCTTTAGTTCCTCTTCACTTTCTGCCATAAGAGTGGTGTCATCTGTATATCTGAAGTTATTGATATTTCTCCTGGCAATCTTGATTCCAGCTTGTGCTTCATCCAGCCCAGCTTTTCTCATGATGTACTCTGCATATATGTTAAATAAGCACGGTGACAGTATACAGCCTTGCTGTACTCCTTTCTCGATTTGGAATCAGTCTGTTGTTCCATGACCAGTTCTAACTGTTGTTTCTTGACCTGCATACAAATTTCTCAGGAGGCAGGTCAGGTAGTCTGGTATTCCCATCTCTTTCAGAATTTTCTGCAGTTTGTTGTGATCCACACAGTCAAAGGCTTTGGCATAGTCAATAAAACAGAAGTAGACATTTTTCTGGAACTCTCTTGCTTTTTCAGTGATCCAGTGGATGTTGGCAATTTGATCTCTGGTTCCTCTGCCTTTTCTAAATCCAGCTTGAACATCTGGAAGTTCACAGTTCATGTACTGTTGAAGCCTGGCTTGGAGAATACTGAGCATTATTTTGCCAGTATGTGAGATGAGTGCAATTGTGTGGTAGCTTGAACATTCTTTGTCATTGCCTTTCTGTGGGATTGGAATGACAACTGACCTTTTCCAATCCTGTGGCCATTGCTGAGTTTTCCAAATTTGCTGGCATATTGAGGGCAGCACTTTCACAGCAGCATCTTTTAGGATTTGAAATAGCTCCACTGGAATTCCATCACCTCCACTCGCTTTGTTCATAGTGATGTTTCCCAAGGCCCACTTGACTTCACATTTCAGGATATCTGGCTCTAGGTGAGTGATCACACCATCATGGTTATTTGGGTTGTGTTGATCTTTTTTGTGTAGTTCTTCTGTGTATTTTTGCTACCTCTTCTTAATATCTTCTGCTTCTGTTAGATCTATGCCATTTATGCCCTTTATTGTGCCAATCTTTGCTTGAAATGTTCCCTTCATACCTCTAAGTTTCTTGAAGAGATCTCTAGTCTTTCTCATTCTATTGTTTTCCTCTATTTCTTTTCATTGATCACCGAGGAAGGCTTTCTTATCTCTCCTTGCTATTCTTTGGAACTCTGCATTCAAATGGGTATATCTTTTCTTCTCTCCTTTGTCTTTAGCGTCTCTTCTTTTCTCAGCTATTTGTAAGGCCTCCTCAGACAACCATTTTGCCCTTTTTGCAATTCTTTTTCTTGGGGATGATCTTGATCCCTGCCTCCTGTACAATGTCATGAACCTCTATCCATATTTCTTTAGGCACTTTATCAGATCTAATCCCTTGAATCTATTTCTCACTTCCACTATATATTTGTGAGGGATTAGATTTAGGTCATACTTAGTGGTCTGGTGATTTTCCCTATTTTCATTAATTTAAGTCTGAGTTTGGGAATAAAAAGTTCACAATCTGAGCCACAGTCAGCTCCCAGTATTGTTTATGCTGACTGTATAGAGCCTCTCTGTCTTTGGCTGCAAAGAATATAATCAATCTGATTTCAGTATCGACCATTTGGTGATGCTCATGTATAGAGTCTTCTCTTGTGTTGTTGGAAGAGGGTGTTTGCTATGACCAGTGCGTTCTCTTGGCAAAATTCTGTTAGCCTTTTACCTACGTCGTTTTGTTCTCCAAGGCCAAATTTGCCTGTTACTCCACATATCTCTTTACTTCCGACTTTTGCATTCCAATCCCCTATAATGAAAAGGACATCTCTTTTTGATATTAGTTCTAAAAGGTCTTGTAGGTCTTCATAGAACTTTTCAGCTTCAGCTTCTTTAGCATTATTGGTCAGGGCATAGACTTGGATTACTGTGATATTGAATGGTTTGCCCTGTAAACGATCAGAGATCATTCTGTCATTTTTGAGACTGCATCCAAGTACTGCTTTCAGACTTTTGTTGATGATGATGGTTTCTCCATTTCTTTTCAGGGATTCCTGCTCACAGTAGTAGATATAATGGTCATCTGAGTTCACCCATTCCAGTCCATTTTAGATTACTGAGTCCTAAAATGTCTATGTTCACCCTTACCATCTCCTGTTTGACCACTTCCAATTTGCCTTGATTCATGGACCTAACATTCCAGGTTCCTATGCAGTATTGCTCTTTACAGCATCGGACTTTACTTCCATCACCAGTCACATCCACAACTGGGTGTTGCTTTGCTTTGGTCTGTCTCTTCATTCTTTCTGGAATTATTTCTCCACCGATCTCCAGTAGCATATTGAACACCTACTGACCTGGGGAGTTCACTTTTCAATGTCCTATCTTTTGCCTTTTCATGCTGTTCATGGGGTCCTCAAGGCAAGAATACTGAAGTGGTTTGCCATTCTCTTCTCCAGTGGACCACGTTTTGTCAGAACTCTTCACCACAACCCATCCAGTTTGGGTGGCCCTACATGGCATGGCTCGTAGTTTCATTGAGTTAGACAAGGCTGTGGTCCATGTGATCAGTTTGGTTAGTTTTCTGTGATTGTAGTTTTTATAGTGTCTGCCCTCTGATGGATAAGGATAAGAGGTTTATGGAAGAGGTGCAGGAATACTTGCTGAAAGTGACATTTATACTTGTCACGTGAAGAATGAGTCAGGTGGGAGTCTACTGAAATTGGAGCTGAAGGAAGAATTAGAAGACATATGATTGGGGGTGTACTTGTTATGACTGATCTTGATTTAGAGTTTGCCACGTTGTCAAATAGTTTAGAATACAGATGAGAAAACCCAATTGTACACATATCTGGCTCTGCCTAAGTTTTGTTGTTTAGTCACTGAGTCATGTCCAACCCTTTGCAACCCCTTGGAAAAATCAAAATTTTAGGTTCAATAAAAAATTGTGCTACTATTAAGCTCTTCTCTGAAAAGAATTTTACAGTCTAGCAAAATAAGAATTAATCATGCAGCCTTTCAAAGTCTTCAAATGTTCAATGTTTACATCTTCCTGCTAATAGGTTCTTTGTTTGCTTGTTTTGTTCAGCATAAATCAGAGCTAACACAATCCCATCTTTAATAGTTCTCTTTCAAAATCTGTTGACACGCCAGTTGGTATGAATCGTCCTAAACGTCCTCCCTCATGGGCAAGACCCATCTGTCAAGATCTACAAAATGTTATTTCCTGCTTATGGGATACATTGCTGTAGAGCTGAATGCCCTGCCAAGGAGAAGTCTGCTAAAGCCACATGCTAGTATATCCATGCCCTGCAAGCTCATCTTTCAGAATTTTCAGAAAATCTCAGATCCCATAGACCCACATTGGTAATGAGGAGCAGCTCCTCCTGGCCTGACACAGAAGTAAGTTTTCCATGAGTTCAAGGTTGCCAATTTTAACAAATGCAAATATAAAACAAACTATTTTTTGGTACTAAACACCACACATTTGTTATTTATCTGAAAGTCTTTGCTTGAAGCACTGTGAAATGTTAGAAAAGCATTTGTTCATTTATTCACACAAATTATTGTGCAAAAATCATTTTCCCAGTAATGCCTCCCCTGATCCCTATATTTTAAATTGTATGACTCTCAATATCTCCTTCTTGCCTTTATTCCCTTTATAATCTGTCAAATTATTTATGTATTTTGCTTATTGACTGTCTTCTCAAGGTATGTAAGATTGAAGGCATGAACTTTGGTTTATTTTATTCTCTACCCTATCCTCATGACCTAGAATAGGCCCTGACATGTGGTAGATACTCAGTAAGAAGGTGTTGAAATCGTTCTTTCATTCATTTGTTTGTAGATAATTGTGATTCAAAGCATAGACTCTAAAGACCAATTGATCTGAACTTGAATTCTGGCTCTAGAATATATCTGATATCTGTGATGTCAGATTAGTTGTGTCATTTTCTGTATGTTAATATTCTCCTCTGAAAAGTGGATATTAGAATAGTACCTCTTGGATGGAGGTGCTAATAAAAACATAAGGCCTGCAAACTTCCTAGCACAGTGTCTGGAACATTGTAAGCATTTAATAAATGGAACTGTTATCCATTTCAAAATTACTGGTTGAGAATCTTTTCTATCTCTCAGAATTTTCTGGGTGTTAGAAGGATCATAGTAAGCAACACATTGTCTTGGAGCTCAAAGAGATAAGAACTAATGAGAAGATATTAATAAACAGGAAAGTGTCCTAGATCACAATAAACAGCATCAGTTCAGTTCAGTTCATTTCAGTCACTCAGTCGTGTCCCACTCTTTGTGACCCCATGAATCACAGCACGCCAGGCCTCCCTGTTCACTACCATCTCCCGGAGTTCACTCAGACTCACGTCCATCGAGTCCATGATGCCATCCAGCCATCTCATCCTGTCGTCCGCTTCTCCTCCTGCCCCCAATCCCTCCCAGCATCAGAGTCTTTTCCAATGAGTCAACTCTTCGCATGAGGTG
The DNA here is from genome assembly GCA_917880005.1 of Nanger dama. Taxonomy (NCBI): domain Eukaryota; kingdom Metazoa; phylum Chordata; class Mammalia; order Artiodactyla; family Bovidae; genus Nanger; species Nanger dama. The sequence goes on from CAKJTW010000022.1 coordinate 27,400,822, forward strand.
GCCAAAGTACTGGAGTTTCAGCTTTAGCATCATTCCTTCCAAAGAAATTCCAGGGCTGATCTCCTTCAGAATGGACTGGTTGGATCTCCTTGAAGTCCAAGGGACTCTCAAGAGGCTTCTCCAGCACCACAGTTCAAAAGCATCAATTCTTTGGCACTCAGCTTTCTTCAGAGTCCAACTCTCACATCCATACATGACCACAGGAAAACCCATAGCCTTGACTAACGGACCTTAGTTGGCAAAGTAATGTCTCTGCTTTTGAATATGCTATCTAGGTTGGTCATAACTTTTCTTCCAAGGAGTAAGCATCTTTTAATATCATGGCTGCTGTCACCATCTGCAGTGATTTTGGAGCCCTCAAAAATAAAGTCTGACACTGTTTCCACTGTTTCCCCATCTATTTCCCATGAAGTGATGGGACCGGATGCCATGATCTTTGTTTTCTGAAAGTTGAGCTTTAAGCCAACTTTTTCAGTTTCCTCTTTCACTTTCATCAAGAGGCTTTTTAGCTCCTCTTCACTCTCTGCCATAAGGGTGGTGTCATCTGCATATCTGAGGTTATTGCTATAACTAAATGATCTATGGGAGCATTAGGAGGGCACCTGACCCAGAATTGGGTGGTGGGAAGAGTCAGAAAAGATTCACGGAATTGTTATCTATTTTAAAATAATATGTGTGGTTAACCAGAAACAGATGAGATGGGGATGGGTAGGGTAGAGAAAATATTCCCAGAAGAAGGAACAGTGGGTATCAGAGTCCAGAACAAAGAGTGAGCCCAGGACTTATGTGTTGAGGAGCGCGAGCAGGTTTGTGTGGCTGTATCAAAGAGAGAAGTATGAAGAAGAGGAGAGACGATGAGCCTGGGGGACAACAGGTCAGATCATGAAGGATCTTACAAGCCTGTTAAGGAGTTTAGCCTGGAGACAGAGGGCCACTGAGGCCACCATTTACATTTTAAGGAGATGCTTCCATATGGAGTGTGGAGACTGGATTTGAGGGATTGAAAATGAAAGAGAAGATAGTAAGGCAGTTTGGGCAGTGATCCAGATACAATAGGATGGGACCTGAAAGTTCCTGGGAGCAAAAAGAAGTGACTTAGATGATAAAGGTAGAATAGAATCTGAGCATTGGTTGTTTCACTGGAGCTCATAAAAACTTTGTAAGAATCTCTATTTTCTGTGGATATTTTACAGAAATATCCACCTTATGATGTGGTTGTCTGATTTTGGAATAATGCTGGCCATCTAGAAATACTCTGTCTTCTTGAATTTACTGGAGGGGTTTGTAAAATTAGCATCATTTCTCCATTAAATGTTTGGTAAATTCATCTGGGCTTAGAGTTTTGTTTGTGGGAATAATTTAACTATTTACTTAATTTTTTAATAGCTCTGGGCTGTTCAATTTACTTCTTTTGAGTGAGCTTTGATAGTTTGTGTTTTTTCAAAGAATTCCATCTATTTTAGCCAGCCTAACCCTAACCCTCTTTCCCTTTTGAATAGTTCTTTCTGCAGCATCAGTTGCTTTCCTCACATGTATGCACTGGCCTATATCTAACTGAATGTTCAAAGTGACTTGCTGTATGTCTCCAAGATTCTCCATGCATGTCTCTCATTTGCAGTACTCTGTCCTGCCAACAATCTTCCTCTTGGATTCTCAGTTCAACTCAGAGAGTGCCTTGGACTCTTTCAGGTGCATCTAGATGATGATGGTAATCATCTAGATGCTTTCTCAAAGCAGAAAGCAGTGGCAATGATAGGATTCATTTATTTTTTCCCCCTGGTCTCTCAGGGAACACTGTCCTTTTTTGCTTGATGTCCACTGCCTTAAAAACAATTGTTTCATATATTTCATCTTTTTGGAGGAGAGAAAGTTTCCAGGCAGGGTGTCAATCCAGCTCCCTGTTACTCCACTTTGTAAAAGTGGAAGTAAAAGTCTCTCCTATATTATTTGAAATCTGAAAAATTATTTTACTCATAGTTTAGCATATATCTCTAGGAGATAAGAATACCTTAAAAATATACAACACCATTATCTCACCTTTTTAAAAACTGATGATTTTTTAAATGTATCTTATTTAACTGTCTCATAAATTTCACTTTATTTTCACCATTTGTTTACTTAAATCAAGATCCAAATAAGGTCCATATCTTGGGTTTAGTTGTAGCACATCCTAAGTCTGTTTTAATCTGTAGGTACCCTTCTGTCTCCCCTCTTCTCTCTTTACACCTTGCCCTCTGTTTATTTTCTTCAGGAGCCAGTCTTTGCCTTTGTAGAGATTTTTGCAATTGTGATTTTGCTGACTACTTCCCCTTATTTCTCTAGTCTTTATTTCCTGCCAGTTAGTAATGGATCTAGGAGCTTGATCAGGTCCAGGTTCAATGTCATTTTAAAATGTACTTTATTAGCTCTTTGTATTTGAGCTAAATTCCTGAGGAAAAATAACAGAGACATGTCTTTGTGAATTTATTTTTTTATTTACCACACCTCACCTTGGATCATTCAGTCATCTCTAAAAGAAACTGTTGGAATCAGTGAAAAGATAACCCCAAAACATACTGAGCTAAAATACTGAGCTAAATGTCCTAGAAAGGACACAGCAAGGAAAACTGTAGATGGCTGAATTGAGGCTGGTCTTTGAATTTAATTTCAGGTTTTATTATCCTAATTTACACATTCATAAAAATGAAATAGGTCATTATCAAGTACTTAATTTTCAGTGTAAGCCATAAAAATGTGTACACATATAATACAGCCTGAATTATAGTTAAGACTTCCATTCTAGTCTCCAGTGATTTGGCTCCTATAGGATAAGACTGTGGTGGAAAATGCTTATTAGCCTTATTCCTTCTTTCTTTCCTTCCTTCCTTCACTCACCTGCTTATTCTATCACATAATTAACCAATAATTTAGTCATACATCCATTCATGAGTGAAAGTGGCAAATACAGAGCAGATACTGATTTGCCTTGAAGACCTCAGTTTCAAGGGAAAAACACAAACCCTTCGTTGTTGTAGAAAGTGAAAGTGAAAGTCACTCCATCATGTCCAACTCTTTGCAACCTCACGGACTATACAGTCCACGGAATTCTCCAGACCAGAACACTGGAGTGGGTAGCTGTTCTTTCTCCAGGGGATCTTCCCAACCCAGGGGTTAAACCCAGGTCTCCCACATTGCAGGTGGATTCTTTACCAGCTGAGCCACCAGGGAAGCCCAAGAATACTTGGGCTTCTATGCCTTCTCCAGAGGATCTTCCTGACACAAGAATCGAACCAGGGTCTTCTGCATTGCAGGCAGACTATTTACCAGCTAAGCTACCAGGAAAAGCCTCACTGTTGTAGAAGAAGGTAATTAAAAATTGCTGTGGGAGTCCAAAGAATGAAGTGACTTTATCTACTATGCAAACTAAAGAATGATTATCTTTTCTCTGTTTTCTGAATTTTACTACCAAAAGCATATATAACTTTTGATTATCTCCATAAAAGAAAATACTTGTATATGATCTCAAAGCTACTTTCTGGTACTAACATTTTTTGAGATCCTGAGTTCTTGGATCTTTGAGATGGATTCTTTTGGTCAGGGTGACAATGTCAGCCCAGGGATACAAATATTTGCAGAAACAGTTGTGATTCAGGGTAGTTAAGAGAAGGAAAAACAAGCAAAAGTTCACAAAAGGCAGAGATGAGATGCAAAGAGAGGATGAGTCAGACCTCAAGACCCCATCAGTGAAGCAGATTGGACTCCAGAAGATGTCAAATTCAGGGACATAAATATAAGATTCATTGTCTGTATGTGTCTCTGAGTTCAAAGTCTATAGCTAATATTTATTGAGCACTCACTATATTCCACATAGCCTCACATGTTTTCATTTATCAAATCCTTACAAAAACCCTACAGGAGAGGTTTTATTGTTAGTCCCCTTTACCAAGTGAGGAGATTGAGACACAGGGAAGGTGGATGAGTCATAGCTAGTATACAACAGAAACAAGATTTGAACATCTAATACAGAGGCTATTCCCTTACATATATATGAAGGAGAACAATTCCTAAGAATATTCAATAAGCTGGAGATTCAGGAGAGCTAATAGGGTAGTTCCAGTCTGGGCCTGAAGACCCAAGAACCAGAAGAGTGGATGGTTTAAGCATCCAGCTTGAAGGATAGAAGAGCTGATATTTCATTTTGTGTCTGAATCGAAGAGGGGGAAAAAGTGATGTCCCAGCTCAGGGCAGTCAGGCAGGAGGAATTCCCTGTTTTTCAGCCTTTTTAATTTAGGTCTTCTATGGATTACTTGAGGCCCACCGACATTTGGGAGGGTAATCTGTGCTATTCAGTCTACCAATTCAAATGCCAATCTCATCCAGAAACACCCTCACAGACACACCCAGAGTAAATGGTTGACCAAATATTTGACATCTCTTGGCCAAGTCAAGTTGGCACATAAAATTAACCATCACAGGTGGACACAGAACCTTCTACCATCACTAATACCCATCCACATCCCTCTGGAGTCATTGACCTAAAGTCACACCCCATGTAGAATTTATAATGTTGGATTTATTGTAATGGAAAAGAGGGTATAATTTATGGAGCCCATAACCCTACCAGCCACTTCTCAGGCCTCATTGGGCCCATGTTCCCCAGGTGAGCTGACTGTAGTCCTTACCAAAGGACTCACTATATAAATTATAGCATCATGTTAAAGGTTTTATAAATAACCTTAAAATTGTTATTCTAGAAGTCACAAGAATCATGATTTCTTAACTGGTGAGATGATAGTGACAACACATTTCCTCCCAAATTCAGTTATATGAAAGAGATAAGTTTTAACCTGCATATGGTATATGCATATGGGGATTTTGTGTGTGTGTGTGGGCATGATTTGGCTTTCAACTAGCACTTTAGTTTCAGAACATAAACCAGCCTAAGCTGCTCCAAAATCCAAAAGATAAAAATGAGGAGAAGGAATCACTGTACGTTTGAAATAAACTCACTAAGTGACATCAGGCTGAGGACTGCCCTCTGAAGTAAAATACAGGTGATGCAACTACAATGCAAATAAATTGCAAAGCAAAGCCATAACTCAAGCGAAGATGAAGATTTTCAGGTGGTAGGAAAAAAAAACCCTGCAACTTTGGAAGGCCTTTGACAAAAGAGTATCTGTTAGTTTTTCTTTTAAGTTAACAATAGTAGAAGAGAACAGAATAGTAGTTCCAAAAGAGAATTGTCTGGATAGCAAAGGATTAAAGAAACCTTTGAGAGCTTTGACACTACCAAATTTTCTGTATAGGAAATGACCTTCTTAATGATCCTGCTGAGAAAGTACAATGTAAGTCAACGAACAATATGAAAAAATTATACCTCTCTCTCAAAAATAAATAGTTATTCTAAAATTTGTAGTCCTAAAAATTAGTAGCTGCAATTGTAAGATAAAATTTTATGTTGATAAATACAATAACCTTTTTTTTAATAGAACTTGGTTTTATTTTGAAGACAGGGTCACAATCAAACCTTACCACTTTAATTCTCATTTAAGGTAGATCTGACTTACCTGGAATCTCTTTTCCTTTACTATCTAATCTTTGGGTAACAAAATGCTTTTTATCAGCCATGCCAAACTGAAGACTCCATTTGAATGTGTATTACCATGTTACAGTGACTGTGGTGAGAAGTTACTGTAAGTTAAGTGTTTGGAGCTTAATTATGGTCCACTGAAAGAACAAATGAAATAAGTGAATGTGCAAATCAATGAAAGAAAATGTGAGCAAATGCCTTTGAATATTATGTATAAGAAACTGGTTAAATTTTTTAAAGAAACATCATGTACAAAGAGAATGCAGGGAGGAAACTTGAAAAAAGCCAGACAGGGAAAAAATAAGTTCAGATTCTCAGAAGTTCTCTTCCTCCACTTCTCGGAGGTACGGAAAGAAAAGGTTGAGATCCACACTCATGGCCAGACTGAGACCAGGTGCCACTTTTAGGGCAGCTCGCAGTGGGTCAAAGTGATACTGAGTTTTGTCAGGATGTCAACAAAACTGTGGAGCAGGTCAGGCTGAACTCTTGCTAAGTCATTAATTCCCCTTTTACTCTCTCTCTTTCATCTTCATGGGTTTAATTGTAAATTATTCTTCATTCCTCTGAGCTCTGTTTTCTTTTCTTGAGTTTGTTCCGGTGATTACAGCCTCAAACAAAAACTATGAATACTGAGTTTTCCCCTTGTGAAGTTAAAAATAAAGAAAGGCCAAGATGTTGCATTCAAAATAAACAAGCATTGCTGAAAGCCACCTGGTTATTGCAGTGGTTACTACTGGTAGGAATTTTTAAAACTGCATCTTTAGGCAAATGGTGTAATAGGCTAAAAGTGCCAATAAATTAACTCCCAAGAGTTTTAATTAAGAGGAGGAAAACTATGAGTCAAACATCTGAATCATTTCTATAATCTGATGATCCAAAATAGACATGATTTCTCTCTGGGATGGTTTGATTTCCCTTGTAAGTTTTGGAACACATAATTAGGGACAGGGCAACCTGAGGCTGAAGTCAAAATGACTTTTTAGTGCCTGGATGCATATAAGGAAGAGACAGCAAACAATTTCTAGAAGAGAAATCACACTGCATTTAGCTTGGCCATCAGTGGTTCCATATAATAACAACATCACTCACATATAACTTTGTTTCTGTGGCTGATATTAAGAAAAATTGTTGCTTGCAATATGATGCACAGGGCTGTCAAAATCACACATACATGGCCTTTGGTCTGAAAATTATTTTGTTTTTATAGCACCAATTCAGCAGTGAAAAGTTCATAAATTTGTATTAGGAATATGAGGGCCATATTATATCACAAGAAGAAAGCAAAACCCAGTTAGTGGTAAAATGTAGGTCTATCTTCTGGAAATCGATGTCCAGGTCCAGCTCATGAGTCAAAGGGAATTTTCTAGAAATCATTGTTGGATATAGCTCATATTTTGAAAAGGTGAGATCCTCAAAGGGGATTGATTCAATATTTCTGATAAAGGTGGTTCCCCAAGCCTCTAAAATGACAGAGAGTCTTAATTGAATCCATGTAGAAGTTTAAAGCTCTTAGGAGAAAATTATCTAGGACTGAATTGGATAAACTTTGAGGTCTAAAATGGAGAGGTTTCTCTCAGTGAGAGAACTGAGTTATTGTTTAGTAAAAAGAATGATGGGTAGTGTTATCAATCTAAAACAATAAGTTCTGCCTTTAGGAGAAATTTGAAAATAAACTTATAAACACAAAACTGAAACTAGTAATTTCCTTGTAAGAGAAAAGCAGGTAGAATTAAGTCTTGACACCAGTATCAGGAAAGACACTGGGGGAGAAGGTCTCTATGTGGATATAGCTTCAGGTTCAGCAAGAAACCAAGGAGCAGCCAGCAGATGAGCAGTGACAATTTGTTGATACTTTGTTCCTTTATTGTGTGCTGGAAAATCTTCTTTTAGTAGGATCCAGAAAGAAAATATTTACATAGAACACTTTCCACTTAGCCTCTAAGAGGGTTATGAAAGTGAAGAATGGAGAACTTTCTTCTTAGGTTTCTGTTCGTCTTCTTCATTGTTGAGTTGAAACACCCAAGGGGCAGGAGTTGTGTTTCTGTTTCACTGAGCAGCTGCTCTTAATAAGAGCTGAAGTTTTAGACATAAAGTGGAAAATGGGTGGAATCTGTGAAGCGATTGCTCTGGAAATGGGAAAGCTCTCCAGTGCATCAGGAAATCTGGTCCCCAAAGCAAGGCGAGGCCAAACTGGGCATATGTCATCTTCACTCACTTCAGAGGCAGGGGACCAAGAGGGAGCCAGACATTTCTGCCTTAACTCTTTCCTTATATTTCCCTTCAAGGCCATAATCCACAGCCCCTGAAGATCTGACTGGGTTTGCATTTTTCTGACCATCACTGCTGAGTCCCCCTGGGGCACATTACTCCACCTGGCCTCCCTTCTCTCCTACGTGGAAAAGATGAACGGGTCACTGTAGACAGATTCAAGGCCTTTGTCTTACTTGTGTTCTTATCTACTGCTTGGCAGGGATCCAGCTCACTTACTACTTAGAATCTGTCTTCAACCTGCTAGGTGCTGGTGGGCCTTATAATGACAAGGTTTGGCTTTGGAGGGAACATCTGAAGTTGAATAGCTGGCTTTTGGTGTGTGCATAGAGTATATGAGTTACATGGATATTAACTGCAACAGGTAGGGGCTGTCTTGAACAGGGAATCCTGAAAGTAGCATAGGGATCAGGAATCCTTCTGATGCTCACAAGATGACTTGTATATGTACCTGCAACGTGCCCCTAAGTTCTCATTTTAGGAACCAAAGTGTTCCTAAGTTTCTCATTGCCAAGCTCCCTTTGCTTCAGCTTGAAAGTGGTTAAAGATATTTATCTGAGTCAGAGAAAACCTAAAGCTGGTGCTGCTTTTATTGTAGAAACTATGAAATCTATTCTATAGGGACCTTAGGCATACAAGAAAACAATTTTAGAACCTTCCATTAATCTACTTTATTTTTCCTAACAGAAGTCCCCTATACATAAACAAAATAGGTTGAATGTGGCAGAAAATGGAACTGAAAGACCAAAAACCTCACTGTAAGAAAACAGACCTCTCTGGTTTAATGACTAGGCAAGAGTTTTCAAGGCTGACTCTTTTGGAGACCAGATACTTGTTTCTTGTATCTAATAAGCAACATCCCATTTGTGAAAACCACACACACTTTTGTTTCTTAGCAAGTAGGAAAGCACATTGTGAAGCTAAAATTATTTGTATTCACATTACATTCTACTGATACAGCTGAACTTTATCTTGAAACGTTAGCAACCCGAAGTTGAAGGGCTGTAAGGAATCCATAACCAAAGAAAGAGGAACATTTCAAATCTAGCCTTGAAATAGTTTTCATGCAGTGAGGGTTAGGGGCAAGAGCAGAGGAAGGAAAGGTCTTTGGTTTCAAAGAGGGCATTGAGTATGACAGCCCACTCTCCACCTAATGGTTATCCATTAAGCAGAATAGAGCCGGTTGTCCTTATTTACCCTTGTGATGGCGTCAGAGAAAACTGTATGTATACCTTTCTGCTTCCTTCTACATTTGTGCCTCCACCTACATTTATACCTATCTATACAATCCCATGGACGGAGGAGCCTGGTAGGCTGCAGTCCGTGGGGTCGCTAAGAGTTGGATACGACTGAGCGACTCCACTTTCATGCATTGGAGAAGGAAATGGCAACCCATTCCAGTGTTCTTGCCTGGAGAATCCCAGGGATGGGGGAGCCTGTTGTGCTGCGTTCAATGGGGTTGCACAGAGTCAGACACGACTGACGCAACTTAGCAGCAGCAGCATACTACATGCTAATCTCTCAAACTAAGAGAATAATGGATCTCCTAAACTAAAAGCATATCAGGAATGAATTCAACTTTGGAGGCGAGAATCTGAGAGAGAATGAGTTGCTGGCTAAGGAAAAAAAAACAGATCCCAGACCCTCTCTTTTCCCTTGCTGCTCTTTGCTCTTTCTCTGTGTGTCAAATGTACTTGGACCCCTAGAGTATAAAAGATGATAAATAGCTTTGTTTCAGGTGTTTCTTGAAAGCAGTGCCAAATTCAAGGTGCTGCTCCAACAGAGCTTCTAACTAACCTGTGCTTCAAGCTCAGGAGGGAATGCCCACCTTCTCAGGGTCACCAAGGGAAAGCTGAAAAGGAAGAGGGTGGCGATGTGTCTGTGGAAGGGAATAGGAGATGGATCAGCCTCATCTTTTGGTTTCTTTGCCTGTTTTCCTGTGCCAAATGCAGTTATTCAAAATGGTTTTTATTTGATTAAGGCATTTGGCTTGATAAAGCCATTCATCCAGAAATCAGTTATGACCCCCGTATTGCTATTTCTGATCTGTGTTTTCAGTGGGGCATGTGATTTCTCCAGTACTTCGGGCTGTAGCTTTGCTCTTGCCTGCCCAGTCTGTTCTCTGGAGATACCTTCCTGCTTGCACTTCCACTCCAGTGAGAGCATGGTGAATATGGCACAGTGAGAGTCATAGGAGAGGTAAACGTAGTTGCCCAAAGGCACACAGAAATGGCGAGGCTCCACGCAGACTGGCATTCTCATCTCACACCTCGGCAGCCACAGCAACTCTGGAACACGCCTGGAGACCAGGGGACCTATCTTTCCTCCAAAGGCAAAGATTCCCTGGGGTTCAGGAGCAGGTGTCCCCAGATAAAATGTAAGTTCTGGATTCTTGGAAGCACAGTCCTTGCTGGGAATACTAATGAGACAAATACAGCATTTGTCACAATCCACTGCCTGTGTTCAGCCCACACTCCAGAATTAGGACAGTTTCCTTTCTCTCTGAACATGTCACTTCCTAAAACATGATTAAATAACTTATTTTGATTTCCAAAGTACACATCCATATGATAGCAACATGAAAGGTTTGGTGTGGAGCTCGCCCATTTCCCTATCTCTGGTTAAGTGAAAGTCACTCAGTCGTGTCCAACTCTTTGTGACCCCATGGACTATGGAATTCTCCAGGCCAGAATACTGGAGTGAGTAGCCTTTCCCTTCCCCAGGGTTTCTTCCCAACCCAGGGACTGAACCCCGGTCTCCCATATTGTAAGCAGATATGAGGGAAGCCCATCTCTGGTTAACCCTTCATATTAAAGGGCACACCTCTCTCTGATGGCATGAATTCACTGAAACAGGGATTAGCATTGCCACAGTGAGAAAGGTCTTTCAACCACATACAAATCACAGGTTATTATAATAAATAAGAAAAGATGCCAAATGTAAAAATTCATACCTAGAGGCATCTGTTAAGATCTAAGAACACATGTCAGAGTATTGCCTGAGGACCTCCAGATCAGCCTTGCTGGAGGAGAAAGGAAAGCCCTCCTTACAGGTGGAACGGCGTGCATTACATAGCATGAGGGATCGCTGGGGAAGTTGGTGAATGCAGCGAATGGGAATCAAGAGTCACTTGAAAGCTGGTATGATACGCAGGACTCCCCTATCTGAAGGAAGGGCCTTCCTATGAAAACTCCTAAGCTGAAATGGCATAAAGCAAAGAAGCAGTTACATTAGGACACTTCTTGATAATGGGTACACAAAATAACTGGAGATACAGCACAGATGCTCACAGACACAGTTGCAAGGGAAGGCAGCCTGATGCTGTGATGCTGAGAGTCGCTCTGAGGATGGAGCTTGGCGGTGCTCTCATTGTTCAGGCTGCTACCTCTGTAACCACTCGCTGCAAAACAAATGGTCCCCACTCTTTTCACTTGCCACTTGTTTTTAGAAAAGCAAAAATCCTCTTCGAATTTCTTTCTGTTATCAAAAATAAGTACTAATGTAAGTCTTCAGTAAAATGTCTTTAGTGGTATAACATGAACTTTTGAAAAGTGAGGGATGGCTTTAGTGATCCGAGGGGTTATGGGCACAGGCTGTGGAACCCAAACATTCCCTCCCTGCCACTTATTAAAGCAAAGCTGTGCTCCTGGGCCAGTTTACTTAACCTTTCTGAGACCTATTTTCATCATCTATAAAGCATGACTACTAGAAATACCTACCTGAAGGGGTCAGAGGGGTACATGTATCTGTACATGCAATTTTAGGGTAGAGGCTGGAACAGAGAGGTTCTAAGTAAATATGGAAACTGTGACGGACTTTGTTTTCTTGGGCTCCAAAATCAGTGTAGTTGGTGACGGCAGCCATGAAATTAAAGAGAAGTTTGCTCCTTAGAAGTAAAGCTCTGACCAAACTAGACAGCATATTAAAAAGCAGAGACATTACTTTGCCTACAAAGGTCTGTCTAGTCAAAGCTATGGTTTTTCTGGTAGCCATATATGGACGTAAGAGTTGGACTATAAAGAAAGCTGAGCACCAAAGAACTGATGCTTTTGAATTGTGGTGTTGGAGAAGACTCTTGAGAGTTCATTAGATGGTAAGGAGATCAAACCAGTCAATTCTAAAGGAAATCAATCCTGAATATTCATTGGAAGGCCTGATGCTGAAGCTGAAGCTCCAAAACTTTGGCCACCTGATATGAAGAACTGACTCATTGGAAAAGACCGTGATGCTGGGAAAGACTGAAGGCAGGAGGAGAAGGGGATAACAGAGGATGAGATGGTTCGCTGGCATCACTGACTCAATGGACATGACTTTGAGTGAGCTCTGGGCATTGGTGATGGACAGGGAGGCCTGACGTGCTGCAGTCTATCGGGTTGCAAAGACTTGGACAGACTGAGTGACTGAACTGACTGAAGTGAATATTAGCTGTTAGTATTGTTAGGACTCAGTAGTACTGTCCAATGTTTGTTTGGTCCATGAGTCTTTTCCAGTGGACCGAAGCCAACTTGTAAAGGCTATGACTTCTGCCATTAGAAGTTCCTGCAGGACTTGGCTATCTAGAAGCAAGTAGCACACTGTGGGAGGCTAAAGGGGTGCTCCTCAGTAGCCCTCCTATTCAATATGCAAAAGAACTTTGTTTTCTAAGCAAAGGCTCAACAACCAGCTTACAAGGAGCCAGTATGTTTTCAGAAATGAAGTATTTGTTAAGTTTTAAAGGTTGATTGATACCAGCTCCCTTGGAGGGAAGGAGTTACATTAATAAGGAAAGATTATTCACTTCGGTTGTTAGCCTTACCAAGAGGAGAAAAAGTGCTTAATGTATATTTAACTTATCATCTGAAAAGCTTTAACATATGAGTGATATGAATGTCTTTAAACTGATGAAGAATTTGGTCCATAGGTGGCAATAGAGGATGAAAGGGTTGGATGGTATCACTGACTCAATGGACATGAGTTTGAGCAAATTCTGGAAGATGGTAAAGGACAGGGAAGTCTGGCATGCTGCAGTCCATGGGGTCACAAAGAGTTGGACATGATTGAGCAACTAAACCTGCAACAACATGTCCTCTGAGTGATACTGAATACTCTAGCACTCTCTCCTTTTTATCTTAAGCTATTTATTTACTGAATTTATTTATTTGGCTGCACTGGGCCTTAATTGCAGTACATGGGATCCTTGATCTTCGTTGTGGCATGCAGGATCTTTAATTGTGGCATGTGGGATCTAGTTCCCTGACCAGAGATTGAACCTGGGCCACCTTCACTGGGAGCATGGAGGCCTAGCCACTGGACCACCAGAGAAGTCCCTCTTTTCTGGTTTTATATTGATGTGGGTTTATTTCACTCTTTGAGAAATTTAATTTACACATATATACGTATATGTAGATATGTATGGAGTAGTATATGTCTAGTTGTAGTTCTTGTATATGTATAGAGAGTCCTGGAAGGACACACAAGTAACTGTTAACAGTTATCACTTTTGACAGAATGCCTGAGGGAATCTGGGTGGAAGAGAGGTGTACTTCTTTTTTCTTTGTATACAACTTTGTACTTTATATTTTTATTTTGTATGGCATTCAGTTTTTCAATAAAAGAGAATTCATATAAAGAACTACAAGACGGATCAGGTCACAGGTAAGCAGGGAAGACTGCTGGAACCATGAGGCCCAAATCCCATTACTCCTTGTTGCTTATGGGTTACAGATGTTGAAACCTATGAATAGAAATGGAGAGACTTCAGCCTCCTCTTCTTCCAGGCTCAGGTAGACTTTTGGTCAGCAGATGTCAACTGCCTTCGGAAACATGAGCCAGCAGGTGTGCAAAACACAGAAGCCATGGCAGAAAGGCCCTGGCCCGGGCACACGGGGCTTGCTCCTTTGGCCCTCAGGATTCTCCCTTCTTCTGCCGCTTGCCAGTCAAGCTGTCAGGTCAGAGAAACCTGGATGAGAGGTATGTGCTGCCCAGTACCTGCTAAGGAAATTCCAGCTTACACAAGGTTTATTGGGGACGTGGACCTGCTTAACCTTAGGCAAGATGGCTGGGGTAGGGACTTGAGCTGAGTGTACATCCTGAGAACACAGAGGCTTCTTTTACTTTAGTGGACTGCAGAGGTGGGGCCGAGGATGTGGAAGCAGTTTGTAAGCCAAGAGCTCCACACAAATGAAAGGGCTTGCTCTTATTATAAGGGCTTGAAGGGAATGCAATGGAAGAGGATCTGGCCCCTATAAAGGATTTTCTCCATGAACATCAAAGAATGGATGAGGGGGGTGGTGGGGGCAGGACAAAGGTAGAGCTTGGAATGTTGGCTCTTCCTCAAAGGCACTTTCTATGCATTTTCTTTGCTGAGAATCAAATCCAGAGACTCCAATGATAATGATTCTCATTTTTATTACCGTTTTATTATTCAGGGTTGGTTCAGAGTTTCTTCCCTGCCAAAGGCATTTGAATGAAGATGAAAAGTGCCAAATTAATATCTTGATGGAGCCAAGCCCCTTTCTATAACCAAAGTCTTGGTGGACAGATGTGGTACCAGCTTGCTGTTGTAGTTCTGGCTCCATATATCATCGTGATAAGGATCAAGGCTGTCCCTAACTGGTGGGGCTTGGCATTTCTGAGTGGAAGGGACAGTGAAAAGAGGTCTTCTTTTAGCGTTTCCATAAGATTAATTCTGGCTGTGTTCAAAATGCTTAAGGAGGAATTCCCAGAGCAGACACATACTAGAGATTCTTAATAAATACATTGGAATTAACAGTACTGCTTAATAAGGTTAGTTCCAGGGGTTCTAGCTAAGTGTCAGTAAGAGGGACAGTTATAATTATAAAACAATATGTCACAACTTGCTGACTATAAACCCAAACCTGCTTCAACTTGAATAGAGAAAGTGATCATGAAATATAGGAAAAGCAAATTAAACAGAGAACATTAAAAGAAATTTAAGTGTTAAATATATATATATATAGAGGCACTTAATGACCAAGGGGCTGTCTGTTCCAGAGTTATTAATAATAACAATAACCAATAATTATAGCTCCTAAAATTTTTTTCAGAACAAAGAGGAGAACCTAGCATTTATTGAATGTACTAAGTGATATAATAGAGGGATCAGTTTATGATGTGTGGGTCAAATGCTGCGCACCTCCATAGCCTAGCAAAAATCTTGTATGCACTTGTAAGACTTGTAAAACATCTGAGAACTTTGGTCTAAATGTCTAAAGGAGTAAATGTAAAAACCTACAAAAGCTTTTCTGTAAAAACTTGTAAAAGATTGGTTATTTTCTAGTACAGAGTGGGGAAAGGGGTTTCAAAGCCCTTAGTGAAATTCAAGGAAAAGTTTGCATATCATCTTCATTTTTCATTCATTAATGGAGACTCTGCTGTGAACTTTTCAAGCCAGGATAATTCTATGTTAAGATGGAGAATGTAATCAAGATTTCTAACTTTCTTTCATTTGGTCTTCAGTTAGTCAGTTCAGCTACTTAGTCATGTTTAACTCTTTGCAACCCCATGTACTGTAGCACACCAGGCTTACCTGTCCATCACCAACTCCCAGAGCTTACTCAAACTCATGTCCATCAAGTTGGTGATGCCATCCAACCATCTCATCCTCTGTCATCCCCTTCTCCTCCCACCTTCAATCTTTCCCAGCATCAGGGTCTTTTCCATTGAGTTAGTTCTTCATATCAGGTGGCCAAAGTATTGGAGTTTCAGCTTCATCAGTCCTTCCAGTGAATATTCATGACTGGTTTCCTTTAGGATTGACTGGTTTGATCTCATTGCAGTCCAAGGGACTCTCAAGAGTCTTCTCCAACACCACAGTTCAAAAGCACCAATTCTTAGGTGCTCAGCTTTCTTTATAAGCTTTGGTTTTAATCATGACAATTTGGCCTTAATCATGACCAATTTCTAGGATATTTGTCAAAAATGGGAGCAAAGAAAACATCACAGAAACCTTGAAAACCCTCGTGGGTGATAGAAGGGTCAATGTAATGGTTTTTCCAATAGTCATGTACAGATGTGAGAGTTGGACCATAAAGAAGGCTGAGCCCCAAAGCACTGATGCCTTTGAATTGTGGTGCTGGAGAAGACTCATGAGAGTTCTTTGGACTACAAAGAGATCAAACCAGTCAATCCTAAAGGAAATCAGTCACGAATATTCATTGGAAGGACTGATGCTGAAGCTGAAGCTCCAATACTTTGGCCATCTGATGCAAAGAGCCAGTTCATTGGAAAAGACCTTGATGCTGGGAAGATTGAAGGCAAGAGGAGAAGGGGACAGCCAAGGATGAGACAGCATCACTGACTCCATGGACATGAGTTTGGGCAATCTCCGGGAGATAGTGGAGGACAGAGGAGCCTGATGTGCTACAGTCTATGGGGGCTGCAAAGAGTCGGACACAACAAGTGAACAGCAACAAGGTGGTAAAAATGGGCTTAAAAGTTTTGTTTCATTAATATCTCAGATCATGAGAGTTTTAAGAATTAAAGTTTTCTGATATAATTTATTTGTTAACTTCCAAATTCATAAAATTACTTTTTCTTGCTGATATAACAAATGCTTTGGACTTGAAAGTGAAGAAAATTTAGAAGAACTCTGAATATCTGTTCTGTTCACTTATCAGCCAAGTCAAGTGAATGTGTGGATGCAATAGCAAAGAACTGAAGCCTGAATTCAGTTCAGCTCAATCAGTCATGTCCAGCTCTTTGCGACCCCTCTGACTGCAGCAAGCCAGGCTTCCCTGTCCATCACCAGCTCCCAGAGCTTGCTCAAACTCATGTCCATTGAGTTGGTGATGACATCCAGCCATCTCATCCTCTGTCATCCCCTTCTCTTCCTGCCTTCAATCTTTCCCAGCATCAGGGACTTTTCCAATGAGTCAGGTCTTTGCATCAGGTGGCCAAAGTATTGTCGCTTCCAGCATCCTGAATTCATTTCCCTATGGTGTCAGCTATGCATGTTGAATAACTAGAGAGATGTTTTGTTTTTGCTGTTTATTTGCTTTTGTTAAACAAGTCACAATTTCAGAGTGATTCAGTTTTATGTAGATTCGGAATGTATTTAGATTTGTGTTACTCCTCTGGGGGAACAATCTCAGATTTGCCTAAATTATGTAGTAAGTGGTGGCAAAGTGTCAAGAAGTACTGATTAAGCTAAAAATTTTCACAAAGAAGACATGATTTCTCTGAAATTTTGTATATCAAGCTAGGAATCCAAGAAAGTGTGAAAGTGTTAGTCACTCAGTCATGTCTGTCTCTTTGCGATCCCATGAACTGTAGCCCTCCAGGTTTCTCTGTCCATGGAATTCTCCAGGCAAGAATATTGGAGTAAGCAGCCAGTCCCTTCTCTAGGGGATCTTCCTGACCCAGGCATCGAACCTGCGTGTCCCACATTGCAAGCATATTCTTTACCATCGGAGCCACCAGGGAAGCCCATGAATCCAAGAAATACCAATACCAAAGGCTGCACATTCTGTGTCTGGGCGCTGTTTGGGCTCTCTGGGCTCTGAGCAAGGATATTCTCTCATAGAGCTATTGATAGTGATGTAAATCAGGAGTCAGAATTGACATGCCTCCTGCTTGAATATGCCACCTAATTCTAGAGACCAGTTCCATTGGGTAAACACTAGGTATGGCATAAGTTGCAGGTTGTTTAGTATTGGGAAAGAAAGAAAGGAAAGAAGTGGGGAAAGAGGGAAGAAGGAAGGAAGGAGGAAGGCATCATTTGGTTTTAATTTTTGTTTCTAGAAGGCAGACATTTGGTTTTGTTGTTGTTCCTATATTTTTTCAATTATTTATTACATTCATTTACTCAACATTGAGAGACTTTTAAATGAAAGTCTGTTTTGGGTATGGATGTTTATATGGGGAGTGGTACTGGAGGTTACAAAGATGAATCAGATATTTTACACTCAAAATGCTTATCATCTAAAAGGAGTTTATCAGTCAGCTTTTGATATGTTGTGCTTTTGTAACAAATCATCCCCCAGTCTCAGTGGGACAACAAAGATTTATTCTCATTTATGCTCATATCACCTGAAGATCAGCTGTCATGTTCATTTCATTCTGGAACTGAGCCTGAAGCAGTAGCCTTTATCAGGAGCATGCCATTTACATGTCAGTGGGAAAAGGAGAAAGGAAACTGGGAAAGAAAAAAGGAAAAGATGGCCATTAAAGGTTGTGTTCCTATCTCATTGGCCAGAGCAAGTCATGTTGCCAAGCCTGTTGGGAAAGGGGCATGAATGTTCTCCCACAGGAAGCTCTGCATATGGCCACAGTCTGGGGCTTCTGGTTCTCTTGCAGTGAGGGCAGCAAATAATTGCAAATGACAGTGCAGTCAAGCACAGGGAGATAAATACACAATATCAGATATGTGCCCTCTATATAGAATATACCAGACAGTGGGAGATGATGGGCGTCCCAAAAGCAGGGACATTTCCCTGCTCTGCCACTTAGAAACAAGAAGGCTGAGCACTGAAGAAATGATGCTTTTGAACTGTGGTGTTGGGGAAGACTCTTGAGAGTCTCTTGGACTCCAAGGAAATCCAACCAGTCCATTCTGAAGGAGATCAGCCCTGGGTATTCTTTGGAAGGAATGATGCTAAAGCTGAAACTCCAGTACTTTGGCCACCTCATGTGAAGAGTTGACTCATTGGAAAAGACTCTGATGCTGGGAGGGATTGGGGGCAGGAGGAGAAGGGGATGACAGAGGATGAGATGGCTGGATAGCATCACCGACTCAATGGACGTGAGTCTGAGTGAACTCCGGGAGTTGGTGATGGACAGGGAGGCCTGGCGTGCTACAATTCATGGGGTCGCAAAGAGTCAGACACGACTGAGCAACTGAACTGAACTGAACTGACTTTGAAAAAGGCACTTAACCTCTCTGAGCCTGTTTCCTTACTTAAAAAGCTAGGATAATTTCATAGCTTTGTGGTAAGGATTGAAATATTCAATTCAAGTTAAATGCTCAACAGAAAGTCTGGCATTCAGTTATCTTTTTTTTTTTTTTTTAATTTTCCTCCTCCTTCATATCCTTTCCTTTCATCTTATTGTTCTTGTTATTTCATTTCAGAATTATAGGGAATGTTTTCTGGACATGACATTTAATCTGAGGCTCAAAATTTGGATAGTATTTGAACAGACAGCAGAGAGATTAACTCTGCACCTCAGTTTTCCCATTTTTAAAATGGGGATAATAATAGTAATTGTGTCTTTCTTAGAGTTGGTATACGTTTAAATGAGTTAAAGAAACTGATAAGCACAGTGCCTGGCATATTGTGAACATTATGTAAGTATTCGTTAGATACAAATACACAAGTGAAGACTAAAACTGGGCCAGAGACAGAAAGGATTTTCAGACTGAGAAGACGAGAAAAGCAAAAGCAAGAGAGAACCAGGGAGGTTTGAGGAATGCAAGGGGAACAGAAAATAAACAGGTTTTGTTGTGACGTTACCAAAGTGAACTTGGCTCTGCTTGCCTTCCGTGCAACAAAGCCGGTTTACAGACACTAGGTTGTGGTAGACGAAGGCACAGCATTTATCTGCAGTCAAGCAAGGAGTATAGGGCTGGGAGCCCATGTTCAAAAGACTCATACTCCCCAGTGGTTTTCAGGGAAGAGATGTTAAAGGCGAATCTGCGGTAAGGGCTGCAGGTTGCATGACTTTCTTCTGACTGGTCGGTGTTGCAGGAATCTCAGTCATCAGTCTTCTAGTTCCAAAGTGTGAGGTCTCCATGCCTCTGCTCAGCTTAAAGTTACCATCCTCCCCATGGTGGGGGCCTTAGGGTGCACTGGAACGACCCAGAGGGATGCTACGGGGAGGGAGGTGGGAGGGGGGCTCAGGATGGGGAACATGTGTATACCTGTGGTGAATTCATGTTGATGTAGGACAAAACCAATACGATGTTGTAAAGTAATTAACCTCCAATTAAAATAAATAAATTTATATTTAAAAAAACACAAAGATATGAATCAAGTATATCCCTTGAGGAGGAACTATTTATTGCCACCCTATTTTTGTTGTTGTTGATAGGTATTCCTCTGTTTCTTCATTCTTTCACTTCCCTAGTTAATAGCTGTTTAGATCTTGCCTTTGGAACTTAGGGAGGGCCTGTCAACAAGAGAGAGGGGACATGGAAAGGTTTTTGTACCCAGGAGGGCCGCGCAGGTCCTATTGACTTTTAGTCTCACAGTATGTATGAAGTCAAGTGTCACAGAAGATGAGGCTGAAGGGCCTGAGCACTGGGACTTTATTCTGTAAGCAGGGGGACACGGTTTGAGCTGTGCTTCAGAAAGATCAGTGTTGTCAGTGTAAGACAGGTAGGAGTATCAAAGATGGGAGCCAGGAATGCACAGGAGAAGGATGCTGCAGACCTTAGTGGAATTCAAAAGCAACCACCCCCGGACAATGCCAGAGAACACATAGAGAAAGGGCCACTGCACGAGGGGGCATGGAGGTTCAGCAGGCCTGGGACTGGACAGATGGGAACTGGGTGGCGAGATGGGTGGAGCAGGTGTGGATAGGGAAGAGACATAATAAAATGTCTCTAAAAAGCAACTTGGAAGTGGGTGTTAAGATGTTACCTATGAATAGAGTCACCCAGATTTCTCTCCAAGTCCTAAACAAGAACAGCTATACTGGAGAAGTTTTAATCAGGAGACTGAGAAGGGACCCAGGTAGTGGGAGAGGAAAGGCAGATTGGGCCGAAGGATTGAAAGTGGAAAACTAGGGAGAAGAGAGCGAGATCTGGGATAAACCTAGGCTAGAGGTGCAGAAAGGAAAGTGGGACTATGCCATCTTCTAAGATACCAGCCTTTTTCATGTCTCTAGTGTATTACCAAGTGAAATACAGACTTCTAATAAACAATAGACAATATGATAATAATTATTGTTAAAAAGAAATAATAGGTATTCCTAGTCATAGGAAAAGATAAAAGGATATATACTTAATTTTAGCAGTGGTGAAATTATAGATGATTAAAAATTTTACCCTTTGTTTCCTTTTTCTGCATGCACATACATTAGTTTTATAGAATAAATATTAAATAATAGCTTCCATAAACAAGGAGAAAGAAAGGGATAAAGGAACTATCCCTCCATAAAGAACTTAAAAATATATGTACACACACACAATTTATGCTATTGTTTTGTGACACTTAGAACATATACTCTAATAAAAACAGATGTGCAAACAATCTTTTGGCAAGCAACACGTTCAAAGATTGGGGGCTGCCTGCAGCTGATTACATTGCCAGTGTGTCAGAACCAGGGTTTTAAGTTCAAAATGCTTGCTAACAGAAATCATTACAATACACAGGCTAGGTTGGAGGGAAATACCGGCCTAAAATTTGGATACATTTAAAAGAAAATGTTTCAATGTGTTTATATTCCAACTCAGCCTCAAAGAGGTAACCTTTCAACTTAAGAGTCATTTTGGACAACAGTTCTTGAAATTGTCTTGTATATAAAACCCAATTGGTTGTGACTATTGAAAAATATGTTACTTTTTTTCTTGTAGCCAGAATATGTAGCAAATGAGAGTTCTCTAAGTGATTTGGCAAGAAATTAATCTTTAGATTGTTTTAATATGGGATCTGAATTGTTTCGCTTTTTTTCTCCCCTTTCTTTGATTCTTGTTAGAGGTAGACTGAAAATATTTCCTTCAAGGAAGGTTTGAAGATTAAGTCCTCCCTGCCTCTGGAAAAGAAGCATTTGATGTTTCTTTGATGTCTCAGGGGAACTGGGGTTTATAAGAAAAAGTGGAGTGACTTGTCAATGTAGTTTGTAGATAAGGACTTTTCCTGAGTCAGAAAGGTGTTCCTTAGGGCCACAGGAGTAAAGAGGTCAGTGGGTCTGGGACGATGAGGAAACGGACCTTTCTTCTTGTCGGTGTTCTGGGAGTTGGCAGGTTTCCAGAAGGAATGGCTAGAGAAACAGGACCATAGGTCTAAGCTTTTCCCAAATATGGCTTCGAAGGGAACAAACAAAAGGGTCCAATGATCCTCCCAGGGACAACCAGGATGACCATGTTATTTATAACTATCTTGTTCCTCCCTGCTTCTAAGCCTTGGCCCTGCTTTAGATCCTAGAGCCTGTAAATACCCCTGACTTGGAAAGGAAGGCCCAAGAACATCTAAAGTTACATTTTTAATAGATCCTGGCAAGATGTAGACTTGGATTAGAAATTAGATAACATCAAAGATAATATATTTCTTGGACATCTGAGTTTGAGGATTGAGTACAATATTGGATAAAGGGATGATCCAGTGATTTACTCTTTGGATTGTGCACACCGTTTATGAAGCTTTAGAATGACACAAATGTAGCATACCTGCTCAGTTCCCATTTTGGACTGAGGCACTCATTCTCTCAGCTTCCAGGAGGGATGGCTGCTAAAGGATCACAGCTGTGATTCTTTCTGGGAATTGCCCTCTGCCAAAGGAAGCAGCCTTGCCCTCTGCTCAGAGGTAGCCTGAGTCTAAAAATGAATCCATGCAGGGACACAAAAGGCTCCTTGATACCTCAATTTATGGTAATTCTGAAGGGCCATTTCAATTCCAGAGCTCCCAGTGGGATCAGCTGAGGCCTCTGTCACAGAGGTATGACAGTTCAACCCCTCCCATGGCCCAAGCCTGCTACCCTCACCTCCCTACAAACGTTCTCAAGTTCATTCCCCAGTGAACTTACTGCATGCAAATCTCTGTCTCAGATTCTGAAGGTGTCTCCAGGAAACCTGACGTGCTACAGCAAACTACTCTAGTCCTTTCCCATTAAACAAATACAGTAATTTTAGCTTTTCCCAAAGACAGAGACTTCTAACAACCAGACATCTCGTTCTTTGTATTTATTGAGTAGATTTTGATACAAATTTTTCTTCAGTGAGAAGAATTCTTAAGTTGTCTTAAGAAATAAGAAATGGGACAAAAGTAAAAATTGTCCAGGACTTCCTTCTCTTATGGACACATGCCAGAACTGTTTTCTGGAAGCTCATTTTTAGCATATATTAGTTGCCACTGACAAAAATGCCAAATACCAAAGAAATGTAATAAGACATATGAACTAATAAAATGTTGATTTATAATGTTTTTAAATCTCCCTATAGTTTAAAAAGGATCATGTTTTCATTAATTGTTCTTAGAGATCAGTATGGAGCTCTCTCCTGTTACTCCAGCCAGTATGAAGCCAGTCTCGTCCACTATTGAGCTGATTCAGGAAAACATGGGAGAGTGGAAGAAGCGTGGTAAGCACTTACTATGTAGCTAAATGGTCATTCTGTTCTTTATTTCCCCAATGTCTTCTTACTTGGAGAGATTACTCCAATAAGAGAATAAATTGTTTTTGATTAGATAATCAATGGCTTTATCCCTTGATTGAAGAACCCACTCCAGTACTCTTGCCTGGAAAATACCATGGACAGAGGAGCTTGGCAGGCTGCAGTCCATGGGGTCGCTAAGAGTCGGGCACGACTGAGTGACTTCACTTTCACTTTCATGCATTGGAGAAGGAAATGGCAGCCCACTCCAGTATTCTTGCCTGGAGAATCCCAGGGACAGAGGAGCCTAGTGGGCTGCTGTCTATGGGGTTGCACAGAGTCGGACACGACTGAAGTGACTTAGTAGCAGAAGCAGCAGCATTATAAGTGAAACACAGATCTTTAAAAAGAGTACCTTGTTATCAGGTTGTAAGTGATGAGCATGAATATTGGCAGGTTTCTGAACTTTATGAATAAAATCTTTGAAGCGTAAGAAATATTTGATTGGATTCTCCCAGTTTTTGTTGTTGTTGTTGTTGTTTTTAAGATTCTCCCTCCCTGTTACTCTTCCCATTTACCCCTTAGGAAGCAAGCAGGCCTACTTGAAATAATCATCTAAATATTCACTTTTGTTGTGGCCAACCTGAGTTGGACATGTGTTTCCAAGGAGCAATGCCAACAAAACTAATTTTTAATGACTTGAACTATATCAGCCAGTCAAAAGAATGAAAGCAAGTTGATCAAGTTTTCATTCTCGGGTTCACCTTTAAAAATACTTCTTATTTAGAGTAACTGAATCTGTAGCCTGAAACCACACTAATATGCTCCTGTGCTACCACTAGCTATTTATACATAGCTTATAAATAATGAAATAAAGCCACTTTATCATTAGCTGGTTTATGTCCAATAGCCTCAGTTACTCTTCTCTTATTCCACTTTATATTGTTAGCATTGCTTATCCTTTGCCCACTACGTCTCATGGTCTCCAGTTCGCAGGAAAGCAACCATCTGTGAAAGAGGTCTAATACTCTAGAAAAAACTGAAAAATTAGGAGTTCTGGGCTCTGACGCTGATTTGGATGCATCACTTTACTAGCTCTCAGCTTGTTTTCTCATCTGTAAAGCAAAAGTATTGCCAGGCCTCTTTTTTTTTTTTTCCTGGCACTGAAATTATGCAGGCTTAATACATTTTAGAAATGCATCAGTCTGTAGTTTATATATAGTTAAATTTTTTTTTTTAAATATTTTTTTATTTTTTAAACTTATTTATTTATTTATTTTAAATTACAATACTGTATTTGTTTTGCCATACATTGACACGAATCAGCCATAGGTGAACACAATCTCCCAATGCCGAAGCCCCCTCCCACCTAAATTCTTAAGGGTGAAAATGGAAAGTGATTTTTATTTTTCTTTTGAGCTACATCATAATGATGATTATACTGAGAGGTCCTGAGACCAATCCCTAGGTTTGAAGATTCGCTTGGAGGAGTCACAGGACTCTATGGAGTTCTACTCAGGTCTGTGATTTATTATAGTAATAGGAAACCAAACTCAGTTGGCAAGAGAAAAGGCACATGGGTAAGTCCAGGGAAACCAGATGTACGCCTCCAAGGAGTCATGTGACTTCCCCAAGGAGTCATGTGACTTCCCCAAGAAGGCACACAGGATATGCTAATTCCCTTGCAACACGTGTGACTATGCATGTAAAATGGTGTCAGTCAGGGAAACCTGTTAGAGACTCAGTGCCCAGCATTTTTACTGGAGTATTTTCACAGAGGCAGCCACATATTCCAGCCTCCCAGAGGGAAGGCAGGTATTCAGCCTAAACTGTATGGTCTGTACAAACAGTTTAAATATAGTGAGCCCCTCTTAGTTAATGATGGTGAGAACTGCTGTTAGACTGAATGTGTCCTCCTCCAAATTCATCTGTTGAAACCTAATGCCCAATCAACAGTATTTGGAGGGCAGGCCTTTGAGAAGTGCTTAGGTCATGAGGGTAGAGCTTAGGTCATGAATGGAATCAGTGCTTCTGTAAAAGTGGTCCAAGGAAGATTCCTTGCCCCTAGGGAAGACACCCATCTAGGAAGCAGCTGATCCCATGATCCTAGAACTGTGAGAAATGACTGTTGTTTATTAGCCACCTAGTCTCTGGCATTTTGAAATAGAAGCCCAAACAAGACAGGAACCCTCCTGAAATCTAAGTTCCGAGACCTCAGGCAAGGGTCAACCTTGTAGGCAAGCCTTTCAAAAGGACACCAATCAGACCTGCTATCTTAACTATTTTCTGCATGATTATACAGTATGTTCATTTCTTAAGTTACTCTTGAATATAGCCTTTGTATATTACCTGAGTTATGCAAAAAACAGTATTAAGTAAGATAATATTTTTGCAAATAAGTTTAATTTTTTCCATTAGTAAGTTAAAATTTTCATTTAAGAAAACTTGAAAAATATAAAAAGAAGAAAAATATAGTAGCAATTTCTGAACATAATTTCTAAGGATAATTACTTCTAGATAACCACCTTCCAAATATTTTGAACATGATTATCTCAGTGCCTATTTAAATTACATTGTTCTTCTCATTTTTATCTTGCAATATAGAAAATTTGCATATTATTTAAAAACATCTTGCAGACATGGTTTATAATGATTATTCCATTGTATCATAATTTACATAATCAGTGCCCCTTTGCCATTTTTGAGTATCATAAACAATGAACTTCTTCATGCACAAAGCGCTTTCTGTATTAAGAATAATTTCTCTGGATGAATTCTCAGAATGGATTCATTATGCCAAAGGTTATAAACTTTTAAGATTTTTATTATCCCTTGCCAAATGACTCTCCAAGAATTGTAAAATTTGGGCATCTACTAACTGAGTATTTCTCTAAAATGAAATGACGCTTTCATTTGTTTTTCTTTCAGTGTATTTGTGGTATGTTTTTCCCTTTTATTTTTTCCCCTACTGACTGCCTATATTTTCTAATTATCTTACTACTAGGGCATTCCTTTGGGCAAACACCCAGCATTTATAAATCTCTTCTTTAAAAAGCAAAAATGTTACCTAGGAAACTTCATCATGCATTATTACAGTCTAACTCATTTGTTTCCTGAGCAAATAGGACACAAGTTCTTCAGGTTTTGACTGACAGGCAAGGAAGAGGAAGAAAGAGAAGAAAGAGTCTAGAATACAGAGATACTCTTCTGTAAGGGGGTTGGATGATCCACGGGATGGTGCAGTAGGTCCTGAGTAAGTGTGAGGCTGAAAAGTGGGTTATGGGTTCTGAAATACAACGGTTAGAAAGATAACAGAAGATCCAACATAACCTTTATTGCTCTCTTGCTCCAGAACAGATCTGACCCTAAGAAGCACCAGGAAGTTGTGCAGTTTCAAGATTTGTATGCAAATACAAAAACCTCGAATAGCCAAAGCAATCTTGAGAAAGAAGAATGGAACTGGAGGAATCAACTTGCCTGACTTCAGGCTCTACTACAAAGCCACAGTCATCAAGACAGTATGGTACTGGCACAAAGACAGAAATATAGATCAATGGAACAAAATAGAAAGCCCTGAGATAAATCCACACACCTATGGACACCTTATCTTCGACAAAGGAGGCAAGAATATACAATGGAGTAAAGACAATCTCTTTAACAAGTGGTGCTGGTAAAACTGGTCAACCACTTGTAAAAGAATGAAACTAGATCACTTTCTAACACCACACACAAAAATAAACTCAAAATGGATTAAAGATCTAAACGTAAGACCAGAAACTATAAAACTCCTAGAGGAGAACATAGGCAAAACACTCTCCGACATAAATCACAGCAGGATCCTCTATGATCCACCTCCCAGAATACTGGAAATAAAAGCAAAAATAAACAAATGAGATCTAATTAAAATTAAAAGCTTCTGCACAATAAAGGAAACTATAAGTAAGGTGAAAAGACAGCCTTCTGAATGGGAGAAAACAATAGCAAACGAAGCAACTGACAAACAACTAATCTCAAAAATATACAAGCAACTTATGCAGCTCAACTCCAGAAAAATAAACGACCCAATCAAAAAAATGGGCCAAAGAACTAAATAGGCATTTCTCCAAAGAAGACATACAGATGGCTAACAAACACATGAAAAGATGCTCCACATAACTCTTTATCAGAGAAATGCAAATCAAGACCACAGTGAGGTACCATTTCACACCAGTCAGAATGGCTGCGATCCAAAAGCCTATAAGCAATAAATGCTGGAGAGGATGTGGAGAAAAGGGAACCCTCTTACATTGTTGGTGGGAATGCAATCTAGTACAGCCGCTATGGAGAACAGTGTGGAGATTCCTTAAAAATTGCAAATAGATCTGTCTTATGACCCAGCATTCCCACTGCTGGGCATATACACTGAGGAAACCAGAATTGAAAGATACACATGTACCCCAATGTTCACTGCAGCACTGTTTATAATAGTCAGGACATGGAAACAACCTAGATGTCCATCAGCAGATGAATGGATAAGAAAGCTGTGGTACCTATACACAATGGAGTATTACTCAGCCATTAAAAAGAATACATTTGAATCAGTTCTAATGAGATGGATGAAACTGGAGCCGATTATACAGAGTGAAGTAAGCCAGAAAGAAAAACACCAATACAGTATACTGACACATATATATGGAATTTAGAAAGATGGTAATGATAACCCTGTATGCGAGACAGCAAAAGAGACACAGAGGTATAGAACGGACTTTTGGACTCTGAGGGAAAGGGAGAGGGAGTGGGTAGGATGATGTGGGAGAATGGCATTGAAACATGTATACTATCATGTAGAAACGAAGTGCCAGTCTATGTTTGATACAGGATATAAGATGCTTGGGGCTGGTGCACTTAGATGATCCAGAGAGATGATATGGGGTGGGAGGTGAGAGGGGGATTCAGGATTGGGAGCTTGTATACACCCATGGCAGATTCATGTCAATGTATGGCAAAACCAATACAGTATTGTAACGTAAAATAAAGTAAAAATAAAATTAAAAAAAAGAAACTAGGTTTGTGTTGCGTTGCATGCTAAGTCACTTCAGTCGTCTCTGACTCTTTTCGACCCTATAGACTATAGTCCATCAGGCTCCTCTGTCCTTGGGATTCTCCAGGCAAGAATACTGGAGTGGGTTGCCATGCCCTCCTCCAGGGGATCTTCCCAACCCAGGGATCAAACCCATGTCTCGTGTCTCCTGCATTGGCAGGTGAGTTCTTTACCACTAGTGGCACCTGGGAAACCCATAGGTTTGCATTAGATAGGTTAAATTGGAGTTCTCAGGCCAGTGTTGGCTAACTGGGAGCTCTTGAGCAAATCACTTCATCTCCAGCCTCCAGTGCTCTTTTTGGTAAAAGGAGATAATGGAACTCAGCAAACCTCCCTTGTGAGGCAGCTCTAGGAATTGTGTTCAAATTCAGTAATTAACATTTGTGGAATCACTTGTGTATACCGGGTCCATGGGGTACATGGCAATGACAGGGGAGAATGTCCTTTAGGAACAAGTCCAGCTGTGTCTTAATATTTGCTCTGGTTTGTTTTTTTGTTTTGTAAAAACTCATGTATTCAAATTAACAAAACATAAACCTCCTAATAAATGAACGATAGTGAATTTTAATCAGATAATGTACTTCAGAATAGTACATGTGTATATATGTGAGTGTTTAAACATCACCACAATTCTAAAAGGTGTATGTAAACAATTTAGAAAATACAGAAAATTATTTTAAAAATCTCATCTCCCAAAGTCAATCATTAATAGTTATTAATAATTCCTTATGGTAGTTTTTCTATTAAAATTTTAAATCATTGGTTTGTTTTTTGACAACATAATGAAACAGAAATAGTATTTTATTTTAGATTCATACAGTGCTTGTTAAATTTTGTCTCTGCCACCTCCTAGCTATGCCATTTTAGCAAAGTTACTTAGTTTCTCTGAGCCTCACTTTCCTATTCCTTAAAATGAAGACAGTGATACCTATTTTCCAAGTCAGGATTCATTAAAAATAGCATGCATAAAGAATTAAAGTGCATCCATGGACTTTTCTGGGTATCCAGTGATTAGGACTCTGCTTCCACTGCAAGGGGCATAGGTTCGATTCCTGGTTGGGGAACTAAGATCCCACATGCCACATGGTGAGGTCAAAGGAACAAAGACAAAAAGAAAAAGAACTGAAGTGCACACATATCAGTTTGCAGAAACTGTCATGTGCATGGACCTATATACCATACCCAGTTCAAATTATTTATAAACAGTATGGCAAATAAATTTTGTATGTAATAGATAACGAAGCTTATATCCATCAACTAACAAATGTGCACATGGGGATGCTTTCCCTAGCAACGATAGTTCTGTTGTAAATATTTAATAAAACAATAAAGTCTGGCAGAGCCATCTCCATGTTGACTTGCTGGGGGTCAGAGGCTCGGCTGTCTGCACATAAAGGGGAGGCAGTGTAATTATAAAGGACTTCACCTGTCTTTTATTGCTAAGGGCATATTGGAAACATCAATTTTATTTGGATAAGATTTATTCCCTGATTTCTTCCAAGAGGATTAAAGGATATGGGAATTTTAGTACAACTTAAGATCAGAGGCAAAATAGTTGAACAGAACCATTCCTCTGATTGCTCGGCATTTGTTGAGCATCTTCTACGTGCTGGGAGCTCTTGATAGAGTCAAAAGGAGCCAAGGTAAATGAGACTGCTCTCTCCTCAGGAGAACTCCCAAGTTGGGAAAGCGTTTCTCAAACTATTGGTTGAAGACCCTTTGTGTAGAATCACCCAAGGGACTTGTAAAAAATGAAAAAGGAAGATTGCTCATCCCCTGCCTGGAGGCCTCTCCTAATGCAGCACGTCTGGGAGTCTCCCCAAGTCCCCATTTCTCTGGTTGATGGGCATACATGCTGGGGTTTGAGAGCTTGCAGAGGGGGAAGCAGACTTAGCAACTGTAGTTGTGTTCCAGTGTAGTCATCGACTGGGCAGAAGGTGGGAGATCAGAAATGGGGACTTTGGAACCAGCAGATCTGCATTCAGTTGCTGACTAACTAGGAGCTTGATGGAGACTTCCCCATCTCTCTAAGCCCCAGTCGTTATTGGTTGCTGTTGTTGTTCAGTTGCTAAGTCGTGTCTGACTCTTTGTGACCCCATGGACCGCAGCATGCCCCTCACTATCTCCCAGAGTTTGCCCAAGTTCATGTCATGTTTATTACTGGTGCAATAGTTCTACTGCTGCCTACCCCAGAGTAGTATTGTGTTAAATTCTTACCTTCTGTAAGAAAATGCTTAATGTGCTTTCTCATCTGTAGGAGGTGCTTAAGCAGTAGTAGCCATCACTGTTACCTGCCCAGGAGGCAAATGCCATCACACTATAACCTTAGTCTGCTTTGGCACCAACTGGATCCCAGAGGCACAACACAGCCATACAGGGGCCAAGATCATCTGAAGCTTTAACAAAAATCCTGCCTCTGGAGTCTGGCCATTAACCTACAACAGCTAAAGGTTGAATTAACTGAGACCTGATCAGGAAAAAAGAGGTCTTGCTCTCTTTCCTTCCCTCCTTTCTCGCCTCCCCTCCCTGCTCTCTCCCCATTCCTACTCAGTGGAAATGATGTTTCACCCTCAGAACACTGCAATGGCAGAAACCTGTTACCAGTTTTCAGATCCTCAAATGGCAGATGGATGCAGCCTGCAGCCTCTCCCTCCATCCAAGATGTCTTCATCTGTCCCCCAGGACCCCAGCAAAATGCTTTTGGCAAACACAGGAGGAAAGGATAAAAATTAAGTATAAGGTGCTGCATTTGTAGGGCCCTTTATGGCTTTGGATGTGTAATGGTGGTTTAATGGCAGTCAAGAGACAGGTAATAAGGAGCAATCCGCTCTGATCACCCTTGTACACAGCCCCAGATAGCTCCTCAGCACTCCCGAAACCTTGTTTGCTTTCTCCGAGGCAGAAATCCCGCAAGGTCTGTACACTGCCAGCTGTCAAGCTAACGAACTGCCAGCGCATTCCTGAATGGGAGGGCTCAGCCTGGCGAGGCTCCCCTAGAAGCCGGCGCTGTCTTCGCCCGCATGATTGCCTTTATCTAGCTGGTGCAGGAGCCACTCCTAATCACGCTGTTGCTGGCCTCCGAGGGTCAAACAGGGGACCATCGCTACCTAAACAAATGAGGAGGATGTCACCTTTGGGGGAGACTGATAAGCAGTTGGCAGGCAGGCCACGGGGTAGAGAAGGCGCCAGCAGCCAGCGATCTTCCGAGGCTGTAAATACGTTACACTCTCAGCAGGGAGACGGGCAATATAGGCACCGAGAGGCCTTTGTTTAATGAGCTGTCAGAAAGCAGGCATGAAATTATGTTTGAAAACATGTGCAAGCTGCAGAGACAGAGCGGGGGCCTGTAAATGGCCCTCTTCCTTCGTGGTGGATGTTTAGAGCATCTTATCAGTCTGAGAACTGTCATAGGATGAAAGCTATCATTAGCAAACTAATGGTGTTTGAAAGCTACAAATTTTCTCTCTCTTCTCCAGTTTTGACTTAAATGGATTATAGGGAAAAATCTTAATGGTTTTTTTTTTCCTTTCCTTGGGATTTTGGTAAACATGCAAATTGGAAGAGAACCAAAAACAAACCACAAAAAAAGTGTCTCTGGAAGAACAAATGAAACAGTTATACTTCAAGTCTCTGCTCAGAACAACCACCTTATATTCTTTCCAATTCTGTTGAGACTCCATTCAGAGAACTCTAATGTAACTCCAGCCACCATTTTATTTCAATCAGGCCCATAAAAGAAAACATAAATATGAAATAGATTTCTTTCCTATAACCGGAGTATTAGAATTAGTGGGTAGGTATAATATCACTTCTACCACATCAGCTATCAAAGAGTAGAGAATAATTTTCCAAAGACTTGAAATTATCCTTATGGGTCACATGGGTAGAGTTTATTTCTATTAAGGGTGAAACTTAAAGACTTAAAAAAAAATATCTGTCAAGACAGAGAGGCATCACTGATTCAGAGCATATTTGGGCTCTGTTCTTAAATTCTGAAATGATGCATGAAGACTTGGTTGCCATGCATGGGTCTTTTACCTTTAGTGCACCAGAGACCTGCATCTCCCATCTCCAGTCAAACCAGGCAGCCAAAAAGGACTTTGCAAAACCTCTTGCCCATTAAAAGGCTGAAGACTACACTGAAGCGGCTTCAGAAGTGGTCACATTCACAGGGACCTTACGTTCACAGACTGAATGTAAGAAAAAGAAAAAGAGAAGAGAAAGGCCTGAGTAGGAAACAATAAAGTTAGATTGAAAAGTAAAGAGATAAAGGATAGAGAAACAGAAACACAAATAAAAAGAAAGAACCAGGCAGAAATAAAGACTTTTGATTCATACCAAACAGTGATAACTGACATTCATATGACAATTTGATGAGACCCAATTCCTGTCTTTATGCTTTTTCCCCATTTGCAAATGGGAAATGCAAAAAGCAATATGCCTGAAGTCAGGCAATACAAGTAAGAGTCAGCAATGCACCTTGATCTGGGTCCCCCAGGGCCCACATTCCCTCCCACTCCAAATAATCTTGATTTGTGGTGCTGGAGAAGACTCTTGAGAGTCTTTTAGACTGCAAGGAGATCAAACCAGTCAATCCTAAAGGAAATCAATCCTGAATATTCACTGGAAGGACTGATCCTGAAGCTGAAGTTCCAGTACTTTAACCACCTGATGCAAAGAACCGACTCACTGGAAAAGAGCCTGATGTTGGGAAAGATTAAGGGCAGGAGAAGAAGGGGGGGTGACAGACGATGAGGTGGCTGGATGGCATCATTGACTCAATGGACGTGAGTTTGAGCAAACTCTGGGAGGTAGTGAAGGACAGGGAAGCCTGTCCATGAAGTCTTGGAGTCAGACACAATGTAGCAACTGAACGGCAACAGTAGCAAAATTGAAACGCTTGTATTGAATTTATTAAAAATAAAATTTGAATGGAAATTTGTCAAATCAGATGTTTTTCAACATTTATGGGGTTGATCACATGATTTTCCTGTGAAATCTATTATTATGGCTAATAAATCAATAGATGTCCTGAAATTGAAGCCTCTTTGAAAGATGACCCAATCTCAGTGCTTCCGTTTTCTCTCCTCTTTTCACATAACCCGTTCCAGTCAGGATTTGGACACTGACACCCCACCAAACTTGTGCTTGTCAGTCTCATCAATGCCCACCATGTTGCTAAATCCAAATGTCAATCCCCATCAAAATCCACCTGTCGGTTGTCACAGTTAATTGCTCCCTCCCCATGGAAGTGATTTCTTCACTTGTCCTCTAAGACACTGTACGCTTCATTTTCCTTCAGCCCCACTTGCTGTTTCTCCTCAGACTCCTTTGCTGGATCCTCTATTGCTTGATAACCTCACAGCTTTGAAGTGCCCCAAGGCTCAGCCCGTGAATATCAATCTCTTCTCCTCTCTCTGTACTCACCCCCCTTGCAGAGTCTCTTCAGTTCCATGGTTTTTAGCAGCATCTAACTGCAAATGACTCTCTAATGTATATCTCCACTCATGACCACTCCCCTTAGCGACAGCTCATATATTTACCTGTCAGTGCTGTCTCTCCACTCAGATGTCTAATGAATATCTAGATTATCATGTCCCAAACTGATATGCTCATTTGCTTCACACACAGAACTTCCTCTACATGTAGGCTTTGCCTTCTCAGATGATGGAGTTTACTGTGCTGGTATCTAATGTGCCTTCATTAACTAGAAAGCATGGATTTTTGTGCCTAGATGAGTGTTTACTATAGCTATAGGACAGGATTGCTTGTCCAGAAAGCTGGAGTCTGTCTCCATATTATAATATCCTTTAAAGTATGAGCTAAACCTTCATATATAGGGTTATTATATTGCCTTTTTTTAAGTTCCACTATAATACTTTGACCTACAAAAGAACCCATCCTTGTACATTTGGGGACTGTTCTCTTTCCTAATTGAAGTCAGATGTAGGGTTGGGTTTTCGTTCTTTTCTTGTCTTCCTGAGCTGCCTTTTAACAGCTGTGGTGCGTTGCCAACGAGTTATCAGTGGACAGACATGAGGTTGCTTTACGATGTTAAACGACATATTACAGCGCTTCTTCTACAGACTACAAAAGCTGGACCTCATGGACAACACTAAATCTTGTGCAAGAGTTATCCTTTTTAAAAATACATGTTGATTTTTAAAATATAGCTGCACAATGCTTTTGGCCATTTTCCTAACATGTGCTCTATTTCATGACCAGTGTTTTCATAGAATTGGATGATTTCCTTAGTCTCATTTTTTTGACAACAAACAACAACAGCAAAAATTATATCTGACCTTAAATGCTGGAATGGAGGAAACATTAAAAAATAGCTAATTTAAAGTACCTGATTCAGGTAAGTCATCAACAGATGCTTACACTGATGGGTAATATATGACATGACCTCAAATTATCATCATATAGATTACTTGTTCATTACAATGGAGAGAATATTGGTTACAGAGTGTCATCTAACCATCTAACCATTTCCAATAACATGTTAGACCATCATTGTATGCCTTCTGATATGATGGGGGAGTACATAACATCACTTATTTACTACACTTAACAAAAATGTTTTACTTGAATATAATCATGAGTAAACAAAATGCAGCAATAATGATTCTGTGGTTATGCAAGAAGAAGTCCTTGTTAGAAGATGTTTAGAGTTGAAATATCATAATAAGCACAACTCACTTCAAAGGGCTCATTAGTGACAGAGAATGAAAGAGAGAAAAAAGAGAGAATGTGGTAAAATATTGACAGTTGTTGAATCTAGGTGAAGGGTCACAGATGTAATAGTCTTTCAAAAGTTGCTGTAGGTTTGAAATTTTTCAAAATAAAAAGTTTGAAAAAAGTCATGAATTAGTGGTTCCATGAAGGGAAGATATCAGTTGTTACAGTCATATATCTCTGTAACTGGCTCTCGAGGCAATATTTCACTGAGATTTATTAAAAATGACAGAGGATAGGTCTATTTGAAAACTCTTGCAACTCTTCTTTTTTTTTTCTCTTTTCAAAATCATAAAATGCTATTAAAACTGAAGATGTTATTTGTGGTAGAGTACTAATGAACATAGTCAACCAGCTACTTAGTCTCTCAAATTAATAGGTTCATTTGCTCTTTTTTTTTAACTGGAGGAAAATTCCTTTACAATGTTGTGTTGGTTTCTTCCATACAACAATGCAAGTCAGCCATAATTATACATATATCACCTCCCTCTTGAGCTCTCTCCCTCTATCCTGTCCCTCTAGGTCATCACAGAACTCACTCTTAATTCTCCTCCTTTACTCCCTGTCCTCAAATCCAGTCAACCAGCCACCAGCACCAAGGATGCTGCCTATAGTATCTCCTGAGTCTGGCTTCTTCTCTCCATGCATATGTCAGACACCATGTGACCACCTGGAGCACTCCCTGTCTGTTAGCATGCTACTCCTCTGCATGAAAACACCTTCCTTCCCTTCTCTCTCAAGCAACTCCCTCCTCCCCATTCAGGATCATTCCAAGGGGGCACCTCCTTTGTGAATTCAGGGATGGTTTGTTGCTCCTGCTACTGGTCCCCACTGCATTTTGTTTTCCTCAAAACATGTCTCCCTAGGGACCTGTGCTGTGCTCTGACCAGGTGTTTCTGCTGTGTTTCCACCAGACTGTAACTCACACACCTCTGCAACATGCACACAGATGGTGTTTAATAAATGCTTGTAGCATTCATGAAGGAACAAGTGAAGACATGATTAGCTAAATGTAAACTAAGATAGAAAACCTCATTTTAACTAAGAGACAGTTCCTAAGCTTATACTGATCCAAGTTGTACATCTAATCTGTTGTAACATTTTTAAAGGTTTTTAAGGGAGTTGAGGTATGGCCAATTCAGTGCACAGTGAGATGGTAGAAGGTAGTCATTTTGAATACTGGATTTTATAAAAATAACTGTACAACTGAAAAGATTCTAGAAAGGAATAATTGTGAGGAGTGAATCTTAGGAAAAATAGAGTTGTCTGCATGTTGAAGTCTGAAAGAATAAAGGATGGAGAAATAAGGCCAGCTATAGTGATGCTAGATATTGGCACCCTTCCCCAGCTCAAGCCTCTGAGGTCATACCCTATTGCTGACCAGGAGAATGTATGTCAGGATGTATCTGGAGTAGTCACTGGTAATGGGTGGTCTCAATGCGTCCCTTTTAGAAACCATTTAGTGGTGACAAGAAGCAAAATTTAAGTACTGTCACCCACTCTGGTTTAATGTTGTAATGAATCTGGTGAAAACTCAGTTTGGTGATGAAAAGTAACAATTTCAGAGGCCTTCTTCAGCATCTTGTGTAGCAGCACATAAAGGCATCAGAAAAGGGAGCAAATGGGAATCAAAACTGTGTGAGTCATGCTAAGTCGCTTCAGTCGTGTCCAACTTTTGCAGCCCTATGGACTGTAGCCCACCAAGCTCCTCTGTCCATTGGATTCTCCCGGCAAGAATTCTGGAGTAGGATGCCAAGGCCTTCTCCAGGGTATCTTCCCAGCCCAGGGATCAAGCTTCTTACATCTCTGTCTCTGCATTGGCAGATGAGTTCTTTACCACTAGTGCTACCTACAAGGGAGCAAATGGGAATCAAAACCATATCTAACATTAAATTTCGCTTACAATATGAATGGATTTTAAAATGAAGAGAGGTGGGGAGTTATGGTTTAATGGGTTTCAGTTTCAGGTGATAAAAATGTTCTCGAGATGGGTGGTAGTGATGATTGCATAACAACATGAAGGTTCTTAATGTCACTGAAATGTACAGTTAAAAATAGTTACAATGGTAAATTTTGTGTTAAGTGTATTTTACCCACAATTTTAAAAGATGAAGGGTAAGTATGTTTAGTTAAACTGAGATATTTTTAGCTTTGTCAAACTACAAGACCTTTGAAAAGTTCTTTGGGAAATTCTGAGGGACCATGCTACTCAGCAGCTGAGTTCTCATTGTTGGACTTCAGTTCATTTTATGCCAGACTGATGCATGATGTTCTGAGAGAAGATGGGCTGGGCTTATATGGTAAACTTTCAGCTACGTGGAGATGTTCAACAACATCAGACGTATGAAAAACATCATGTCTCCTTGAGAGGATCCCGATTCTACTCCGCTCAAGCTTCCTGGTCTGTGACAGGCAGCCCCACCTTCACCACTTCTTCTCATTGCTCCTGTCTCGTTCATATAACTGCCTCTGAAGCACCCCTGGCAGATGTGAAGTCCAGGAAAGAGGAGTGTGCCAGATGTGGGGTGCATAATTTTGTAAAATACTGAATGAATGTCTGTGTGTGCATGAGGTAGGTGCTTTATAAAAGGGTTTTTTTTTTTTCTTGAGGTCTAAAACTATAAACCTGACTTCAGATCCTCTTCCTGTGTTTAAGGATTTGTTGATATGACATCTTTGCTGGTAGCACCGGTATTATGTTGAGAGAAGTCTGATAAAAGTTATTTTTAAAAATAGTACTCACTTTTAGAACATTTAGAACAAGTCTCTCCTCTCTTCCTTTAGATTTGTCCAACTTTTTCTCCTGATTAAAACTGTTTATCTGGACTCCAAATGTCCCTGCAGACCCTGCCCCTTTAATGTGCTCCCTGGGGTTGCACTGAGATAAT
Source organism: Nanger dama (assembly GCA_917880005.1). Lineage (NCBI taxonomy): Eukaryota > Metazoa > Chordata > Mammalia > Artiodactyla > Bovidae > Nanger > Nanger dama. The sequence goes on from CAKJTW010000022.1 coordinate 27,438,612, forward strand.
GCCAATGAAAACAAAGACCTTAAAGACCTCAAGTCATCAGCAGACACCAGGGCCTAATTGCTCCTTAGCTATTGAGTGGATGCAAAAGGAGGCCTGAGGATGCGTGTGAGTGTGCATTTTTGTTGGAAGAACATGTGGCATGCTCTCCATCACAGTCTACTCTTATAGACATAATACAGTGGTTTCTCTCAACAAGAGCTTCTAGTGTTTGCCTGACAGCAATGTCTTCAAGCTGACAAAGCACTGTCTCCAGGCCAACAGCACTCTAGTCTCTAGCCACACTTTCCTTTCCTCTCTTCTCAACATTTTGAGCACAGACCTCCCTTCACCTTTGATGGCCTCTGAGACCACATTTCTTCTGCTGCAATGGCAACATTCCCTGATGTACTGATATTTAATCTGTTGCTGTGGGCTTCCGTGATAGCTTAGTTGGTAAAGAATCCACCTGCAATGGAGGAGACCCTAGTTTGATTCCTGGGTCAGGAATATCCATTCGAGAAGGGATAGGCTACCCACTCCAGTAATCTTGGGCTTCCCTTGTGGCTCAGCTGGTAAAGAATGGGCCTGCAAAGTGGGAGACCTGGGTTCGATCCCTGGGTTGGGAAGATCCCCTGGAGAGGGGAAAAGCTACCCACTCCAGTATGCTAGCCTGGAGAATTCCATGAACTGTACAGTCCATGGGGTTGCAAAGAGTTGGACACGACTGAGCACCTTACACTTTCACTTCTCTTTCACTGTTAAAGCACCACCACTGGTAACGATAATAGCTTCCTTCTGTGCAGCAGGTATGTTGCATATGCACATTTCAATGATCACACAACCACTGATCTCAATCACATAATGAAATGATCACATATCAATCCTGAGAGGTAGGGTAGATATCAGCAGTTGCATTTTCAAGATGCAGAAACTGAAAGACAGGGATGGTGACATGGTTTTCCCAGGTCTCTCTGAAGTTTTTAATGATGCTGTGTCTTCTGCTGGAGACTTGCTGCCTACATGTGGTGGGCCCAATTTGGGATCTTCAAAGAGGCAGCAGGTACTCTTAGGACTCAGAAGATCCTTCTTTCTCAGAATTCTTTCTTATTTCTCACAGTCTCCTAAGAAGATCCTGTCACTCTATGAGCTAGAAAAGTAAGTCAAGTCTAATGTAAATAGCATCTAAAGTACACTTACATCAACTTCAAAAAAAAAAAAAAGAGGTGACATATAGTGCTGAGAACCGCTAACAACTCAAGAACATATCCTCCACTCTGTAAGAATCAGTCATATGTCATTTGGTACTCTCAGCACACTTTAGAAAGTTTTCCATTACGTTCTCTCAAGTACCCTAGCCTCATGAATGGCAATAAATAACACTGCAAGGGAAATTCGAGGTCAACTGAAGTGGTTTAAAAACTAAAACTATTTGGAAATAAAAGGACAAACTTTAATTTATTAGAAATTAGCAACTACTTTTATCTGAATTCTACTTGATGAAGAATAAGAATCAAAGTGTATCCGTCTCTTTCTCTCTCTCTTCCCTTTTGGCAGGGTAAAAGTAGGGAGGGGCTTAACATAAAATATTTAATTTTTACTGGAGTTGAAAAAGGCTGTAGAATGTTACACAGTATAGAAATGCAGCTGTTGGGTATTGATGATATATAACAAATATTAGCACACATCGTGTGGCAGGTCTGTATCTATAATTTCAAGAGAGTTTTCTTCATATATGAACATAATTCCTATTATTAGAATTCTAATAATAGGTTCTAATATTTGGACCCCAAATTCATATTAGAAAAAAATTCATACTAAATGAGTTTAATTCAATAATCATTTGAAAAGTGATACTGAAAGAAACTGACTTGAAAATCAAAGAAAATCAAAGGGTCTTCATTTTAGTCTCTACTCTGTTTCCCACTCTGTGGTCTGGGACAAAAGTCTACATTTCCTTTGCCTCCATCTTCTCACCTTAAAACATGGTGCCCTCAAATGCTAATAGAGACCTCCCCACCACTAATTTTTTTAATGTGGAATTACCATGTGAGAGAAACTGTCAGGAACTCCAACTCTTTCCTTCAGCTGATCTGAGTCCTAGAAAAATGATAAGCTGACTATCAAATTGCCAACATCCACTGGATCATTGGAAAAGCAAGAGAGTTCCAAAAAAACATCTATTTCTGCTTTATTGACTATGCCAAAGCCTTTGACTGTGTGGATCACAATAAACTGGAAAATTCTTCAAGAGATGGGAATATCAGACCACCTGACCTGCCTCTTGAGAAATCTGTATGCAGACCAGGAAGTAACAGTTAGAACTGGACATGGAACAACAGACTGGTTCCAAATAGGAAAAGGAGTACATCAAGGCTGTGTATTGTCACCCTGCTTATTTAACTTCTATGCAGAGTACATCATGAGACGCTGGGCTGGAAGAAGCACAAGCTGGAATCAAGATTGCTGGGAGAAATAACAATTTCAGACATGCAGATGACACCACTCTTATGGCAGAAAGTGAAGAGGAACTAAAAAGCCTCTTGATGAAAGTGAAAGAGGAGAGTGAAAAAGCTGGCTTAAAGCTCAACATTTAGAAAACAAAGATTATGGCATCTGGTCCCATCACTTCATGGCAAATAGATGAGGAAACAGTGGAAACAGAGTCAGACTTTAATTTGGGGGGCTCCAAAATCACTGTAGATGGTGATTGCAGCCATGAAATTAAAAGACACTCCTTGGAAAGAAAGTTATGACCAACCTAGATAGCATATTGAAAAGCAGAGACATTACTTTGCCAGCAAAGTTCTGTCTAGTCAAGGCTATGGTTTTTCCTGTGGTCATGTATGGATGTGAGAGTTGGACTGTGAAGAAAGCTGAGCACCAAAGAATTGATGTTTTTGAACTGTGGTATTGGAGAAGACTCTTGAGAGTCCCTTGGACGGCAAGGAGATCCAACCAGTCCATTCTAAAGAAGATCAGTCCTGGGTGTTCACTGGAAGGACTGATGCTAAAGCTGAAACTCCAGTATTTTGGCCACCTCATGCGAAGAGTTGACTCATTGGAAAAGACCCTGATGCTGGGAGGGATTGGGGGCAGGAGGAGAAGGGGACAACAGAGGATGAGATGGCTGGATGGCATCACTGACTCAATGAAGATGAGTTTGAGTGAACTCCGGGAGTTGGTGATGGACAGGGAGGCCTGGCGTGCTGCAATTCAAGGGGTCGCAAAGAGTCGGACATGACTGAGCAACTGAACTGAACTGAACTGTTAAACTGACTCAAAGAACTTATAAGGAAAGTACAGAGAGCTTGATTTGAAATCCTTTTGCTCAACTTTTTAAATAATGGCAATATTATAATTCTGACTATTATTTATATTTGGCTGGTACTCTAAGTGCTAACACTTTACATACAGTATTCCATTGATCCTTACAATGTACATAGGGAAATAATATTATCTCCTTTATTATATAACATGCATGTATGGAATAAAAAATAATATTATTAGATGAATAAACTAAGGCTTAGAAGATTAAATGGCTTTCAGTGGCCCCACACAGTTCCTCCAAATCTAAGTCCATCTAACTCTGGACATTTACTAACAGTGATTATATCATAGAATGTAGGGCCTTACTCTTCAAAAGATGTAGAAAAATATGAATATGTGAACTGTTACCCAGAAAATGTAAGTAAAAAGTTACCTTTAAACTAACAATTCATCGTGCATATACTTTCATTGGGCATTCCTTCCCATTTACTATTAAAGGTATTTGTACTGCAATAGGAAAGGAAACATGACTTTTTGTGTGTTTCAAGTAGATAAAATGGTTGAATCCATTTGGATTCCATTCTGCTGAAGCCAAATCTGAACAGAAACAAGGCTGTGATATAAATGACTGTACACTTGTACTAGAGGGAAACATATATAGTCTTTAAAGCTATTCAATTTATATTGCTACTCAGCTGTTAAAATGTTGGTGGATGTAGCATGTATATAAATATGACACCAATGACAGCTATAAAGATAAACCTTTTATGTTGTAACTTCTCAATTGAAGCACACAAGACTAAATTTGGGAGATAGATCATGATAATGGGTAGCCACTACATTTTTATGAAAATGAATAAATGTCTTATACTATCAGTTTATTAACCTATAATGAGTAGATACTTTATCATCACTTTGTAGATTTTTGAAATACCTTGGCACAGTTGTGTTACAGATATTGCAGACTCATCTAGTTGCTAAGAAATTAATTTTATTACCTAAAAATTGATTTTCTCAGCACTCAATAATAGATTGGACTGAAAGAATGTGTGACTGATCCAATATCCTAACCAGCTATATGACAAATGCAAGGAGAGTATGTTCATTTATCTGGAGGAAATAAGAAGAGATAAAGATCATATACAGATAGGAAGGGAGATGAAAGTCAATCAAAGCCCTCAGGGCACAGTATGGGGAGCCTCCAGGAGCAAGTTCCCAGGATTCTCCCACCTACAGATATTACGGGAATGTTCCCTATGGGGGGGGAGGGGGAGGTTCTCACAGGTGGTCCCTCCTGTGATATCTTGTGGGCAGCCATTTCTGCAAAGTGAAATGGGGGTCAGCAGTAGATCCTCTGGCCCCAAGTTTACTACTACAACATGCCCTGTGGCTTGATGCTCTCATTACTTTGGTTTTGTCCAGAGATGAAGATTTTGATATTGGGAACGTCTAAAGTGCAAATATAGAGCTTTGGAAATAAGATTGTTCAAGGAATGACCTCAGGACATTCTCTGGGTTGCATAGCAACAAACTAGTTGATAACCTGAGCCCCTTTTCCTCTAGGCTAGAGAGGCTGCTCCCCAGCTTCACTTTCAAAGAACAGGACCCAAGATCTCCAAGTGTGAGGCAACCGGTACTGCTCAGCATCCTCTAAAATCTAGTACCTATGCATGACTGGCACCTGAGCCTAACAATTCCTGTGTAAGGACTCTTACGTTCAATTTGGTAAAAGGAAAAACAACAGAGAGGGTGGTCCTGCTGCTCTGCTAGTGCTAGGAGAATCAGAAGAACAGTGTATCCCTCTTGAGCAACACATGAGTAGCAGCATTCCCACCCATGACAGTCCCTGGCACATTGTATTCCCACCCATGACAGTCCCTGGCACATTGTAGTTGCCCAATAAAAATTTGATGAATGACTTGAATGCCTTACATAGGTAGGAAAAGCCTATTTCATGAGATGCAAAGGAACACAGTGCAGAAGGAATCCTGGCTTCCCCCAAACCCCTTCTCACCTGCACTCATGCTCACAAATTCCCATGGAGATGCTGCAGCTGAGTTACCTGGAAGCAACCACCAGCCTGACTTCTCAAGGAATGACTAAATGAGCAAGTTGTGAAAGTGTAAACCATTAACCAAAAGGTTGGTCCATAACCTCTTCAGTCATCTCTAGACCCATGAGGGTGATTAATTGGAACCAACTGACCACGTCTGAACTGCTTCTCACATCACATTTGGAAGTAGCCTCTACCTCCTGCCGTTGAAAACCATAGCCAGAAGGCATTTTCCAGAAGCCATCCTGTCTGTGTTACCCTGAGATGCTGAAGGAAGGCTGAGAAAATGAGCCCCGACTCTCTGCCAGCTGACTTCAAACACATTCAGTCTCAGCTCACTGGGGTCAACAGGATTTAGCAGCTGAAGTGCAGTCAGAGGTCACTACAAATCAGCAGTCTTTGCACAGAGACCTTCCAGGCCGGCTGCTCCTGGCATCCATCCACATCCATCCAAACGGATGTGCAGACAATGTGAATGACATCTCCCGCTGCCCTTTAAAATGCTTTGGTACTAGAGCTCTCAGCATCCCCATCTTAAGCCACTCAGGTACACACAAGTCCGTCAGCAGTTCCAATTAGGGGATCAGAAAAGAAATGAGTAAGACTTCTCCCAAATGGCTCTAGCATGTGAAGTGAACGACTTGGATCTCACTAATAGATTTTTCCCTCACCTCGGGACGACGAGCCAGACAAGCACAAAGTGCCCATTAAAGGGCGAGCTGGCCTTATAGCTCCCTGCCTTCTCATCAAGACCATTTGGCCACACATCAGCTCTGGAGCCACTTTGCTTGCTGAGCTCCCAGCCTTTATTTTATCACCAGCAAACAAGGCCCGTGGTGAGCCAGTGAAATTATCTGCAGCCTGTGATCAAATTCTGCCAGTTTCCCTGGGTCCTCCAATTTGCGAAGATTTTCTAGGATGCGATGCCCAGAGAAGCTTTGAGCAACCATGCCAATTAGCACTGACCTTGAGCCTCGGAAATGAAGAGGAGTCATGCTGTGGGTAAAGGGGAAAATGGGTTATTGAAAGGGAAAACTCATCTTGCAGCACAAATAGTGTTTCTTCTGGGCCATTAGTACTGATATCAATAGAAACTTTACATCCTGGTATGAAAAAGTAAAGAGGTCCCCATATGGTGACTCAAGCCCTCTCCCTAACTTGCTCACCAGGGTCAGGCCTCCCCCACACTTCTAGGGGAAGGAGGAACCAAACTGATCTGAATATTGGTAAAAAATATCAGATAGCTTTTCAGAATAACAAACCTTCTAAAATTCTGTAGTTTAACCAACAACCATTAATGATCTTTCCCAAGCCTAAGGGTGTTCTTACCTGGAGAATCCCAGGGATGGCAGAGCCTGGTGGGCTGCCGTCTATGGGTCTGCACAGAGTTGGACACGACTGAAGCAACTTAGCAGCAGTAGCAGCAGCAGCAGGGATTGGGTAAGTGGTTGGTAGTCAGGGCTTGGCGCATGCCAGCTGGCCTGGTTCATGCTTCTGCAGTCAGTTGCCTGACCGGCTGGGGCCGGGGTTGGAGGTGGAGGCGGAGATGGGAGTGGAGGTGGTTGCTGCTCTCGGACAGCCTCAGAGTGGATGACTTGGCAGTCTCACACTTGGTCTCTTCTTGCAGCCCAGCCTTTCCCTCATGATAGAGGTGAGGTTCCAGCAGGGAATTGAGGGGCTAGGCTTGGAACCTGCCTGCCAGCACCTCCAGTGATTTCTTACGGCCAAAGAGTCACATGGCCAAGCCATATCAAATGGGTGGGGAAATACATCTAGCTCTTTCGTGCCACAACTCACGTGACAATGGGCACAGCTACAGAGCAGGTTGGAGAATTGGGGCTGTCAGGATAACTCATTTGCCATGATGGGAGAAGGCGATGAAAGAAATAATTTGGGGGAAAGGAGAAATAGGGTCAAGGTGTTTAAGAGAATACAATTGATTCTAACTCCTGCTGCCCTTCTTTTTCTTCTGCCTACACACTCTCTTCAGCCTTCTCCTTAAGCATTGGAAGGTTTAATGCATATTTGTCTAGGGAAAAATTTGGCCAGGTCTGATGGCTAGAGTTTTCATCCAGCCCATCTCTGAGAAGTGCTGTTGGCATCCCCCAGGCCCAGGACATACATATTAACAGGCAGCATTGAGGCCAACAGGAGTTAGAAGGGCTCCTGGGGTAAAAAGGGTCTTTGAGCTGCAGGGGTACTTAGGCCACTCTTAGGGAAGAGGGAGGGAGTGAGAGGGAGACTCTTGCATCACCCCCAAGACCTGATCCCTGCCTACCTGTCTGCATCATCGTTTGCCATTTCCTCTCAGGCACCTCCCACGGGCAGGCTGCACTACCTTCAGATCCCAAATCATGCTATGAAAACAGCTCCACATCTGCACACACACCCTCGTCTAAAACAGCTCTCCCCCACCCAGACATCTCCGCTTTATCCTCTATGTTTCAGTGTGAAGGTCACACCTAGAAGTGCCTCTCCTCTGTGCTTCCGGAACGGACCTCAGCCAGAGCACTCATCACTGTTGTGATTGCTGACTTTTCTGTCTTGCTTACAATTCTGTCGGTTCCTTTGGAGCTGACGAAGTCTTTAGTCCCTGCACTCCCAGGTCTCTTAATTCAGAGCCTACCACATAGGAGCGCTTAAGAAACACAGCTTCATTTTTCTCCTTCGGGAACAATATCACCCTCTATTTATGGAGCAAATGCAGGTTTGTAAAAGCTTTAATTTACTTTCCCTATGTCTCTGGACCAGAGTTGAGAGGTCTCATTCTAGGGTTTGTAGTTGATTTTAGGCAAATTTTAACTAATTTGCCTAAAATCAACTAACTTGTAAGTGAAAAGCAAGAACTGAAATCTCCATCTTTCAAATCTCAGCCCAGTATTCTTTTTAACTTCAGGTTTAAAACGCATTTATTTAACTTTTAACATCCTTATTTATTCCCAAAGAGAATTGATTCAACAAGTATTTAAATAAAACCATATACTGGGCACTGTTCTTCAAGCTAAAAATATAGTGATACATAAGACAGATCAAGTAGGGGTTAAACAAAAAGTAGTACTTATTTATTTACAAATGAGATATTTAGCATTTACTATGTTCTAGGTGCTATTTTTGTATGTTTTTTATTTACAGAGGAAGATATTGAAGCACAGAGAGGTGAAATCACTTGTCCAAGGCTGCACAACTGGTAAGTGGTAAAGCTAGAATGTAAACGCAGTTCGGTTCCCCAGTCTGTGCTCATAACCACTCCCCTAGTCTGCTTCATATAAAATATTCTGTAATGTGAGGTCGTGATAAAGTTTCTAAGATAAGAAAAGCAGAGTACGAGGCAAAAGGGATACGGGGATGCTGCTTTAGACATGGAGAGCAGAAGCGGCCTATCTGAAGAGGTGGCATTGGAGCAGGGGCCTGAATGAAGGGAGGGGTGAGCCTTAATAGGGAAGAGCGGCAAGGAGAGGGAATAGCAAGTGCAAAAGCTCTGAGATAGAAAAGTGCTTGGGGAGTGTAAGGAGCAGCAGTGGGCAGGGTAAACAAAGGGAAAAAGTGACGGGGGATGCATTTAGAAGGGTGATCGGGAGCAACATGAGATGGGGTTGCTTTTACAGCTGGACTAAGAGTTTGCATTTTATTTTAGTATGACTTATGTTTGCCAATGATATAAAAATAAAAACAAAATCTGAAAAGTGAGGAAAAAGGTTGGGGATTCAGAAAAAGTAGGAAAAAGTAAAGCAAAACCAAGGATGTGTGTGTGTACTTAGTCACCATCATGTTTGACTCTTTGCAACCCCGTGGACTGTAGCCCACCAGGCTTCTCTGTCCATGGGGATTCTCAAGGGCAAGGATACTGGAGTGGGCTGCCATGCCCTCCTCCAGGAGATCTTTCCAACCAGGGATTGAACCCAGACCTCCCACATTGCAGGTGGATTCTTTACCATCTGCGTTTACATATAAAATATAAACCTTACATTTTGCTAGTGTATGTAGATCATTGCCTTTACCAACATCAGGCTGCAAATTTGAGCTCGAGCTTCCCTGTGGCCATTGCATAGGGAACTATGGGCCACTCCATGCTTCTTAGTACCAAAAGAGAAAAAGAACAGTCTTGTTTGGAGGCACACCTATTCCTAGTACTGAGACCTTAGGGATTTCTCTAGCTGACGGAGAAATTGAGTTGAAATCCTGAATTGATCAAAGAAAAATTACAGCATTTTGTATCTAGACAGAGATATTCTCTAACTACACTGAGATGTACACAGTTTGAGTGGTTTATTCAGAGTGGAAACATTAAAACTGAATAGTAAAATCTTCCTGTGTTTCTTTATATACAGAAGTTTTGGTCCACATACTTTACAAAGAACACATTTTGAGGCTCAGATCATGTCAATGATGATCAAGTAGTTGACCTAGGAAATGGTTGATTCAGTGGTTTAGGCCAATGCAAAGGGGGGCGGGGAGGAGCATGGTCAGGCTCCTCACACTGTTAATATGATGGTTGACAAAAGGAAATGGACCACATAACAGCCCCACAGAGGCCAGGCAAGGACATGGTGGTTCTCATTTCTGGTATATGAGAAAAGAGAGGAATCTGCTCTTTTATTATATTCTCTTGACAACCATTACTGCAAACCAACTTTTTCTGATTACTAGGAAATGGAGAAAACAGGTAGATTGCCTGACAAGCCCATGAGGGGATGATTCTCCATGAACCCATGTGTTCATTAATACTCATAACAGCTCCTGTGCTTTGAGCACTTACTCCCTTCAGACAGGCTGCATTTATTTCCATGCATTCTAAGTAAAGCTCTTTTTCTTTTGGAGGATGGACAAGGAGCCTCACAAGCCTTGGGTGGCTTAATTAAGTCCCAGAGTTCTGATGGCATAATAGAGAGAACATTTAAAAGCCATATAAATTGTTCATGCCATTCACAGACTACATTACAAAGTGTAACACCAGAGCTCCAATGGTCTCAAGTGACTAACAAAGGCCAGGGCTGAAGAGGAAGAACCTGGGACACAACTGTTGATGACCACTCAAAGGAAGAGAGGGAAAGAGAGGCATGGGGCCATGAATAAACCCAAACTTGAATCCAGTCCTCTTCAGGCCCCTTCTGATTTTTGTATAAGAAGGACAGTTCTGTCCATCTCATTCTATGATTGAGGAAAAGGACTCAAGACAGTCTCAGGAAAGTGACTTTTAACCCTCCAGTTTCCAACATGCTCCCTGAGCCCTGACTTTTCCCTCCACAGCTCTATCAGAGTCTTAATTATCACACGTTGTCTTGTCCTCTGTCTTTATTTATTTAAAGTCTGTCTTCCCAGCTGGATTGTAGGTCCAAGCAGGCATATTAGGGGTCTTGTTCACTACCATTTTCCTAACGTGAGTTCTGTTACCGCAGAACCTTCAGCGTCTAGACTTATAGTTGACCATCTGTAGATTTGCTGACGGAGAAGGCAATGGCACCCCACTCCAGTACTCTTGCTTGGAAAATCCCATGGATGGAGGGAGCCTGGTGGGCTGCAGTCCATGGGGTCACCAAGAGTCAGACACGACTGAGCGACTTCACTTTCACTTTTCACTTTCATGCACTTGAGAAGGAAATGGCAACCCACTCCAGTGTTCTTGCCTGGAGAATCCCAGGGACGGGGGGAGCCTGGTGGGCTGCCGTCTGTGGGGTCGCACAGAGTCAGACACGACTGAAGTGACTCAGCAGCAGCAGCAGCAGCAGATTTGCTGACAGAGGTCTTTCTTGAATAAATACCTATCACCTGTCACCCTAGCCAAGGAAATATGATGCCCTGACTGGAAGTTCACGTGTTCAACCCCAAACCTAGAGGGAGATGGGTTCCAGCAGAACTCAATGGGCCAAGAATTGGGGAGGGACAGTTCCTAAGGGGAAAAAAATGACCTGGTTTAGAAGAAAAGAAAATGCATGACAACCAGGCAAAAACAATGGATATTCACTACCATTACATGTCCTTTGTGTCCCCATTTTTGGTTGAGGATATTGAGATGTTGTAAGATTAAATAGCAAGTCCCAGGTCTTGCAATGCAGGCTTGAAATTCACACTCAAGTCTGGTTGCAAATGACACTGGATTTTTTTGCTGTGCTCAGTTGCCTGTTGTGTATTCCTAACACTAATCTAATAATCTGAAAAGTATGACAGAAATGTAGCATGAGTTTTAGATGTTTAAGTTAAAAATGAGATCTTCAGTCCTTCTCAGTATTTATAAAATGTTGATGAAAAAGATGACTATGATATGAATCCCCAAGCTATCTAAATCTTTTTACAAATAGAAAAAAAAATGATGATTTTTTTTTTAAGTTCATGATCTCCTTTAGAAAAATTAAATGGTGAAAATGAGTTAATTGATAAATACAAATTCCTTTTAGAAAGGACACAGATTTAATATAAAATAATTGCCTCTTTATGACTGATTTATCTTAAGCCTTGACTGCATTTAAATTATATCTTGCCCTTATTCAGACCTTATCTAGGAAAATAAATGAACCTTTCATTCTGGAAGGAGATAGAATGGAGAATGCCCCATGAGGGAGACAAAGAAGAAATAGTCTGAGTTCTTAAAAGATGAATTGAGTTCCTTTTTTTCTCCTCCTGGTTGGTGAGGAAGACATATATATCCCACTGCAATAAACTGCGAATAACTTGTAACATGGTGCCTTCCAACGTAGCTCTATTAGGAATGCTTTCCCCCACCCACCAGCGTCCACCACCACTGTCTTGTCCATCAGTCTGAGCCTCCCATGGGAGTCTGATGCATGGTCATCCACTCCAGGGCCCATGGAGACCATCTTGGTTGCTGTCTGTTAAGATAGGGTGCAGCTTGCTTGGCTCCTAAAACTCCATTTTCATGCTGTGCATTTTCCTTTGAAGTAAGATATGTGACATTCTAGACTTTGGGCCCTTCTTGCCAGGAAAAGGGAAAGCAAACACTGAGACCATCACTCACATCCCTCAAGCCCAAATAGCTCCAACAAAGGCCAAGAGACTAGGGGCCAGGGGCAGCAGATTGTCTCAGTTATTTTATCTCTTTGCCTAAACAGTCCAGAGTTATTGGATAGTTGCCAATGCACCTCTTTGTATGTGTAGACTAGAAAATTTTACATTTTCATTGTAAAATAAAAGTCCATTTTTCCATTCTATATAAATGAAAGTCATTTTCATGCCATGTGAAATGAAAGTCCATACAAATCCATTGAATGGACTTAATTGTTTCACAAATTTTCATTGTATATAAAAGGGGCTGGATATGAAGCATTATCAAATTTGGGGAGCACATGAGTAAAATCACCTTCCTTCCATTTGTGATAGCGTGAGCATTTGACAAACAGGAAGTTTGGGGACAGGTCTCAGAGACACAGTAGGTGGCACACGCAAGACTGGGTAAGTAGTTGTGGTAACCAGCATGGCATTCATTGGTGACCTTGACCAGAGCTGTTTCTCCAGAGTGGTGGGGGTGGAAACATGGTTGCAGTGGACTCAGAAGAGAATAAGAGGAAATACAAATGGACTCTTGAGGGTAGAGACAAGTCTTTCAAGGAGTTTTGCTATAACTGAGAGCAGAGAAGTCTGATCATAGCTTTGTTATACAGTGGAGAAATCATGGTAGTGTTGCATGCTGATTGGAGCAATTCAGTACAGAAAGAAGAGCTTGAGTTACATTTGAGTAAAAAGAAGAGATTGCTGGAGCTGTGTCTTTGAGTAGGAAAGAAGGAATAAGACCTAATGCATGAGCAGGGACTGACCTTGAACAGTTCACTTATCCTAATCAGTGAGCACCTGGTCCCCACAGTATAGGTGCAGAAAGTTGGGAGGATATGGCCATGGGAGCCTGTGAAGGTTCTCTTCAGGTTGCTTCAATTTATTAGTGAAATAGAAAACGAGGTCTTCATCTGAGATGAGGACAAGGGGAGGGGCACTGGAATTTGAGGAGGGAGGAAAATATGAAAGATATGAAACACTCATCTAGCTGGACAGCAGAATGAATGACTTAGATGAACAACCCAAAGAAACCTATTTCTGGATTGTTAGGTGATGAACTTAGACATGACCCCACAGACTCAAGCTGTCAGTGCAAGCTTTGAATTCTGATTGGAATTGTCATGAAGTGATGAAATAATGCCTGATGCACAGTGGGGGAAAGTCTACAGGTGGTGGATTTAACCTCACAGTCTTTCAAATATTGAACAGTCTATAAAACAAAAGTATTCTCAGTTAAATGAGATAAAGGTGATCTCCTAAGACAAAGAGAGACCTAAAAGAAAATACATTGGAAGATGCATTAAAGAAATATTTGCGGCTTGGAGGAAAAATCATTGCAATTGGAGAAGCCAGAAGACGATTCAGCTTCCAAAGATGGTAACATAATCTAAATGAGACTGTTGTTTAAATGCTGGGGAAACAAAGCTCATCAAGAATATTTTTACAGTATAATCTTGGAAGTACAGAACACATTAATTTTTAAAGCAGCATTTATAAATAAACTTTTAACCAGGGCTTTGTGACCTGACTTGCTCACTCCCCTAGGATGGCCTTCAGGTGGTCTGCGCTCCCTGAATCTGTGCATCAAATCTTGTGTGTCTATGAGTATATGCATATTTCTGGAAGTGAGCCTGTAACTGACATGGAATTCTCAAAATAGACTCTGACTCCAGAAGAATTAATAATGACTTCCTTTTTAAATAAAAAAAAAAAAAGAATGATCTACATCAGAAAGCTTGTGATAAAGGCAGAATATTTTACATCAAAAATTTTTGAAGTGAAAATTTAGAAACAGCTTGGAGTAGTAAGAAACGCAATGAACTGGGGTTAAGAATTTGGCTTCTAGTTCTCAATTTGCTTCTGATAAACTGTCTGATAATAGATGAATCTCCTCACTGATCAGGGCATTGGCTTCCTTCCTGTGAAAGAATGGAGCTGGAATGCATGATTGCTGAAATCTCTTTCAGTTCTAACATGGGGAGATTCCATAAATGTGTACTGCACTGCATGCATTTTGTTAACAAAAGTGAGAAGGACTGTCTTTATCTAAAATAAAGACTGGTGGAATGACTTCATGGGTCTTCTGGGTCCTCCTTTTCTTCTCCCAGTAAGTCTCAATGACAAACCACCCATAAATTAAGAGAAATAACTAGTTACTATCTAGAGGATGCCTTGGCTGAGATGGTTGCACAATACTAAATGACACTTAAGACACATTACCCTCTAAGGTGCTCACCAAGAATGGATTTCTAAATATTTACCTCTGACATAACAGAATGACAGAGAGGACGTTATTTGTAATTTCAAGACTAAGGAACATGAAGAGGCCATGAGTAAGAATATTTCCACATGAGATATATTTGAGTTCCTCCTGATCTCAAGTCCTTCCCACAGTATATATATTATTGAAAGTTTCACTGACAGAGCAGTGAATTTAGTGATGGTATATAGAGCTCTCTAAGTTGTCTGCTGGGTCATCTGTTCCCACCAGAGCACACTCACCTCAGTTGCTATGGAAACTAGCCTCCAAGATGGACGCCAACGATCCCTGTCTCCTCATATTTGCACCTTTATATAGTCCCTCCCACAATGCATCAGGGTTTGATCATGTGACCAACAGAATACAGCAAACGTGGGAACATCTGGCCTCCACAGCTAGTTTATAAAGGGACTGGAGTTTTTGCCTTGGTCTTTTGGATCACTCACACTGCAGGAAGCCATCTGCCATGTCATAAGGACACACAAGCAACCCTGTGGAGGATGAAAGGAACGCCAGAAGTGACATGCCTGCTCACAGGCAGATTCACCAACCTCAAGCACTCAGTGACAGATTCAGCAAAGTCCTAGAGAATAAATGTCCCAATGCCAAGAGGATACATGGATTTTCCACGCAACGAACCAATATGCCTCTTTGTGCAGGAGGAGGTGGGGAAGCCCTCAAGAGGAGGAAAGTAATTTTTCTAAAGAGGGTATTATTATACCAGAAGAGAATGATGTAGCTTGAATTTTCGAAGATCAAGTGTTTTCCACCATCAGCAGGAATGAGGCTCATAATCAAGTGCAGCTCTCCGTTGAAGGCAGCTCCATGTCACAACTCTTGGTTTCATCTCTGTGCGGCTCCAAGCTTCCACTCCTTTGACCCAACCTCCCTCAGCTCTCAGTGCCCCAGATCTTCCCAGTAGGAACTGGAGGAGAGAGGATTATAAAGGGGTTTTACTTTGGAGGCCACTGCGGTGGTCCAAGTGAGAAGTGTCATGTATATAATCAAAAGCCAGGGCCAAGGAGTAACCAAACAGCAAATGTGTTTGGGTTTTCATGGGAGCCACTAGGTCCTCAGTGCTAACCTCCCGAGCCAAGCCTCACTGGGCTCACACTAGCTCTGTAGTTCACAGGTTGAGTGACCCCTCACACTCTAGGCCTGGGCGTCCTCCTTTTAAAAATAGGATGGAGGTAATAGTGGAGGATAGCGGTGGAGAATTTTGTGTTCATTTGCTTGTTTTGTTTGCTTTGTTTTTTGATCTGGGCATGGGGAAATGAGGGGAGACAGTGGGACCAAATTCGATTCTTTCAACAATTATCCAGCCATAAGACTCTAAGGCTTTATGTTATATCATTTTCTCATGGGAATGCTCTAGCTTCGAGACCACTTCATAGTCTACACTTTAACTACTTTATAAACATAACCTGAAAATGTTCAGCAAGTAGACCAAAGGCAAGAAAGCAACCCCGTAAGTACTAGCTGCTGAGGGTCTTTACTATAGAACAACAAGGACAGGCCTTGTTTCTAAACTTAATTAAGGAAAAACTGTTACTTATGGAAATAGGCAAAGATTGCTTCCTAATAGCTGGGCCCTAAGAAGCTAGTCTAATGTGATTTCACAGACACTAAAGGCCAACAAATGTACCCTAATGAGAGTCCCAGCAGGTGGCCCACCTTACTAGCTCTCTCCATACTCGTAATAACAGCCAACCAAGACCAGCACTCAGATCACAGCCCAATGCAAACAAACTCACAGATTGCCTAAATCTTCTAAGGAAATAAAGATAAATGAAAATCAACTGACTTGTTCAAACTTAGAGAGAGTAGGTAGGGGAAGGAGCAAGACAAAAATTATTGCTTATGACCAAATACAGCCACATAACAAAATATTTTTGCTGTATCAATGGCTAGATTTAGTAGTGTGGTATCTGTTTTATCTTTTTTTTTTTTTGCCCATTCTCCCAAAGGTAGTTTTATTTTGCTGAAAAGGCAAAGAAAGGGGTTAGAAAAATTAGCATTAATTAAACTTTATTTCCCTTGGCCACGGGCCACACAGTTCAAATAAAGTGCAGCCTCTAGCAGAGGCCCCTCACAAGCAAAATCAGAATGCATGGCTTAATTTGTGTATATTTTCTTTGTCCAACAAGAAAAAGAGAAAAGGGAAGATAAGGATAAAAAAAAGTAAACAGGAAGTATGTCTGCTGTTCACATCCTTTAGTTTTTCGCTTTTAGAATAAATAGACGGTCGTGGGACAAAGCAGGATATAAAATTATTTTCAACTATATAAAAGCTACGTAAGTATATACATAAACAAATATTATACATTCTTGACTAAAAGCTCCATTAAAAGTGTTATCTTCTGACCCTTGCCTCACACATCCCTTCCCACTGCTTTGGAAATGGATTCAGATCTGACTGCCTCTCACCACTTCACCATGACCCCACCAGTCCAGACCACCATCACCTCTTCAGCAGAATATTTAATTAGCCTCCTAAACAGGTCTCTATGTGTCCTTCCAAGAATTTGTTCTCTAACAATTCTGATCTGGCTCCCTCTCCCTCCATGACTTCATCTACTATCCTCCCCTTTACTCCTCTTTCAGTCATGAGCTGTTCCTCAAATATGCTAAGCATTCTTTCATCCCAGGCCCTTGGCACTTGGCTTCCCTCTGCCCAGAACATTCTTTCCCTGGGTTTGCTTCTCCAGCTTGCTTCTCTACTCTTTTCACAGCTCTGTTGAATGCTTCATGATATCAGAGGTCTTTTCAGACCACTCACGTAAAATGGCCAATCTCCACTGAGGTTTCCTGGAATTGTGCCACTTTTTGGTTTTTGATGGTCAGCCCTAGAACTTTCATGGCACCTGAGAACTTTCATGGCACTTGAGAGTCTCATTTATTTTGCTGATGTGTTACAATGAGTGTTTACTGCGGCTCGAGGTCTAGTGGAAGTCGACCTGTCCACCATCATGGACCCATTTGGTTCTAATCAGTTTGTGTTGTGTGCTCAGGCTATGTTATTCTTTCAAAGGCTATGCCCTGCCCTCCTTCCTTCCTGTTTTACATCTATTTGCTTATCTATTGTCAGGATTTCTCTCTTTAGAATTTATGCTCGAGGTACTGTGCTGTTACTGCTATTTTCCCAGTGCCTACAACAATGTCTGGCACAGAGCTGGTGTTCAATAAATACCAGATGAATAAATAGATGAATGAATAAATGACTAAATAAAATGCATACATATGAGAGAAGGTGGGGAGAATGAAGAAGAAAAAAGAATACACAACCTCCAAACACAACTCTCTAAGGTAATAGGAAGGGTAAACCTCTCATACTTGTCTGTGTTTTTAAACGTGTAGAATAAAAATATATAAATTCTATAATAAAAAGTACTTAATGTTTATCTTAAAACAATTTTGTCAAATTTAAGATTTAGCTAAGATTTGAGCACAGAAAATAGAAACATGCTTTAAAAAAAAAAGTGTTACACAGTTTTAGGAGGATGGACAAGTCAAATAGTAGGTAGGTTTCTTGAGATGAAGCCCCAGATTATCCCAGTGATCACCCACTGAGCTGTCCAAGCCAGACACACAGGCTCCTTGCCACCAGCTCTGTCTCCCCGGGCTCCCATGGTCGCAGGTATTGTCCATCTTCTAAGGCTATCATTCTGCTCTTTCCAATTCCTGCCTGCATCATCCCCACAAACATCTAGGGGTCATTTTATTCCTTACTCACTTTCCACATCTAAAAGTCAATCAAGTCTTCTCAATTTTTTCCTGAACTTTCTCTAACATCTTTCTTCTTATCTAACCAAACTGTCATTGTCTTAGGGAAGTTCTATAATTATTTTTCCCTTAAATTCCTGCTTCCTTATTCTACTCCCTATGCCTAATCTCTCCTCCTCAGGCAGCTCCCCACTGATGGTGGAGGGGGTTTTTCTGAAATACAAACTTAATTATCTCATTCTCCGTACACCTAAAATCCCTCCGTTTAGCACACAGGGTCTCTTCTAGACCAGACTACCTGTCCCACTAGTCTTCCTCCTGTCTGAGCCCATTGCCTTCATTTCAGCCCAACCCAGCTCCAGCACTTGCGGCTCCTTGGCCTTCACATACCTGTCTGTTTTCACATACCTGACTTTGGAATGTCAGTCCTTGGCCTTGTTAGTGGGCACCTATGCTTTAAAATTCATCTCTCTTATTAGCCACTCTAGGGGATTCTCTCTGACTCCCATTGATCTAGATGCAGTTCCTCTGTGTTGTCTCACTCATTCGAATCTTACACTGAACTCTTAGCCTCCTAAGGAGACAGTCTCAAACTGAATTTTCATGTTCACATTAACTCGGTGTTTGAAATGTAGTAGAAATTTAATAAATACTTGCTAGAGGAAAGGGCCAGAAGAGAAAGAGAAGGCAGCTAGGTAATTAGATAGATTAGAGCTATAAATATGTTGAGGGGGAAAGTCCATAAGATCTTAAGATGTGCACACTAAATCTCCATGGATGTTTGCAAACCTTGGACCTGAGATATTTAAAATGAATAGCATGTGATGGTTAAGAACAGACAGGGCATATGAATTTCAATCCCGGTTGAACCACTTAGTAGCTAATTGACCCCAGGCACATTACTTAACCAATTTGCGCCTCAGTTTTCTCATCTAATAAATGAGAAGAATAATATTGTCTCCTTGATAAAGCTGGTGTGAGGTTAAATAGGGTAATTCACGTGAAGGGCTCAGCACAGTGCCTGGAAGCAGTGAACGTTCAATAAATGTCATTAATGATAATGATGATGATAATCATTAGGAAACAAGACACTGAATGTTTTTAACAGAACAGTAAGAGGAGGCACAATAATAAAACTATCCAATATATCAAACTGGACTTGCAATCAATGGTATTTCAAAGACCAGCCCCTGAATTAACATCATCATATGAGGGCCTGGGGATGTCAACCAGCTGCTCTTTAGAACGTACAAGCCAGCATCACAAGAAAAGCCAGCAGGCTGCTACATTTTCTCATGATAAAACAGCAGTTTCAAAACTGTGTATGCAGAATAGTTCCACAGGATGGCAATGTATGTTCCGTAAAACAAAGTGCTCTGGAATCAAACAAGATTTTGAGACTTTGTAAACCAAGTCTAACAATGATAGTTCTCTGCAAGACTCCTCTGAGCATCTCTGAGAAGGGGCTGGTATAGTGTGTTTTACAGCATACTGTGTTTTATATACTTCCTGGGACTTCTCAAAATGCCCCAATTCAAAGAAAGACCCAAGGGTCTAGCATTTATCATTCCAGGATCACTGAAAAGAAAGAAAAGAACAACAACGTCCAAATATTACTAAGGGTAAATATTTTGTACTTTTCTCAGTTTTTCTAAATGTATGAAAGTAGGTTACTTCTGTAATCAAAAAACTAAGTAACATGTATTTTAAAACAATATTTTTCTAATTTAAAATTTAGCCAAGATTTGAGAAAAGAAAATAAAAGTAGACATTTAAAAACAAAATCAATGTTTCGCAATTTTAGGAGAAATGTTCTATGCATGTGAACTAACAGAAACAAGATAGGCCTAGTTAGCTGACTCAGAGGGCTAAGAGGCCCTCAAAGGCCCTCACAGGGCATGTAACCCTACCTGGACGTCCCACTCTGGGAGGGAGAAGGCCAGGTCTCAGCAGACACCTCAATGGGCAGATCTTCAACAGAGAGCTATATTGGCCCTGGGATTCCCTCATGCCTTGACTTTCTCCCCTGAACCTGCACGGCCTCTAGGAGGGTGCCTCTGCTAGTGTGGAGTCAGGCTACTATGGCAGGGCAGCGCTGAGTTCAAGGTCAGCCAGCAAAGGCCTCTTACCTCCATCACTGCCAAGGTTCTGAGCTCTTTTCTCTTGTATTCATTTGCTTTCAAGTATCTTAGGTAATTTTTGTAAGTTTCTCCCTTTCATTCCAAATTGGTTTCCTGTCATTTTTATGAGAAGGAATTTATTGGTGCTTTAAAAATATATATGAATGTCTTTATGCCTAAATCTTTTCTAAACAGGCTTCTCCACTGTTTGTTCTCTATCCTGGGTTTGGGTTATTTCTATACTCTCCCCCACCCTTTTCTGAGTTCAGAGCTTCTGGGCTCCACCAAATGGAAGTGGATCTGGTAAAGGCTCGAGCGTGGATGTGGGTGGGGGTGGGGCCTGGCAGCCATGAGCTGCTACCCTTGCTAAGGCCCATCATTCACTCAGTCACTCAGCAAGACTCTGCCCCCAGGCAGCTTGTCCCCCTGCCTCTCTCTGAATAATACACACACCTCACAGGGAGCCATCACTTACACAAATAGCTGAGAGCACCTCCAGAGTACTATTCAGCTACTAAGTGTTCAGATGCCCTGGGAGGCTGGATAGAAAGTGCCTCCCGAGGTCTGAAGCCAAGTCTACCGGCTGCTTTCTAACTGGCCTCACAGGTGTTTCCTCTGCAGGGCAAAGTGGTGGTCATATTGAGACCAGGGCTGCCCTCCACGTCCTAGGGAAGGGGCTGTACACTTTGCCAGTGCTAAGCAAGAGACCTCCCGGGATCATGGCAAGTGGTGGGTTCACCACTGGAGCTCGGGCAAGAGGGTGATTTGGGGTGGCATATGCCAGTGAGCTGGAGAAGGGAATGGCAACCCACTCCAGTGTTCTTGCCTGGAGAATTCCATGGACAGAGGAGCCTGGTGGACTACAGTGCATGGAGTCACAAAGAATCAGACACGATTGAAACCACTGAGCAAGCAAATGGATATATATATATATATAAAGTTTCATGATTATCTTCAGAGACCCACCAATACAGAAAATTGACCTACCGGTAAGCCCACAGAAATACATCACATCCAGGAGGCCATCAACAGATAAGACAAAGAGACACCCAAGAGCTGTGATAGGGCCTGTCTTCCTTTTCTGGGATTAAGATAATCCATTTACTCTTCGTGAAGATGGCCATCTTGACAGAATAAAATGGGGAAGGCCCTGCCTGGAGGAGAAGCTGTGTGCCATCACAGAGACAGTGATTTTAATTGATGTCTGTGCCCAGGGGCGGCTTCTCTTCCTTCCTCCCAAGTGAGAAACCGCACTCCACACGCATGGTGTAGGGCCAGGTAGGGTGTTTTCTCTTAGAGCAGAGCAAGGCCAGAACCGACTACGGAGCACCTTGTGTGCTCGGCTGGCCTGACTGTCCCGCCAACCTGTTCTCAGTCACCGACCGGTGTTCTGTCTAACAGGTTCCCCTCATGCTATGTGGCACCTTCCCAAGCATCCCCTTATGGGGAGGAGCCTTGGCAATGCCTTGGCCCACAACCTCGAGCACTCAACCTCCACACCTGAGAGCTCTTAGGACTTGGTCAGGACTTCAGTGCCTGCCATGCTCTCATCCTGGAGGCGTGGTGCAGAGCAGGGTAGAGCCTATGAGGAATGGAGGGCGTCATTATTCATGACTAGATCCTTAGAGACACAGAAGAAAAGGGAGGACTCCAGAGGGAAAGGGGAAGGGATGCTGAGCCAGATATCTAAATTTCCCCTCTGTAGTTTCTGCCTCCCTTTGGAGTTCTTAAAATTTGATCCTACCTTTGGTGTTACCTATAATGGAGGGCTTCCCATTGGCACTAGTAGCAAAGAACCCACCTGCCAATGCAGGAAATGTAAGAGACATAAGTCGACCTCTAGGACAGGAAGATCCCTTGGAGAAGGGCATGGCAACCCATTCCAGTATTCTTGCCTGGAGAATCCCATGGACAGAGGAGCCTTGTGGACTACAGTCTATAGAGTCAAAAAGAGTAGGACACGACTGAAGTGGCTTAGCATGCACACATGTGTGGGCAAATGGCATGCTTCCTTAAATCACATTTTAAGCAATCATTTCCAATATTTTCTTCAGAGACCTTTTGCTTTTTTTTTTCTAGTTAAGCTTAATAGGACAGTTTTTTTTTTTTTGGGGGTGTGTTTGCACACATGCATGGGTTAGAAAAATATTTACTCACTCCAATAGCTCATTGGCAAGATGGAAGCTTCCAGTAGGTTCTGGGTAATATCTGAAAGACTTTTGGCCCATCTGTCCAATCATTTGTTCATACATGCCAAACATATGATGCAAAGATTGGTTGTAACTAGATGCATAATGGGCTTGGAAATCCAAGTTATAGTCAAAGGATACATGTTTCTGCTCTATAAGGTAAATAGGTCTTTGTTACTAGCAAAATAATTCACTACAAATATTTCAATTTTGAAAATAAGTACTAAACTCTCTGGTCAAAATTTAAATCAGAGCAAGTCCAATGAAAAGCATTAGTCTTTGTCAGGACTTTGAGTAGTTAGAGAGAAGGTAACCTGATTCCATCTAGTTTACAGCACAAGAGGAGTCCATCCATACACATAACTGAGAAGTCTACCATAATCAGATTTAAAAAGTCAGGCTCTGGTAGATCCAAGGGCTTGGATGACATACAGGGTTTCTTTCTCCCTCAGTCTCTCTTTCTCTTTCTCTTTGCCTACAGATGGGAAGATAATACCGGCAGCTCAAAAACCATCTCCTTACAGCTATTGCTCCAAATTGTTCAGGTATGCACACACTTTCTCAGCATCTATGTAACAAAGCTCAATAAAAACGACCTTCTCAATGCCAGTCACTCTGGCTTGGAAATAGAGGACCTGAACCTGCCCTCAGGATCATGGCCGTCTTCTGCATTTGGGGTCATGTAGAGGCCTGGTGGAGTGGAGAGCTGGTGGGGTGAAGGGCTGGCAGACTGGGATGCTGCTCTGGGACTTGTGGTTATATGGGATCCTGTAGAAGTGGGGAATCACAGTTCCCTAAAGGACAAGTAAGGTGTGCTTGCTAGAAGAAGGGTAAAAGAATGCCAAGTGGACAAATAATTTCTCAAAGCATTATTGTAAAATGTCCCTAGAAAGGGATTGATTCTCATGAAAATAGTCTCAGGAAACTAAAAGTGGAAACAGAGAAAACACTGAGATGATTTTAAAGTGTTGAATAGATTATCATTATTCAATTATTTCTGGCTCAAGAGAGTTTGCTTCAGAAAATACCTTCACAGTGAAATTTCAGGAGTGGTGATATCTTGATTAAAATGTTTGTTTTCATAAAACAAAGTCCAAATAGCCTCAGAGTCAAAACAACTTTTCCTGGAACTGAGGTATTTTTTCCCCTAAAGAAGTCCAAATTTAATTAAGAAGGGATAAACAGCATCTGGACATTCCTGATCTTATATCTTGACATAATTTAGTTCCAGAGGCAGTCATATTTTCTTAGAAGACGATCCACTCATTCCTTCTCATGTACTTTGTCCTTGAGTGGGGGAGAGAGGAGAGGTTGCTGGAATTTGTCACAGGCTCATCACTATCACCCATCTTCTCTGCTTTAGGAGACTCTGCACTAGAGATGAGAGAGAGAGACCCAGTACTTCACTAAAGTATTCCAAAGGCTCTTTGAAATCATGGGGCTCCAAAGGGGGTTGCTGTCACCAACTGACTTTTGGCTGTTCTGCTTTACACAGCTTTATGACTTTTAATCTATTTCCATCAGTTATCTTGTCTTATGGCTGCAAATGATAAGATAAACTGGGTCCTCTGTCTGTCTCTCTCTGTCAGTGTCACGGGTTACAGGACTCACTGCTGGTCTGTAAACGAAAACAAGACCATGGCCTCTCAGCTCTCTTGTAACCCCCCCATAACAACTCATACAGGCAGGATATTGAACTCCAAAGCCTGGCTCATTGGGCAAGAGACTAAGCTGATGCAATTTTAAAAGAGGTTGAGCAAAGCTGTCTCCCTCAGAGATCCCATCATGCCTGTCTGACAAAGCCAACCTCCCTTCTGGTCCTGTGTGGGCAATTTCTCCTTAAAGCTAAAGCCCATCAGCTGTGTGACTTGAACAAGTTACTTCACCTTTCTGGGCTCATCTATAAAATGAACAGAGAATTAAGTGATTTCTGTGGCCCTTTCTAGTTCTAGCAACCTACAATGCTGTGACATCGGGATGCTGTATCCCACCAGCACAATATAAGGGATTTCTCTCCAACCATAACTCCTTCTGGTGTCTGTCAGATAAAGAACCCTAACCTCACCCCTGAAGGGTACGTTTGCAATTGCAGGGACAGACAAGGGTCTAGGCACCAACTATATTCAGATTAAAATTGGTAAGGTTACATCAGAAGCATCCTTAATAACGTGGCCATTCTTTTCTCCTTCTCGCCTCTGGGATTAAAGCTTGTGTGCTGACTGTTGAAAAATCAGTCATTAACGGCCAGGAAATGACTTCCTCATCCATCAGAACACTGCTCAGCCATGTTTCAGCTTTTTTCCCCTTTCCCTGTGTAATTATTCTCGTCCACCACTGATTACAGTTTATAATAGCCATAATTCTCTCTGAATCAATCATTACTTTACTTTACCACGGGGTTACCAGGAGAAACATGAGGGAATGCAGATACCCCCGGCTGGGTTTTATTTTTTGGAAATTGCCTGCTTTCGTCTGGAGCTCATTTAATCATCTGGATGTTCAAAGAAAAGCTAAGATTTTAATTCAAAGGCTTTTTTTTTTTTTTCCGACTTGCCCTTAACTCTTATTATTTTCTTTAAAGAGGAAATGATGGCTGGTTAAAAGAGGCTAATATCGCGCAAAATCGGCTAGCGATGCTGTTTGGAGTGACTGGTGGGAGACACAGTATGGATTCTTGTCATGAATCCATATGCTTATTTGGCACTTTCCCTTCCTGAATGTGACTGAGACTACCCATCCTCTGTGGTTTCCTGGAAGGTTCAAGAGTTGTTATTTCCCTCTGTGGACTGATTAGAGCAAATATTCTTATTGGTGGAAACAGTTTTTTTCTTAAACACTCCAGAGAAGTATGACAATCAGTCGAGTACAGCTTAGTGAGAATTTAAGGCAATTCGGTTTTATTTAGTATTTACCAGACTTACTGTGTTTAATATACTATGCCAGTTCTTCAATGAGTTACAAGAAAAAGAAGAAAATGATCTGGTCCTTGCATCTAAATCTCACATGATGATGGGAAGTGTAGGAAGATAGACACATAAATAGCCATTTCAGCTTTCATCACGTGGACCCTGGATTTGGGTAGTACAGAGTGCATCAGGAAAATGAGAAGAGGCTATTTGTATGCTAGAGACTGTAGAATTCCTAGAGGAAATGTGACGTGAGCAGAACCTTGGAGGAGGGGAAGGATTTGAATGAATAGTCATTCCAGGCAGAGGCAGCAGAAATGAGCCACAACGGCCCAGAAGATGAAGAGAGGATGAGGGAGACTGAGGCCTAGGGGAAAGGCAGAATGACCTGGGGCCGCAGGATGGTGTGAGGGTCCAATGGCGGAAAGTGAAAGTCACTCAGTCGTGTCCGACTCTTTGTGACCCCCACTGACTGTAGCCTGCCAGGCTCCTCTGTCCATAGGATTCTTCAGACAAGAATACTGGAGTGGGTTGCCATGCCCTCTGCAGGGGATCTTCCCCCATCCAGGAATGGAGCCCAGTATCATGTAACTCCCAGGAAAGTTAAAAGAAGCACATGAACTCTTCTCAGAGAGTTCTAGAAATGCTCACTGAAGCAGGTTGGCAAACATGAGAAGATAGGGCAAAACACGAAATTCAGGATATATCACTGGAAATGTGGCCTTATGGCTAGTGAAGTCTGGGACCTACCAGTTACAATGATGAAAGGACCAATTTTACAGCATCTCGTGCCACACTCAGTTGCCTCAGTCATGTCCAATTCTTTGCGACCCCATGTCCATGGGATTTTTCAGGCAAGAATACTGGAATGGGTTGCCATACCCTCCTCCAGGGGATCCTCCCCACCCAGAGAGCAAAGCTGAGTCTCCTGCGTCTCTGGCACTGCAGGAGGATTCTTTACCAGTGAGCCACTGGGGAAGCCCTTTACTATATTGGACCCTCACCAAAAAAAAAAGAAACATGGTCTTTTAACCCAAACAAAACCAGGTTGAAGTTGAAACTCTAACAAAAGATATTTTATTTTTGAAGTTTTAAAATATTCACGTAATATTTTTGACGTACTGGATCAGCATCAACAGTGAATGGGCTCAGGCCTGTGTACATAAAAGAAGGGTTGTATCCACAGTGGGAGTGTGAGCAGCGCACTTGACCTTGCATCCCTCCTTATTATACACCATTGGTTTATTGGGGGAACCTATGAACTCTTATAAAACTCCTTTCACTCTCATTTGCCATATTCACTGTATAAGACACATGAAATAATTTATGCAGCAAAAGCCCAGGGGTCTGTCATCTGGGGAAATGTTTCAGGTAGCTGCTAATCTGGAAATTATTTACCTTTCCCCAAACAGCCAGAGTGGTCCATATCAGTGGTTTCCAGCATTTTTATTTCATGAGCTGGTAAAAATAGTTTTGTTTTTTTTAAAATTGAATGGTAGTAGGGAAAGATGGAGAAGGCGATGGCATCCCACTCCAGTACTGTTGCCTGGAAAATCCCATGGATGGAGGAGCCTGGTGGGCTGTAGTCCATGGGGTCACCAAGAGTCAGACATGACTGAGCGACTTCACTTTCACTTTCATGCATTGGAGAAGGAAATGGCAACCCACTCCAGTGTTCTTGCCTGGAGAATCCCAGGGACGGGGAGCCTGGTGGGCTGCAGTCTCTGGGGTCACCCAGAGTCGGACACGACTGAAGCGACTTAGCAGCAGCAACAGCAGCAGGGGGAAAGAAAGGTTTGCCTACTTTTATTTTTCCAAATCAGGGCATAAAAAAACCTCATCTATAATTTCATACACACAAAAAACACATCTTGTTTATCTATTTTAAATACAGCAGTGTGTTCATGTAGCACAGGGAACTCTGCTCAATATTATGTAATAACCTAAATGGGAAAAGAATTTGAAAACAAAACTGTTGTTTACCAGTTCAGTGGTGTCCAACTCTTTGCTACCCCATAGACTGTAGCCTGCCAGACTCTTCTGTCCATGGAATTTCCCAGGCAAGAATACTGGAGTGGGTTGCCATTTCCTTCTCCAGAGGATTGTCCCAGCCCAGGGATTGAACCTGGGTCTCCTGCCTTAGCAGGTGGGTTCTTTACCACTGAGTTACCAGGGAAGCCCTAAAAAGAACAGAAACGTGTATATGTATAACTAAATCATTTTGCTATGCACTTGAACGTATCACAACATTGTCAATCAACTGTATGCATGCATGCTAAATTGCTTCAGTCCTGTCTGACTCTATGTGACCCAATGGACTGTAGTTCACCAGGCTCCTCTGTCCATGGAATTCCCCAGGCACTATACTCCAATATAAAATTAAAAGGTTAAAAAAAAAAAGTCAGAGACATCCCTGGTGGTCTAGTAATTAAGAATCAACCTTGCAATGCAGGTGACGTGGGTTCGATCCCTGGTGAGGGAACTAAGATCACACATGCCTTGAAGCAACTGGGCCCTTGTGCCCCAGCTGCTGAGCATGCATGCCACAACCAGAGGATCTGTACACTGCAATGAAAGATCCCATGTGCCACAACTAAGACCAGTGCAGCCAAATAAATAAATCAAAAGCTTAAGGAAAAAAAAAAACAACACATCTTGATACCCAAAGCATACCATAATCTTGGCACAGAAGATAATCCCATTAATGAAAAGCTTTGTTTAAAAAAAAAAGTCTCACTTCATCATCCTTACTTATCTCATTTTGCAACAGAATGCTCAAAGATGCATTTTTGAAAGGCATGTACTCCATGGGACCTTTTGAGCTGTGTGAGTTCTCTTTCTGGCTGCTAGAAGATAGCTCTAAGAGTCACAGTTCTGAGGTCTTATCTCTTGACACACGTTGGAAGAAACAGAAGGAACCACTTCATTTTCCAGCATTGTCCAGATTGATCAGGAAGTAAATCAGGATTGCAGTCACAACTGAAGCTCCCAGTGTAATGTCTGAAAACAACAGAAGACAGAGGCTGAGAAATCTGTCTTTTTATTAACATATCAGCCCTGCTACCGAGCCTGTTATGACCCAGGCTGTTAAGCTTTTTGTGGACAAGGGCCTGTGGGGCATAGAAGACCAGCCAAGTACATGAAATTAGGACAAGAATATCTTAAAACCTAGCCAGAACCTGACCAGAAATATCTCCTTTTAAGTCTCTCTTGGCAGACGTTTTCATGTATCCCAAAAGTGGGGACAGAGGGAAGGAAAGGATTGATAGCTAACAATAATTATTAGTGAATACTTGCTATGTGCCTACTAGCCTACTAAATAGTATGTATGTATAAGTATACTGAATACCTATTATGTTCTATGCTAAGACCTTTGCCTACACTTTCTCATTTAATCCTCAAGACAAATTTATAAAACAGGTATTCAACACAATGTCTTTTTATTTGGAGAAAATAAGTCTAAGAGAGGTTGAGTAATCTGTCTCCAAGCACACAGAGATGGGAGCAGAACTTGTATTTACCTGACATGAAAATCTGTCCTCCCTGACCACTGTAACAAGAACCTCTCTGCAGGATTTGTGGTTTGTTTTCTGTCGTTACCTCATTATACATGTGCATGCCCTGCAGTCATACATTTAGAAGACTGTTTATGGTCTGTTCCATCATACGGACTTTCTAAGTCTCAGTGAACTCTTTTTCATTTGTATAAGGTTCCGGGTTGAAAGATGGTCTTCAGATAACAAGGGATGAGCCTCAGACATTAAGTATCAGAGACAGACAGGGGTCTGGCGTCAAGAAGGCTGATCATCGGGTGAATCGTGGTCGTCACAGAACGGCCCACACTGGGTCTCTCCACAGACCCATCTGAGCAGACTGCCCTTGCCATCAGGACTGGCTAATGATTTCCAGGGCTTTGAGAAAGCTTCTGCAATCCTACAGGCTCTGGCCCTCTCTGTCTGCTGCGTCCCCAGGTTGGCTGCAAATTCCTAGCTACATGAATCCCCTTCTTTCCTCTAGGGCTCTGTTCTTCTCTTTGGCCCCAAGTATTTCATAGCAGCCAATACTGAAAAGAAGCCCCGAGAGAGAGGAAAGCTTGCATATTAATTCCAGAGACGACGTAATGAGAATTTTATTCACTTACTCTGAATTCCCCGGTGTGCCTATCCTCCCCTTGGTTCATTAACTCTCTGTGCCTTGCCTGTGTGCTGACTCTCCAGAGTACAGATGCACTCCGTTCCTCCAGCAGACCATCAGGTCCTTTCCTCCTTGCATTTCCCCCAGGACCACATGTGTGCAGCTGCTCCTGCCCCCACCAAGGTCTTTATCCAGCAGGCTTTCTCCTCCTCAGGAGGAGGAGAACTCCTGAACTCCTTACTGTGAGGCTTATTCTCAGATCTGTAATCCTTAGAAGGCTCTGCCAACCTTTCCCTTCTCTGAAGTTGGAGTGTGTTTCCGTGCAACCCCATCACACACATGTGTGTGTGCGTGTGTGTGTGCATGTGTGTGTGTGTGTGTGTGCACACGTGTAACCTTAGTTCTCATCACTCCCTACACAGCAGACACAGTTATTTCAAAAAAAAAGACCGCAACTCAGTTGTGGTCAAAAGGACAAAACACTTCCCAGTAATCTGAGTTACAATTCTGGATAAAGATTTAGATGTATGAAAAATTGTGTAGGAATGGGGAGGCAGGTTGTGACTTGGGGAAAAAATATACACTAGAATTTAAAATCCAGCCAAGGTAGGTCAGAGCCAAGATGTGACAGCTTCATTCTCAACTTAGATAAACAAATGTGTTTTCACATTAAGAAAACCACATTTAATCTCTGCCAAGTACTTCTATCAAGGGGCATCTCTAAACTACCCAGGCGTGTGTGTGTGTGTGTGTGTCCCCTTAGCTAGCACATGTAGAGGAAGACACAGCTCTTCCCCACCCTGCACACCTGCTCCGTGCTTCTCTAAAGGTGGCAGCGGGTGCTGAATATGCTCTTCCTGCTTTTCAGGGCAGGACTAACTTCATGGGCATGAGCACTGGGCACTGCCCTCAGGCTCTGTGCTTAGTTTAATGCTCTGCTGCCACCATGGAAAATTCTTAGTAATTTATAACAAAGACTCTGCATTTCTGTTCTGTACTAGGCCCCACACGCTATATAGCATATCCTGGTGAGAAGCATATGATAGATAGAACAATGGATGCACTTTCAGATCACCTGAGAGGCTTTGGAGAAATATCAGTATCTAGAATCCATCTGGAAAGGGGCCCAGCATTGGTGGTGTTTTGAAGTTTCTTTTGAAGTTCTGCAGGTGATCTGATCCATAGTCATTTGTGAAAATACAGGCATAGAGGATTTCTAAGATCTGCGGTCTGTTTTCTGTGATCATGTATTCATTTTCTTTGGCGCTTGTTACAAGCATTACTGTGGCTGCTGTATTCCATTCCATGATACAGTCAAGCTTGTTTTAATTTAAAGCTAACACTTAAAACATTTAATTACCTAGTAAAATTGACACTCAAACATGTTTAGTGTCTACATAACTCATGGTTCTGGGCTCTCAGATATGTATGCAGCCCACTTTGAAAGGGCCAGGACTAGACTAAGTATGATTTTTTAAAAACTCTTATTTCTCCAATATTCTTGCATCCATGATCTGTCTCCTATAGATCTTTCCACAGAGGGCCATGTTCATGTAAGAATAATTTCTTACTTGTGTGTCTTGCCCTGTTAATATCACTAACCCTGGGCCCTTGAGAAGTTCAATGCATATAACCAAACAGCCAGGTCAAAATAGGGTGAGACTATTGTAGGCCAAAGGAAGAAAGCTGAGTTCTCAGCTGCTCCAACAAGTTAACAGGAGTCCCACTCTTAGTCACACCAGGAAACACCAAGGCTGCTGAACAGGTAATACCAAGTTAGATCTCTTACTACCCTGGTATTACTCTAGACAAAGACACAGCAAAAGGAAGTTTGCCTTCCATGTCTCTTGTCCTCCAAAGGATCCTTCAAAATGGCCAAAGGACTCTGTGAATTCTGCCAGCCTATGCAGACCTTCCCACTAGGGAGATAGTACATTACATGCCCCAAACCATCTTTATTCTCTCACATAACTTCCCTTAGAATAGGACTTGATACAGTAATTCTCATTAAAGTGTCAATGACTGATAGGGAAAATGAGGTCTACTTAGTTCTCTCCAAGTGTAATACATTGCAACAGGGCTGCTAGTTACTTAATCTAAAAGAATATGGTTTTAAGGTAGAATTTCAGGCCTGAGTGGTAAGCAAGGAAGAGTATAGTCAGACCTAGAGCAGGCTTCCTGAACCCCCTTGAAATAGCACAGCTCCTCAGGCAGCTGACCATACGTTTGTCATTTAAGCAACAAATAATGCTATCAGCAAACAAGTCTTTGAACATATGAAAGTGTGTATTAAAAAAAATCAACCAACCACATAAACAAAAAGTACCCAAAGATATCATTTGAATTCCTATTCAAATTGCTCAAAGATGGAAAGATGAATTCAGGGTGCTCCAATAAAACCTGGCAGTTAAACAAGGGTTTAGCATTAATGCTATGAAAAAGGATAAAGGAGAAAAAAGGTGAATTGCAGTTGAGAAGGATCTAAGCAAATCTCTGGGGTCTCCAAAACACTTTGGGTTCAAGAAATCAGCAAAGGGATACACATGAAAGATTTAAGAAAGGAGCTAACCAAGGTGCCCTGTGGAGAGAAAGTAGGTGCTGAAATGCAGCCCACATTCCCCTCAGCAGGCCCTGGTTCCTGGTCCACAGGTACAGTCACCCAGGGGGTTCCCTCTAATATTGAGAGGGAATGCTGTTTCCTAATTAAGTCTGTCAGAAGAATACTTTCTTAATTTTCACAAAGATTTCTTATAGGCCAGCAGCAGCCCTGAAATCTATCCCAGTTAATCTGTGGTCAGTACACAGAGAACTTTAAGGCAAAAATAGCCAAAGGAAGCAGAACCTCATGGGAATTCAGACCTAGACTCAAAAAGGAAGACATTTTTAAAAAGGCAAGCAAAGGCATGGAGATTGGTAAAACAAGCACATTTAATGGTATCTGAAATTTTTTTCTTGGTATCAAGTCACCAATTTTGTCTGCCTGGCACAGACAAAAAGAAGCGACCCTCCTCTCCTTCCTGCAAGGACTGATCTGTAATTTGGAGACAATGTAAAGGAGTAGCTTTTGAAATCCACAAGCCAAAGAATCCACCCTTTTAATTTCGCTAATTTAATGTGAAAGTGAAATAGGTTCCTTTGCAACCTTGACAGCTAGCTTTCTGGGAAGGTGTCTAATATCAGACATAAAATGGAGACATGAATCGATGAGACTCATTAATATTCATAGACAGCAGATTAAGGTGGGTGGAAAAATTATTTATGAAACAGAGGTATTGTCTTCCTCTCACCAAAAGGATTTTGTTTAGAGAGGATTGGATTGGGTGACAGGGCTATGACAGATTAAGTATGAATTTGCAGATTTCTTGGTTTATCGTCCAAGGAAAAGAATCTAAAGCATTTGCAAGCAAAGAATGTGCTGGGCTGAGAACAGTAAATGCTTCAGCACCACACGCCAGTAGGTGTAATGAGCTTCAGACACCACAGCCGTGATGGAAAGCACTTGGAAGAAAATGAAAGGATGGACTGAGAATGTGGTTATGTAACAAAGGAACAAGCTGAAAGCAAAATGGAGCTTAGCTAATGTCGAGAAAGGTGGGGGATAAAACACGGATGGTTCGTGTTTTATTTATGTATATGGGGGATGGGAAATAGCATACAATTCAAAATATCATCAGTAATTTACTCATTTCTTTTCTCACAATGCATATGTATTTGTGGTGCTGCATAAGAAACCTTTGTGTTATTTCTGACTGAAGTTAGTGGGTGCTATTTTATAACTAATAAAAATGAGAGTGAAAATCCATGAGTTAAGAAGTCGTCTTGGATCCTCAAATGAACTCTGTTAACAACATACTTACACAGTTTGAGGATTTATTGCTAGTCCCTTATCTCCATGAGCCCTTTCCTCCTTTATCTTCCAATCTGTTACAGTCTTGTGGAAATAAGCTGTTGTGATCTGCTGGAATTTTAAAGTGACAGGTGAAAAAAAAATTTTTTTTCCTGAGAGTGGCAAAGAACCTTAAAATAAGAACTTGAATTGTTCCCTAGGGCATACAAAATGCCATGGCTTTTTTTTTCCTCTTGATTGCACTTCAAAACATTCAGTCTCCTATGCACGCACCCAGCCCATCACAGTTTCCCTGGTTGCTATAATATTGTAAACAGAAATTGGAGAAGAGAAGATAGCATTCCATTTTAGATCACTGACACACAATGCTTAAATTAGATAAGATCTCCAAACCAATTTTAAAAATTTTTTGGTGGATTTCAACAGATGGAATTTAAAACCACATGCTTACGAATTTGACAGGTCCGTTTTTGAGGACAGGAGACCTGGAATTGAGTATAAACAGGACTGTATGCAAAGCAACACAACAAGGCTAAAAGGAGGTACAGAAACAGGGCTTGAAACTGGCCATAGTCTGCCCTAATCACTGCACTGTGGAAGTGTAGACACAAAGACTGGAGAAAGACTCGGCCAAATGGATAAACAGTATGTAGTGCATCCATACAATGGATATTATTCAACCATAAAAGGAATGAAGTGTTGATACATGCCTTGATATGAAAGAATCTTGAAATGCCAGAATAGGCAAATCCATTGAGACAGAAAGCAGATTAGCGGTTGCCAGGAGCTGGGGCTGGGGGCCAGGTGGGGGTGAGGGAAGAATAGCAGTGACTTCTAATATGTATGGGGTTTATTTGGAGGAGGTGATAAAAATGTTCTGGAGTTAGATAATTCTTGCACAAACTTGTTAATATGCTAAAACCCACTGAACTGTACACTCTAGTGTAGTGAATTTTATCTTATGTGAATGTTATCTTTATTTTAATTGGCCCACAAAAAGGGCAAAAGGAAAAAGGTAGTAAGGGGACATGAGCAAAGTTTTCTGTCAAGGACCATAATCCAGGCCTGCTCATCTGAAGGGAATGCCCTTTCTCTTCACAGAGCTTCTTTGTGAAATCATATTTTAAAGTATAAAATATTATACATGGAATGACAAAGAAAATCAATGATATTAAAATGTCATCATCAAAATATTTTTAAAACTAAATTTGTGATCTAGTAATATATATGTGATTCTATAATACCACACCAAATAGCAAGAACAGCAGCTGATTTGAGAACTAAACTATTGTAGGTTCAGAGTCATGATGAACATGTGTGATTTTATGTCTGCAATGACATGAGATATGAAATCTGTGGTTTCTGTTAATGACAATCACAAGTATAACATTGGTTTGTTGCTGACACTCATTATTGAAGGAAATGCTAAATTTCAGTTCAGTTCAGTTCAGTTCAGTCCAGTCATTCAGTCATGTCCAACTCTTTGTGACCCTACGGACCACAGCATGCCGGGCCTCCCTGTCCATCACCAACTCCCCGGATTTACCCCCAGCTCGTGTCCATTGAGTCGGTGATGCCATCCAGCCATCTCATCCTCTGTCGTCCCCTTCTCCTCCCGCCTTCAATCTTTCCCAGCATCAGGCTCTTTTCAAATGAGTCAGCTCTTTGCATCAGGTGGCCAAAGTCTTGGAGTTTCAGCTTCAACATCAGTCCTTCCAATGAACACTCAAGACTGATCTCCTTTAGAATGGACTGGTTGGATTTCCTTGCAGTCCAAGGGACACTCAAGACTCTTCTCCAACACCACAGCTCAAAAGCATCAATTCTTCAGTGCTCAGCTTTCTTTATAGTCCAACTCTCACATCCATACACGACTACTGGAAAAACCGTAGCTTCGACTAGACAGACTTTTACTAGCCAAATAATGTCTCTGTTTTTTAATATGCTGTCTAAGTTGGTCATAACTTTCCTTCCAAAAAGTAAGTGTCTTTTCATTTCATGGCTGCAGTCACCATCTACAGTGATTTTGGAGCCCCCAGAAATAAAGTCTGACACTGTTTCCACTGTTTCCCCATCTATTTCCCATGAAGTGATGGGACCGGATGCCATGATCTTCGTTTTCTGAATGTTGAGCTTTAAGCTAACTTTTTCACTCTCCACTTTCACTTTATTCAAGAGACTCTTTAGTTCTTCTTCACTTTCTGCCACAAGGGTGGTGTCATCTGCATATCTGAGGTTATTGATATTTCTCCTGGCAATCTTGACTCCAGCTTGTGCTTCCTCCAGCCCAGAGTTTCTCATGATGTACTCTGCATATAAGGTAAATAAGCATGATGACAATATACAGCCTTGACGTACTCCTTTTCCTATTTGGAACCAGTCTGTTATTCCATGTCCAATTCTAACTGTTGCTTCCTGACCTGCATACAGATTTCTCAGGAGGCAGGTCAGGTAGTCTGGTATTCCCATCTTTTTCAGAATTCTCCACAGTTTATTGTGATCCCACACAGTCAAAGGCTTTGGCATAGTCAATAAAGCAGAAATAGATGTTTTTCTGGAACTCTCTTGCTTTTTTCAGTGATCCAGTGGATGTTGGCAATTTGATCTCTGGTTCCTCTACCTTTTCTAAAACCAGCTTGAATATCTGGAAGTTCACAGTTCACGTATTACTGAAGCCTGGCTTGGAGAATTTTGAGCATTACTTTGCTAGCATGTGAGATAAGTGCAATTTTATGGTGGTAGTTAGAGCATTCTTTGGCATTGCCTTTCTTTGGGATTGGAATAAACACTGACCTTTTCCAGTCCTGTGGCCACTGCTGAGTTTCCCAAATTTACTGGCATATTGAGTGCAGCACTTTAAAAGCATCATCTTTTAGGATTTGAAATAGCTCAACTGGAATTCCATCACCTCCACTAGCTTTGTTCATAGTGATGCTTCCTAAGGACCACTTGACTTCACCTTCCAGGATGTCTGGCTCTAAGTGATTATCTGGGTCATGAAGATGTTTTTTGTATAGTTCTTCTGTGTATTCTTGCCACCTCTTCTTAATATCTTCTTCTTCTGTTAGGTCCATACCATTTCTGTCCTTTATTGAGCCCATCTTTGCATTAAATGTTCCCTTAGTATCTCTAATTTTCTTGAAGAGATCTCTAGTTTTTCCCATTCTATTGTTTTCCTCTGTTCCTTTGTATTGATCATTAAAGAAGGCTTTCTTCTCTCTCCTTGCTATTCTTTGGAACTCTACATTCAAATCTGTATATCTTTCCTTTTCTCATTTGCTTTTTGTTTCTCTTCTTTTTACAGCTATTTGTAAGGCCTCCTCAGACAGCCATTTTGCTTTTTTGCATTTCTTTTCTTGGGGATGGTCTTGATCCCTGTCTCCTGTATAGTGTCACTTAATGTCATTTCAGTTAAGAGGCAGCAAAAATAGAAATAAATTTAACTTTTTCACAGCCAAGATTGTAGACGCTCAAATTCTATGCATGGACCCCTTGGGGGTTCATAGACCCTAAGATAAGAAGCTCTATATTGCACCACTTTGGAAGGCATCTGGGAGAAAGTGCAAAGGACTCAAAATGTTAAATAGGCCATTATCATTTAATTAGGGAGATGATTTCCAGTCTCAACCATTAGCAAAAGTAAAATCTAAGTAGATTTTTTGGTCATTCTATGAAGAATGCTCAAAAACTACCCATCTTATTAGCAGAGTGCCCCTAAATGCAAATCGTATTCATTTGTTTGTGTCAGCTGCTATCAAGTTGTAGGGAATGCTAGTGTGCTGCTTGAGAACAATTTTGAGGTTTTGGTTCCTACCAGGGGTGTTGGTGGCTTCTGTGATGGATTCCTGTGATTACTGATGTCTGCTCCTGAGCCCAGAAGGGGTGGAGTGGTGACCACTTAATCCTATTAAGTCCCAGCCCTAAATACTGAGGCTCCTTCCTAGACCTTCAGCCTATCACTTAATGCCCCTCATGTTCAGCAGCTGCCTTCACTCAGGCCTGCTGAGTAAATTTTACACCAAATGTGTGAAGTTAGTACATAAGGTAGACTAGTCAAAGCCGACATTCGATGTGGCTTTTCCTTTTAAAAACAAATCCCAGTGTTTATTAGTATCACAATATACTTACCTACCAGTGAAATGAAGTTTATTATAACGTGTAGAGTTACCTCAGAAATGGGATACCTTCTTGTTTAAGATACTATTAAGATCCACTTTTAATTTACTCAAGTCCTACATACGTGCTCAGTCACTTCAGTCATGTCCAACTGTTTGTGACCCCATGGACTGTAGCCTGTCAGGTTCCTCTCTCCATGGGATTGTCCAGGCGGGAATACTGGTGGTTTTGTTACAAAGTGTGGAGAAGGAAATGGCAACCCACTCCAGTGTTCTTGCCTGGAAAATCCCATGGATGGAGGAGCCTGGTAGGCTGCAGTCCTTGGGGTCCCAACAAGTGGGACATGACTGAGTGACTTCACTTTCACTTTTCTCTTTCATGCGTTGGAGAGGAAATGGCAACCCACTCCAGTGATCTTGCCTGGAGAATCCCAGGGATGGCAGAGCCTGGTGGGCTGCCCTCTATGGGGTCACACAGAGTTGGACACAACTGAAGCGACTTAGCATGCACACACAGTTACAAAGTCGTGTCTGACTCTTGTGACCCCCTGGATCATAATCCCCCAGGTTCCTCTGTTCATGGGATTTCCTAAGTAAGGATACTGGAGTGGATTATCATTTCCTTCTGCAGGGTGTCTTCCCGACCCAGGGATTGAACCCGAGTTGCCTGCTTTGCAAGCAGATTCTTTACTTCTAAGCCACCTTAAGTGGGTTGCCATGCCCTACTTGAGGGGATCTTCCTGACCCAGGTATCAAACACGTGTTTCCTGGAGTCTCCTGCATTGCAGGCAGATTCTTTACTGCTGAGCTGCTGGGGAAGCCCACTGAGCCCTGTAGATCCTCTCAAAACCAAATAAAACTCATGGCAAAGCTTCCACACACCCTGAACATCCAGGTTTTGATCTGCACAGAGCCACTAAGTGAATTACCTTGCCAACTCTGTGACTGTTGCTCTGAAGCCCCAGGGAGTCACAACTAACCATGAGGTCAGTTTTTAGATACCTGACCATCAGGTGGCTGCCCTCCAATCTTGGCTCCTGGCCCGCTGCCTTTGGTCATTTGTCTCAATTGGTTAGTGATGATAACAACAAACCAACCCAGACCTGTTAAGGAATATGGCTTCTGGCACTATATTCTCTAAAGTGCTCCTCATTTCCAAAACAGGTGACGCAGATGAATGTGTATGATCTGTGTGTTTGTATATTGTGTGTGTGTGTGTGAATGTTTGTGTGTGTGTGCGAATGTGTGTACACATAGGCATCCCTCTCCATCTTCTTTCTTTGGATTTGATTCCCCTTCACTGTTTGCAATGGGAAGAAAAAGACCATTCAGCTGCCTCAAATCTGGTGGGTAATAGTCCCAATTTCCTGACCCTTAGCTTTAAGACAGGTTAACTGGACGGCTTTCTTTGGCCTCTGGCATCCGCTTAGCCCTTCTTCAGAGCCTCCACTGAAGGCTTGAGGTGAAGTAAAGTGTTAGCCACTCAGTCATATCTGCCAGGCTCCTCTGTCCATGGAATTCTCCAGGCAAGAATACTAGAGTGGGTAGCCATTCCCTTCCTTAGGGGATCTTCCCAACCCAGAAACCCACCTGGGTCTCCAGCACTGCAGGTTGATTCTTTACCGTCTGAGCCACCAGGGAAGCCCCATAGAGGCTTATTAGCAGTGAACTGGACGCGATGCTTGCAAAGCCTGAAATGGCAGTGTGTTTTGAGATTGGTAGGAAGCTCTCCGCTATCCACTTCATCTCCCTCATTTGTGAGCCTGAGGTTTCCTGACCGTTAATACTTTCGTCAGCTCCACTTAAAGTGCAAACACGTCAGTGGGTGCAGTCAAAGGGTAGAGATGCAGGGGCATGACAACTTGCCTCCTCCCTGCCTCATCCAGGGCAGACCAACTGAATGTGAGACTCTTCTCCATGAACCTGGATCTAGCCTCATGGTCCTTCTGAATACAGTGAGCCAAAACATGGAAGTGGACACATAAGACGAAACCTACTTGCCAACCTTACACTAAACCCTTGTCAGTGAACAGGGAAGGAGTGAGGTTTGCATCACTGGCAGCTAGTTCATCATGCAGTGAAGGGCTGCATCCCCCAGCTAATGCTTTACAGTCAACGTGTGCTCTTTTAAGCAAGAAAGCTAGATGAGCTTGTTTAAGAACTCTTAAACCACAGCAAAAGTCCACTTTGTTCATTAACAGATGTGGGAGTGGAGAGGACTGTTGAGGGAACAGGGGCCAGAGGAAATGTGTCAATTCCCTGTGCATTGAGATGCTTGCCACTGTCCCCTGGCATGTCAAGCAGGTCCTGGTGCAGGACAGCCCCAGCATTCCCCTTGTTCAGTACACTGCCTCTGGCTCTGGGGTTCGCCTGCCCACATCAGTTCAGTACTGCCAGCTCCCACTTTCCCCTAGACCTCCCTTGCCTTCTCTTTCTGAGCCTCATTTTCCACCTTCACATGAACCCTGATTGCTCCCAGTTTCCCACTGTCTTCAGGTGCAAACCTTAGTTTTCTAGCACTTCAAGCTAGAAAAGAAAAAAAGACTTTAATTTTTGGCTGTGTCGGGTCTTTGCTGCTACGGGCAGGGTTTCTCTAGTTTTGGTGAGTGGAGGCTGCTCTTCATTGTGGTGCACAGACTTCTCATTGCAGTGGTTTCTCTTGTTATGGAGCACAGGCTCTAGGCACATGGGGCTCAGTGTTTGCAGGATGCAGTCTCAGTAGTTGTGGCTCACAGGTTTAGTTGCTCTGTGGCATGTGAGATCTTCGCTGATCAGGGATCGAACCAGTGTCCCCTGCATTGGCAGGAAGATTCTTAACCACAAGACCACCAGGGAAGGCCCAGGCATTGTTTCACCATTAGCATGTTATCCTTTCATTATTACAAAATGCCTCTTTCCCTCTGGTCTGTTCCCACCTCTCTTTATAGCATTCCTGAC
This sequence comes from Nanger dama, assembly GCA_917880005.1. Lineage (NCBI taxonomy): Eukaryota > Metazoa > Chordata > Mammalia > Artiodactyla > Bovidae > Nanger > Nanger dama. Next base: position 27,479,144 of record CAKJTW010000022.1, read on the forward strand.
CATCAAGTCAGCCACTGGAAGGCATCCCCTTTCTTAAGAGAGGTAATCCCCATGCTTAAGAGTGGTATTCATTTTTACTTTTCTACTCAATAACGCTTTGTCCTAGATGACTCTCCTGGAAACAAAACTCTTCTCTCCAGTCCAAAAACATGCCACAGCATAAACCTTCCATGTTGCATGTAAACGCCTTGATTGTCAGATATTTCGGGCAGCAAAAGATCAGCACCACTGCTGAAAGGAAGCCAGGCAACAGGGTCAACCCCATAAACTCATGGCTTGTCTTAGCTGCAGCTTTACCTTCTGTCTGAGAAAACTTCTCTCTCAATATCGTGGGCTTCCCCATGCAGGGAAGAGAATAAGGAATGCATTCTCCTTCCCTTGACTTTTTCTCAGGCGAATAAGGAATTTAAATGGCTTATTTATACTCTCAGTTGCAGTCTTCTGGAACACCATTCAGCCTGGGGTCTCCTGAGCCTCCCAGCCAGTGAGGCTAACTGGGGAATCTGAGAATCTGCTTGTGGGGTGCCACCCACCATGCTCCTGCCCCTGCCAGCTCAGAGAGGCAGACTCAGGACAATCAGCCCAAGGGATCATCTGCCTGTTTCCCAGTCGCAACTTATAGTAAATGCTTAGCAAAATGCCAAGATGCCAGGCAGCTAAGAAAAACGTGGGTAGTCCACATTTCCTTGATTTCAAATCACAGTGCCTTTCTCATGACTGCTGTTCAACCACAAGGGGCCTGCTGGGCCATGCAAATGCCCCTGGCTTGGAAATAAGACTTGAATTGAGTCCTGGTTCCTGACGTGCTGGTGGTGTGACCTTGACCGAGTCGTGGGCAGAGCAAGGTCATGGAAGCCCAGGGCACCATCGGTCAACAAGGATCAGTAGAATGCCCTGCTCCCTTTGCTGGATTTGAGGTTCCAATAGCACAGTATAGACTGGACAGTTGATTATTGCTCTTATGGCATTATAAAAGCGAGGCGGACTTTCTTTTCTCTTTATGATTCAACAGCCCACCATCCTCCCAGGAGAGACCATCTCCCCCAGCTCTCCTGCTTCACTGTTCCCAGCATCTGTGGGGCCACCCAAGGCCCAGTTACTGGGGCGTCATTTGGGCAAATGGCGGGGGGGGGAGTGATTTCTTGATGCCTCCATCTCACCCATGCAGATGGATAGGGCAGCTGAAATTAATGACTTTCTGAGCCACTGCAGTGCTCATCTGCTTAACAATCCAATTTCTAGGACGTTTTAGAAGTTGTTAGCTGACTGCCAAAAATGAGGATCATTAAAAATAGATTCACAGCTGTTCAGGAAGCCAGAGATATAATTTTACCTTCATTATGCCTTATTGCAGATGTTATTGATTTAATCTCATTGCATTTTACTGTGTAATATCAATTCACACTATCTTTGACTTGGAAATTTGGAACTGTATTTATTCTTCTTATTCTTATAGTAGGAGCTGACTGACAGCCGCCGTGACACAGGCCCCAAGGCGGCAGCACTGTTTAGGCAAGGGCTAATTGTGGGTGTGCAGAGCTGACCAAGTGTAGCTGGCTGAGAGAAAAATAATCTAAAGACGTTGCTAAAAAGTGGGTCTACACCCACAATTGATTTCAATAAATAAATCAAAAGAACCCCTGGTTTTGATCACGTCACAAAAAAAGGTGTTTCAATGAATCTTTTCCTTTTCTGTCAATTCTTTTATCCTGAAAATTTCACACTGAGAATTGCTAAAGTAGAATTTAATCTGAAATAAATGAGGATGCTTTAGGATATTATTTTCCAAGAGGTGTTTCTCAGAACATTTGTCCTGAGATACTCTGTGATTTTAAAAAGATTCTGAACTCAAATAGTTTGGGAAATTGACCTGTTAAACGCTGTGTACATGCTAAATTGTTTCAGTCGTGTCTGACTCTTCATGACCCCTTGGACTGTAGCCTACCAGGCTTTTCTGTCCATGGGATTTTCCAGGCAAGAGTTCTGGAGTGGGGTGCCATCACCTTCTCCGATTCCAAAGCCTAGACAACATCAAATACAAAATAATTCCAAGTTTGCCTGGTTTTTGTAAACCAGGTCATCAGCAAGTCATTTAGCTACTCTGTCATAGTGAACAATTAGCATCACATCCAAAAAGATGCACAGCTGTTTCTGCCTTCATTGAGAAGAGCTCAGAGAAGAGCCCTGTATTGCCAATGCTGTATTTGAAGGGGTGTTCTGTAAGAACCATTTGGTTTGATGAGCTCACACTGGTGTTTTTACCAATTCTGGTGGCCATCATCAAGGATAGCATGACTTCAGGACTGTTACTCCATTTCTGCCCACTGCCTTTCAGATTTCCAGACACTAGCTTCCAGGTTGGTGAAGGTCCATGGAAGCCTAATACACTGATGTCAATGCCATCTTCTTTTGTTTCATAAAAAATATACTGCTTCTGATATCTAACTTGCGCTTCCAGTTGGCAGGGAATACTGATTTCATGACTGCCTCTCTAACCCCCTCCCTGCTCTTTCCTGACTCATATCTGCAGGTTTCTCTACAACCATCCAGTCCTCGGTGGTGACTGCACTTTTCAGGAGGACACCTGTGGGCAGTGGGTGGGGTTTAGGCCAAAGGCACAGACCTGCTCTCCTTTGGCTCATATTCCCCATTGTTACTAACTCGCTAGTAACAGACGACTTGGATCCCTGGGCGACTGTGAGCTACCCAGCACCTGGCCTTTACTTCGTCATGGTGTCCAGCATGGAGCTCAGTGCCTATGTGCTAATTAATAGATTAGCATCTCCCAGCCAGTAAGGACTGGAGTTAAAGCTGGATTCTGTCCCCTGATAGGCAAACCCAGAGTGCTATGCTAGGTCTGCTCCATGGGCGTGTTTCTGCCAGAGTCAGCTTATTCCTCTGTGTTCAGACTTCACTTTCACAGAGCTCCCTGTAGAGTAACATGGACTGGAAAGCTAGCGGGGACTTATAACTGCCTGCTTTGTACCACTGAGAATTATCCAGATTTTCTTTTTTTTTTTTATGTTGTAACTTGTGCATATATGTTTAGAGCAGGCAGGGGGCGCAACTGTGTTTATGTACTCATAAAATTGTAACTATTCAAATTTGAAAGGTCTTTGAGGACATTTAGAGGAACTTCCTTATTTTTAAAATTAGGAATTTGAACTCAAAAGAGGGGTTCAGACACACAACTAATTAAATAATGCTGGAGAATTCCTCTTTACACAAATCCAAACTAGAGGATCGCTCTCGGTTCCTTTAGGAGTAGTGTTAGTTGCTCAGTCATGGCCAGCTCTTTGCAACCTGGTAGACTACAGCCCACCAGGCTTTTCTGTCCATGGGATTCTCCAGGCAAGAATACCGGAGTTGGTTGCCATTCCCTTCTCTAGGGGGATCTTTCCGACCTGGGGATTGAACCCAGGTCTCCTGTATTGCAGGCAGGTTCTTTACCATCTGAGCTACAGAGACTTTAATGATGCCTATTTTTCTTTTCAGTGTTTGAGCTATGTTACATTTTTACAGCTCTGGTATGATTCAGAATTATGTCTCTTTTGAAATCAAACTAAAATGAAATCTCTAAAGAATCTGAGACTGACAGACAAAAAAGGAAAGCTCAATTTGGACTCATATTTGAATGTCCAGAAAATTACTGTAAAAGCAAAATATAAGGAAAACACACTGATGAATAACTCATTCTACTTTCTTTATCCTCTTTTTATAAAGGCACAGTGACAGTCCCAGACATATTTTTTAAAGGATGGAAAAAAATTCTTTTTTTTAACAGGACTAAGGCTAACCTATTAACATTGCTACCAAACAAAGGAATAAAAATAAGAAATCAAAAACAGGCGTAAAGAAAACTAGCAAAGCGGCGCCACCTAGTGTCAATTATCTAAAAAGCATCGGACGTTTCCTGCGCCCCCTGTGGTAGAATTGAGGGTTCCTCACAGGCAGGAAAATTGATTTCTTCTCTGAATGGGAGACAAACACAGATTGCATCTCCATATATTTTCTAAGGACAAGATGCCCGCATTCACTGTATTTAAAACAGAACAACTACAAATATCCAGTTTCAAACTGGTCGCACAATAGTTTTCCTTTGGACAAAATTTCAAGTGAATCATTGGATAATTAAATTTTAAAATCTGAATTATTATAAAAGATCTGAGCTATTCTGTCCCCAGGAGAGTCTGTTCAGCATGAAATATTATGAATACAATTCCTCTATCAACATCTTGGTAACATTTCAAAGCTAAAACAAATTTTAATTTCTAGAAAGCTAATTTAAAAGTAAATGTGAGAGGATTCGAGCCAGAAATAAGAATCATCTTTTCCTGTGCCTCAGTTGGCCCATCTGTAGCGTGGAAATTGTTCTGACTCCAGTCTACCTACCTTCCCTTAAGGGTGGGGGAGTTGCCATTTACAGGATTATATGAGATTAATGTCCGTGGATGCTACTGAGGGGTAGAAAGTATATGATCTAGACAAAACTGAGATAACTTTGTTATTTTTGAATTGGAAATATTGGTGATGAAGTCTAACATCAGCTCTGACTCTGAGTTGAGGAAAGAATAGTGAACCAGAAAATTGAAGGACTTTACTAGTTTCATGACTTCCAAGTCACTAAAGTCTGAATATCTGCCCTTTTATTTTGTAAAAGAGGATAGTTTGGAGTCTGTTACTGATAGTGTTTGTCCTGGCTTTAATGTCCTACAATTAGACTGTACAATTGCATTCTCCCTGCCACTGTATCAGCGCAGGTACTCATCACCTCTTACCTGGACTCTTGCAATATCTTTCAGACACATTTCTCCCGGTTCCAGGTCAGCAGAGTAATGAGGGGAGATGGGTATTTCCAGTATAAACTTCTTAAAGTACAAGTCCAGTGATTCTGTTCCCCTGCCTAAAGGCCTGAAGGTGCTCCCCAGGGCATTTTTCAGGACAGCCAGTGTTTCCTGGGGTCTACTAGGTGCTAGTCAGTGTGATTGGTCCTTTCTGCATCCAGTAACACTTTGTAGCCAGGCAGAACATGCCCCGATTTATGGAGAAGGAACTGAAGCTCTTAGAAGTTTAGGCAACCGCTTCAAGTCCCAGTAAGGGAGTGAAGAGCCTGGGATGCCAATCTGGGTTCTGGGTTCCAGAATTCTTTGTGAGTAGTTTGGGGGCTCCAAAATCACTGCAGATGGTGATTTCAGCCATGAAATTAAAAGACGCTTACACCTTGGAAGGAAAGTTATGACCAACCTAGATAGCATATTGAAAAGCAGAGACATTACTTTGCCAACAAAGGTCTGTGTAGTCAAGGCTATGGTTTTTCCAGTGGTCATGTATGGATGTGAGAGTTGGACTGTGAAGAAGGCTGAGCACCGAAGAATTGATGCTTTTGAACTGTGGTGTTGGAGAAGACTCTTGAGAGTCTCTTGGACTGCAAGGAGATTCAACCAGTCCATTCTGAAGGAGATCAGCCCTGGGATTTCTTTGGAAGGAATGATGCTGAAGCTGAAACTCCAGTACTTTGGCCACCTCATGCGAAGAGTTGACTCATTGGAAAAGACTCTGATGCTGGGAGGGATTGGGGGCAGGAGGAGAAGGGGACAACAGAGGATAAGATGGCTGGATGGCATCACAGACTCGATGGACATGAGTTTGAGTGAACTCCAGGAGTTGGTGATGGACAGGGAGGCCCGGTGTACTGTGATTCATGGGGTCACAAAGAGTCGGACATGACTGAGTGACTGAACTGAACTGAACTGAACTGAACTGAAGGGGTAGACTTTAGAGCCAGAAATACTTGGGTTGGAACTCAGGCTCTGTCGAATATTGTTACATATTGTATCATTTGGAGAAATTTTCCAACTGCTCTTTGCCTCAGTTTCTTCATCTGTAAAATGGGAAAAATATTAGTACTTATCTCACAGGAAGTTAATGCCTATAACCACTGGAATCACACTTCCCACAAAGTATTTAGGGAATGTTTTTGTTATTATTACCATATATTCTTACTGACTAGATATAAATGAACTTTCTCTATTAACATTCAAGGTGCTTCTAAACTTGGCTCCTATTGGCCTTCCTGTCTTTTCTCTTGCTTCTTTCCTGAGGGTCCAAAACTGATTGTTCCAATTTCTCCTCTAAATATTCTCAAGTGCATTGCCTTCCTGCAGGTCATTGCTTTTGCTGCCACTGGTGTTCTCCCTATTCAGATAGTCCATCTTTTCTACTGATCCCAAGTGGTGAGCATGGTGATGGGCATAGCAAAAGTGAAGAAAGTCGCTCAGTCATGTCCAGCTCTTTGTGACCCTATTCTCTAGACCAGAATACTGAAGTGGGTAGCTTTCCCCTCCTCCAGAGGATCTTCCCAACCCATGGACTGAACTCCCGCATTGCAGGCGGATTCTTTACCAGCTGACCCACAAGGGAAGCAAGCATACATAAACTAAAGTTAGATGCTGTCTGTATTATGGTTATTGTTCCTATGATTATTGATACCCTTGAAGACCCAAGCCCAGAGTCACCTCTTTCACAAAGATTTCCTAAGACAGCATCCTCCTCTGGACTGCCTCAGGTTGTTGCCCAGTCTACCCTTTACACCCTTTCAGGCTATGCTATCTAAAACGGTAGCACTGGCCACGTGTAGCTGGCCATTGGGTGCCCTCACTGTGACTGGTTCAAACTGAAATCTATTGTAGGGTAAGCCATATTCTAAAGACTCTATATAAAAATAAAAGAAGTCTTTAAAAGTATGTCATACTTTAATTTTTATTTCTAATATTTTAGTTTTTATATATGAAATGATAGGCATTCCCCGATGGCTTAGTGGTGAAGAATCTGCCTGCAATCCAGGAGACACAGGAGACACAGGTTTGATCCCTGAGTAGGGAAGACTCCCTGGAGGAGGGCATGGCAACCCACTCCAGGATTCTTGCCTGGAGAATCCCTGGCAGACTACAGTACATAGGATCACAAAGAGTCAGATGCAACTTAGTGTTCATGCATTGAGCCAGTCTGTGAGTGTGCCAGCCATCAGCTCAGCAGTCGTATTTCCTCTTCTTGGGCATAGTGGATGGTTACATTTCCCAGCATTCCTTGAAGCTAGCTGTGGTCACGTGACCATTCTGACCAATAAAATGGGGTCAGAATGATGTCTGGCATGTCCCACCCGAATGATGTCTGGCATGTCCAGCCCATAACAACTAAGACATATGTCTTTACTCTCACTCTCTTTATTCACCTGTTGGATAAATGCAGGGGTCCAGATAAAGACTTAGAGGTTCTGAAAGAGTGTAGAAATACAAGACAGAGGAGCCAGGGTCCCTAAACCACTACATGAAAGGCCACCCAGACAATCACCTCGGACTGCACTGTGAGGGAAAAATGAACTGCCTTTTGTGTTAATGCCACTGTGATGTGGCATTGTTGGTTAGAGCAAGCTAATGTGTAGCTCCCTTAATGCCTAGTATTGGGCATTTGGATGACTTTCTATTTTTCTTATTATAATCTGTATTTTTAGGATCAATTCCAAGAAGTGGAATTACAGTGTCAAAATGTGTATACATTTGTACTACTTTTGAAAACGATTGGCAAAATTCCTTTCAGATTTCTTATATTCCTTAGTAGTTGGGAAGCCATTTGAGATATTTCATTTCAATTGGTTCTAAGTATCTAGTATTAATAGACCTTAGGTATGTGTTAAGTATTAAATAAATTCATGTATACTGAAAATACATATGTATAAGGAAATACTGTTATTTTCAAAATACTGACTTTGAAGTGTAGATTTCAGCAACTGCAGAATTGTACAGGCACCTTCAGGAAATAAAGATTATAGAAAAATGGCAGCAAGTAACATCTATGTTCTTTGTTCAGTTCAGTTCAGTCACTCAGTCATTTCCAACTCTGCGACCCCATGAAGCGCAGCATGCCAGGCCTCCCGGTTCATCACCAATTCCCCGGAGTTCACTCAGATTCACGTCCATCAAGTCAATGATGCCATCCAGCCATCTCATCCTCTGTCGTCCCCTTCTTCTCCTGCCCCAAATCCTCCCAGCATCAAAGTCTTTTCCAGTGAGTCAACTCATCTCATGAGGTGGCCAAAGTACTGGAGTTTCAGCTTTAGCATCATTCCTTCCAAAGAAATCCCAGGGCTGATCTCCTTTAGAATGGACTGGTTGGATCTCCTTGCAGTCCAAGGGACTCTCAAGAGTCTTCTCCAACACCACAGTTTAAAAGCATCAATTCTTCGGCACTCAGCCTTCTTCACAGTCCAACTCTCACATCCATACATGACCACAGGAAAAACCATAGCCTTGACTAGACGGACCTTAGTCGGCAAAGTAATGTCTCTGCTTTTGAATATGCTATGAACTTCTATTTTTTTTAGAAAGTGCTTTTAGTCTTCTGTTTATCATGGTGAAGTCATGGATAGAGTTGGCCAGTTTTGATATATACCTCCCACACCATGGGTTGCTGATGTGCAGTTGGCTACTTGCAATTTTTTTGCATCTTTTGTTCCTCCATGGATTCTTTATATGAATCTCACTGCATACATCTGTGATATGCCTTTTTTCATGTATAAAAAACTGATGATTTATTTTTAACTACATTTAGATCTTTAAGAGATATAAACATTAGATTTGGGAAAGGTGAAGATAAAACTAAATGACAATTAATATTCTTTACAAGGAAACGAATATTATTATCTGGTGCGTGGGCCTACTCTGGAAAAAAATCACAGACCCGTCTGGGGGCCAAATTTCAGTCTTTTGGGAGTTTAGTTTTCTATTATCCCAGGCAGTGATAATAGCTTATCTTTTAACCACAAACCAGGGCTGTTTTTCATGTTAAAGATCACTGAAGTAATTTCAACTCCTCATTACTCCACTACCCAAGTTTATGTCCAAAATTCTTTCAGAAGAGTATGATTTCACTTCGAATGAAGTTGAACTTTTCAAGTCCTCAGGATGCTGAGAACAGCAAAGACCTGGATTCCATTAATAGTTCTCCTGTAACAAGGAAATTCTCATCTTAGTATAGTAAGAAATTCTACTGAGTACAATGAAAACACATGGTATATTCTAAATAAATGGGGCCACCATGGCTCTTGATCTTCTTTGAGTAAATGTAATTCATGGTTAATACACAGTGACCACATAAGAATGAGGGAAGAAAATCCTATCATATTCTTTTTTGAAGGAAATTTGAGTTACAGACAAATGAATTCTAGAACACTCTGAGATAACAGACCAACTGCAAAGTTTCAAAAAATTATCTATTTGATGTTAACTTGATGAGTTTGTTTCTCCGACTGAACTGACCTGACTGCCCAGCTAGTCAGTTTCACAAAGACACTCTTCATTATGGAGGATGAAAATGAAATAGTATAGCTAGATATCATGCCTCTTGAATGAGTCAGGAAGAGAGGGGCTTTGGGAAAGCAAAACTGCTGGCATAAGCATTGCTTTGCTTCATTTGGATCTTTTCTACTCTTCTGTGGTTACATGATGATCTTTAAACTGTAAACCCATCATCTTCTCAGACTGGCCCAATGGCAGGGTACTAGGTGAGAGGTGACATCTACCAACTTTCTTTGCAAACTTTCTTCGTTCTCTATCCACCCCACCCCCACCTCCACCCCACACTCAGTAGTTAAGGCCAAGGCTAATAAAAACCTCTATGGTAGACAAGACCCTAACAAACCAAAGAGCACTAGAGCTGAAACATGATACACAAGAAAATGAGACATAAAGAATTATTTTGTTTTCTAAGTTGACTGTCCTACCTCCTTACCTGTCCTCCCAGAATGGAAGTTCTATGAGCATGGAAATCTCATTCTCCAGAGTTTAGAATACATCTGGCATATAAAGCATGCTCCAAAAAAGTTTTTCTGGAAGACAGAGAGAAGAGGAGAGCCATGAAATTTGTACTGGAGACATTTTTAAAGAAAGAACAAAATTGCCATATCTTCTAACACTTGGGTGGTGGGTGGTTAGTATTTACTACCTACAATATGCTGGATAGCAGAAACAATTACAGAACAAGACTCTAACTACTTTCTAGTTAGAAAGAAGGTTTCTAGCTTATACGAATTTTACCCGAGGAACTGATCTCAAAAAATAGGGCAGGAAAATACTAATTGCTAATAGAGTGAAGCCTGTGCCTCTCATTACGAGCATGTTCTGCTGTTTTGCACAGGCCACTTTCCCATCTCTGTGTCAATGTGTGGCATGAGAACAGCCACCCAAAGTCATATCAAATGACACACTCCAGATTTTCTGCCATTTAGCATGCATTTTTACATAGTAGCATTGAGACTTTTTAAATAAGCAACAGATTCAGTAGATCTGTTTTGCATTGAGTTCGTCATGAGGAGAATGGAAAAGAGGGGCTTGATTGGACAACTATGGGGACAAAGAATCCAAGCAAAGCAGAATTCTTTTTTACTGAGAAGCGTTTAAGCCACAAAATCACATTGCCTTTCTCATTGCTTCTATGATTGGTGAGTCTTCCCCTTTCATGGACAAGTATCCAGTGCTAGGCCCTGAGTGCATATTCAGTAGGTTAAGCATTTATTTACGTTAATAAAATCCTCCATCCCTGGGCTGAGCAGCTCTCCCTAAAAGGCTTTCTTACCCTCTCAACTGAAGTCCATTTGCCTTCCAGTCTCCTTTCTTTGTCCTGGCCACCTTCATTTTGGCTTTAGCTGCATAAGGTACTTGGGAAAATGACTGCCCTAATCATAATCTTTAAGATCTCTACAGAAAGTGTCTATAACTGGAATTTCCTCATTACTTTAATGTCCTTCTAGTCATAGCTTCACGGGCCTATTATGTGTAAATTAGAAACACATTATTCCACCAGCAAAGCTTTTCTTTCAAATGCATAGAATTTTATAACCTGTCACAATCTATTAAATTCCAAATTGTTTGTACTTAAACTGACTTTTTCTGTAAGAAGATGTCAAAGGATCTTAATTTCAGCTAATTCTGGCAACCAAAAGCGAGTCTCCTCTACTTAATAGCTGGCAATGCTCTCTGCAGTAAAATGCTTCCAGGAACAATTGGAAATTACTAAGATAATAGTGTGTTTCTTTAGATTAGTATCACTTCTGAAATGTGAAACTTTTGCCAATTCAAAGCTCCTTTGCTGTCTTTTTAAAACTGAATTTCCTGGAAAGTTCTTATATATTAAGAAGAGTTGATGTAAGTAGACAAGAAGACAGCAAACAGGAAAGCTAGTGGACAGACTGTGAGTGACCTGCAGAGGGTTCTAGAATTTCATCTGAGCTACTTCCAAATAAGGGAAACCTTGTCAGGCAATGAGTTTAGAACTCTCAAAACTCAAAACTAAAGTTTGTCCCTCTTTTTAGAGATAGATATTATTTTCATTACTGTTTCTTTTTGGCTTCAGGGCCACGGATAGGACTATTTCTAGGGATGATATATTTTGGGTGGGAAAAGCATCGTTTCCTTTCCAACCAGCTCATAAAGTATAATGCAAATTCAGCACTGGAGTGAAGAGTTTGACATTAAACAACTGATCTCCGACTTTGGATGTTAACTCAAATATCTAACACCAAGGAGATGTTGTTGGGCAAACCAAGAAAAGCTCTACACACTTGATGCTTAATAATGATAGATAATGTTAATGCCAGGCATAGCAGTAAGAACTTTATATGCACTATTTTATTTAATCCTTCAAGAAAGCTCATAAAGCAGATTGTATTATTATTCCCATTTTACAGAGCACAACCCTAAGGCTAAAGAGGGAGAGTTCATATTTGAAACTCAAGTCACTCTTTAAAATGTAAAGTCATGTTAAAAACTTTATTTTGGAAAAGGCCATCAATTTCTCCAGTGTGAGCTGGCCTGAATCATAAAGGGGTTCTAATGAAGGAAATTTCTTGTTGACCCTCCTGGGTCTGCTTACATTCAGGTTCCCACAGAATTTTTATTCTCCGTCAGGTAAAGCTGGTGTGTGACCGAAGGCATTCCTAAAAGAGACAAGGCATTGTATTCAAGACAAACATGTTACAGATGGATCCTCAAGGTGCTGTGACTGACCGGTCCACTTGGTTAATTTAGGGCTGAACTCTTCAAATTGATGGGTTGTCTTAGCATTGCATCTAAAGACGAAGACTTAGTCAAGTTCGGTGAATACATCATTCCAACTGTTTGGTCCTCTGTATACAAACCAGTTGGTATACATTTTTTACTTTTCTCTGAATTGTTTTTTTTTTACATCATATGATTTTGTGTGCTTAATTTTCCTATTTCTGTTTGGCAAATCCTGCCTAAACATCTCTGAACTTGTTATAGAACCATTTTACCAATTATGCTCATGGGAATATAAATACGGCTGTGCTTAATTTAAGTATTAATAATAAAAATAACTGCATTTCACCCCCAAATAATGACATATGGTTGCCATGCTTTGGGGGCTATAATCCCTTTATTTGCTTTTCTCTGAATGTGGTTTCCAAAAAAAATTCATTCTCAGTAATAAAATTTTTAAAAATGGAATTCTCAACTTTACTATTTCATGTGATCCAAGAAATTTGGCTTTCTTTTATCCACCTCCTTTAGGATAGATGTAATTTGAATGCATCACACTTGAACTGAGTTGTCTTTTGCTCATATGACCATTGATTTGCATTCAATTAAAGGTGAAAAACAAAATGCACTTTTTTAGGAAAGTGTTTCAAAAATAAAGACCAGAACAAAAAGGAACTTGCTTAACCAGCAAGTTCAATTAAGTTCAATTAGCCTAGAATACTTGCTCATCAAATTTCATCGTTCCTTTTATTCATTCATCCACTCATTCATCCCATTAAGATAGACTGAGCATCTATAACGATCCAGGTACTAGAGACACACAAAGAAGGGCTCCAGGATCCTTGCTCTCAGAGATACGCACTCTCCCTCCCTTGGCATTCCTTGCCTCTTGTGATTCCTTCTGAACATCTCTGTGTGTTTGCTAATGAAGAGTTGGTGACGAATGGTGCGAAAGATGAGTAGGGTGAGTAGTAGCTATAAAATGGTCACTCACTCTTAAATCTGTTAAAGATTCACTTTGAAACCCAGACTGTGGGCTTGGTTAAGATGAGTACGTAACTACATTTCTGTGGACTTACACTACTCATTGATTTCAGGGAGATTACATTTCAAAGCTTTAAAAATGGAGCTCCAGAGTCACTAAGACAGATATAACCATTTCCTTTGAACAATCCTTAAGGCTCTAAAAGAAAGTCTCCTAATATACCTGTTGTTGTCAGTGCTCTTTCTCCCATCCAACTGCCTGAGCAGTGGTTCTCCAGCTTGACACAGATCCTACAATCACCCAGAAAGCTGGTAAAGTACAGAGCTCCATCTCCAGAGTTTCTGATTCCTTAACTTTTGGAGGGAGCTTATGAATTTGTATTTCTAGCAAGTATTCAGGTGATACTGATGCTGTTACTAAGAATGCCAAGTGCAGATATGAACTATTTGCCACCAGTCTGTGACAAGTATAGAAACTGAAAGGAAACATTAGAATTTTTTGTAATTTGACATTGCTGTGACATCAAGTGCATGATCAGTGGGCATAGCTTACCAAATATGGATGAGCTCAGGGATGTCAAAATTTCATTGTGAGTAACCCATGGTACAAGCTACATGCTAGCATGCACAGGGAGTCCACATTTTATTCAGTGATAGATTGAAAGTATTAAACACTGGCTGTTCACCACAAATGGTGGGCTATACTCACAAAAGGGGTCAGGGCCATTCCCTCTCATATAGTATTGGGCAGCTGGGAGGAAATGGGGCCAGGTCTTGGACCTGGAGGAGTCTAGGGGAAACAGACAAGGCTGTAGAGATGGGCCCTGGGTACGACACCACACACATCCGTAGGTCAGCCCAGGGATCTAGGAAACGATTTTTTTGAGACTGGAGGTCTATCAGAGAAACTGACTAGTCAGAATTTAGGGTACCCAGTCCTCTGCAAGGGTCAGATTAGGTAAGCAGGATGGTTTGATGCTTCCCAGTGAGGTCAACACAGATCCCTTAGTTCCAGGCAGCCAAGGAGAGTCCACACACAATGCAAAAAATTCTCAATTGTCATAGTCACCTGAATCCCAGGGAAATTGACTTAATGATTTTACTTATGTTTTTACTCATTTATTTAGCTGCGCTGCATGTGAGCTCTTAGTTTTCCAACCAGGATTGAACTCACACCCCCTGCACTGGAAGTGTGGAGTCTTAACCACTGGACCACCAGGGATCTCTCTCTCTCTCTCTCTCTCTTTTAAATTTAATATTTAATAGAAGCTCACACATAACTAGGTCTGCAGCTAGAAACCAAGATTAATCCCTGCCAAGGGTGCCCCCAGGAAAAGCTACCCAGGAAAATCATCCTCTTGATCTCAGCTACTTGGGTGGGCATTTGCTTTTATCTCTAAACATTCTTATTAGCATTTCCTGTGATCTGATTCCTAGTTGTCAGGTTTCAGCTGTTCTCAGCCTTAAATTCCAGTATCCTCTTGGGTTGGCTAGAAGGAAGCCCATGTGGACAGAGCCTCCCTCCATGATTTCAAAGCTTGATGAATGTGCCTCAAATTGACTTTGCTAACTCTCTTTTCAAATGGATCTCCTGATAGCTCTAGGATTTCACCAGCAGTGATTTATTTTTTAATATTGTGCACTTCGAGCTCTGATAAATTCAGTGTTCTTTCTAAGCGCTTGTGCAAATTCAATTGCAGTTGGAGGAGGTTAGCATTTTTACATGTTGAATACATCAAGGCCCAATAAGCAGCCTTTCAGCTGTCTGCTTTTCTAGTCCCACTGAAGCCTGTGTTTCTCTGAAGTCTTCCTTGGTTGGAGTCACACCCAAAGACATTTATCATTGCTTTGTATGTTGTTTGTTCTGATGCCCTCCAACCACTAATTTGCAAGAGTGACCTTAAGTGCCCACCAGCTACCTCCTGGGGCATCAGCCTTCCAGCCAGAGAGTTAAACTGCCCCAGAAATGCTGCAACGGGCTAAGACATTAGAGATGCTCCAGGCAGCCAATAAATGTGTGTTTCAAGACTATTAGCTAGAGAAGTGAAAAGCCGTGCCACATAGTGGGTACCCACTGCTCATGGGTCAAACAGATATGGGTTTGATTCTTGCGCTATCATTTAGAATGCTTTTAATTTCAAGTAACAACAAGAACAACGCCAAAAACGTCAAAATGGTAATGACAAAGGAAATCAGATGGCATATATTGGACCAAGGCAGAGCAGGCTTCTCAGTTGGTTATTCCAGGGACTCAAGAAAGGCAGTGGCTTTTTCTCCCCTCTACTAGCTCAGCTGCACCCTAAGACTGATTCTCCAATTCCTTTCAAGTTTGCAAGATTGCAAGCTACAACTAGGGCTTTCTCATTAGGGGCCAGCAGGGAAAGAAAACGGAGAACTGGTCTTGTCCAGCAAGCGAAGGAGCATGAGTCACTTCAGTATGATTGGCTAGAGGAAAGCCCTGCATGATTGGCTTAGGTTTGGTTCATCTGAGCCAATCACTATGCAAAAGGGGTAAGATACTATAGTTGATTTAAATCAATTAGAGTCACTCCTTGGAGTTAGGGATGGATCTGGGGCACCAAAACCAAAAGTATGCTACACCTGAGAAGAGCAAAGACTAGATGTCAGGAGATACCCATTATGTTCAGGAATCTGACTCTACTACTTGGCATTGCCATTTCACTTCTCTGAACCTCATCTTTTCTCATCTCAGTTTTCTCATCTATAAAATAAAGATTGTCCACCTCCCTGGCTGAGGAAGAGATTAGGAAGAAGACAAGGATAACAAAGAGCTTGTGCTGTGACTGTCCCACTAAGTGCTGAGTAAAGATCATGAGGGAGGAGATTAAAACTAAAGCAGGCACCTGCTGTATTTGGATGTTATTCTTCCATAGGCTTGTTTCAGATATGTCTCCCTCCTTAGAGAGGAGAAAGGAATGACTTATACTTGGACGACAAAGACTGCTGACATAGACCATTTATATGCTGATTCATCTGGACATTATTTAGGTGAAAAAAATTCAAACTAGGCAGTTCTAAAATGTGCAAATCTCTATATCTCTGAGAAGTGAGCTTAATAATAAAGCAAAAAGATGAAGTGAAGAAGAGAGAAGAGAAGAAGTTACAATTTATTGAGTACTTCTGGGTGTTCCACTAGGCACTTTACATGAGTTGTAAGCCCTTGATGTTGGTTTCATTTTACTTACTTTTTACTTTGTGTACACAAGAAACAGATTCTTAAGTTTCTGTTAAGGACTTTGCCTGACTCAATAGCCATTAAGTGACAAAACCTGGAAGCTAACCTAAATTAATCTGACTCCTGAGATAATTTTATATTCTTTGTACCAAAACTATTTGCAAAGGAGGTGCCCTCATTCGTTAATTCACTTGTTCATTCATTCCCTCACTTGTGTTCTCAGCAGGTGGCCCCTGAGCCTCTGCCTCACTTAGGGTTAGGGAAAAGAAAGATGGGTAAGACACAGCAGTGCCTTTGATAGCCAGTGTCCAAGTCCTGGGGTTTGGGGCTTTACTTTGGGAGTTCCCTGAGTGAGGTCTTGTACCCTTTCTCAGCCCAATGAGAACTGTGGAATCACTTCTGATGGTGATGGGCCAGCAGCCTTGGGCACAGCTTGCTCCAAGGCCTGCAAGACCCCGGGGCTGCTCTCCACCCCCAGGTCCCTCTTTCATCTCCTCTCCTTAGTGAAAAAGTTTAATCTTGAGCCATCTTAGGGCAAAAGAGGTTGGAATGTCAGAGGTCACCTTAATTCTCCATAACTCTGCTCCTAAGAAATAACTGTTTCAGAGGAAAATAGCTGTCACCAGTCAGATTCTTCTTCGTTCAGAATCTGGGTGTTTATGTGGTTAATTCTGCGCAATTCATCCAACTGTGTTGTGATGGACTGTGTGCTACAGGTTGTGCTGAGTGCTGGGGACAGGCAGGTGAAGTATGGCAGTACCTCTAGCCTTGGGGTACACAGGCCGGTAGAGCAGACAGACACACATAAAAGGTAGCACGTATTGTAGAACACTCTGGTATACCCCAGTATGGCTGAACAAGTTGTTAAATTTTGTAAAGACCAAACAAGTAAATATCCACTGTCCTTGCTGCCCTTCCCTCTGCCCCACACTATCCACTATTTTACCCTTTCTGCCCTGAGACCTCCTCAAGAACCTCCTTTACCCCCAGTGACCACCTCCTTCCCTAGGACCCAAATACAAGGGCCTCCAAGACCCAGCCTCAGGATTGCAGCCCTTGTTTGGACCAGTCTGCATCTGAGGATAGAGAGTGTTAAATATCTTGAGTGTCATCTCTGTAAAGGCTCATTCCATGTGCTCCCCAGGGGTAGAGGGATGGAGAGGAAAAGTTGGGACCAGCTGAAATGAGAATACCCCACAAGAACATATGTTGATTGAACGTCTGTGGTGTCCTTGGACCTCTGGCCACACTTCAGTCATGCGCCCCAGAACTTCCCAGAAGTCTTCTGCCTTTACCTCCAACATACAGTCATCCTGCTCCGAGTCCCAGGGCAACTACTTACTGCTAAAGTCAGACAAAAGAAGTAGATATGGGTCATAAATACATGGATCCAGGAAATTGAGGTCCGCCTCTTGGGAATCAGCTTCAGTGGCCTCTGAACTGTTTGGTTCTTGTAGGAATAAAAGGCATTTGATCTGGTTTTTGTAGGAATAAAGGACTCAACAACCAAATGGCTAGATCCTTTCAGCTGATGATTGGAACTCTACCCATAAAGATGTTTCTGAAAGTCAGTCAGTCACGTCTGACTCTTTGTGACCCCATAAACTGTAGCCCGCCAGGTTCCTCTGTCCACGGAATTCTTCAGACTAGAATACTGGAGTGGGTTGCTATTTCCTTCTCCAGGGGATCTTCCTGACCCAGGGATCGAATCTGGGTCTCCTGCATTTTTGGCAGAGTCTTTACCTTCTGAGCCACCAGGGGAGCCCTTAGGATGTTTCTGGCTACTAGTATTTAAAAAAAAAAAACAAAACAAAAACTGGCTTGAACAAAAGGGGAAAAGGGGGAAATTCAAAGAAAGAACAGTATGGATCCTATGTGTGGTTCTATCTCCATGCCCGAGTAGTTCCAGTGATCTCAATGTCTGTATTCTGCCGTCCTGAGCATTATCTTCCACTCAGGTAGTCCCCTTCATTGTTGCAAGGTGGTGGACAGCAAACAAAATCAGTAAAAAGACTGTATGTTGTGGTGTTTCTATTCTCAGAAGAAAAAGGAAATCTTTCCCTAAGCCCTCCAGGTGGCCCACCCCCACCCCAGCTCATAGTCAGAAACAGGTCATGTGTGCACTCCTGCTGAATGACCAGTGACGAGATTACAGCCACCATTGCTGGCTTTCTCAATCAAGATTTGCCCCTAGAGTTGGGATAGGGACCCCAGCTGTTCTCATTTGTCAGAAAATGAGTATCAGTGGACAATCAGAAATGTCTGCTACTGGGAGCTGCTGGAAAGAGAAAGGTAGGATTGGAGAAGATGGTGCTGGTGAATGAGATGGGAGTGTGTCATTAGATGGTAGAAGTTAAAAGGCAAAGGAATTTGGAATAGAGAAACCTGGTTTGGAATGTTAGTATTGCTTAGGTCATTGTTTCAGTTGTTAGCTGCTATGTAGAAATCACCCCAAAACTTGGTGGCTTAAAACGACTGTTTATTATTGCATACTGGTCAGCAGAACAGCCTTGGGTTCTGCTCATCTAGGAAAGGCTTATCTGAACACAGTCTGGACTCTTTCAAGTGACCCCAGGAGGCTGGCAGGTGTAGGATGGTCTCGGCTGGGACAGCTTCTCTCTCTCTGCTCCGCATGGTCCTGCATCCTCTGGCAGACTAATCTGGGCTTGTTCCCTCAACAGCCTGACAGAGTCCCAGATTCCAAGAGCTTGGCCAGAGTTCTGAGGTCTAGACTCAGAAAGGAGACACTATGAGCAAAGCCTCATCCTACTGGCCGAAAGCAAGCCTTGAGACCAGCTAAAACCTGCAAAGTCATGCTGCAGAGTGAGGATGCTGGGAGAGTGAAGAATCGTGACCACTTTGACCATCACAGTCTACCACTGTGACCTTAGCAAGGCATTTCTCTACACCACAGTTTCATCACCTCTAAAATGAAACTGATAATAATGTCTACCTCAAAATCTTATTTCAGGATTAAATGAGAAAATGCATGTAAAGCACTTCACACAATGATGGACACAGAGTAAGCATTAAATAAGTATTAGCATTAATTATAACTCATATTATTATCATCATTATCATGGTTATAATGATTACTGTAATTTTGAATGTCTGTCTGCTGGGTTATGACTCCTCCCTAGGAGGCAAGTCTAGTGAAATAGTTTCCAAAAGTCTAGGTTTATGGAAATCCTTGCTGGCTCCCCCAGAAGCCTACTACTAATCAGAGAAGGATGATTTTATGGAGCTCCCTGTTTGCCTTCTGATGGCTGTTCAGTGAGTGTCATTCTCTCTGAGATTTTGCTGTGCAGACTGCTTGGAGCTCCTGGAGCTCCATCCCTCCATTGGAACCCTCCAAGGAACCAGGAAAGGTCTGGTCTGAAGTTGAAACTCCAGTACTTTGGCCACCTGATGCAAAAAGCCAACTCATCGGAAAAGACCTTGATGCTGGGAAAGATTAAAGGCGGAGAAGAGGGTGACAGAGGATGAGATGGTCGGATGGCATCACTGTCTCAGTGGACATGAATTGGAGTAAACTCAGGGAGATAGTAAAGGATAGGGAAGCCTGGTGTGCTGCAGTTCACAGGGGTCACAAAGAGCTGGACATGGCCTAGTGGCTGAACAACAAACGGAAACTTACTCGTTCTGGCCGGCCGGTGTGCCTTGGGGAGGAAGCAAGCAGGCTTCACTCCTAGGATGCCTGATTTTCTTCACCTTTCCGCTGTTCTCCCTGTGCCCAATGTCAAACCCTCTTGAGGTGACAGTGTAGCTCAGGGTACCCAGAGTTACTCATCTTACACCTACTCCAACCCAAGCCACCAAGGACTGAGACCAGTAGCGAACTCTTGGAAAAGGAAATTTGTCTCTTAAGTCTGCAAAAAGGAAAAAGGTTATTGTTGTTGGGTTTTTTTTTTTTTTTAATGGTTGTTTTGTTCATGATGGAAAAACCTCCTGATGATGGTCCTGGCATTGATTCCCCATGCAGGCTCTCAAAACATCAAGGAGAAAAGGCATAGAAGCTTTTTCCATGAGGCAGCCTGCTAACTTCATTTGCCACCACAGTTTTCCCATCTGCTAAGGGATGGGCCCAGACAATCTTCCATGTATAATTCACAGCCCTTTGTAATTTAGGGCTCAAAGAGAATCAATAGCTTGATCCAGATGCCATAGTGAGGACTCTGATGGTGGCACACCCATTTTCCATCCTCGCTCAGAGCTGCGATGCTGGCCCTGCTCCCACGGGCACCTCCTCTTTCCATCCCTCTCAGAGTCCCTGTTTACCTCGCTCCCTCCCTTGCTTCACAGTTGCTCACAATTTTTCTGTGTTCCTTCCTCTTATCAGGCACTGTATTTCTGCCTTGCAAATGTGCCATTCTAACTGGACGCTGCCCATAGATAATATTGCCACAGTGACCACCATCAGGCCTCAACCAGCTAATTGTGGCCCCGTGTGTCATCTGGCTGGTTTGAAGATGGATGCTCAATTTGCATTATTTATGGCTTTTCTCTGTGTTCTGTTGATGTGCTTTTGCATAACGTATGTAAAATTCTGCTGACATTGAGAATTCATCTGGCCTGAGATGCTCAGAAGGAGGGGCGGAGGAGACCTGGTTTGTGTAAATTCAGAAGATATCAGACAGCTTTGCCTTTTTTTTTTTTAATCCTGAGAATTGGAAGATGGCTTCTCAGGAGAGTTCTCTGGATCACACTTGACAGTCAGGTGAGCTCTTTTGCTTAAAGAGCTTTGGTTCCATTTAGGCTGTCAGTCTCCTGCCTTCAAAGGGGTAGGGTGAGGACTGAGGTCCATTGTAAAGTTCAAATGCAAGTCTATCATTGCATTGCAACTACAATCAGAGAATAACAGAGCAGTGGGGAAGACTTAGAGCATCTGACTTAATCTCTTCATTTTGTAGAGGAAGAAACTGAGACTTGGAAGCAAAATGGCTTGCAAAGCAGCTGATCATGTTATCCTGTCCTTAAATTCCTTCCAATAAAACAACATTATCACTCAGGGGCAGGCACTTTTCTAAGCACTTTACTTATTATCTTATTTAATCTTCATAAAGACCCATGCACTAGGACTTGTTGCTATCATCCTCATGTCATATGAGGAAACTGAGGCACAGAGAGGTAAAGTAACTTATGCAAAGGTCACACAATCCTAGGCAGCAGAGCTAGGATTCAAGCGCAGGTAATTTTGCTTGCGAGTCCCCATTTAACCGTTATGTTCTTCTAGCCTAAGGCCTCTTTGAGCTGCCCCTTTGCTCACATAATAATGCCCTAAACCCTTACTTTGCAATATAAAGCCTTCAGTGATCCTGCCCCTCCTGACTTTTCTCAACTTCATTTCTGCTGCTTCCCAAATGATAGCCTTCTGTTGGAAGAGGTGGTCTCCTGCATGCAGTCTTTCAACCCCTGCTCAGCCCCAGAAGAATGGGCTCTGGGCCTGGAACCCCCTTTCCCAGTGGATGAGAACACATGAGCCTGCGCTGGCTCACTGCCTCACGTGGTACTGTCTTTCCCTATGCCAGGCTTTCACAGTGAGCCCAGATGGAACACAGTTTGCAGCTGCCTTTGTTCCCTGACTCAGTTTCACCTGAGCCTGACTTACCTACAGTATTGAAGCAGCATCAGAATATTTTCAGTCAAATGTTATGAACATTGTGAGTTAGAACTGAATAATGAAACATGTCTTTCTTTGGTGACTTATAACAATAACTTTTGTGGTTTTTGCCATATAAAGAGGCAATAGTGACTTTACTAAGGAAACTTTTGAGAGAAGTACCTAAGTATTATATATGAGATATATTTCATAGGCATAATTCTGACATACACATCACATCGTGGGATATATTCAGAAACCATAAGTGATAACTGTATGCTCTAAACCAGTTGTTTCCAAACGCCAGTTCATAGTAAATCTTTATGGACCCAGAAAAATAAGAGCAGTGATATATAGGTGTGTGTGTGTGAGACAGAGCAAGAAATTATAAATTTTTGAATGTTCTTTCTTAGGAAAAAATGTCATTTATTCAAAGATTATAAACTCTTGTTCTTTTATTTTTATCAAGGGCAAGGGAAAGGGAAAGAAATAGCCTTTATTCTATGAAATAACTATGTTTAAGAGATAAGGAGAGAGAGAGGCAAAGAAAGAAAGAGACTGAGATTTAAAGACTGAAGGAGACCTAAGAGACATACCAACCATGTACTCTCCATGTCTGAACCTTATTTGCTTCACAGCTGGTTCAGTGGTAAAGAATCTGCCTGCCAGTGCTGGAGACATGGGTTCAATCCCTGGGTTGGGAAGATCCCCTGGAGAAGGAAATGGCAACCCACTTCAGTATCCTTGCCTGAAAAATTCCATGGGCAGAAGAGCCTGGCGGGCTCCAGTCCATGGGGTTGCACAGAGTCAGACACGACTGAGCAATTGAGCATGCTTGCATGAACTTCATTTAAATTCTGATTTGAACAAAAAGCTTATTTCATTTCATTAAGAGGTGAATATTCAGTAACCTTTACTTTCATGTTTAATAATTTAAATCAAAGTTTAGGTTTTTATTTAGTTAAATATCAATAAAATTTTTAATATGGAGCATTAAAAATACAATAAATAAAAGTAATTACTTCAAGTCATATACATGTTGTTGCAAAGAAGTAAAATAAAATGTTCAGTAACTAGACTTTTAAGCATAAAATAATTCTATTAGGATGAAATTTTGGAAGGAGAGTAGAAAATAAATAATACATTTATGGAAATAAAGAAATGTAAAATTTCAAGAGTTTCTATATTTTAAAAAAAATGGTAAGATGGATATCAAATTGCTATGTTACATGTGGATTTTATGGATACATTAAAAACCTTTTTTAAAATGTCAGTATTTAAAACATGCCAGAAATTCTGTTCTTTGTAACTTGCAATTTGTGATGAGCAAGCAAAAGAATTCAGAAACCTCTATCAAATTTGCCACACCTCAACATTTTTTTAAAACAAGTCTGTTTTCTTGCATAATACTTATTCACAGTCTTCAGACATGCATTTCAGGAAACAAAAGTTTAGATATGCTTGAAAATCCTAGTTGCTGCACTGTACTACCAGGAGATGTCTGCTCTCAACATCATTCATTCATCTATCCATTCGTTTGTGTAATAACATTACCCTCTCAACATTAATTGAGAGGGTACTAGGTAAAAATAACTTGTGCCAGGCCCTCAGGATATGCCCACTCAAATCACATACGATGATTAAATCCTTTCATTACAGGCCCTAACAATGATCAAATTCTTAAGCTCTGGCCTTGGTTGGCAATCTGCTGGATGAAAAGAGTGAGATTCTTATAGTGTTCTCCTGAAAATAGCATGAGCATGTAAGAATTAAAAGGAGTATTTCAGAAGTCAGATCATTGTTCCAAAACAATGATAATTCTTAAGATTAATTGAAATGGTTTTCTCACAGGAGCCCTGAAAAGAACTAGAAGTCAAGTCACAAGGAGGTTTTATATCAGAGAACATATCTTTATTACTGGTGGGGAAAACAAAACAAAACCCAAACACAAGTAGGACAGGCTAGGAAGGGATATCAATATTCCAGACCTGTCACTCGGTGCCCCTAGACTTTGCAGGTGCCAGAAGATTATGTGTACATGGAGTTCTGATCTGAAGATGATTTACCTGACTCTGTTGAACAGAGTCGGCTATATTTTGGGGGGCTTAGAAGATGACATTAATATTGCCCATATTTATCACAGAGAGGAGACACAGTTGCAAGCTGCAATTTTGAGATCTGTGGGTTCAGGCAGGAGTGTGTGCTGTTTGCTGATGTATATGTTAAACCCAGCAAGATTTGTTTAGGGCTTTTTGTTGTTGTTGTCATGTATTATATCCACCTGCCTTCCTTAATTCACACACACTCATTCACACATTCTTACACACTTTGGTGTGATCCTTGTATAAGTGATCCCTTCTTTGCTCAGAGAAAATCTCTTTTGATAGGGATAGAGGAATGAAAAACTCACTTTTCTTATTTGAAAAACACATGAGGCCTAAGTCCTCTGGGGGTAGATGGGAGAGATGCAATCTGCAACTTAGTTTTTTGTTCCTTTGTGTTTTACTTTTAGTAATCAGAGAGCAGTCTTCTGCCTTTTCTCAGTGATTACTTAAAACCTCAAAAGAGGTCTGGTTCCCTGTTTTCAGAGGCTGATTGTAGGCATCATAAAACCCAAGGATTTCTGCCTGCCATCTTTGTTTACTCATTTATTCAACAAATATTTCATGACCACCTACAGTATGAATAGCAAGGAATAGCAAGGAGAAAATAAGAAATCCTTCCTCAGTGATCAATGCAAAGAAATAGAGGAAAACATAGAATGGGAAAGACTAGAGATCTCTTCAAGAAAATTAGAGATATCAAGGAAATATTTCATGCTAAGATGGGCTCGATAAAGGACAGAAATAGTATGGACCTAACAGAAGCAGAAGATATTAAGAAGAGGTGGCAAGAATACACAGAAGAACTACCCAAAAAGATCTTTATGACCTAGAAAACCACAATAGTGTGGTCACTCACCTAGAACCAGATATCCTGGAATGTGAAGTCCATCCTGGAAGTGAAATGGGCCTTAGGAAGCATCACTACAAACAAAGCTAGTAAGTAGAGGTGATGGAATTCCAGTTGAGCTATTTCAAATCCTAAAAGATAATGCTGTGAAAGTGCTGCACTCAATATGCCAGCAAATCTGGATAACTCAGCAGTGGCCATAGGACTGGAAAAGGTCAGTTTTCGTTCCAATTCCAAAGAAAGGCAATGCCAAAGAATATTAAAACTACCGTGCAATTGCACTAATCTCACACGCTAGTAAAGTAATGCTCAAAATTCTCCAAACCAGAATTCAACAGTACATGAACCGTGAACTTCCAGATGTTCAAGCTGGACTTAGAAAAGGCAAAGGAACCAGAGATCAAATTGCCAACATCCGCTGGATCACCGAGAAAGAAAGAGAGCTCCAGAAAAATGTCTACTTCTGCTTTATTGACTATGCCAAAGTCATTGACTGTGTGGATCACAACAAACTGTGGAAAATTCTTTGAGAGATGGGAATACCAGACTGCCTGATCTGCCTCCTGCTTATATGCAGATTAGGAAGCAACAGTTAGAACTGGACATGGAACCACAGACTGGTTTCAAACAGGGAAAGGAGTATGTCCAGGCTGCATATTGTCACCCCGCTTATTTAACTTATATGCAGAGTCCATCATGAGAAACGCTGGACTGGAAGAAACACAAGCTGGAATCAAGATTACCGGGAGAAATATCAACAATTTCAGACATGCAGATGACACCACCCTTATGGCAGAAAGCGAAGAACTAAAGAGCCTCTTGATGAAAGTGAAAGAGAGTGAAAAAGTTGGCTTAAAGCTCAGCATTCAGGAAACTAAGATCATGGTATCCGGTCCCATCACTTCATGGCAAATAGATTGGGAAACAATGAAAACAGTGAGAAAGTTTACTGTTTTGGGCTCCAAAATCAGTGCAGATGGTGACTGCAGCCATGAAGTTAAAACACGCTTGCTCCTTGGAAGAAAAGCTATGACAAACCTAGGCAGTATATTAAAAAGCAGAGACATTACTTTGCCAACAAAGGTCTGTCTAGTCAATGGTTTTTCCAGTAGTCATGTATGGCTGTGAGAGTTGGTCTATAAAAAAGCTGAGCTCCGAAGAATTGATGCTTTTGAACTGTGGTGTTGGAGAAGACTCTTGAGAGTCCTTTGGACTGCAAAGAGATCCAACCAGTCAGTCCTAAAGGAAATGATCCCTGAATATTCATTGGAAGGACTGATGCTGATGCTCCAATACTTTGGCCACCTGATGTGAAGAACTGACCCATTGGAAAAGACCCTGATGCTGGGAAAGATTGAAGGCAGGAGGAAAAGGGGACGACAGAGGATGAGATGGTTGGATGGCATCACCGAGTCAATGGACATGAGTTTGAGCAAGCTCGGGGAATTGGTGATGGACAGGGAAGCCCTGGCGTGCTGCAGTCCATGGGGTCACAAAGAATCAGACGTGACCAAGTGACTGAACTGAGCTGAACTACAGTATGCAAAGCTCTGGGCCCAGCATTAGGCAGAATTTTCTGTATTTCATAGATTCTGAGACACGCATTTTTCAACATTTTAAAGGTTCTGAATTCAGAATGCTCCCATGGCCCTGTCTTTTTCTTTCTTAGCGGCACTAAAAACAGTTGCATGACTGAGACTTCCCTGGTGACCCAGTGGCTTACTCTGCTCTCAATGCAGGGTGCCTGGGTTAGATCCTTGGTAGGGGAGCTAGATCCCACGTGCTGCAACTAAGACCTGGCACACCTAAATAAATAAGTAAATATTAAAAAACAAAAACCGTCCCGTGCCTTACAACCAATGGCCTTTTAGATTTGATGGACTGTCACCAAAAGAAAGAACATGCAAAATAAGAGGAGGCAAAACTCACAAATCCATTTCACTCCATGATGTGCTATCCTATTCGTCCCCTACTCAGCTCCTTCTTAACTCCTCCCACCCCTTTCCATCGCCTTCAAAGTCCTTCATCTTCAATTTCCTTATAAAATGCTCCTTCACCTTTTCTGGAACTACAAGTTCTTCAAGGGCAGGTACCAAGCCCGAGTGACACAGAGTAGGCCCTAAAAATAAATTTTGCTGAATCAGGTAAGAAAGAAAGAAAGAAAGATAGCTTCTCATATTCAATATGTGAGCTTAGTAAACTGAAGGAGACTGGGGGCCACCACAGGAAAGAAATTGTATCTTGGAGCGCTGAGAAAATTCACCTCAGGGATTTCCCTCTAGGAAGTATCATCTGAGAGTGGCGAATCTCAGTCTAACCTTTGCCTCAGCACATGTGACAACTGACATCACCTGAATGACAGATGACTGGAGATGTAGTCAATTTACCTGAAATTCTCAGGGCATTGACTTGCAAGCCACCTTTCTCTCCTACCTGCTATGCAAGCGACTAGAAGGGAAGTTACTAAAGAGATAACGTTGAATTCACTCTAATTTATGGAAGGGGGTAGCAGATCATTTGCAAATTTTGCTGTTCTATTTGTAGTAACAGACTTCGTGAGACAGTAAGTTTGTGGATGCCCATCACCACCCGCAGCCCCCTACCCCACACACCGTCCACCAGGGTTTGCCTGCCCTTTCCCCTCCACCCTTGGTTCAGACCCAGAAGTCAGAGTCCAAAATAACAGGAACTCCTCACTCAGCTAGTATTTAGGACAGCCCTGCCTTTTTCTTTTAATTCATAAAATATCTGTAAGACATGTAAACAAAAGAAAAAGTAGAAATACTGCCAATTTTAAAAATAAAATGTATTCTAAATATATTTACCTTATTGAAAAACAAAGCATACAAAAACCTTTATTTCTAGTATGCTCAGGTTTATGATGCTTCATTTTTAATTTTTTAATATGTATTTTTAATTATGAAAGTATAATAACACATTTATGGGAGATTTGGAAAATACAGAACAAGGTTCCACTATGTATTACAATTATTTTTAAGCAGATAAATTAAGATTTTTAGTTGGAGTTTCAATATCAAACTCACAAAAATTTATAGAATGTACAGAGAACTAGAAGGATGTAGTAGACCTGAAAAGCACTATGAACCAATTCAAGATAATTAAGATTTATACAGTTTTCACACAATAGTAGCATACAAATTCTATCCAAGTTCCCATATATGGGGAACTAGATGTGATGCTTTGTTTTTAGACCATCAAGTCCTAGAGGTTGAGCCTTTAATAAAGGGTAAAATGAACTAGCCCATCTTCACCCTTTTCTCAGTGATGTGGAGGTGACCTCATTACAATATAATTTATTTAGCAAATAAAAGTACATGATACGTGGCTAAATTTATATTTCAGTTTAACAAGTAATTGTTTAGTATGTGATTGTCATATGCAACATGTGGAGCATACATATACTAAAAATTATTTGTTTATCTGGATTTCAAATTGAATTGGGTGTTTGTATTTCATCTGACAATCTTATCAGTAGAGACCACTCCTTGGGATTCACCAAACACTTTTATACATTATTTCCTCTGGTCAAAGGAATTTGAAGTAATAAGTATCTAATAATGGTAGCAGTTCAAGTATTCGGCAGTCTATCAAAAGAGAAGGACCTGGGGACTTAGCACCTCAGAAATCACAATACAGGTAGAGGTTTAATTTACATGTGAGAAAGGAATCTGGCCATAGTTACAAGAACAAGAAGGCTGCTAGCAACAAAGTAAAAGATCCGAAGGGATATAAGTGTGTGCGTGTGTGCATGTTTGTGCGTGTGTATATATGTTTTTTCAAGTTATTTTCCATTGTAGGTTATTACAAGACCCTGGGTATTGCTCCTGATGTTATACAGTAAATTCTTCTTGCTTATTGATTTAATATATAGTATAACTGAGTCCCTTTGTTATACATCTGAAACTAACACAATATTGTAAAATGACTATACTTCAATTAAAAAAAAACAACAACAAATAAAATTAAAGGTCCAAGGGGAATGGAGCATCTTCTGGAGACCACGGTAGATGCAATGTACCAGGCTCCCCAGTGCCACCCCAGGTACAGCCACCTCTGTGCAGTCCTGTCGCCTCCCCTCCTGGGCCTCCGTTACAAAGTGGAGAATGAAGCCAGGTTCAGTGCTTTGAAAAACCATAATATTCTGACAGAAGAACCCGACTGATTTTCAGCTTCCTTCCTTTGCATCTCAGCCCAGGACTTTTACACAGTTCTCATGAAGGCAAGGCAAATATTTACAGATAGAAACTGGTAATAGGTGCCTTGATAAGCTCAAAGAAACAGTTAAATCTGTGTGTGGATTATTTAATCACAGTATCTGGAATATATAAACATGGCACATATTATATCTCCCCTCTTTTTGTGGCCTCAAAATTTGATCCAAGTCTGGGAGTTAAAAAGTCCCATTTTGTGTAATCAGGTTCTGGTTGAACATGATTGCTGAATTATTTTAAATTGAAGACACATGTCTGGAGCCTGAGTTGTATGTATTATTTCAGGATGGTGTCCATTAGGTCTTATCCACAGGGGCTATCTTCAACTTTTGCCACATTCAATGCATTCTTTATATATCAGTATTTGCAAAATGGTGAATCATATATAAGGGAAAATTGGAGGGAATATGGTACTTGTTAAAGGGTGATTTTTTGAAATTATCTTGAATGCATTATTCAGACCTGTTTCCAGTCTCCCCTGCTAAGAGTCCCAGTGCTGCTTGGAAATTTTCTAAAAAAAAAAAAGAATATTTTAGAGACAGTAACAATGGATAAATAAATAAAACCCTGTAGTTGTGCAAGACCCTTCTGCATAGTCATGGCTATGAAAACTTTACAACCAATTCAACATTTACTTTAACTCCTTGTCAACCCTAAACACTTTAAGTGTCTTAATTGCAGATCTAAATTGCTACCACTGTCATGAGTTTTTCCCTTTGAATTCATTTGTCCCTGAACTGAGGCTTTTGTCAGACTTCACCTCACAAGGCAGCCAGCTGATTTTGTAAATTGTTGCATCATGTCAAGGGCCCCTACTCTGATTTGAAGGTGGCTGGCTCTCTATGAGGAGTGGCTGGGTTTGGGAAACCCTAATGCTAAATCAGTTTAGGGGTCCAATCACACCAGACATTGTTCTATCCCAAAAATATCTTCCATGCTAAGAGCTGGGACATCTGTTGCATGCTTGTATAACAGCTTTCTTGAGGTATAATTTCCATACCATAAAGTTCACTCATTTGAAGCATATAATTCAAGGATTTCAATAACTATACAAAGTTGTGCAATCATCACCGCAACCTACTTTGAAAATAAGCCCATCACCCAAAAAGAAGCCTGTACTCTCCATTCCTGTGTCTCTCTACATTCCCACTTCCAACCCTTAGCAGTCACAAATCTACTTTCTGTTTCTATACATTTGTCTTTTCAGGACATTTCATATAAATTGAATTATGCAATAGATGATCTTTTCTTGTGTGGCTTCTCTCACTTGGCATAAACTTTTCAAAGTTCATCCATATATCAGCAAGGATCAGTACTCTGTTTTTATTGCTGACTAATATTCCATCATATAGATATACCGCATTTTGTTCACCCAGTCATCAGTTGACAGACATTCATTAGGTTGCTTACACTCTGTGGCTGTTAGAAAAATGTAACTGTAAACATTTGTGTACAAACAGGCATTTTTGAATAATTTGATGTAGGATTGTTAGTGTCATTCACTGTAAAATGTAGTTTGGATTCACTTTTTAAAAGGGGTTATCCATGAATTTGTTAAAGCTGTCAGCTGGAAGATTCGAGAATGAAGTAGGCTTCTCAGTGGTTCAAGAAGTAATATTTATTAGAGTGAGAATCATAGTGATTCTAAGACATAAGTGATTAAGAATAAGGACCAGAACACTTGGAAATCTGGGGACTATAACCTTCAGAATGACCTCAACTCCTTCAGTACCAGTCAAAACCTGGAGTTTTACAGAGCTCAGATCCACACGCCAGGCGCACAGCCCTATCTCCTAGGAGCCTCAGCACACATTTGCCTGCTTTCGGAAAGTACTGCTGACTTAAATAACATGGAGGCTACTCAGAGAGAAGTCAAGTTGAAAGTGGCAGGAAGGTGAACAGGTCATAACACGGGAACAGAGTTGTCAAGCTGT
The DNA here is from genome assembly GCA_917880005.1 of Nanger dama. Classification (NCBI taxonomy): domain Eukaryota; kingdom Metazoa; phylum Chordata; class Mammalia; order Artiodactyla; family Bovidae; genus Nanger; species Nanger dama. The sequence goes on from CAKJTW010000022.1 coordinate 27,510,091, forward strand.
GTTTATTTCATACCTTCTAAGACTCCTGCGACTGATGGAGATGCTGGCAATTCTGTCTTCATGGAGTGAGTGTGGAACACAGTGGAGAACCAGCTGTAACAAAAGTGCCCTTATGCCTTGCCCCCAAATCACCCATCTCAAACCATGAAAAACCCATGTCATGAGAAGTCCTTTCCCCAGGAGTCATCACAGAAACAGGCATACAAAAAGCACCATGGCTTCCGAATTGTGATACTGATCAAAGGTAAAGCCAGCATTCTCGTCCTGGCTTGTCACTAACCCTCTCTGTGGCCTTAGCCAAGTCATTAACCTCCCTGGGCCTTAGATTCCTCATTGTAAAGTGTCAGGATTTGACATCATGATTCTGGCAGGTTTTTTTTTTCCCCTGCATCCAACATTCTAGTTCTCTGATGACTTAAAAAGGTATACTTCTGAAACTCACATGTAAAAGTTAAACCAATATCATCATCCTGTTAGCAAGCAACTTACTGGTGTCAAGACACATGATCTGGAATGCCAACTGGTGAATAATTAGCATTTGGAACAAATTCTTAAAATGTCATACAGTGTTCCAGTGGCTCTCCAACCTTACTTTGCAGATAGGAAAATTGTTGTTGATTTTCCTACAAATTCTTTTGCAAGTGATTTAGCTTCTTTGTGTCAGAGATGGGAATTGAACCAACATCTTAGGGCTTCCAGACCTTTATTGTATCAATTAATCCAGATTGCCTGGGAACAAAGCAAATAAGAACTCAAGAGTTTGTGTAAAATAATCCACCATTAAAAAAAAAAAATCTCTGACTCACTGGCCAAAAAAGCCGTTTTCCCCTGTTTTTGCTTTATGGATCATGTTCTTATTGGAATGGTGAGATCTTCCCGGAGAAAGAGGTTGGAAGATGGTTACAGTTTGACAATAGAGAGTAAGGCTTTATTAACCCAAGAATAAAGAATGCTGGACTTCCCTGGTGGCCCAGTGGTTAAGAACCTGCCTGCCAGTGCAAGGGTCACGGGTTTGATCCCTGGTCCAGGAAAATTCCACATGCCCAGGGGCAGCTAAGCCTGTGCATCACAACTAGTGAGCCTAAGCTCCTGAGCCTAAGAACTGCAGCTGCTGAAGCCCCGACGCCCTAGAGCCCACGCTCTGCAGCAAGAGAAGCCACCACAGTGAGAAGCCACCACAGTGAGAAGCCACACACCACAACAGGGTAGCCCTTGCTCGCCACAACCAGAGGAAGCCGGTGAAGCAACGAAGACCCACGCGGCCAAAATAAATACACACAATTGTTGTTGTTTTAAATAAAGAATGCCCCCTGTTGAGAATGCCAGCATATCTTCTCCCTTTCCCTTGGCTGCCTGTGTTTTCTCTCCTGCCCACGAAGCAATCTGACATCTCTTTCCCAGCCACTCAGACACGAAGTCGGCTCCTGAAGGCTTAACATTGCTTTCTTTAGGCCTTTCAATGCTTTTAATCGAAGGCAGCAGTCTCGGTCCACTTCCCCATGGCAAGAATGGGGGTTCACAGGACTGCTGGCTCCTTTCAACTTATGCAGAGCAGTCCAGAGCCCTGGCATTTTGGCTCTTCTCCAAAGTCAGTGACCAGCCTGGTAGTGAAAGAAATCTGGGGACAGATGGTATGAAATTGAAATCACATCATCCTTCCCTTCTCCCAAATGCTGGCCTGTGGTTTTGGCAGATCTCCACAAAGCTCTGTGGCATTCATGCTGGTCTGATGGAAGTCTGCATCTTAACCATGGATGCCTGAACATCAGGGCTGATAGCAAGGTGGCACATTCAAGGGAAATTGCATTAATGTTGTGTGGTCCCTTCATGACAATCAGAACCACATGTAAATTTGCAGAGGGCCACATGCCACCAGACAAACGAAGAGGTCTCTTTTCACTTAGAGACCCATCTGTTGTTGAAAACTAATCTCATATTAGTGAGAAGCCATTCCATGTTTGAAAGGCAGCCCAGTCCTTGAGACAAAATGGCTGCAAAGGTTCCTCTTTCTGATGTTCATCTCTGAGTTTAGCTGAGAAGTGCTCTTGCAAAGCCATCAGAAGCAAGTGCACAGCACTATGGGAAGACCATCACAGATCCCTTGATTTGCTGTAGATGTCTGACAACAACTCTTTGCTTATCCACTTCCATCTGTAGCATAAGAATGGTTAGTGTCCACATTACAAACCGCATGTTAATGGCCCGGGGGGCTTCTCATACACCTCTGAAGACACTGAGTGAGAAGTGGAAGGAAGTAACAGAAGGAGGAAAGGCATAGATTCACAGATCCATCTAGGCTGGTGCCACTTCTTCCAATCACTAACCTTTAGAAATGCCACCAACAGCGTATGGAGCAATCAACCCCTGGCCTGATAGTGCGAGTTCATTTTCATAGTAAAGAATTGTATTTCCTCTTCTCTTAAATATTTCTAAATTTATTTAGAAATAAATAATTGTATTTATTTGTGTCTATTGTGTTAATAAAAAGTACTTTAGATTCTTTAGGCAAAGGATTTAGAAGAATCCACGAAATGACATATTATATCCCTCCAAGCTCCTAACAACAAAAAAAGCAAATACAATTTATTAAAAGATGCATGTCATATTCTATCTCACTGTTATTCCGAAAGGAGGGAGAAAAGCAGGGAATTTGAGGTTTGATAGTTTGGCTTTAAAAATTTCCACTCTGCTTATTATCAGATGATTTTAAAGAGTCTGAGCATCAGTATTTTATATATAAAGTCAGTATAATAACAATATTATTATTATAGCAACTTTAAAAGATCATTGTGAAAATGAAATGTTACATGTACACTTTTTCAATTGGAAAAGCCCTAATTGAAAGTTATTTACTATCATTTATAAAGAAAAAAAATAGTAAATTCACCAAACCATCTGGAATAGTTTTGCCTTTTGTATGGACTGTCACTAGTGCGGGATTCAGGGGGTAATTCTGAAAATATCAAGATGAGAAGCGACCTGGTTTGAATAACTTCCTAATCTGCATTTCTCTTTCTGATTATGTCTCCAAAACTTCCTCAGTTCTTGAGCATAGTTCTATATGCTTCACATACAGGGAAATATTCCTGTAGAAAACTCAAAATTGTGTCAGAGAAGATCCTCCTGCCATCTCATATCTCTTCCAACACCCTTTTCTTGGAGATCACACACATTTTCCTGGCAAGATATTCATTATTCAGAGGTTGCTTTGCAATTTCCTTCAACTTCTGCTTCCTGCAGGTTAAACTATTTCAGGATATGGGAAAATCTTTGAAGAGTGAAAAATTGGAATCAATTGTGGACAAACTTTTGGAATGGTACTAGCAAAAATAGGCTTTGACAATATCATTTCCATCATGGTTGACTGTTAATGATTCATCTCTTTCTTGCTCATATTATTTATAGCAATACTAGAGTCCTGAGTTTCTAAATTAATAAAAACCCTTTATAGATAGCACAATATTCCTTTAATAGCTTATTATTCCATACATATACCCATTGTATAATCATATATTGATCACATTCTTAAATGGATCACAGAATTGCATTTCTACTTGTTAAGCTGGAATCATCTATGCCTCTGTAAATCAGGAGTACAATGAGGTTTCCTTGGTTAATTCGGGGAAGAAGGTAAAGAAACTGTGAGACAGGAGACAAGAAGGTATGATTCTCAAAAGAAAGATGGGGAAAAGTGGTCTGTTAAGAAACATGTCTCCTTAAAGTCATACTGCCAAAATTGCGAAAATCACATTTTTGTAAATTGAATGGGCATCATATGGGCAAAACAATCAGATGTTCTTTAAAATCTTAATCTAGGTGTTATAGAGGTAAGAAGTTAGCCTTAGCAATCCTACAAGCTAAGAATTTTGGACCTTTTCTGAAGGAAGATGGTCAAAAGTGTTTCTAAAGTATTCTGACAAAGATTTCCTCTTCCAAGATAATAAACACAAAAATTTTGTCTAACAGTCCCAGGCATTTAATGGATTGTCTGGACTCCAAATTACAAGTATCTGAAGTATATGTATACTTTCTGAATTCACTCCTTTCTTGACTATTTTTCACATGAATAATGGACATATTAACAATGGAGAATCTCCTGACATAGGAAACCATATGTCATATACAGGATGTGATGTTATTTATATAATTAATAGTATTGATAAATAATATAGTATATGCCATAAATAGTAATTTTTATTTCCAAATGTTGTTAGCCCTGAATAAATAGTAGATGATAAAAATATCATCTTTTAATTAATCTTTCAAGTATTGTGAGGTTAAAAAATAAAACTATTTTCTGGAAAAGATTCCTCAACTCTTTTCTTCCCAGAAAGAATCTATATCTTTGCATTAACTGTTGATCATCACTGCAACAAACTTTTTCTTAGAGAAGAAACCAGTAAATCAACTTAAGAGAAAATACCAATTAGAAAATTGCTGTATTAAAAAAGCCAAGGATATATAACTCCTTTTTATAGAAATGGGTCAAGACTAAAGTTCTTCTATGAGAAACACATTTTCCATACAAATAAAAACTTGGTTTTATTTTTTAAATTATAATATTCTATTATTTTTGAATAATGATACAAGATTCAATGTGGCAGAGTTCCTTCCCCATTTTATTGATAATTAAGATATATCAAATCTTTTATAAGATATATTAAAAACACATAAAGATCTTTCATCAAAAATTTTTAATTAAATCCATTTTTTGAAGCAGTGTTATCTTAATACACAGTTGTATAAATTCATACTCTTCTTTGTTAACAGTTGTCAAAAAACTTTCTTAATATAAAGATTCATAATATAAAATTTTCTTAATATAAAAATATATTAGTTAACATAAAAATTAATTTCATACAACTGAAAATTATAAAAGGTATATGTTTTGTTTTCCTTGATAATATCATCAAGTAAACTGTGATATTAAAATACCTGGGTCCCGGGTTTTATTAAGGCTGTCTCAGGTTATATTCCCAAAGAACCAAAAATGAAAATGATTACATAATGAGCAGATTATATAGGTGAGAATATTGCATGTGGTATACTTGTACTTTCAATGGACTCTTCAAGGTGGCTGCTTTATACTAAAAAAATAGCCCACAAAACATAAAATTTATAAGTGAACTGTTCTGCATTTGTAGAGTAAATGTTTCATTTTCAGAATTATAGATGTATAAAAATCATATGTCCCTGCTGGTGAAAGACCGGTAAACTTTCACATGTTCTATAAAAACTTAAATGCTGGAGGCCAATACTCACAAAAGTTAATGATCTTTCTGCTAATAAAAGCTGACTTCTTTAAGAAAATAATAAAGAAAAAGAAACAAAACATATACCTTAAGTGTAGTATTTCCAAATTCTTAACAAAATCAGAGTGCATGAATCACCTATTTTACATTTTCAATTTGCTTATATTTGTTCAAGTTCATTCTGTTCACAGTAACAGATGGAAATATGAAAGAAATACAGATATGCCTGGCTCATCTTGTCACACATTATTTTGAAGGAAGCCAGTTCTTTTTTAGAAAATGACAGCAAGGTAAAATAAGAATGGGGCTGTTTTTTTTTCCTTAACATTTATAAAACAAAAAGGAAAAACCAGGGGAATGGCAACAAAAATCTGTAACAACTCACTTTCTTTTAAATATTTTTATGTTAAACATGAGGACTTTGTGCAAGTGGGTGCCTGATCAGTCTCACAGTGTACACGGCCAACTCTTTGCAATCCTATGGGCTGTAGCCTGCCAGGCTCCTCTGTCCATGGGATTCTCCAGGCAAGAATACTGGAGTGGGTTGCCATGTCCTCCTCCAGGGGATCTTCCTGAACCAGGGATTGAACCCATGTCTCATTATGGTTCCTGCATTGCAGGCGGATTCTTTATTGCTGAGCCACCGGGGAGGCCTGCATCCACAGTGTATGCCTTGTGAATGAATTACATCCTAGATTTCTGTTTCATTATTGGAACTCAACACATCTTCTCTTATCAGGTACTCCACCAGGTCGAAAGATTTCCTGGCTCGTTCACAAAATTCAACATAACCTACGATTTAGCTTGCTCTATATGTGAGTAGAGCTTAAGTGGCAATCAACCATCAGATAAAATACTTTCTATAGAAAAATGCATTTTCTACCCTGTCTCAGGTTTTCAGAAGTACTTCCACCACTGGGACCATAAGTGTAGCTAGGGCTTGAAGGGAGGAGGAAAGGATAGAGTAGTTAATTTTTGACCACTATTAACTTCTAAATTTTCTAGTATTATTCAAAACAATAACATAATAACTCTCACACAGATATACAATGAACTCATGCTGGAAATTTTTGATTCATTAATTAGTGAGACAACAAGTAGGATATTACCATAGGGTCAAATAATTCAAGGAAACATACATATATGGACTATAAGGAATGCTGAGATGAATTTGCACAGAAATGCTAAAGTCTCTAAGCATATGGCAATAATCAATTACATTTCATCAGACCAAATTAGTTTGCTTTTTAATAGGTAAGAGTCATTTTCATTATTATCGGCTTTCTACAACTTGCAGAATTATAAAGAAGCTTAAAAACAGTGAAGAGTGGATATAACAACAAGAATACATGAGATGGAACACCCAGTAACTTCTCTTTTATCTGTTTAAAGTGTTTCACAATTTGTCCCAACATTTTAACAACAGTCCTTTCAGGTCACTCATATCCCTGAAATACTGAATTCTAGATAGCAGTTCTCACACTGTCTCTAAGTCTATACTAGGGTTGTCCAATAGAAATATAACGTAAACCACAAATGCAGCCATATATGGCATTTTTAATTTTCTGGAAACCACTGTCGGGGAATGACCACCCCATACTACATTTTTAAAAATCAGTTACAATTAATTTTAATAAAATATTTAATCAAACATGCAAAATATCATTTCAACATGTAATCATAAGAACAATATATTAATAAGGTATTTTTATCCTCTTTTTCATGCTAAGTTTTCAAAAGCCAGTGTATGTTTTGCAATTACAGCACATCTTAATTCAGAATAACCACATTTCAGATGTTTTACTGGCCACATGTGGCCCATGGCTACCAGACAGCACAGGGCTATATAAATCAAACATTCGTGAGCTATCCAAGTTTTGCATTTCTTGAAATATTAATTTAAATATTTAGGTCTGTCCCAAAGCTTCCATGCCCATACTATTGTTTTCAAGGTAGCTGGGTTACCGGGTTTCCTCACATGGGAATGAAACATGATCAATGCCCAAGGAAACCATAATTTGAAATGTTTGTCTAGTGTGGCCCTATGAATTTTCTCATTAGCAGTCTGCACCATTGTCTTTTCCCAGGAAGACCATACATACCCCCTTGATGTGAGAAAGAGAGAGAGAAAGTAATGAGCACACAGGGACTTGGTGGGAACCATAGTAATAATCATAATGTTGCCTTGCCTGTCACCTGGGCATGACAGTGCCTGTCAAAATCATTAGCTCTTTCATTTTCACATCACCCTTCTGAGCTAAAGAGAGGAGGGACTTTTCTCGTAACCTTTCACTGCAGAAAGAAAAGAAAAATTTTCTTCTTAGCAAGGAAGTAACTTAAGTGTACCCATTCCGCATCTTATGTATTACATAGATCTCAACTGGGCACAGATAAATCCAATTCAGAGTCCTGTCTCTGGGAGGGAGAAAGACCCGTCCTCACAGCGAGGCCACCGGAGCAGCCTGCCAGGCGCAGCAGCACATCACTAGAGCCGGGCAGGGGTGAGAAGAGGGAAATAGCAGGGAACTGGGCTCCACCGCAGCGCAGGGGGACACTGGGTCCCTCCCTCTTTAAGCCAGCGTGTTCCAGAATCTCTGTCTATTTATTTACTTCTCTTTGTGGGCTCTTCTCCTCACAGGGATTTCTGAAAAAAGGGATGAAAGTTTCAGGGCCAGACAACACACTAGGATCCCCAATAAAAACTTTATTTCAGATAATTCCAGAATAACACTAACTGTATTCTGGCATTTTATATAACCTGAGCTAGGAGAATAAGCCATAGGGCTGTGTGTAAATGTGTGTGTGTGGCAGGGATGGGGAGAGAGAGAGAGAAAGAATAGCTCAAGACTGTCCTGAGCTCTAACATCTTTCCTCTCTCCTCATTTCCCTAGGACCCCAGGGACCCAAATCAGTGCTCCAGAGACTTGTGGCTCCCAAAACAACCTTTCACAGTCAGTCCTCCCCTCGTACCATTTTTTGAACTTTCAGAAGAATATACAAACTTTTCTGTTCCCCAGCTATTTTGACTCTGAAGGCCGCCATTTACAATTGTCACTTCCTGGCCATGAATGGCACTTTTACACCTTGGGGACAGTCATCCCATTCAACTGGCAAGTTTTCATCTGTATTTAACATTAGCTGCTAAATAATAACCTATTGAAGGACTAGGCCTGATCATGTTTGTATAAGGAGGGGAGCCGTTAAGAAAAGACTACATGTGCTGAATTCAAGAAGGGGGCTATTTCTTTCCTAGTATAAACAGAAATGATTATAAAACCAGAACCCAGAAGAGTTCCTTACCCTTCACTTTGGCATGAGGGGGTTTCATTTCTCTGCAAAGGCCTCCTCTCTGAGTGCTGACTTCCCCAGGTTTTTACTGCATTCCAGGGAGGGAGATAGAAACCAAAGCAAACAGAGTGCCCCCAAAGGACCCTCTCCTCCCTCCAAAAAGCTTCTATTTTTAATTCTCTGCAGCTTTTAAAACAGTGAAATGGGAAGGTTTCAACAGTCTGTGGTGGAAGAGAATTCTTGCTTTCTCTAAGGACACCCACTTTAGATAATCCCCCATTGGCAGCGGGACCCTGGGGCAAGGACTGGGCAGAGGGGTTTTCCTGGCAGCTTCTCTTCAGCACATTCTGTCATCTCAACTTTTAACAACCATGTTTTACTCTCTGGACAGGAGTAGAAGGCATGTTTTGAACTGGTGGCAAAATGTACCTATCTTTCCCTCTGAGCATCTGTCTCTAATACTAAAAAGTGGTGCTTGGTACTTTGTATGGATACTTGACTTTCAGCCAGGGATCCCTAAGCTCTCTGTAGGACTTCTCACATCCACCCCGCATCCACCCCCACAAGGTGGGTGGCAAATGGCGAGCCCAGTTTTTTTGTCAGCTGGGGAAACAGGGCAGACCCATAGCACGCAGTGAGTTAGTTTTCCCAAGCATGTATGGGGGAATGTTACGGCTAAAGTAAACATTCTTTGCGTGGCTCTGTCTGGTTTGTGGGCTCGTGGTTACTCTGACCCAAATACACATTACAGTGTATCGTCGCGTAGGCATCAGATATGCCTTTGCTGCACAGGTGCCAGGACATTTCATTTGACAAATGGTCTTGAAACTTCAGCTGCATACCATGCCCTCTGACTCCCAGTAGCCTGCCCTGTCCCCACACAGGTCTTCTGAGGTCCAAACAGCACTGGACACCAATGATCACAGAAACCACAAGGAAGAGCAGAATGTCTTAGTATTTCCTCTGCTTCATCCCCGGCTGCCTTTGCAGAGCTACTCCCATGTACCCCCAGGGCCCACTTTCAGTAAAGCATACTCAAGGCAACTGGCCACAGAAAGTACTAGACCCAAATAACCTCTCAGGGTTCTTAAGGACAGGTCTTGAAGCATAGGAGGATGCGCCAAGTGAGCTGTAAGCGTGAAAGTGATGAGAAGGGCTCCAACATAGTGGAGAGCTAGGCAGCCGAGATTTCAAAGCTATTTCTACCTCCTAATGTTACAACCATTAAATCAAGAATTTAATTCTTTAGCCAAAATGCCCTGTTTCCTAATAGAGTTCTTACTTGGCAAACATTGCTTATAAATATCTCCTGCTCTTTTCTCTTCTCTCTAGCTTCCAGAGTTCAACCAAAGCCCATTTTTTATTAAATAAGGAACAAAGCAACAGAAACTAAAAGAACGAATGTGTTTGGGCTCATCCCTTGTCATGTCATTTCATATCAACTTTGAATCTAAGAAAGCTTAATAGTAATTCAGCCATGAACCTGCTGCATAACCTGAGGGAAATTTGGAGCATACGTTTTTGACTCATTTATTCTTGACTCATTACAATAGGTTGCTTCTTTTAAAAAAAAAGTTCTATTTGATGTTTAAGAAAATATTTCAACCTTTTAAAATAAACCCTTTAGAGTCTTTCTCCACAATAGGACGCTACAGAATTCTAAGAGAATAGAAACTCGAAGGCAGGAAGGTTCAGGGACAGTTCAAATTTGGAGCCATGAATCTAGAGAGTTCAAAAGTTGGCAAAGTGAACCCTCTCATCCGTACCCACAAATAATAAATAACAATCACAACAAGGAAAAGGAGGAAGGGGAAAGCCACTGGAAAGCTATAACTTATCCTGTCTCCAGCCTTACAGCTCTCTCCAATAAAACAGGATTCTTCGGAGAATTTAGGCTGTGCTGCCTGCAGGGAGCTGACATTGTCTTCTGTCGTAAATTACCTTGCTGGGGTAAGCTTTCCTCCAGGTCCAGCAGACAGGCAGCTCTGCAAGACCCATCACCCAGCTCCGTGCTTCTTAAATTATCCTTCATCTGGCTGTGACATCTGAAAAGCTAGAGGGAGAATGATCACCCCCAAATCTGACCTTCCCATACCACTAGGTCTTTTTTTTATAAAGCAATACAAGAGATAGACACAACAGCATTCAATTTGCAAACAAAAATTGAAGGAAAAATAGGGCTTTCTATGTACTTCTTCAAATAAACAGTACAATGTTTTCAAACTTGTTCACCTGAAGTTTTTTCATTAACAATGTGACTCTAAGTTCTTTTCTCAAGTAAGATAGCCATAGTGGCACAGAAAATCATTAGAAGCGGGGACTGGAGGGAGACTTAACTTTTCCCCTTTATTCTCCCTTTGCAATCAATGGCCTTGCTGCAGCTTCCCCACCATATTCAGACATGTACACCCACAGACAGATGTGTGCACACAAACATCTGAGGACCTAGAATATTTTAGTAGATGACTGTAGAACCTTGAAATGTGATCAAGCCTGAAGAGTAGGTACCAAGCCTGAAGAGTAGGTACCAGGCCAAGAGAAATAACTCCTATCCATAAAAAGCTCCTCAATAAATCAGTAACTCTTTTCTTCCATATGTCACCTGACATGTTTAATTTGTCTGCTTTGACGGGACTGTGACAAGTGGAGCTGACCGCTGACAAAATTAGAATGGGCTTTTGTGAAGGGCAGGCCATCAGGTGTAGATGGACACAGTGAAGGGCTACAGAGAGTAGGCATCTTACAAATGCCTGCAGGCCAGCTTTGTGTGATGGACGCCCCAAAAGAAGGGAACAAATATTTCAGATGTTACAGGTTTAAAGCACATCAAGCTAATGGGCAGACACAGTAATAGTCACGTTGTCCAAGAAATTCAACTTCTTCCTTCCCTCATTTACTTCTTCTTGGAATTCAGTCTTTGTCACAGATACTGAGAAATGTGATAGATCTATTCACTTCCACCTTAGTGTTTTAATTCTGGAACATAACTTACTCCAGAGATAGGGAAATGTACTTTTTGCAATGTCTGCACCTTTTGAACAAGAAGTTGGTGGATTCATTTGTGTCATACAGCTTGTGGTAAACGAAAGAGCTTTTACCTGAAGAAGGAACACACCTAGACCCTGCCAATGAAATGGCTTTTAAATATCTGTACTTTAAGAAGCAGAATCCCAGTCACTAGCCATGAAGCCCAGTGCTTCTATCCCCGCACCTGCTGGGACACACTAATTGCCCTCACCACTTTAACATCAAAGAAGGCGAGATTATCTCCACTTCCAAGTCTTTATATAAAGTGATTGTTTAATCCTACCCTGCAATGTAGGAATCAGCCATACCCAGTTTTGCAGAGAAATAAACTGAGAGATAGAGATCAAGTCATTACACAAAATTATCTAGCAGCAAGACCTCCACGCAAATCCAGGGCACCTGTCCAGCTACCTGCATATGGGAAAAATTCCCTCAGAAACTCTTTTGACAAAATTATTTAAGGCAAATGACTAATCAGTTTTCCCACACCATATATATTTCCATGTATATGGAAATGAGAGATGAGCAAAAATAATTAAGATATGTATGCTCATTTCCTTTTTCTGTTTTAATTCTATTGAAGTGTAAAACACATTTTGGATTTAAAAACGCAGAGGAACCAGAGATCAAATTGCTAGCATCTGTTGAATCATAGAAAAAGCAAGGGAATTCCAGAAAACATCTGCTTCATTGACTATGCTAAAGCCTTTGACTGTGTAGATCAAAACAAACTGTAGAAAATCCTTAAAGAGACAGGAATACCGGGCCACCTTACCAGTCTCCTGAGAAACCTGTATGTAGGACAAGAAGCAATAGTTAGAACTGGACATAGAACAACAGACTGGTTCAACATTGGGAAAGGAGTATGTCAAGGCTGTATATTGTTACCCTGCTTATTTAACTATACACAGAGTACATCATTCGAAATGCCAGGCTGGATGGATCACAAGTTGAAATGAAGATTGCCAGGAGACATATCAATAACCTCAGATATGCAGATGATACCACTCTAATGGCAGAAAGCAATGAGGAACGGAAGACCCTCTTGGCGAAGGTAAAAGAGAATAGAAAAGCTGGCCTAAAACTCAGCATTTAAAAAATGAAGATCATGTCATCTGGTCCCATCACTTCATGGCAAATAGATGAGGAGAAAGTGGAAATAGTGACAGATTTTATTTTCTTGGGCTCCCAAATCACTGCAGATGGTGACTGCAGCCATGAAATTAAAAGATGCTTGCTTCTTGGAAGAAAAGCTATGACAAACCGAGACAGAGTTTTAAAAAGAAGAGACAGCACTTTGTCAACAGAAGTCCATATAGTCAAAGCTAGAGTTTTTCCAGTAGTCATGTACAGATATGAGAGTTGGACCATAAAGAAGGCTGAGTGCTGAAGAACTGATGCTTTCAAATTGTGTTGCTGGAGAAAACTGTTGAGAGTCCATTGAAGAGCAAGATCAAACCAGTCAATTCTAGAGGAAATCAGTCCTGAATATTTACTAGGAAGGTCTGATGGCGAGCTGAAGCTCCAATATTTTGGCCACCTGATGCAGAGCTGACTCATTAGAAAAGACCTTGATGCTAAGAAAGACTGAGGGCAAGAGATGGGGGGGACAGAGGATGAAATTGTTGGATGGCATCACTGACTCAACGGACATGAGTTTGAGCAAACTCCAAGAGATAGTGAAGGACAGAGAAGCCTGGTGTGCGGCAGCTCATAGGGTCACAAAGAGTTGGACATGATTCAGCAACTGAACAACAATACATACATAAAAGTGCACAAGCAGTCAGTGCCACGGTGCCCATGTGTGGATGTGAGAGCTGGACTATAAGGAAAGCTGAGCGCCGAAGAACCGATGCTTTTGAACTGTGGCGTTAGAGAAGACTCTTGAGAGTCCCTTGGACTGCAAGGAGATCCAACCAGTCCATCCTAAAGGAGATCAGTCCTGGGTGTTCATTGGTAGAACTGATGCTAAAGCTGAAACTCCAATACTTTGGCCACCTCATGTGGAGAGCTGACTCATTGGAAAGGACCCTGATGCTGGGAAAGATTGAGGGCAGGAGGAGAAGGAGACGACAGAGGATGAGAGGGTTGGATGGCATCACGGACTCAATGGACAAGGGTTTGGGTGGACTCCGGGAGTTGGTGATGGACAGGGAGGCCTGGCGTGCTGTGATTCATGGGGTTGCAAAGAGTCGGACATGACTGAGCGACTGAACTGAACTGAGACAGTGCCACAGATTTTTACAAGATGTCCGAACCCAGCAGCTGGATCAAGAAGCAGGTCATTCCCAACAAACCTCTCTTCTGCCCCCTTCAAGTCATTACTCTTCCATCCCTCCACCCATTATATTCCTTATACGCCTGTCTCCTTTTTTTTGCCAGGGGTGATGGGTTTCTGTGTGTGTGTGTGTGTGTGTGTGTGTGTAGTATTTGGTGTGTGTGTGTCTGTCTGTCTGTCTGTATAGTATTTCATTATAAACATGTACTTTGGAGACAGTCTGGGCTGCCTTGGTTGAAATCCTGCTATCATTTTACAAACTATATATTGTTGGGCAACTTACGTCCCCTATGACTCAGTTTTCTCAACTTTAAAATGGGACTATTAACAGAACCTACCTCGAAAGCTCGCAGTAAAGATTAAATGCTATGGTTCATTTAAAGAGCTTCGGTCAAGCTAGATAGAGAAGCCCTCAGAAAACACTGGCTATTTTGGTTGGACACTTCTCCCTTCTCAGAGGATTTTATGGACTGTTTATGGAAGGCCAAGAAGGTTCAAAGAGGTAGAGCAAGGGAGAGGAAGAGAGAGGAATTCCAACCAAGCATGCGCTGTCTGTTATATATCTCTAGGTTGGGGAGAGGATCAGAGGTGAACAGGTGGAAGATGAGCTAAACCAAACAGTTCTCCAGTTACACAGAGTCAGGTGTTTAGCGTAAAACCAATATTTGAAATATTATATATTTTCTTTTCAGTCCTATATATGCTTCCTACATGTAAAAGCATAACAGAAATACTTTTTGAGACCATCCATGAACTTTCCACGACTCCCAGTGGTCCAGAATTGAATGCATATTTTAAAATTTCCTACAATAGAAAAAAAAATGAGTGTGAGGTTTTTTCCTACCCAATTCACAGTTTAATTTCCAACATGACTTTTTAGGTAGGACAGACTCAGGTATTTTTCCATGTCACATTTCTTTATATTTTTGCATCATTTGAAACATATTTTACCTATTTAATTTAGAACTTCTCAAAATCATCTGCTGTGTAAATCAAAAGTAAATAGCTCATTTAAAGAGCATTTTCCAAGAAACCAGGAGCTTAAGAAAAAAACAACTGTAAGATTGACAATTTGCTGGGCAAATTTCCTCCCCCACCCCCCCACCCCCAGTTCAAAGAGTACATTCACTGAGGTATCTATATATTTTAGGAAAATAAATGCTTAACCAAGTTATGTTGGTTAAAAAGAAAACACATTTCAGGTAACACTAAAAATGATAAGCATATAATAGCAATTTGAATAATGAATTGATTACAATAAAGAATTAGCACCATTTAGGTTTCCAACAAGTATGGAGTAGGTTGAAGCCTGATGTACTGATTTGTTAAGTTTTAATTGGACGTAGGGAAACTCAAAATGGATAAGGAAAGAGACTGAACTTGATTCCATCTGTCTTTCTGTCTCTGTTTCTGTCTCTCTCACCATTGCTTCTCTAACTTTTCTTCTGATACTTGATTTCAAGGTAAGAGATAACTATTAAACTCTAACGCTACACACTTTCCAGTTCTTGACCTTTTTAATGCAGCAAAAAGAAGCTTCTTTAATACTTGCAGAGCTTTTCAACAGTGTGGCCATTGGCTAGCCAGGCCCTCTGTCTGAAAGGAATGAAACGCTTCCTTCCTGGGTGGCTGCCTATGAGCTGGAACAGTACATGATGTTCAAGATAAGAAAACGGAAGTTCCAAGCACTGAGCTTGTGTGGTTTAACCAAATGAGGTAAAATAAGAAAAGAAGGACAGTAAGAAGCTGCCTTATTTGCAGCTCCGTGTCAGAGCCAGCACAGGGGTTTGGGGTTGGTTAGCATCTTTCTCATCCTAAGTGGGAAGACCTTGTCCCTGCTCCTTAGCTCTGCGTGGATATAAATATGAGATGAAGCAGCCTTGTTGCCTTTTAGGGATATCATAAATACCAAAGAGATCATTATAAAGTGATTCTTAATGCCCTTGAACTTGCTTTGAAAGATAAAGTAAATTGAGTTTATAATTTCCAGTCCAGCAGCTAAAGACTGTGTTCACTCATTTCTAAAACCAGGGATTAAGATTTGAGCCCTTGTATCCCTCCACCCTCTTAGATCAGCGGTCCCCAAGCTTTTTGGCCCCAGGGACATGATTCACGGAAGACAATTTTTCCGCTGCCAGCGGGGAGAAAGGGATGGTTTCATTTTCATCCACTGCTCACCTCCTGCTGTGTGGCCTGGTTCCTAACAGGTCATGGACTGGTACTATGGGTTGGGAACCCCTGTTAGACAGCAGGGTTCACTCTGAACAGGATGCTGGCCAGCATCTCAGTCATGGCAACTGGTCTCTAGACTGACTCAGGCTGACACACTCATGGACCACATGCCCAGCTTCTGTCCAGAACAAATTTTGGTCATTACAGCCTTCTTCTGAACCTCAGGCTTTCTCATCTGTAAAATGGGGATGATGACTATTAATTCCTGCCAGATGGGGGTATCTCTGCTCAGCCTGCTGCAACCTATAGGTGAACAGGATAATAGAGCCATGACCGGCAACAAGTCACTTCAGGTCCTGGCTCTCCATTTCCTTATCTGTAAAGACCCACTTCATAGTGAGTTCAACAGCATAAAAGTCAATAAATTGTTACTACTGACTTGGCTCCTTTTGCTCTGCCTTGAATTTTTAGTCTCTTTTTTGCTCACGGGAATCCAACAAGAGCCAGTGATGCCCAAGCTTTATTCCTGGGTCTCTTCCATGGACACAACTTAAATTCTTCCCCTTGTAAATCACGGAGCTCCCATCTACTCAAGTCCACCTGTCTGGCTGAAGCTCACACAGGACTGCTGACCTCACATCAGGAGAAGGTAGGGGTGGGATATGGGCTGACCCCAGCCGGGGTGCTGGCTTATCTCCACTTTCAGCTCAGTCTTGTCTCAGGAAGCCATTGCTAAGTAAACAACATGGGCATTTCCTCAGTCCCTAGACACTCCTTGATTCTTTCCTTATGCTGTCTTCTGGGAGTGATGCCTTCCAACTGTTCTTTCCAGTACTCCTTACAGTAAAACATTTTTGAGTGCACACATCAGTGTATGTTTATATATTTATAAATTTTATACATGTGGTACTCTGCTGATATGTTTTACGCATTCTGAAAATATATAACACCACATGGAAATTTTTAAAGAATGAGATTTAAAAGTAAGTAGATAAATAAGTTAAATGATTTCTTTTGTGCACCCCAACAGATCACCATGGGCTCCCTCTGCTGCTGTCTTATCTCCCTGGCACTGTGAGGAGAGCATTCTCCCATGGGATCCTGGACCTCTGACCTTTGAGAGATTTACACACACCATAACCCAGAGCATGTAAGGTGGCCAGAATGAGCCTCCACCATCAGCTCAGGAGCCTTACCTCCAAGTCAGGCTCAGTTTCATGGGTTTGTAATCTGTGCAGTCAGACAGGACCCCATGCCCCATTCTCAGTAGGGACCCATGCTTGGTTAAACCACAGCTATTGCCATTTTGAAATTTTCAAAAATTTTATCCTTGAACTTGTGAGGTCCGATGAGACAAAGGAGCATGTGTGCATGCAGAGAAGATATGCACAGTAATGCACATCTCCGGTTCCCTGCTGCCCCATTCACATATAGCTTTGGCAATGCCTTTCAAGTATAGCATTCTGGTGGACCAACTTTGTGTGGGACTTTCACGAGACTCAAACTGAGTACAAGGTTAGCATATTATGGAAGAAGCCATCTGCTTCCCAAGTGTGGCAAAACGTGCATGTCTCAAGAAGTGAAATACAACTGAGTTTTTGTGAAGTGTTTCTGCTGTTCTGGTAAGAATTAAATTTATATGCATGTATGAAGAAGGCTGAGCGCTGAAGAATTGATGCTTTTGAACTGTGGTGTTGGAGAAGACTCTTGAGAGTCCCTTGGACTGCAAGGAGATCCAACCAGTCCGTTCTAAAGAAGATCAGTCCTGGGTGTTCATTGGAAGGAATGATGCTAAAGCTGAAACTCCAGTACTTTGGCCACCTCATGCGAAGAGTTGACTCATTGGAAAAGACTCTGATGCTGGGAAGGATTGGGGGCAGAAGGAGAAGGGGATGATAGAGATTGAGATGGCTGGATGGCATCACTGACTCGATGGACGTGAGTTTGAGTGAACTCTGGGAGATGGTGATGGACAAGGAGGCCTGGCGTGCTGCAATTCATGGGGTCACGAAGAGTCGGACATGACTGAGCGACTGAACTGACTGACTGACTGACGTACTATGAAAAACAAATTGTATAATTTCAGTGATTCTGCACACAAGTTAAATGTTCTTCCATTTGCATTTAAAACTGGCATTATAAAATATAAAGACAAGTAGTATAATTCATTCCAATAATTTAAAATTTTTATTTTTACTTACTTAAAAAGATATGAGATAGCAAATGAAAACCTGTGACAAGTTGAGAGATTGTAAAAGGAAGGAAAGCATTATATATTTTACTATTTTTAATGCCCTTTGTTCTTGCTTTTTGAACAAAGGGCTTTGCACTGGTATTTTATATGGTATTTATTGGTATTTTATCTCTTTCTCCATGGCCCCTGTAAATGACCAACTTATTTCTATCAAGAGTGAGTCCACCCTACTTGTTTCTGTCACTGGAAGAGATAAGATCTTCCTCCATTTTCCCTTAAGAAAAGATCTGTCCTTTCAAGACCATGGTTAATACATTCAGTTGATTTCATGCTTCAAATTTCATTCATTCAACAAGTAAATATTTGTATATTTGTATAGTAAAACTTTAAATAAGAAAATAGTAAATATTAGCCCAAGAGAATAGCTGCCTCTTCTACCCTGTTAGTGACACAGCAGAAAATTCCTGCTGAAATGAAGAGATCTCAGTTCAAAAGAATAATGCTATTGAAACTCAAGGACTGAGATCTGGAGCAACCACCCTTCAGAATTCTTCACCCACACCCAGAAGCTAATGATTTCCAGAGATGGCCACAGCAACGAATTCACAGGAACATGGGTCACTGTGTCAAGGATCATGTCAAAAGACAAGGTCACCAGTTCCAAATATTTCAGGGGTGAAAAGGTCATTCTTATAAATACCGTATCCTTCACATTCAGCACACCATGGTACGTGCTTTGTCATAATATGATGGGTCACCAGCTGTCACAGCGGAGCCTCCATCCAAGTGAAATTCCTCAGTCTTCAGCAGCCAGATGTCACTCTTATGTCTTGGTTGATAGTTTCTTCCAAGAGTGGACAAGGTTAGGTTTTTGTCTCTAGAATCTGCAAAGTCAGTGGTTCACAAAATACACTCCAGGGATCCCTGGAGGTTCTGGAGACTCTACCAAGGCGTTCATTCAGTTGAAATTATTTTCGTAATAATATCAAAATGTTATTTGCCTTTTTCACTTTTGTTTAGCTTACTTACTGAGTTTTCTAAAAGCTATAATCATTGCTCT
The DNA here is from genome assembly GCA_917880005.1 of Nanger dama. Lineage (NCBI taxonomy): Eukaryota > Metazoa > Chordata > Mammalia > Artiodactyla > Bovidae > Nanger > Nanger dama. The sequence goes on from CAKJTW010000022.1 coordinate 27,529,362, forward strand.
GTTAAAGGGTTTCCTGGTGGCTCAGACAGTAAGAATCTGCCTGCAGTGCAGGAAACCTGGGTTCAATCCCTGGGTTGGGAAGATTCCCTGGAGAAGGGAATGGCAACCCACTCCAGTATTTTTGCCTGGAGAATTACATGGACAGAGGAGTCTGGTGGGCTACAGTCCATGGGGGTGCAAAGAGCTGGATATAACTAACACACTGGAGCAACTAACACACACACACACACACACACACACACACACACACACACACACACCCATTGTTCTGTTGGTTAACAAATGGAATGTGCATTCTTAAATTTTAAAGAATTCTTCATTTAAATTTCCAATATAGTTAATATGTATAACCAGATAAGCATAAGTTCTCTCAGGTCATCAGTAATTTAAAGAATATAAAGAGGTCCTAAGACCAGAGAGCTTGAGAAGTGCTAGACCAAGTGAAGTAGGTATCCATCACATTTTGCATTTTCTTCAAAGATGGGTCTACCCTCTCCTTCCCAAGATAAATTCTTCCTCACAGTCTCAGCAGTCATCACTGACTCTTATAACTCACTAAGAGATTGCCGTGCCAGTGACCAATGGGCAAATACTGTAATTCAGTCTTGGTCACTTTGACAACCAAACTACTAAAGCTATACAACTATAGGGCTTTGTAAAGTGATTCTTCATATGACATAAACATCAATTATGTTTTGTGTGAGCAACAAGATTTTAAATGTCTTTGCATGAGAACGGTCCAGTGTATGTATTAATTTTAAAGTACATTTAAAAAATACTACCTTGTTTCCCTAAACCAAACAGTCAGAATGGCTGCGATCCAAAAGTCTGCAAGCAATAAATGCTGGAGAGGGTGTGGAGAAAAGGGAACCCTCTTAAACTGTTGGTGGGAATGCAAACTAGTACAGCCACTATGGAGAACAGTGTGGAGATTCCTTAAAAATTGCAAATAAAATTGCCTTCAGTTCAGTTCAGTTCAGTTCAGTTGCTCAATTGTGTCCGATTCTTTGAGAGCCCATGAATTGCAGCACGTCAGGCCTCCCTGTCCATCACTAACTCCCGGAGTTCACTCAGACTCGCGTCCATAGAGTCAGTGATGCCATCCAGCCGTCTCATCCTGTCGTCCCCTTCTCCTCCTGCCCCCAATCCCTCCCAGCATCAGATCTTTTCCAGTGAGTCAACTCTTCGCATGAGGTGGCCAAAGTACTGGAGTGTCAACTTTAGCATTATTCCTTCCAAAGAAATCCCAGCGTTGATCTCCTTCAGAATGGACTGGTTGGATCTCCTTGGAGTCCAAGGGACTCTCAAGAGTCTCCTCCAACACCACACTTCAAAAGCATCAATTCTTCGGCGCTCAGCTTTCTTCACAGTCCAACTCTCACATCCATACATGACCACAGGAAAAACCATAACCTTGACTAGACGGACCTTAGTCCGCAAAGTAATGTCTCTGTTTTGAATATACTATCTAGGTTGGTGATAACTTTTCTTCCAAGGAGTAAGTGTCTTTTAATTTCATGGCTGCAATCACCATCTTCAGTGATTTTGGAGCCCCCAAAATGAAGTCTGACACGGTTTCCACTGTTTCTCCATTATTTCCCATGGAGTGATGGGACCAGATGCCATGATCTTCGTTTTCTGAATGTTGAGCTTTAAGCCAACTTTTCCACTCTCCTCCTTTACTTTCATCAAGAAGCTTTTAGTTCCTCTTCACTTTCTGCCATAAGGGTGGTATCATCTGCATATCTGAGGTTATTGATATTTCTCCTGGCAATCTTGATTCCAGCTTGTGTTTCTTCCAGTCCAGTGTTTCTCATGATGTACTCTGCATATAAGTTAAATAAGCAGGGTGACAGTATACAGACTTGATGTACTCCTTTTCCTATTTGGAACCAGTCTGTTGTTCCATGTCCAGTTCTAACTGTTGCTTCCTGGCCTGCATACAGATTTCTGACCCAGCAATCCCACTGCTGGGCATACACACTGAGAAAACCAGAACTGAAAGAGACACATGTACCCCAATGTTTCTTGCAGCACTGTTTATAATAGCCAGGACATGGAAACAACCTAGATGTCCATCAGCAGATGAATGTATAAGAAAGCTGTGGTACATATACACAATGGAGTATTGCTCAGCCATTAAAAAGAATACATTTGAATCAGTTCTAATGAGATGGAGGAAACTGGAGCCGATTATACAGAGTGAAGTAAGCCAGAAAGAAAAACACCAATACAGTATACTAACACATATATATGGAATTTAGAAAGATGGTAATGATAACCCTGTATGCGAGACAGCAAAAGAGACACAGATGTATAGAATGCACTTTTGGACTCTGAGGGAGAAGGAGAGGGTGGGATGATGTGGGAGAATGGCATTGAAACATGTATACTATCATGTAAGAAATGAAGCGCCAGTCTATGTTCTATACAGGATACAGGATGCTTGGGGCTGGTGCATGGGGATGATCCAGAGAGATGATATGGGGTGGGAGGTGGGAGAGGGGTTCAGGATTGGGAACTCATGTACACCCGTGGTGGATTCATATCAACGTATGGCAAAACCAATACAGTATTGTAAAGTAAAATAAAGTAAAAATTAAAATTAAAAAAAAAGAAATTCAATACAAGCTTTTAAACTTAATATATGTATATTTATTCCAGGAGATTAAATCTATCCACTAATAAACTTCACCTTTCAAAAAAAAATATATTACGTTGTTTCCCCAAACCAAAAAAAAAAAGTCTCTCAGTTAAATAAATTGCATCTGACAGAGAATGTACATGAAAAAGGAATTCACTACTACTTCACAGAGAATATCAACACACAGGCACGTGCATGCACACACATACACACACACACACACAAAACCCTTCATGAACACATATGGTATTTAATGCATACCTGTTATACAACAACCAGCACTTTTACCTTTTCATGAACTATGAGTCATTCCCCTGTTCCAGAGAGGGTTTCCTGAGCTTCATAAATATTAATCATACTCCCTAAATTCTAACAGACAGTTTCCTCAAATGTGAATGATGCTTCTCAACTTACTCTGTATTTTCTCTATTCAGTCACATTGTTGACTACCATGGAAGAAAACGATATTCCATATAGATGAACACTCCTGATAACCAAACTTTAGCCACTTCAAACTCCAAGACATGGTTTCATTCATTCACCCAAACACATTCCTGGACCACAAACCAGGAATTGTGCTGGGCCTTGAATACAGTGATAAATAAAGCAAAATATGCCCTCAAAATAGCTTTAGCTTACATTCTAGTGGATGTTGAATAGAATTTGGCCAAAAATTTATCCCAAAAGTCTTAAAAGGGGGTATATGTGTAGAAAATGTTAGAACTTCTAATTTCATTTTTATCTTGTATATGTTTTTATGATAAAACAATATACGAGTTTAGTAGCACATGTATACACTATAAATAAAAATACACATCTATTCAAAGTGAGTATCCCCAAAATTTTTACTAAAGAAATGTGCCATTATAAAAAGGTTAGAAACCCTGACTGAGCACACTTTGGGAGGCCTCCTTTTTAAAAAAGCATCAGTCTGTCATCCTCACGAACACTTTCCTGACTGCTCAGCAGCTGCCTGGGGAGTTGATCATAAAAATCAGTATATACTTTTATCTGGTCTTGCTGAATTTAGAGATCATATGCTAGGGCTTTTCTTTCACAGAAGCAGTGAGGGCCAGAACAATACATGATTCGAGGAAGCCATTTCCCAGTTTGGCAAAGGAGTTAGCTATGTTTTTGAAAAAGTGTGATTCTGAGTCACCATCCCTGTGGGAGGGGCCTTGTGAAAATGCCGAATCCTGGGCTGAGGATCCGGGTGTTCTGGATCAGAATCCCCCAGGGCAGGGCCTCAATTCTGGGCTCCATATTAACAGCAAGGTCCCAAGGAGATTGCCAAGCACTCTAGGGGTGGACAACCTAGGAAGGAGGAGATGGACACTTGGCCAGGGTCTCTGTGTTCCCAGCACAGGCTTGCTCCTTCATACGGCTCGTCTCTGCTGTTGGAGCAGGAACCACGGTGCTCAAGAACAGCTGCGCCATGCTGTTGACCCCACGCAGCTGTGGACTGCTGATCTCGCTAATTTGGGGACTGCTTTTAAGGGGCTCGTTTTTATCTCTTCCTTTGATTTCAGACTGTTTGTCATCATTTCTGACTGCCTTCAGCGTGATCACTACTAATCTCTCTTCCATCTTTCCTCATCCCCCTCTAATTTTCTGCTTTTAATTCGCTATGGGCTGGGAGACTACAGAAATGGGCTTGTTAGGAGTGTGTGTTAATTAAGAGTCAATTAGACATAGTTAAAGTGCATTGCTTTGTGACTTGTGTTTCCGCTGCTTCAAGCCTGTTTTGCTTCCTTCCTGCTTCTCAACTGAGTTCCAGAAGGCGGATTGAGGGATGCCTGACCTCTGGAGAAGTGGGGCACCAGGATATTTACTTTCTTGTCACATTTCACTGCTGTCAAAACTCACAGGGTCTAGCTGGCCCCCAGAGGAGCCAGCATGCTTAATGATTCAGGACACCTGGGTCTGACCTTCTCCACTTACGTTTCTCTGGGCTCAGAGTGATTTACGGGAAGAGGGGCTAGGATCCAAGAGACAGGAGACAGGGCACACTCTCCAGTGTGGACCAGAAAGTAGGAATCGGCTCCTCTGAGAAATACGCTAATTTCCAGTTCTCCAAGGGCCCAGATCTGTCCCCATCTAGTAGCTCCCGAGACTCAGCCATGACACCCACAGGGGTATCTGAATAGGGGTTTCAGAGGTGGGGGCAACTAAGTAATTGACATGGGAGGAGGGCAGAGAGCTATCTCTAGCCTGGAAGGCATAATCAAAATACTTAACACTAAAGTTCATTCTGTACAAAAATACTGCTATTTTTAAAAGAAAACTTCCAGTGTATAACAATATCTTTAGAGCCTAAGCTTTGTCTGTGATGCCATTGTTAAACTGGGTGAAGACAATTGTGAAGATCATAACATTTGCCTCCTCATCGTATACTGGGAAATAAAACTTAATCATCCTTCCAATACCCCAGGATCTTTCACCCTTTCTTTATTATACATAAACATATACTCTTTTGAACGGAGACAACTCTTTTGTCTTTCCAAAGTTGTAAAATGAAAACAACAAAAAACCAAAATGGGAACCCAAAGTTAATGTTATTTTACTTCACGGGGTTCTGGGCTTGTTGTGGGCTAATTTCTTGTTTCTTTCCCAGAAAAAAAAAGTAATATCCTTAGCTAATATCCCAGGTCGGGACATGAATGACTGAAGCTGAAAAGTGTGTTTATTTCAGGAAAAAAAAATATAAAAGGAATTTTGAAAAGAGGCAAAAAGGAAAGGTACTTGTATGCAGGGAGGGATCATACTGATCCATTTTCAATGCTTAATTACAAATCTGCTCCAACTAATTTCCTTACTGTGCCCACAGCTGCTGTTCTTTTGTCACCAGTTTATTTTTCTTTGAAAATCTGAAAGGCATCAAGGCTGGCCCTGAAAGTCATCAGGAGCAGAACTGGTGTCCCAGATGCCTCATTACTGGTCCCGTTTGCCAGCCTGTTTGGTTGTTTATGTCTTGCATTCAAATCATTTATTTTGTTCAGACCTTCTTTGCTTTGAAAATGATTGTAGAACACAGGACTGCTTTTATCACTCAACCGTTTGCCCTGCCGGGTAACAGGAACATCATGGTTTAATCAACATCACAATTTCCCATAATCTCTGGGCAGGCCTTGTTTAGTAAATATCAAAAAGTGTAGAGCTCCAAAGGCTCTTTCACAGTGACCCAGGGGTCTGAGTTTCTTTGCTGGAAGGCAGAAAATGTTGTTCACATGAAATCATAGTGGTTTTGGAAGATTTTCATCTGTAAGTCTAAATGTCATATGGAATGGTTTGGAACTCGCAAAGGTTTTGCTTTCACATCCAAGATAATTGGCTGCTAAAACCAGCCAAAACACTGGGTGAAGAGAGGGGGGCACAGTATGGCTATTAATAACATGCATAGTACTGTAATCAGCATGATGGAAAACTGAAACGCTGGGGCCCGGGAGTCAGAGAGACTCAAGTTCAAATACTGACTTGAGCAAGTTGTCTGAACCTTTTGAACCTCAGTGGTCCCAAATGTAAAAGAGAAATGAGTAACATTTAATTTCTAGAGTTTAATGAGAAATCACATTAGCTAATGCTTGGAAAGGTCTAGACAAGAAGGCTAGGCACACAGTCAACTTAAAAAACAAGAGCGATTATTACTATTATTTGTTTCTTGGAAGAAAACAAACTAGTTGCTCAGCTAAATATTTCTCTTGCTTTTTTGATTAAAACCTGTACTGTGGAAAACAATCTAAGCCAGTGTGAAGGGAAATTGTTACAGTAACTGCTCTAGGTAGGGTGACCACATAGTTTATGGTCCAAACCAGGATACTCTGAGAATGAAAATGTGCATTGTGAATAATCACACCAGGACACTAGGCATAAATCAGGACCATCGCAGGCAAATCACAACATGCTGTTCCTTGTCATTAGAACCTCAAACTGACAAAGTATTAGAACTGGAAATAACCTTTGATATTAATATTTCTAGTTCAAAGTTCCATCCAGTCTTACAGATGAGGAAAATAAAGTCCAGAGAAGCAATGTAACTTTCCAAGATCACTCAGCTACTAGTTGAAAACCAGAGTCTGGAATATTGTTCTTTAGTTTTAACTCCAGAGACTGTAGTTCTGTTTTCGGTTATCTTTAGCAAGCTGAGCACTTTTCTTTTTCCTTATTTCTTCTACTGAAAGAGTCCCAAGTCATCCTACTTTTTCTGCCTCCATTTCATCTGCCTCTTTGAGCAGATGAAGCCTGAACAAAGCTATCCTCTGAAAGGAAGGCTTGTCATTTTGTTAACCTAAATCCCTTATGCTTTTGTTAAAGGCCGTTTTCTCTATTTATTCAGTCCTGGGATGAGAGAGAAAGAGAGCAACTATTTCCTACCATCTTTCTATTAAGGAAGTTCTTTTAGGTCTCTCTTGATTATTCTTTACTCTATTTTCCTTTGGGATCAGTGAGTTACAGTTAGTTCTTAAGCAGGATACTCTCTTTAAAATCATTTTTCCAAAATATCTCACCAGGATGTATCTGTTTCTAAGACCCTGGAAATTGCACACATGAATATCCATCTTTAATCTCTATTAATTATACAGTAGGTATTATATTTACCTCATCTAGATTTCAGTGGCTTTCATTCCAGGCAATTTTGTTGCATTATTTAGACAAGGCAAATATTCCATGTACAGGATGACTTCGAAGAGACAGGGAACCAGATGATCAGGAAATCACTGGCGTAGGCCCTCCTAAAGGTACCTCACCAGCCTCTCTTTAATGAAGACCACATTTTACAACAATGCTCCCATGCACATGCAAATTTATGTAGATTGTTTACTTAGACTAGCGCTTTTGTACATCAATCTCACTGTGCACCCTCCTCTCCTTTTGCCTTGAAAGAGATAATGTGGCTATTCCAGTCATCTGTCTTCGGGTTTTATGGTCTGGAGTGCCCATAAAGATGACAAGGCCTGCGTTTCACAGGCAGCAGCCTTCCACCGCCCTGGCCGTGTTGTGTCAAACTAGATGAGACACGGTCCTGTACAACCGGATAGGGTCCGTGCTCTCCTCCAGGATGTGTATTTCGGTGACAAGTGAGGCACCAACTTGGACAGTCATGCAAGTCCTGGCTGCTGCTGAGCATTGCTGGGGGGATATCCACGGAACGCTCTTCTGCATCCTTCAAAGGTGGCCAGCCCGACACACCGCTGCTCCGCGCTGTTCTTCTCACTTAGATTTACTTTGGGGTGGGGTGGAGTGAGGCGTCTTTCCATAGTTCTGATTACAAGCCCATTTGCTAAGACATGCAAATGACAAATTGTTTATTTACCACAAACCTGGTTAGAACTGAAGGAGACCCCAAAACTACACCTGCTGAGAAGATAACCATTTCAATGATTTCATTTAAAGAAGTACCGTGAGTCCCAGTCAAGAATTCAGACTGATGTCGGATAGATTTGAGTGTAATCCCTATGTCTGCCACTGTATGACAAAGTTCTTAACGTCCCTCTGACTCAGTTTCTCCATCTGTAAATTGGGACTGGAATCTGCCTGGTGGGAGTGCTGTGTGGGTTAAATGCAATGAAGCACATAAATCTCTTAGCAAAATGATTAGCATTTTACAAGAACAAAAAAGACTTTGGCAATGATTTCATTTTTTAATAGGGTACAGTGAAATAAAGGTACCTGATTTTGTTTGGTTGTTTCTTTAAAAAAAAAAAAATCAAAAACACAGGACTCAGGAAGCGGAGTTCTGACTGTGCGGCCTCTCCCCTGCATGGAGTCCGGGCGAGGAGGGCAGTGGTGGCTGACCGCACCACATCCACATGCAGAGGGATGGAAGGGGACGTCTATAGCCAGAGGTCTAGGTGGCTTGCACAGAGAGTGAGAGCACCAACCACTCTGCTCAGCACTGGAGACTTCCCTTGAGCCCCGACCATGTTTTTAGGCTCATTGTGGATTTCCCTCATTCATGGTCCTACTAACACTGCCTGCTTCCCCACGTCCACATCTTGGCCTTCTGAGCACTTATTCTCTTTATTGAGAACACCCTCCCTTCCAACCTTTGTCTAAAATTCAGTCCATTAAAATGCCTTTCAGTGAAGACTTTTCTTGGCTTTTTCTTTTTCCTGAAGGTTAGGGTTTTAAACAAATAATAGTAAAAATCATCTCCTGTGAATACCCCCAATCCAGGAGGGGTTTACCCTCCTTCCTTCCCCCTCCTGAGAGCACTAACTGAGAAGTTCCTCGCGGGAGACTGTCTTCTTATACTGTTCTCTTTGGAAGACCATAAACTGCTGACAGCAAGGAAGCCTGTGGGAGAGGCTGCTGCTGCTACTGCTAAGTCACTTCAGTCGTGTCTGACTCTGTGCGACCCCATAGACGGCAGCCCACCAGGCTCTCCCCGTCTCTGGGATTCTCCAGGCAAGAACACTGGAGTGGGTTGCCATTTCCTTCTCCAGAGGCTGAGGACAGTGATTTTAGGAACTGGGAAGCAGGGATAATAGAAGACAGAGACAAATGAGGCTGCATGGCCAGACAAAAGCAAAAGGGGGGACAGTAAGAGGGGAAGACATGCTCAAAATTGCCTAGCTAATCAGGATTATGTTGACCCCATTTCCACTCCAGGCTCATCTCTAGTTTGATATGGTGACCTTATCTCGATGGGCTTCCCTGGTGACTCAGATGATAAAGAATCTGCCTGCAATGTGGGAGACCCAGGTCTGATCCCTGGATCAGGCAGATGCCCTGAAGAAGGGAATGGCAACCTACTCAGTATTCTTGTCTGGAGAATTCCATGGACAGAAAAGCCTGGCTGGCTATAATCCATGGGGTCACAAAGGGTCAGAGGTGACTGAGCAGCTAACACTTTGGCTATCTGTATATACACAGCAAGATCTAGTAACTCAATTCATAGCACACCTTATAAACGGTTGCCTAAGAGTTCATGAGAAACCACAGCTTCCAGGACCAAGTAGAAGGGTCCCCTCCCAGGACCACCAGGTGTCCATCCCTGGGGACATCAGTGAGCACGATACATCAGCTCATGCAGCCAACATTCACTTTGATTCTCAGCCACGAAGAAACCACAGCCCTCTGTGTGTTTATGGAAACCCTGGGCCGCAGCGCATCTGGTTTACAATCCCTGAGCTGAAAGCAGAGACAGCCCTGTTGCTCTCACAACTCTGTGCACTCCATCCACAGCCAAAGAGTCAGTGTGGGCTCAGGTTTCATGGTCAGACACGGAGGCCCTCCAGGTATATTCCAATGGTCCATTTGCTGTGAAATCTTCCAGCTTGACCAAGAGTCAATGACCTCGAGAGTGGCCATTTAACCTCCATTATTTGGTTTATATTGGTAATATTTACACTGGGAACTTGATTAAAGCTGCCCTCTTGGTAAAAACGGAATCCGATACGTATTTGAACCCCCGCCTTCTCCACCCAGTGTCAGGTGTCATCTGCTTCACTTCTCCCCTAATTGGCAGACTGGCCTCCACTTTCCCAGCACCCACCTCTCTCTCTGAATGTGTGCAGTGCTTTCCACTGGGTTTTGTACCTTCATCCTGCACCACTATGCTTGAAAGTGAACCGGGTTAGGAGCTACTGCTTAGTTGAGTCTGAGGACAGTTAGTCTATTGTAAAGAGGTCCTATTCATCATAAGGTGCAGGAAAAACTTCAACTATTCTCCTCCTTTGGGTTCTGAGTAACAGTATCAATGTGCAGCCCTGTACACAGCCCAGCTCCCACCTTCACAAAGGCACTGCTCTCTCAGGGGAAGGAACGCAGTGGCCATTGGTTTAAGATAACCCTCCTCTACCTACCTGAAAATTTTATCCATATCACTTTTCAGATCAATATGTCTGTAAAATTGAAGGGGAAGCTACTTGAAATGTTTGTCTGCTGACACGTCTAGGAACTCCTCTTTCTCTCGACTGGCTCAGCTGAGCAAGTTTTCATCGATTACTCCCTTCAAATGCAGGACACCCTGTGAGCAGATATGCCTGGAGGGAACTTTAAAAACCAGTGTGGGCACGTTCGGGGTGGATGCTGAGGTAGGAGTCACACACGAAAACACAGAAGTTAAATAATATTGTGAGACTGGGTTGGGGAAAACTCTGCTGTCCCATGCATCTGGAGACCAAGCTTTGCCACGAGTGAGCTTTGGTGTTCACAGTAAGTCACACACCCTTCTGGGTCTCCTTGACTTCCCTTCTAAAGGGAAAGGATTGGCCCAGAAAGTAAATTAGATCAATTTCAGCTTGACAAAATTTGTGACTCCAATGATATTAATATCAAACAACAACCTAAGGGTATTGCAAGACTGAGTGTGATGAAGGTGCAAATACAAGGTCGCATCAGAAGAGGGGAAGATGGATTTCATGGGCCGCTGGTGCTGGGAAGGGGCTACACTGCAGAGCATGGATGACCCAGCTGCACTTGTCCTGTGGCCTTGGCTTTATGGTTCCTGCTCCTGCTGTGTGGTGTGAGACACAGATGGTATGATTTTCGGGTGAGATGGCTTTCCTTTCACAGAGATCAGGGGTCAACCGTTCAACTAGGAAGTATTTTTCCTATGTCTCAGGCATTTGATTTCATGTCATCCTTACAATCCTCTGAGTCTGGTATTATTGTTCCCATTTTACAGATGAAATTGGACATGCAGAGGGTCTGTTTCCTCCTGTCACATAGAACAGTGGTCCTCAACTTTTTGGCACCAGCCAGGGACCAATATCATGCAAGACAATTTTTCCCCAGACTTGGGGTGTGTATGTGTGTGGAGGGGGATGGTTTGGGGGATGATCTGAGCACATTACATTTATTTATTCTGACTTTATTTCTAATCTAATGCTGCCACTAATCTGGCAGAAGGTATGGGCCCATGGCCTGGAGGCTGGAGCCCCATAGAAGATAGAAGCAGGATGTGAGTCTAGCTGTGTCCTTCCAGCTGAGTCGTGGTGCAGGCCCCCAGTGTCCCCAAGGAGCAGCCCAAAGTGAGACCAATGCCTTCACCAAGGGAGCCAGCTGTGGCCTCGCTCACCACAAATACTGTACACCACGGAAAACAAAAGGTACACACAATACACCCAGTCTATCTCCTGCAAAATGAAAACGCCTATGCTTCTCCAGAAGGCAGGAGCAAAGCCAAGTGCTTGGAAAGAAATAAAAGTGATGAGCATAGCAACATGTTAAAAGCCTGTATCAAAAGGAAAAATGGCTATCAATTAAAAAATACCCGGACCGCTGATGCCTTTTCATTAAACCCAGGAGAGTGTTGGATGTACTTCACAGGAAGTGAAAGGCAAGGAACTTCTCTCTGCTCTGCCCTCTCATCCACCTGCCATCAGTAGCTGCTCACAGTTTGGGCTGACCAGGCAGAGGCCTAGAGAGGAGGGAGAGACTCCTGTGTAAGTCACTTGACTGCGTGTTCTTTGGCAACCCCACTCCCACCCCATCAGGACACCCCCGGTGATGTTCACACAGCCAGACTTTACTATCCCTTTGGGAGCTAAATTGTGAGTGTGCAACCAAGAAACTGAGTATGTGTGTGTGTGTGTGTGTGTGTGTGTGTGTGTGTGTGTGTGTGTGTGTGTGTGTGATGGGGCGGGAGTGATGGGGTGGTGCGTGCCTCTTCAGACGCTGGACAGCTGCTCCCATACACTATAGAAAAATATCAAATTATTGGTAATTGTGTGATAAATTACAATTTTTCAAGATCATAGTCTTTTTCTATTTCTAGCCAAAGACTCTCTTTCCCCTTATCTAAACAATCAGGATTTGGTTCTCTCAAATCCCAACCTTCTCTGTCTGTGAAGGTTATTATTGGCTTGGTTAAACAAAGTACTTGTTTATAATAGATATAATAGATGATGGAGTCATTTTGAAATTACACAGTTGGTGTAATAAAACCAGTTAAAACCTTATTTAAAAAATGTCACAGTTGGTCAAATGTATTAATGGCATATGGTTTAGTTTTCTCTTTTTTTTCCCCCAGAACAATATGTGCATTCTTATTTCACGGAGTGAGTAGAGGATTAATGGAGCAAGATAAACTTTCTCCTGGCTTTTCTTCTAGACAATCTACACTTTCATTAACGGCCTCGAGCTTTATTTATCTCCTTTCTCCATCTTCTCCATCTTATCTTTCTCTTCCCCATAGCACCCAATTATGGAATTCCTAAAATTCTGGGTAATGTGAGAGATAAATATTATATCATGTAGAACATGTTTGAAAGGAAAAAGTTAATGCAGAAATTACACACTACATAAACAGAATGCCCACAACTGGCAGGCATAATTATTTTTCTCCTGTTGATATTACCAACTGTAATAATAAAGTTTAAAATGTGCCTCAAAACATAATATTTCAGCTGCATGTAGTCATCATACCAGTGAAGAATATAATTGCATTATTTGTCTCCTCTGAAAGCTCTCACTCATAGCCATACCTTTTCTAAGATTTCTATTTGGAGATTTGCTTGATAGTTTCTAGAGATAATGTATCAGTGGAAGTTTTGAAGTTAAGACTCGCCAGGCTAAGCAGGCTGGACCCGGTCAAGTGGGTCATCCCAGAACAATGCCAGGGCTCTGCCTGGAGCTTGGAGATGCCATCTCTAATCTACAGCTCTGCCATGAATTTGTTTTTTGTCATAAATGAAGCATGGGGCTGTGCTTTAATTTTCCTCACTGCCCTCTGTCAAGTAATAACCATAAATATTGTCCTGAATCATTAAGTCACAACCTGAAACGTGATCCTGCCCAGCTCCCAATCAGACGGCCATCTGGAAGATGAAAGAAGTCTATTTGGGTTTCACAATGATCCAGACTCTAATTTGTAGTAACAGTCTTAACAGGCTGTTTCAGAGACATTAACCAGTGACTTGTCTCAGATTCTCAAGGAAGGTCCATTATCCACAGTTGGAGGTATTTGCTTCAAGCAGAACTGTGAATTGTAACTGTTGGAAAACTACCAGACTCTGTGGCTTTCAATCAAATGCCATGTTCTTCCATGGACACTAGATTTCTACCCAAGGGCAAGAATATATGCATAAAGCAGAGGCATACATAATATATGTCCAAATATTCTCCACGTCACAAAGAAAGCAAATATTTCAAGAGAAGAAAACAAACCGCAGCTTCTACAAGCAAACAACAAAGCAACATGATAGATATATAATTTTTCCTATCACCCTGAGGTTACTTTTGTGGAGAAAAATAAATCGTACTCTTGTTTTGCTATAGAAATAATCCTGTAAACACAAAGAGAAAGTCTTTATCAGAAGTCTGGAAACATATGCTTAAGCATGAGTATACCACTGATCAAAGGGATCAAGCAATTGCATTGAATATCTGAACTTCCTGGTCATTAGAGAAGCAAGCAATATCAATAGGAGATGCCTTTCCATTTCTACTTGGCTTTGAATTGGAAGACCAAAGAAAAAAACAACAGGAGGAGATCATGTTTCTTCTCTTCTCTGAATTAAACATTGCATCATTCTCGACAAGGGAGTGGGTTGAATTTAACTTTTGAACATTACAAGTGCACTAAAAATAAAATAACAATTTTCATTTATAAATGCATGAAGTAAATGATATTTTAGACAAATGAGTGTGTCAGTGGTGAGTTGGAGCAAAACTAAACCAACATTGACAGCAAAAGAGTGTTTATCATCTTCAGGGAAGAAAATTTCGTACCAACTTTCAGAATTCTTTTTTATTTGCCTCAAAATTTGTTCAGCATCTCTCACTGTCAGTAACTGGAAATACATAGTAAATATTAATAATAATTAACAGCATGGACAAGATAGATAAAAAGAAATTTAAATGCATTTCACAGTCTTATTTAATCCTGATTTGAGCAAACAGATTTTAAAAAAAAGTCCATAGTTTAAGACAATCATGGAAATCTGAATATTGACTGAGTACCAGTGTTAAGGAATAATTATTAACCTTGTTAGATGTGATGCTATTATGATAATACTTTTTCTATACAGTTCTTATCTTTTAGATACCAAAATATTTAGGGATGACATGACATGTTGCCTGAGATTTGCTTTAAAATACTCCAGAAAGATAGTAGGTAATAAGAGATGAAGTATAATATAAATAATATTTGTAAAATATCAATGGTTATTGAAGAGCAGTGGTGGATACTTATGGTTCATTACCTCTTCTTTTTCTACTTTTATGTTTGCTTGTAATTTTTTTAAATAAAATACATTGAAAGGTATTGATTAAGATTCTAGAACAGTGGTTCCCAACCAAGGTGACTTGGCTCCCTTATTCCCCCTAAATTGATATAGTAAATTCTGGAGAAATTTTTGGTTGCATAATATCAGTTGGAAGGTAGAATGGTACTGGCATCTAATGTATGAAACAAGGCCAGAGATGCTGCTAAATAACCTGCAATGAAGAAGACAGCCCCCCAATAAAGAATTATTACCCAGCCCCGAAAGTCTACAGTGCCGAGATAAAGAAACTCTGGCCTAGACTGTGTCCTGTTAGGATAGAGTTGATAAATAGATTAAAAACTCTATGCCTTTATAGAGTTTATAGTCTTCCAAGGAGAACAGGACAAGACAAATAGCTATCCTTCAAGGCACTCTGCCCTGGCCTCTGGTTGGGGAAGACTTCTCATAGTCAGTGCTCTCCAGGATGAACTCCTTCTAGTTGGGGGTGTTCAAGGAGGAGCCATTGCTAGTACTTAATTATAACACTATCCTCCAAAGAGGTTAAGAAAGTCTTCCTCAAGAAGGCATTTTAATGGACAACTGCTGCTGCTAAGTTGCTTCAGTTGTGTCCGACTCTTTCAACCCCACAAACTGCAGAGCACAAGGCTCCTCTGTCCATGGGATTCTCCAGGCAAGAATACTGGAGTGGGCTGCCATTTCCTTCTCCAGGGAATCTTCCCCAACCAGGGATTGAACCCTGGTCTCTTAAGTCTCCTTCATTGGCAGGCAGGTTCTTTACCACTAGTGCCATGTGGGAAGCCCCCTTAATGGACTGTTTCATTGAGTCTCTCAGTCATGTCCAACTCTTTGTGACCCCATGGACTGCAGTGCACCAGGCTTACCTGTCCATCACCAACTTCCAGAGGTTGCTCAAACTCATGTCCATCAAGTTGGTGATGCCATCCAACCATCTCATCCTTGTTTTCCCCTTCTCCTCCTGCCTTCAATCTTTCCCAGCATCAGGGTCTTTTTCAATGAGTCAGTTCTTCGCATCAGGTAGCCAAAGTATTGGAGTTTCAGCTTCAGCATCAGTCCTTCCAATGAATATTCAGGGATCATTTCCTTTAGGGTGGACTGGTTGGATCTTCTTGCAGTCCGAGGGACTCTCAAGAGTCTTTTCCAACACCACAGTTCAAAAGCTCAGCTTCGGTGCTCAGCTTTCTTTATAGTCCAACTCTCATACCCATACATGACTACTGGAAGAAGCATAGCTTTGAATAGACGGACCTTTGTTGGCAAAGTAATGTCTCTGCTTTTTAATATGCTGTCTAGGTTAATGGACTGAGTTTTAGACAAAAATTGGAAAGAAGGGTGTTCCCAATAAAGAGAATAAAGAGTGTAGAAGACCAAGATGTGAAGGCAGGGAAGCACACAGTGTTAGTGGGAACCACGAATGAGGGAAATCCATGCTGTGCCTGGGGGCTCAAGGGGGAGGCTCAAGGGGGAGTCTCAACGCTGAGGAGAATGGTTGGTGCTTGTACTTTCTGTGTAGAGAGGGTGCCCTATTGGCCTCTGTCTCCAAGCCATCTGGAGATCTGCTTATAGACGTTCCCTTTCAGCCATCTGCATATGGATGTGGTGTGGTCAGCTCCTCGAGGGCTCCACACAGCAGAGAGCCGAAATAGCAGGAAGAGGTGGAGCTGAGTGTGCTCAAGTGGGAAGCAGGCATTCCCACCCCTGGAGTGCTTGCACCTTCCGGGCAACATCGTCTTTAATCCATATAACAACCCTGAGAGGGAGATAGCATCAGCCCCATCGTGAGTTGAAGACTCTCTAACTTGGTGAGAAAGGTGGCTTTTCCTAAGGTCTCATGGCTCCTAAGTGTCATATGTGTGGTTCAGAGCCAGAACTGTCTGATTCTAAAGGCACACACTGAGCCTCACTCTAGCCTTCCCATCTTCATGGGGCAGTAATAGGAGCCATGACAGTGAGTGAGATGCTCCAGGCTGCAAGCTCCTTGCTGGCCTGGCTGTGGAGGTGCACAGTCCTGGTACAAATCCTCACAGGCTGAGACTGAGGCCAGGTGGACCAGGAGCGAGGGAGTAGGCCCCACTGTTTCAGCTCAGGCTACCACAGCTGTCACCTAACTGAAGGAAGGGAAACTGCACACCCCAGCTGGGGGCTATGTCATCGACCCCAGGAGTGTGCTGGTCTTGGGGCTTTGAGACGTTTATGGTACTGGAGCATTTGGCCAGGGAGTTATCAGGAGGTAGAGAAAGAGCAGGAAAGCTGCCAACTCCAGGTCAGAGCTCCCAAGTGGAGCTCTGGCTAAGAGGCACTTTGGGTGATCCAGAATTGGTGCCTTCCCAAAACAAGCAGGAGATGCCTCTGTTCCTGGCTGACGCTCCCTGTGGCCCTAATCTGGCACCTGAGGCCACTGCCTCGGCTTTGAGGGTTCGTTAGTGTCCCTGTCTGGGCAGAGTGGGCTGGAAGAGCAATTGAGAGGGACAAGAAAAGCTGGAAGCCACTCACTTGAGGACTTGACAGAGCTGACAATGGGCAGAGGGAAGGATCCTGGAGCAGGAGCCCATGATGCTGCTCCCCAAATGCACTGCAGACAGACTTCCATGCCTTTGCACAAGGGCTTAGAGTGAGCCAGGCTCTGGAACTAACTAGCTCTGCAACCAGTTGCTTGACCTCTCTGAACTTCTTTTTCTTATCAACAAAATGATGGGAAAGTGACTTCTTCATAGGGTTGCTGTGAGAATTAAACAATGAGCATTCATAGACTGCTCGGCCTAGTGCCCTACACATCTCAGGTATTCAATAGATGGGAGATTTTGCTCTTGTCATAGTTTTTCTCACATAGATAATGCCACAGGCTCTGTCTCAGCAAGAGGTTGTTATAATGATCCAATAAGCTTGTCTACACAGTAGAAAGTATGGCTTAGGCTGCAAAGCACCACAGAGACAATGGTCAGTCTTCTAAGCCGGGATGTGCTGCCGTGGTTCCCTCATCTTCTTTCCTGGGTTCAAGGAAAGGCCCACTGGAACATCCACTGAGTTAGGAACATCCACTGAGATAGGAACATCCATTGAGATAGATACCCATTGAGGGTAACTGACTGTAACATTGGATGATTACTGGAAGAATAATCCTAACTTCAGAGAAGTTACCTGCCTTGGGCAGCTTGCTTTCTAGATATACCAAACATGAGAGAAGAAGCTCTACTCGCAGAAGACATTGGTTTCAGAGCCTGGGAGCCTCAGGATGGAGCAACTGCTCCATCATTCTTGTTTTCCTTACCTACCAGCCTTTCTTCCACCCCAGCTTCCTGTCTTAAACAGAACTTTTTCCCATCCATGTTTGTTAGACAAGTGATTTTCTTTCTTTAACTTTTTAACAAGTTGCTCAGGCAACCTAGTGAGCCAGGCTGGTGTTGTGTGTGTAACCTCCCCTGACCCCAGCCCTGGGAGGCTCCGGGGGACACAGTGAGGAAGCCCAGGACGGCCAGCCATTTGCCTCTTCAGACCTTTGCAGCCCAGAAACTGCAGTGAGAAGCTCTGGAGAGAAGAGTCCTCGTGATCGTTTACTCTTCCCTGCTTCCTGTGGGGCCTGCGGCCTCCAGCGGCCTCATGGATGGCCCCTCCGAGTTCTATTCTTCAGACAACTGAACCTTCACAGAAATCTGGAGAGACGGCACGACGATCTGAAAATATCTTCTCTTCAGTCTGCTGAAAGTTTGGCTTAGGTTTGGGACAAAGGTCAGGTCAACGTTGAAGCTCCCCGTCCCGGGTCACCCCAAGCTGTGCAGGTGGCCCTTCAGGTCTGCTTTGATACAGCCATTGCCGTTCTCCTTGTCATCACCCCATCCTGCACCTTGGAGGCTGTGCTCTGAATGTTTTGCTTCTCCTGATGTTACTTAAGCAATGTGATCACTGGCCCGTTCTGGCCTCTTGTCCACCACATCTGTTTTTCTGTCCTGTCTGCCCAAACCCGTCCCCACGTGTCAAGCTTCCCACTTCCAGGCTGGTCTCTGAGCCCACAGCAGGCTGAGCTGCTCCCTGGTTCTGAGGACCATGCCTGGGAGAACTTCTCTGGGCGCTTGTGGAGAAAGTGTTGCCTCTCTAGTCAGGGAGAGCTGCCTGGCAATGCTGTAACGTGGGGCAGCCTTGTCCTCATATGAATTAAAGACCACTGGATGGAGTTAGCACCACAGCTCGTGCTTTCTGACTATAGGAGCTCCCCATAAACCTGATTCAATGCTCTGGGGTCACTGGGAGCCACAGGCCTCCTGAGCCTGAATTCTGAGCCTCTTGTGAGCAGTCTGTGGTCCACCACGATGTGTTCCAGAGACTCAGCTACCACCCCTTTTCCTGGCTTCCTTATGGCCACTGGATATTCCCCAAACCCAGCAGCACAACTGGCCTCAGCTGCTACAAGGCACCAGGGAGAGTGTGTCAGACTCTGAAGTCAGACTGTCTGGGTTTGAACCCTGGCTCTGCTGCTTATTAGCTGTGTGGCCTCAGGCAAGTTGCTCAACCTCTCTGTGCTTCCACGGCCTCATCCATAAGTGGAGGTGATAATAGGACCTACCTGCTTTGGTTGTTGTAAGAATCAAATGAGTTCATATCTGGAAAGTGCTTGTATCAGCACCTGGCGTACAGTAAGAATTCATAAAATATAATATTCGGGGACCCAGTGTCAATTTTTGCATGGGATGATAGGGGTAATTACTGGGCAGATGCTATGAACTTTCTAGGTGGCGGGGTTGAAATTCACCTAAAATATTGTGGGGAAAGAAAAAGCAGTTGACACCCTCAGCACTAGAAAGACATAGATTATATGACTTGGTTTCTTCTACTGTAAAACAGGAAATAGAGACCTCCCCATAGAATTCTTTAATTTAATAAAATAATCCAAATAACTCTCAGTACCAGGGAAAATATTTAATACACACTTAGCTATACTTATTACTGTTATTACTGTAGCTGAGACGGCCAAGGAAAGAGTTGTTCTCAGATTGCAGCCCTCCAGGGCAGTGGATCCCCAACCTTTTGGCACCAGGGATTGATTTCATGGGAGACAGTTTTTCCACAGATCAGGCATGGAGGAGATGGTTTTAAGATGATTCAAGCACATTACATTAATTGTGCACTTTATCTCTAATCTAACACTGCCGCTGATCTGACAGAGGGTACTCCTCGGCCCAGAGGTTGGGGACCTCTGTTCTACAGGATGTTGTCAATGTCTGGAGAAATTTTTGGTCATTATAATTGAGGGGTATCTGGTGGGTAAAGGCCAGGGATGCTGCCAACCATCCTGCAATGTACAGTTCAGCCCCGCACAACAGAGAATCACTCAGCCCCAAACATCCATAGTGCAGAGGCTGACTGCTCTGAGTCTAGATAGTGCCACAGGGTACCACATTCCTGACTATTGTGAAATCCCCCTCAGAGCAGAAATACCTCTGAACAGACGTTCCACATCTTGCACAGAGAAAAGAAGGAGATAATAATTAGATTTACTGGGTTAATTAACTTCAGGTTTTACAAATGCCAGAGTCAGGGAAGCCCATGAAAGCAATATTGACTCTGCACCATGTTCCCAGAACAGCCGCTTGATTGAATTCTCCCTAACAGTGATCAGAGGCTCATCAGATGTGGGTTCTGGCTCAGCAGGCTTCTAGAGGTCAAACTCTCCCTGCTCCTTGCTTAGAAGGGCCCATGCTTGGTTCAACAGTTCTCTGTTACTATTCTGAAATTCTTAATATTTTTTTTTATCAAAGGGCCACACATCTTCATTTTGTATTGGGCTCCCCAAATATGTAGCTTGTTACTACAAGCTACTGAGTTTTACATGCTTTATGTTCTTTCTGCATGGTATCTATCAACTTCTGAAATTGTGTGTTTACTTGTTTTCCACTGTCTCCTCCAAACAGAAGAAAAACTCCTTGACAGGAAGCACCTTGTTTGTCTTGAGAGTCTTTGTAGACCCAGGGCCCAGTTCATCACAGACTTTCAAAAATACTTTTGAATAAATAAGTGAACAACCACTACAGCTTCTAAAACCAGGCAAAGATCTGGGAACACTTCATGCACAAAAGCATTGGCTTTTCTCAAAGGAAGATGCCTTAAAAACCAATGCTTAAGCACGGTCATTTCTCATACTCACCCTTTCATATCGCTTATCTGTTCAGAGTATCTGGAACCTCATTGAAATTAGGACCCCTGTAAAATCATCTTCTTCTGTATTCATCATCTAGGAAGCTAACTGGAGAACAGGATAAGAAAGGCTTTTTTTCTTGAGTTATTCCAAGAAAAAGTCCCTTTGTTCAAGTGTGATTGGAGTAGAGACTGTCCCCCAGATGCATTCTTCCTTTTATTTTAGCAGTATAATGTCCAGAATTTTATCTGGGCATCAGCCACTCAGCTTGGGCCTCCCCTGAATCTAGCTGTGCTGTGTAACTCATTACAGCCAATAAGATATAAGCAGAAATAAATTGTACAATAACATTAACTCCACAGAGTGACTTCAAGAATGCAGTGTGCTAACATGTCCCATAACGGATTTAGAGCAGTGCCTGACTCTTAGTGAGCACTCAATACATGTCAGTCACAGTCATCGTTATTATTTGAATTTCCAATTTTTATTGCAAAAAGATTAATTATGACTCTTCCACTGTTTTTATAACCAAGTGGTATCACAAGCTTCTCATTATTGATTCAGAGGCTGTTTGTTTATTGTCATCTGTTATTGTCTTTGTTTAGTTGCTAAGTTGTGTCTGACTCTTTGTGACCCCATGGACTGCAGCATGCTAGGATCCCCTGTCCTTCACTGTCTCTCTGAGTTTGCTCAAATTCATGTCCATTGAGTCAGTGATGCTATCTAATCATCCCATCCTTTGCTTTCCTCTTCTCCTTTTGCCTTCTATCTTTCCCAGCATCAAGGGTATTAATATTCATTGAATATTCATAGGAAGCACTGATGCTGAAGAAGGAGCCCCAGTACTTTGGCTATTTGATGTGAAAAGCCAACCCACTGGAAAAGACCCCGATGCTGGGAAAGACTGAAGGCAAAAGGAGAAGAGAACAGCAGAGGATGAAACAGTTAGATGGCATCACTGACTCAATGGTCAAGAATCTGAGCAAACTCTGGGAGATAGTGATGGACAGGGGAAGCCTGGTATGCTGCAGTCCATGGGGTCACAAATAGTCATACAGGACTCGATGACTGAGCAGCAACAATTGTCATTTAGCAGAGTTCATTATCTTCGAGGAGACATTGCAGCGGACTAAGTATTAGTAATCAACCAAGCATCTTCCTATCAGATTCCAATTCTTATGGGCAAAGTTATCCCTGGGGCCTGGGAAAACACATCCCAGCTCAGATCTGCTCTTAATACTCAGTCCTCTGTGTAAGGCTTTACCCAGCTCAGGCATTTCCAAAGGCACTTAGAGCCTCAGTGGGAGTAGCCAGAAGCCTGTGTTTTAGCAATAGCAGCTTCCTATTTACAATATTTCCAAAGCACTATGCCATAAAACTGGGACGAGTTATGAGAGAGAGAAATAGAACAAAATAAATACATTCCCTTAGAAAGCAACTGAATCTAAGGTCTGGCAAAGGATGTACCTGACCTTGAATTCAGACAACCAGGATTTCAGTCCCAGCTCCGCCTTTCTAGCTGGGTGACCTTGGGCAAGTCATGTCTCACCAAGTGTTCATGTGTGGAACAGCAATGCCCACCTCATACAGTTGTGGTTGGTTTAACAAGTGAATCACAGTTAAAGGGTGCATGCGTAGTGTTTACAATGGCATCTGGAGCACAGTGGGCTGCCCTGGTTACTGTCGGCTCGTTCAGAACTAACCAACCCCAAATCTTCCTTTGTCACATAACTTCCAACAGAGCTTCCCGATGACAGAACAAGTTCCGCAGGTCCCCCACAAGCGACCGAGCCAGTGGGCCAGCAATTTCTATTCTCCCAGAGAGAGAGACAATTTCCTGTTGTTCTGGTCAGTTAAAGAAGTCATAATCACCTCCTGTCCTCAGTATTCAGCATCTTAAACCACGCTCTGTAAATAGAACACATTTCTGTTGCCTTTTTAGCCCAGCCCCTCCCAGCCAGGACCATCTTATGGAATGTTTCCATCCATTTCTTTGTGTTGTCTGATTTGGAGTCTGATTCAGAGCTTCAATTTGGTGTCTGATTCAGAGCCTTGGGAATCACACTGCCATTCACTTCTCACCCTAGGTGACTTTCTGGGAACAGGCCTCACAGAAGGACTCTGACAATCTCCTGGACTAAGAGGTGGGCCCAACACATTTTAAGCAGGGAGGGAATCCCTTTGAGCTGCAAACCATGATGAATGTTCATGAGAAAGTGCTTTAATACATGCACACTCAAGGGATTTCTAAACCCAGAAGGGGTAGGAGCAGAGCTCATGAGAAATAGGATAAGCATTCAGATCTAAGACCCCTATTTTTTCAGAGATCCACACCCTTCCTTGTGTTTTCTCCCAGAAAGCAGCAAAAATCATCATGAACCACAAGAGTGTTTTAAGCTCAGGCTGGACACACACATGCACAATAACAACTCTCTCATGGCCCCATTATATAGAGCTCAGCTCTTGGTCTAGCTTGAAAATATCTATAATACTACAATTCAGAAATAAGTCATCTCATTTTCTATTGGTCTTTGTTATTGAATCAATAAGAAGTTTCCCATTTTAAATAAATATGCTACTCTCCTGAAAATAATGGCCACAGGGTTTTAGAAATAAATACATTCCTTAATCGCACATAACCTGCCATCCAAAGAAAGTGGGAGGAACCAGGCTATGCCTTGGACAAGCAGTTGCTTGTATACGTGGGTCTCAGTGGGTCTCTCTGTTTCTCTGAGTGCAATAATGAAGGCATTAAATTACCAGGTCAGAGGCCCCAATTCACAAAGAAATAATATCAGTTTATTATTTCTAATTTTATTAAGTTAGAAAATAGTCTTGAGATGTAATGTCATCCCAGAACAGCTAAAGTATTGATTATGTGAAGCTGCTTTCATGGATAATTCAAGGAGCCTGATTTCATTTAATTTCAGTGACTTAAAGCATTCCAACAAATTTCCTATAAAGCAAATAAACCTAAATTATTCCCATAAATAATGTAGATATATGTTCAGATTTACTTAGTATTTACCCATTACACATTTTGCATTATGACTTAGAAAAAAGGATTATTTTTAATCCCGTTTTCCTGATCCCCAGTGTCTTCCTGGAGGCAAACAGGCCTTTAAAAGAATATATTGCCATTTAAAAAGATAAATATGGATGTTATCCATATAGGACTTGTGATAATCTATTGACGCTGTCATTTCCTTGTAATTCTATTGTGTCTAAAGTTGAAGCTCAGTACTCGATGATGTGAGATTATGACTGCAAGGAAAAGCAGACAGCCAAGCATCACCTTGTGGGCCTACCCTAGGCAGACTTACAGAGAACACTGAAGCCTTCAGGAGCCTCATTCTCCCCTGCCTTCTGGCAAGCTCTAACTTGAGGGGGACCAAAAAGTTGCCTTTGTTTCACTAGCTGCAAACCACATTCGCCCACACTCTCCAGGAAGAGACCCCAGGGCCACAGGATCTGGTGAATAGGAAAACCCAGTACCAAAGCCAACAGCTTAATCAACATTTAATGAACACTGACTACATTCCAAGATCCAGGCAAGGCTCTGAGGGATATAAGATTAACCACATCGCGTTTCCCTCCTTTAAGAAGTTCCCAATTTGCAGCATGTCCAGATAGTGAGAGACTCAGGGCAATGATGTGCAGGGTGGCTGGGGGCCTCTTGTCCCTGAGCAGAGATTGTCAAGATGAAAAACTCACTGCCCTCTCCAACCACTGCCACATTTATGGCATTGCTTTCCATTTCCTTCTTCTCTTGAGCACAGGCATTCATTTTCTTCATTTATCAAGCAGCTAGTCAGTCCCAGCCATGTACCAGGTGCTACTTTAGGCATTAGGAATACAATGCCCAGTGAGAGGCACAGCAGGCCCTTGAGAGATTTACAGTCCAGCAGAGGACACAGACAAGTAAATGAAAACTTTCCAGTGTGTTCCACAGTGTAAGCATAAATGCTTGGTGTCATCGGGTTGTAGATGGCTGTGTCGGGGAGACGGCATCTAAGTTGAGTCCTCAAACATGCGTATGTGCTAAGTCGCTTCAGTTGTGTCCAGCTCTTTGTGACCCTATGGACTACAGCCCTCCTGGCTCCTCTGTCCATGGGATTCTCCAGACAAGAATACTGGAGTGGGTTGCCATGTTCTCCTCCAGACCCAGGGATCAAACCAGCGTCTCTTACATATCCTGCACTGGCAGGTGGGTTCTTTACTACTAGCACCACCTGGGAAGCCCCCAAACATAATAACACCATACTAAAGTGGAGGCGAGAATGGATACAGCCTTCTAGACAGAAAGGAGCCGCAAGTGCCAAGACCCAGAAATGAGAGAGAGTGACATGTCAGGAACTTCGCGAGTGGTCTATCGGGAATACCCAGGTGAGAAAGAAAGACAGAGCCAACTCCAAGAAGCCCTGGCCTCTGAATGCTGTGTTGCCAGCTGGGGCCCTGGCTGACTCGCCTGTTTGGCCTCAGCTCTGTTCCACCCACCCACCCACCAGCATACCTCCTTGGTATGCTGCGCCCCATAGGCCAGAGAATCCAGTGGACATGCCCTCCTTCGTCTCTCACTCACAACCCCCAGGTTATTAATTAGACTTTTGCTATCTCTGCTCCCAAGATTTTGTGAGCAATAGGCAAAGTACCTTCACACAATTAATGAGCCTGCAGTTACTGATCTAAACCTGAGACTCACACCCTCAAGACCGTTTCCTCTCAGGATATTTATTAGCTCAGAAGACATGTGTGGGCAGAGCATGTTATTTAGTGACCTGTAATGCCTGAATAATGATCACAATAAATCAGACCTCATTATTATGTGCGGGAGAGCTGGACGGCCCAACTGGCTAGGTAATGAGGTCTAATTTAATGCCCTTGTATTATTTTCCACATGTTGGCTGTGAAGTCAGGAGCAAGGGGCAGGTCTCATAGGTCCAGATGCCCTGAATGTGCAGCAGTTACATAGGAAAGCTAGTGGCCCAGGCATATGTTAGGAGTCAGGAAAAGAGCGCTCTGTCCCTCTGAGTGACTTTCTACCAAGGTCTGGTCCTCTCACACTCGCTCAAACAGGAAGAACTAATAGCTAGAGCTAATTATAACAAACAGCAGCACCCTGGGATCTATTTCTTAGGCATTCAAGGCAAGTTATAGAGACAAGAAATGCCAGCATAGACAGAGAAATCAGACTCTCCATGAAAAGAAATACAGCCATCAGAGGGCTTACTTTGAACAATATCCTTGAACAGCCATGCTTCTCCAAATGGTCTCTAATAGCACCTGTTCAGGGTACCAGAGCCAGGGGAGACAGCCCTGAGTCCAGTCTTCTCTGGATGTGGCCAGCCCTTATTTGTTTCTTGCTGTGAGGAGCAATCCATTATTGTGGTTTTTAAATCTTCATGCACAGCCTGTTCTCATTGATTACCTAACATCATTAGTTTGGGCCCATCCCATACAAAAGTCAATGGAGTGATCAATTTTGACCATATGAGGTACAAAAATTTTCTCTTAAAGCATTAAGAGACTGAAATCATTTATCTTTTGCCCACCAAATTGTAAATCTTTTCCTGATATTGGTTTCTTGTTGGGTAGCAGACATAAAGAAGGAGCCAGCCAGAGACTTTTGTGTAAGGTGGCCTTCTCCAGCTCCCTACAGAGCAATCATCCATGAAACCTCTGACATCTGATGGCAGTTACAAAGTCTAATATCTGTGTGTGACATCAGGTGCCAGACAGGCTGTAACGCTGGACACTCTGTAAGCTATAGCTCTCTCACTCCCCTCCTCTGTGATTTCCAACCTTCTCATTTCTAACAGTGGAACAGGCTACACCCAGCAAAGCAGCAGGCACCACCACATGTTTGGGGCTTACATAGGGGTTAGGTAGCTCCCATTAAAAACAATGTGTAGTCAAGTCCTTCTTGTCCTCCATGACAACAAAATAGCAGGGTTCGCTTGCATTTTCCTGAGCTGCATCTTAAGCATTTATTTCTTTAGGGCCCAGAGAAAAAGCTTTCTCTGTGTCACCACTTGACTCAGATTCCTAAGCCTGCTTCTCTTAGGACCTGGGATCTCCAGGCTCATAATCAGACAGGAGATCTTTTAATAATACACACTATGATGCAGGATGGTCATCCCAAGTATAGGAGGGCAACTGCTGGGAGAAATTCAATTGTGTTTAAAGCACTCAGAAAAATAGAAAAAGAATATTTGTTCCCTTCAAAAATCTCCAGTGTTACAGGTTGTCTAACTGGAGTTTTAGATGAATGTGACAGGTATGTGCAACATAAAACAAATCATTGAGAAGGGGCTAAGTGTATGCTGGGCTACCGAGGCAGTTTTTCTTGTTTAGAAGACAAAACAGTAAAATGGAAGGGAGCAGACTAGTAGAGTAGAATCGATTGGAGGTTCAAAGTGATCACAATGAGGTGAAAACTAATTATAGTCAAAATTATCCTTGAACATCATTCAGGATAGTGTCGACTGGAAATGGACAGCCTGGATCTCAGTAAAATCAACCCAGCTAGATTTTCTCTGGTTTTGAAATACATGACTGTGTCCTCTCTAGAGCTTTTATTTAGGGACCAGTTGGCGTGAAAATTTGTGTGTCCTTAACACTAGAATGTCACAGGAGGCTGATTCTGTGAGGGGAGAGGAAAGCTGAAGTCACCTGCAAGAGAGCTTCCACTCCACAGACACTGTAGCACCATGGATCCCAGAATTCACCTTCATTAGAATCACCAGAGATTCAGTAGGTCTGAGCTAGGCCTGAGAATCTGCATTCCTGGTGATGCTACTGCTGGTGCAATGAGCACACTTTGATAACTACTGCTTTAGGGCCGACCTTGTTTTGTGGACTGATGGTAGAGAGCTTCTATTCCAACTGTGCATTATGGGCACATTTACTGCCACACTTCCGTCCACCCGAAGCAGCCACCTGTCTGGCTGTTGTTTCTATCAGCTTCACTTCATTCTATTATTGGTCTATTTTCCCAGGCTGAGGATGAATATATAATAGGCTTCACAGTGTCAAATGAGTTCACCTTTAATTCCTTGTGATATTGGCCTGCAGTCTTTTCCATCATTTCACTGACAGTACCTAGATTTGCCAGAACGTTCAATAGTTTTATATGCAAGCAATACTCTTTTGTTTCTTTTAGCTTGGTCAGGCATTCCCACATGCATATATTTCATTAGCTATTATTAGTCAAACTTACACACAGAAAAAGAAGTCATAAAAGAGTAAATAACACAAATTACAGAATATATTTGACTCAAGATAAAGGGTTAAAGCAATGGCTTATGATAAGATTCAGAGCACACATATTAATCAAGTGCAAGTTAGATATATATAACATTTCAGAGACAAATAATGTTAAAACATTATTTTACATACAACATTCCTTCACAGGTAGGGCTTAAATATTAAATTCATCTCAATGGTTAAACAAGATTTTTCTCACTCATGTCACAGCCCACTGAGATTGTTCTTGATTGAAAGGCTCCCCTCCTATGATGATTTGCAGACCCAGACTCTTTCCATCTTGTGGCTCAGCATTTTCATTAGGCAGCTCCCAAAGCTGTTCTAGAAGTCATTTCCACCTAACCAGCTGAAGGGGCAATAAGCATGGAGAACCTCTCATGGATAGTGGGGCAAATCATTGCCACTCATGTTGCTCTGGCCCAAGCGCAGTTGCACAATCACCCAATCGCAATGGAGGCTGGAAGTGCAGTTATGTCTGTAAGCCCAGGAAGAAGAGGAAGCAGGTTTGGGTGATTTCCCAGCAGCCTCTGCCACAGTGATCTTTGGACATTCTTTCATTAATTGAAGATGGAAGTAAGGAGGAAACGTGGCTGACCTGCTGTCTGTAGCCTCTGTCATTCCTAGTTTTTGGACTTCTTAGTAAGAGGAATCCTAGGCCTGCCTATGGGAAGAGTCTTCTAAGGGATGAGAGGAAAGAAAAAAATGACAAAACGAATACCAAGAAATTATAGCTCCTTTGTTGCTATTGATATATGTACATAAATTTAAAACAATTAAGCAGACATAACAAGAAGTTAGGAATTCACTGTGAGAAGCTCAGAGAAATAACTGGTAGCCCATAAAATTTTAGCACCTTCTTAGTATACAACTGAGGCTGGTCTTTTGTTTCCCATTGTAAGAGAGAGGTTCATCTAAGGATTCTGATTTTGCCAAGCTACATAATGCAACTTGTTGGTGTCATCTCATATGTTAGCGACTGTGAGATGTCAGCACAATGCATGCTGTAAACCCAGGTGGTACCTGCTCAGATGCACAAGGAATGCCAACAACAAAACATCTGAAGGATTGCGAGAAGGACTCTAATACTAATGGCTCTGTGTGATGCAAGGATCTCAGAGAATCAACAGTCACTGAGCTCCTAGGAGTAATTTAATTTTTATGGTAAACTCTAAGGTAGCTTTTCCCTGACTATTCCTATTTGGGGTGTAACTTTATTTTATTTGCTTTTATGAACAGAAGACTGGAAACCTTTATCTCTGAGAAAGAGTTCTCAGATTTGATTTGGCCATCATTTCATCAGATTTGCCAATCCAAACCAGATCTGGGGACCCCAGGCAGAGAAGGGGGTCTGGAAGCTGGGAGAACACCCAAAGGCACAGTCACCTCTTCCTCCCAGACAACATCACAAAGGCCAAAGAAATGGAGATGAATCAAGAAAGGGCTGTGTTTCCTCCCTTAGGTCCAGTTTCCATTCTTATAAGACTTCTGAGAAGAGTGACCTTATATGGGTTCAGTCCTGCTCCCTAAAAATATAATAAACTAGATCCCAGAAAAGACTGACAGAGCTCTTCTCTCACTGATTTCAGGGTCCTCCACCTTCAGCCTACCTCAGAAATGTTTCATTGCCTAGGTGAGAGACCTTATAAGAGCTCTATAGTCCCTATGGAGCAAAGTATCTGTGCCATTTTATGTAGTTCTGAGAATTAGAATGCCTGCTGCTGCCTCTGCTTAGCTGCTCAGTGGTCTGACTCTTTGTGACCCCATGGACTGTAGCCCTGCAGGCTCTTCTGTCCATGGGATTTTCCAGACAAGAATACTGGAGAGGGTTTCCATTTTCCTCCTCCAGGTGATCTTCCCAACCCAGGAATCAAACCTAAGTCTCCTGTGTCTCCTGCATTGCAGGTGGATTCTTCACCTGCTGAGCCATCAGGGAAGCCCCATTAGAATGCCTAGTACTCCCTGGTGGGTCAGCGGTAAAGAATCTACCTGCAATGCAGGAAACTTGCAAGAGATATGGGTTCAATCCCTGGGTTGGGAAAAGCCCCTGGAGAAGGAAATGGAAACCCACTACAGTATTCTTGCCTGGAAATCTCCATGGATTTCCTGGCAGGTTACAGTTCATGAGGTCACAAAGAGTGGTTCACATCTGAGTAAACAACAAACAACAATAGTACTATTCAAATCTTCAGAAAGATTTTCTGTGACATCATGACAGCACTCTATGCAGTTCAGCTGCTCAAGAACTATTTGCAGATTTGTTAGTCTTTGCTTCTTTGTTGTGCCTCCTGGCCGCCCATCTCATGTTCCTTTCAGTAATTGTTACCTTTGTGGTCAATGGACACAAATAGGAGATTTAAAAGCTACCTCCTTCCCTCTGTGAATGAAATGGGGCTTCCCTCCAGACTTTCTTTACTCATTCCTTAGTGACATTTTATTCCAAGTTGATCAGGAATGTCTTCATTCATAGTCAACACCCAAGTTTCTATAAAACAGCATTAAGAAGAGTTTTGCCATCAGTGATGAATAGGAGGGCAATTAGGAAACTTCAGGAAGCTCTGTGATATGGTAGAGGTCACATATTCAAAGGCTAATGGGGGTGGGGGAGGCTGGAGGGTCAACAAAGTTGGATGGAACATGGGGTCGTCACCTGCTGCATCTGCAGTGGCCACCAACCCCACCCAGTGTTGCCAGATCTACTGGCTATTTTTTTCCCCCAAGAGAAACTGGAAATAAATACTTTGGTATGAATTTATCCCAATCCTACAATGATGAAAATCAACTCATTTAAAATATTTTGTTAGCTTAACCAATCGTATCTGATGGTGGCTGTCCATAGGGTCTCTGGTTCATAACCACTACAATTACACCCCTCTAAAGTGAAAGTGAAGTTGCTCAGTCGTGTCTGACTCCTTGCGAGACATGTTGCAGGCAGACGCTTTACCATCTGAGCCACCAAGGGAGCCTTACAATCATATCCCTCTACTCATGGGGTTGCCAAGAGTCAGACACGACTGAGCGACTGAACTGAACTGAACAAGTAACTGAAAGCCAGCTATTGTTTTGTTTTTAATTTTTACCAGAATATAGTTTATTTACAATATTGTGTTAGTTTCATGTATACAGCAAAGTGGAGAACCAGATATTACTGAAATGTTCCATTTGTTCATTGGTGCAATTTCAGGTCATAGGATTCCCATGTTCAAAATAAACCAATACACATTCAGAACTTATTACTAGAAATAGAGATAAACAAAATAAATACAACCTATAGGGAGAAGTAAGAATCTTTGTGTGTTTTGCCTTTTCTAAAAGTGTGATCTTTCCTCCACATTGTGAGTTACTCAACGTTACTAGATACAATATTCACTGAAAAGGGAAGGTTTTTTTTTTTAATTGGCATATAGCTGATTTACAATATTAAATTAGTATGAGGCATTCAGCATAGTGATTCAGTATTTTTATAGATAATACTCCATTAAAAGTTATTATAAGATAATGGCTATAATTATCCATGCTATATATCTTAGCTGCTTATCTATTTTATATGAAGTAGTTTGTGTCTCTTAATCCTATTCCCATGTCTTGCCCCTCTCTCCTTCTCTCTCCCCACTAGTAACTACTAGTTTGTTTTCTATTTCTGAGTTTGTTTCTGTTTGGCTATATACTTCCGTTTGTTTTATTTTTTAAATGCCACATATAAGTGATATCATATGATATTTACCTTTCTCTGATTTACTTCACTTAGTATAATAATCTCTAGGTCCATCCACATTGCTGCAAATGGCAACATCTCATTCTTTTTATAGCTAAGTAGTCTTCCATTTCAGAGAAGGCAATGACACCCCACTCCAGTACTCTTGCCTGGAAAATCCCATGGACAGAGGAGCCTGGTAGGCTTCAGTCTTTGGGATTGTGAAGAGTCAGACACAACTGAGCAACTTACACTACTAGATTTCATTGTATATACCACATCTTCTTTATTCATTCATTTATCGATGTACACTTAGATTGCTTCCACATCTTGGGTATTGCAAATAGTGCTGCTATGAACGTTGAGGTACATGTACCTTTTCAAATTAGCATTCTTATTTTTTCTGAATGTATACCTAAGAGTAGAATTGCTCGGTCATATGATAGCTCTATTTTTAGCTTTTTGAGGAAGCTCCATACTATTTTCCTCAGTGTTTGTACCAATTTAAGTTAAAACACATTGTCAAAGATCTACATTTTTTACTCTCTCCCCTCCCATTTTGTGTTCTTGATGTGCTATTTTACAATTTCATGTTTATCTCTTACTTATTATAGTTGCTTTTACAATTTGCTTGTCATTTAATCTTCATGCTGACTTAATTAAGTAATCAATCCTCAGTCTTTACTATCTAATTGCTTTTTCTAGTGGAATTTTCCTTTTCCTGGGGTTCTAACTTCTTTTCCACTTAGAGAAAACCTATTAACATTTCTTTTAGGTTAGAAAGAGTATTGCAGAACTTGCTTACTTTTTGCTTCTCTGAGAAATTCTTTATCTTTCCTTTGATTCTAAATGATGATATTGCTGGATATTGTATCCTAGATTTCAGGTTTTTCCCTTTCAGTACTTTGACTATATCACAGCACTTGCTTCTGGCCTACAGAGTTTCTGCAGAGAAGTCAGCTGATAAGCTTATGGGAATCCCCTTGTATACTACTCTGTTCTTCTCTTGCTCCCTTTCGAATTCCTTCTTTAACTTTTGCCATTTTAATTATGATATGTCTTGGTGTGAGTCTGTTTGTGTTCATTTTGTCTGGGAACCTCTTGTTTTCTGTGCCTGGATATCTGTTTTCTTCTTCAGGTTTTGGAAGTATCCAGTCATAATTTCCTCAACCACTTTTGATCCCATTCTCTTGCTCTTCTCTTTCTGGGACCTCTATAATGTGAATGTTGTTATGCTTAATGTTAGCCCAGAGATCTCTCAAACTGTTCGCTTTTTTTTTTTTTTTTTTGCTGTTATGATTGGCTGATTTTCTTTATTCTGTCTTCCAGCTGACTTAGGCATTCTTCTTTCTGTATCATTTAGTCTGCTATTCATTCCTTCTAGTGGTTTTTTTTTTTCCCCAGCTATTTAATTCTTCATTTCTGATTGGGTCTTTTTTATATATTTTGGTTCCTTGTTAAAAATTTCAGTGTGTATATTTATTCTTTTCTCTAATTCAGTTGACATTTTTATTAACAATGCTTTGAATTCTTTATCTGGTAAATTGTTTATTTCTGTTCCCCTCCCCCGCCGCCCCCGCCCCCCACCCCCGCCAGGGGTTTCTCTTGCTGTTTCAATTGAGAGCAGGTCCTCTGCTTTTTCATTTTGCTTGCTTTCTCTGCCGCTATGAATTTAGGTTAAATAGTTAGCTATTGCAGACTTAAAGGGGTGTTCTTATATGAGAGTGTTGTGGATTTTATGTGGATGCAAGTCACATTTTTTCCTTAGGGTGTGCTGGCAGCTTTCACAATTGTAAGGGGTGTGGGTGGAACTAGGGGCTGGAGCAAGAGTTGGGTGTGAGTGGAACATCCCGTCTGCTCAGTGATCTCAACCACTGTAGGGCAGGGTCTGATCCTAAGTTGCTGGATCAGGTCCAAGCTGGCTCTGTTCCCTTTCAGTGTGTGTTTCTCCCTCTTCGCACATGGGGACACTTGCCCCATGGCAGGCAGTGCTGAAGCAAGGGGGCTCTTGTGTACAAATCTCCTGTGTCCTTCATAACCAATCACTACCCCTAACCTCCACCGCCCCCATCCTGTTGTGGAGTTACAACACAGGGCAGGCAGGGACCATATAAACACAACATGTACTGGGGATGAACTGTTTTTGTGACTGCTGTCAGAGATCTGGGCTTCTTCTGATGAGTAACTTGACTTAGTAAGTGGCAAAACTGGTCACCACCACCCCCCGACACACACTCCATCCAGGACCAGGTCACGTCTGCATCCCACAGTGGAGTTTTCTCCCTAGAGGTGGCAATGCTAGATGGGGTAAGCAGGGCTGGAGTGTTAGCTTGCTGCGGCTGGGGTGTGCATAAAGGTGGCTGTGGGCAAGCTGGAAGCCCTCTCTAGAACATAATGTTTCCACCCTGGCTCAGGTGCAAACCAACACAGGTGCATTCCTGGATGAAATTCAGTCTTTCAAGCCTTTCCTGTTAGTCCCGCTGGCCCAGTCACCAGCCAAGGGGGCTCATCTCCCCCACATAAAGCCCCAGGAACGAGGCATCCAATCTGTGCCTCTCACCACTCTCTCCCAGGGTGGGGCTCCCTTTTCCTCTGAGTCCTCTCCCAGGGGTCTAGGTCCCAATTCCATTGCTTCTTCCTTCCTACCCAATTATATGTGTAACTTTCTTACAGTCTTAATTGTACAGGAGTCCCTCTACCAGTACCCAGTTAATTTTCTGTGAGAACTGTTCCACATATAAATGTATTTTTGATGTATTCATGGGGTGAGTTGAGCTCCACATCCTCCTGCACCACCATCTCAGTTGATCTGGAAGAGAATATCTTTAAAGGTGCTTGTGCGTGCCTGTTCAGTCTCTTAAGTCGTGTCTAGCTCTTTGTGACTCTGAACTGTAGCCTGCCAGGCTCCTCTGTCTATAGGATTCTCCAGGCAAGAATACTGGAGTGGGTTGCCATGTCCTCCTCCAGGGGATCTTCCTGACCAGGGATTGAAGCAAAGTGTCTCCTACATTGCAGGCAGATTATTTACCCACTGAGCCACCTGGGAAGCTCAGATGGTCATTAGGTAATGTGAATACACTTAATGCCACTGAACAACATGCTTTAAAATGGTTAAAATGGCAATTTTTTATGTTATGTGTATTTTACCACAATTTAGGGGAGAAAAAAAAAGTCATAAAGTTCCAGGATTTTGGTCAGCGGAAGAGCCTACAAACATTACTAATCAACAGCTTCGATCAGGAGTAGAGGATTCCACTCAATTAGACCTCAAGAAAAATCTGTTGATTGATTGGAAAGGGAGAATTGCTTAAATACTGCCTCAAGGGGAAGAGAGAGAGGATTTTATAAAGGTGTTGAAAACCTGAAACAAAACCAAAGTCCTGTAAACACCCTAGAGAATGGAGCAGACAGCCCTGTCTGGCTCATGAAGAACAAGACCCATACGAGACCAGTTCCCATGAAAGATGGACAAGACTTTCAACAGGGAAAATTGGTAGATGTGCAAGTAGTGATAAGTCCCTTTGGCTGAAACCTTGTGCTGGACCAGCTTATAAATGTTGGAGTTTGGGGACTGATTGTTTCAAACATAGGAGCCTAAACTACTGGACAAACTCTTCTTTATCAGAAATGGCCTTTACCTTTATCCCACCACTACCCGCCATAGGTTGGAAACCAATAATAAAAGTAATTAACCTGAATTCATAGTCACTGCACATGGTCAATGGACATTAGCTGATTTCATTATCACATTTGTTAAAATTCTAGTTAAAGATCTTAATTATCTAGGCTTTATTTTTATTGATATACAAATGATTTGTAATATTTGTAATATTTGTTTCAGGTGTATGATATAATAATTCAGCATTTTTATAGATTATACTCCATTTAAAGTTATTACAAAACAATGGCTATATTTCTGATAATCCAGGTTTTAATAGGCTGCATTTTTTTTTTTTTTCCTTTTGAACTTTTTATTTTGTATTGGGGTATAGCCGATTAATGATGTTGTGATAGGTTCAGGTGAACAGAAAAGGGACTTAGCCATACATATACATGTATCCATTCTCCCCCAAACTCTGCTCCCATTCAGGCTGCTGCTGCTGCTGCTGCTGCTGCTACTGCTAAGTCGCTTCAGTCGTGTCCGACTCTATGCGACCCCATAGATGGCAGCCCACCAGGCTCCCCCATTCCTGGGATTCTCCAGGTAGGAACACTGGAGTGGGCTCCCATTTCCTTCTCCAACGCATGAAAGTGAAAAGTGAAAGCGAAGTCGCTCAGTCATGCCCGACTCTTCGCGATCCCATGGACTGCAGCTCACCCAGGCTGAATGGTCTGCATGTCTTTATCTCTAAAGAAATGAAACTGAAGAAAAATTGAAAATACTACTGAAGAGATTGATCATTTTTAATCCACATAAATATACGATAACTCAGGTGATTGATGTACAGCTCTCTGATAGGAGAATGTGAAATCAGGAACACACAAAACCAGGCAATTCTCCCCACCCTCGTGAAACCTTCTTCTAAGCCTTCATCTTTATTTATTTCTTAATGGAAAAATGTTCTCCCTTAAGGCTTCTTTGTAGTTCCTATTAATCACTGTAGAGTTTGAGAGTTTGGGAAAGTTGGGATTCAGGTTCCAGCACAGTTTATAACATGAGCTGATACTGCATCAGCTCCTGTTCTCTCAGGTCCTTAAATCTCCTAAGATCAAGAAGACTTATGCTCTTCAATCACTCTTCTTGTCATTAGGAAAGTGCTTCTCTTGTTGTTGTTGTTTTATTTTGTTTTTAATTAAGTCCCAAAGTATGTAATTCAAAATATGTAATTCGTAATGACTATAACAGCAATTTTTAAAAAGTTTACAAAAGAGTAGAAAATATAAGAAATCACACCAAGGCAAAAAATAATACCCCTCCCAATATAAATGCATAGGAAAAAACACTCAAATATTTAGAGCAATTTTCCTAGATCATGGGAGATTTTACAGTTTTCTTTCTATAGCAAATCAAAGTGAAATGCCACTTAAATTCACAGAGAGGGATGAATTTTTTTCCTACTATGAAAGCAAACAATGGAAATTAATTAGAACAGAATTCTGTTAAATTTAACTTTTTTACATTTGAGCATCAATTCTTTTATAATAAAAATTTATTTTATAATTTACACATTTTAAACTCATGGGCATGCTTATCACCTGGCCCCAGTCATCTGTAGGTGAAAAGGGGACAGGATGTTATGAATGGAGTGTCCCCATGGTCCCTGGTGCTGAGAGTCCGGGGGAGACACAGGCGCTGGACACTGGGGCTCAATGTCAGCATTGAGCTACATAGTCTCAGAGGACTGAGTGATAAGAATTTTTCTCCACCATTTTTAAAAAGGTAAGTTCCTGATTTACACAAGGTGGGGGGTGGGTTGGGGGAAGTTTACCACATTACATTTCACATTTTCATCTATCATAATTTAGATCTTTACATTTCTTGAGTTAGTGATTGATAGCCTCCAAACACATAAACACTCTCCACCTGTACAAAATGCACCAGGGACTTTGTCTCATAAAGGCAGGATCAAGGTGGAAGTGAATCAAATTCTAAAACCCGATCCTTAGCAGAAGTAAGTCCCAAGATTGACTGTGGCCACAGAAGGTGACAGTTTCTGGATGCTGTTAGTTTGTAGCAAATTGAAGTTTTGTAGTCTTATCTATTACCAGAAAACCCTAAAAAAAAAAAAAAAAGTAGCCAGTGGGGGAGAAAGCAGGAGCCCCACCGTCTCATTTTTAACTAGGACCAGCTGAAAAATGAAGGCAAGCACCACACAGACCATCTTATGTCTGCCAATTCATTTCCTGGCCCCAAAAGAAAAAAAAAGGGAAAAAGAAGAAAAAAAAAACCTCGTGTTTCCTCTCATGCAGGCCAAACATGGCAAAGCACCAGGGGAATTCTGAATGGAATCAATTGCACTTGTTACTAACTGAGTTTTCTTTTATTCTTATATTACCAAGGGCTGGATACTCAGCTGCAAGCAATTATAACGAAGAGTTACTGAGTAATGGTTTCCAGATTGCTCCATGATGGGGCATTAATTGAAAGGGACAATTTAAGAGCTTAGGCCATGTAAATGCATTTCTTATTCTGTCAGATTGAGAAATTTCTGGATGCAAAAGGCTGAAATGCTCAGAACTGATAAAGACTTAATAATGCCCATTTAAACCAACATTTTCAAAATGAGTTTCATGTTTTTAAAAGAACAAATATAAAATGGTGAACCTATGAGCATGTTCATTCAATCAGAAAAATATTTGAAATAGCACATTTGCATTCAGCACTCATAGGCATGTATGTTATTAAAAATGTTACTTGATTAGTTGGATGCTTTGCCAAATTAAGCTTTCAAGTAAACTTATATTTTTCAGGTTGCATGCTGATATAATCCACACTAAGTGCTCTGTGTGTGTGTGTGTATAAACTTAAAATTTTTAAATAGTATTTAAAACACACAAATGAGTTTTATATATGTATACACAGTTTAACCTTTAAAACAGAATTTTAAACAGAATTGCATGCCTATGAAAATGGACATACTATGAAAATGGACAAACCATATCACAAAGCTTCATTTTATTCTTTTAAATGACTTTTATTTCCCTGGGTCCCATTAAACAGAAATATTTACAAAGAGGTTCCTTGATATATCATAGTAAGGACCATATCAGAATAGAGAGAGTTAAAGCCAAACGAGGGGGAAAAAAAAACCTCACTCCTCTGAAATAAGAGTAGTACTAGCTTTTAAAGTCTAATTTCAGATTTCTGCGATAGTATGAGTTTTATTGCTGAAAAGGAAAGAAAGAAGGAGGAAGAGAAAGGGAGGAAGAGATAAGAAAATAGATGATAGATATGATAGATTGACAGGAATAAATGCAGATACATTTTAAGAGTTAAATTCAAAGTTGAAAGTGAAAGAAGTCGTGAGATGGCCACCACCACTCTTTTTTCATTCTGTTTTCTAAATCTGAACTGCCATCTGAGAATTGAACTTTTACCCTTCCTTCTGCCTAAGCGTCTCTCTTTCTCTTGTCTGGATTTGTGCAAAGGATCTGCGGTGCTGATGGTGGACTTCCTTGGAGCCTTGACACAAACCATGACATGGAAGGCCAAGTAGGCAGAAGAGAGAAGTTGTCAACCTATGTAAATTGAGAATATCCTATCGAAAAGACTGACAAGGGAAGGCCTTGAAACTACTACTGCTATTATATTGCCCACTTTCCTCATTCATTCGACAAGCTGTGGTGTAACTTTTCCCCATCTATCACTTCAAATGCTGCCTAAGTAAAAAACCAGAATGAGGATACCTTATGAATAAGGATATCTTACACATTTATTGGCATCTCTTGGCCTGTTAAGGCAATTCCTTGTCTATAGCTGGGGTCAAAATCTTCTTTCTTATTGAATTAGTCATTCAAAGAATGAAAACATTAGATTAATATCTGACTCTTCACTTTGGACTGTTGTTTATTTGGTGGAAGTGAAAGCAAGTTCAGTCATTGGTAAAAAAATCTAGTTCTGTTTCCTCTAAAGTCAAGTTCAAGCCCCATCGGAATGTCCCAGAGAGCAATCTTTACACTAAGATGCCTGAAATCAAATATAAAACCACTTGAAAAGGGGATGGTCAATTTAGGTCAGGGTTCAGTACTTTCGTAAGTAACAAAGTCATCTAATTATTCAAACAGACTATCAAGAATCCAAGATGAGAAAGAGGAGAGCATTCTTTTCCACAAGATAAAATAGGAGTGTCTGCATGACTATTACCAAATAACATTGTCCAATATGGTCCCATTTTAGCCAAAAACATCTATACTACGTATCTGTCCTTTACTTTGCTTTGCTTTCCTCTTAAGTTTTTCTCAGTCTTTGCGAAATCTGAAGTTTTAACTACAAGTTTCAAAAATCCCATTATTTATTTCTAAGATTTGAGGGGGAAAGATTTCTTTTTAAACATCCTGAATTTAAAAATAAATAAATTGAACAGGAAGACATGGACAGTCTATTTCAATTGCTCTTGTGATTTTTCATTTTGTGGCGTGTACTGATAAATGATCCAAAGTCACATCATAATTTTGCCTAAGAAATGAAAGCACTGTGGGATGTTTCTAAAATATAAGGGGGCAATCTTTCATCCAGCCAGTTACTGGGCTGCTGCTCTTCCTAATAGCAGCCAAACACCTGAACAAATCCAGTGAATTCCGGGCCAAATGGTTCTGATAACAGCAGATCTGGGACAGGATTGATTGGTAAAATAAGTCTTTTAAAATACAGTTTAATAAGTGTCCTTATTTTCAGTACTTCTCTTAGCTCAGGTAAATAAAATGAGGATACATCCTCTTTTCAAAAACCATTTAGGCTGAAAAAAAGTTTGAGCGAGTACATACATGCATAATTGAATAATACAGACTCAAAAGACAATCATTTTAACCTTGGATCCTGAATAGATACTTAATTTCTGCAGTTTACAGAAAAGAATTAAAACTGCATTTGTAGGTGTGCAGTGAAAGATGTAGAAGTTGAATTAGAGTGGTTGATTTTTGTTAACAGTGTTAAAGTTGCTGAAATGTAATAGTATTCAGAAGAGACCAAGATTTTCTACAATGACCAAAAATTCAGTGTCAGCCACTTCATGCTTATGCTAAGCAGCTTTGCTTGAATCAGTACCTGGAAAAACTAAGATAATTCCTGTTTTACGTACTCCTTTCAAGCAGGCCAGGAGCAACATTTGAAAGGGATTAGCAATCAAAAATTGAAAATCTACCATCACTACACAAGCTTGCCTTTTCATTTTTGAACAGATCATAAAACACATAACACCATCCAGACCCTAGTCCAGCAAATGGTTTGAATGCTAATTTTTAAAAATAGCTTTTATATGCAATTGTGCTCTTTTCAATAAAACAAAGATTTGTTTATAGCTACAATTTAATTAAGAGCCTTTTCGAAGAGGAATATCTGGAAAACGGGGATTTTTTTTTTTTCCACCAGGGTTGTTTGTTTATTGGTTTAATTTTCCCTGAAGTAAAAATACACTTTGAAATGTAACATGTCATTATGTAATTTGTAGTAACAAAGTGCAGGCCCTTGCATACGACAGCAAACAGGGCCGCTCCAGCTCACAGACAGTCCCCACATCCATTCCCTTCTTCTCATCTGATTAACAGGCTGTGTAAACATTCAGCCAACCAGAACCCTGGCCAGTGCAGTTTGGTCAGCCATAAAACTGCCAGCCAAACACAGACACGGGGGTTTTATGCAGAAATCCTAATTTGAGGGAAATGATCAAAACCAAGACAACATGGCCCCAGTGGAGATGGAGAAGGGCTGACCTATATTTTCATTAATCCCTCACTCCCTCTCCACTGAACCAGTGAAGGATGAGATCACCACCAAGGGTGAAATGCTGAATATCATACCCCTGAGATATGGAGGGAGTTGAGTCAGAAACCAAACCCCTAACAGGACATCTAGGAGAGAAACATAAGCTTCTGTTTCAAGGAGAAATTTTAAATTGTCTGAGTTGTTTGGAAAGGCCTGATTTTGACATACCCAGGATGGGTTCACCCCATCAACATGCTTTCTGTTGGTACAAGAACAGCTAGTATGTGTTCTGATTACATAGATATTAATGAAATTATACAAAGCAGGGGGAAGTTGACTTTTTCTTCCCACAATTCTCATTGCTCTTGGCAAAAGACTTTAGATCCTTCACAAAATGGAAAATTTTAAATGTTCAATGTAAATAATAGTAATAATAATTAGCAAGAAAATTATTCAATTTTTTAGAAGAATACTCTCACAAGATGGCTAACTTTTTTTTTTTTGGCTTAGGAAAGCATTTCATATCTCATCTTTGAAGCTATATGACACTCTATTTTGACAGAATTTTTGAGTCTTTTTAAAAATCTTGAAAAATACGCTGGTAGCAACGGGAGTAACAGAATTAACTACAACAAAGATCATGGCATCTGGTCCCATCACTTCATGGCAAATAGATGGGGAAACAGTGGAAACAGTGTCAGACTTTATTTTGGGGGCTCCAAAATCACTGCAGATGGTGATTTCAGCCATGAAATTAGAAGACGCTTACTCCTTGGAAGAAAAGTTATGACCAACCTAGACAGCATATTGAAAAGCAGAGATATTACTTTGCCAACAAAGGTCTGTCTAGTCAAGGCTATGGTTTTTCCAGTGGTCATATATGGATGTGAGAGTTGGACGATAAAGAAAGCTGAGCACTGAAGAATTGATGCTTTTGAACTGTGGTGTTGGAGAAGACTCTTGAGAGTCCCTTGGACTGCAAGGAGATCCAACCAGTCCATTCTGAAGGAGATCAACCCTGGGTGTTCATTGGAGGGACTGATGCTGAAGCTGAAACTCCAATACTTTGGCCATCTCATGCGAAGAGTTGACTCAATGGAAAAGACCCTGATGCTGGGAGGGATTGGGGTCAGGATGAGAAGGGGACGACAGAGGATGAGATGGCTGGATGGCATCACAGACTCGATGGACATGAGTTTGAGTGAACTCTGGGAGTTGGTGATGGACAGGGAGGCCTGGCGTGCTGTGATTC
This sequence comes from Nanger dama, assembly GCA_917880005.1. Taxonomy (NCBI): domain Eukaryota; kingdom Metazoa; phylum Chordata; class Mammalia; order Artiodactyla; family Bovidae; genus Nanger; species Nanger dama. Next base: position 27,571,894 of record CAKJTW010000022.1, read on the forward strand.
ATGGGGTCGCAAAGAGTCGGACACAACTGAGTTCTGAACTGAAATGAAGACACAAGTGCTTCCCAGGTGGCTCAGTGGTAAAAATCTGCCTACAATTACAAGAGACATAGGAAATGTGGGTTCTCTCCCTGGGCTGGGAAGATCCCTTGGAGGAGGAAATGGCAACCCACTCAAATGTTCTTGCTGGAAGATCCCACAGACAGAGGAGCCTGGCAGGCTACAGTCCACGGGGTCGCGGAGAGTAGTACACGAAAGCACACAAGAAGAGCAAGGCACATGGGCTTAGTCTGGTTCCCCTCCTTGGTAGCTCTTCAGTAACTGGTTACTAATAGGATACTGGCTACTGCTGCTGCTGCTGCTAAGTTGCTTCAGTCGTGTCCGACTCTGTGCGACCCCATAGACAGCAGCCCATGAGGCTCCCCCCGTCCCTGGGATTCTCCAGGCAAGAACACTGGAGTGGGTTGCCATTTTCTTCTCCAATACAGGACACTGGGCTTTACGGCAATTGCTTATAATGTTCACCTTTGTTCTAGGCTCATGTCTTAATTTTTAACCTCTATTTTGTCTGAAAAAATATGGTCAGCCATGTCATGATGCTTTCTAGGATTACCCATATTTTCTTTGTTGTATCCAATCATATTCACAGATGTTCATTTTGCCGTTCATAAGAATCTGTGTTTTGTTCTGGCAGGTCTTATGCTTAAGAAATACCTAAACACAATTTAAGTTCCAAGTAGAATGAGGAAAGTTATACACATGTTGAACTTTTTTTCTCAGGCCCTGGGCAGACCCTTTCTATTTCACTTAATGTTCATGAAACCTACGAACTGGGCAGGAGTATTATTCCCTTTATTAAGGAATCAGAAAAGTGAGGTCCAAAGAGTCCCAGTAATTTGTCCCAAGGCACACAGCTAGTAAACAACAGGGCCGGAGTCCTAGTAGTCCAGGTAGCCTAATTCTAGACACAGTTGACTTTGCCTCCTTGATGTATCATCATTGCCTTAGTCAGGAAGCAGCTTTGTCTCAGATCCTTAGAGGCATTGGCAAGAGGCAGATGGGAAACTTTCCATGATGATTGCTCCTTGGTAATGAGTGAGGTATGTGCTAAGTCGTTTCAGTTGTGTCTGACTCTGTGTGACCGTAAGGACTGTAGCCTACCAGGCTCCTCTGTCCATGGGATTTTCCAGGTATCAATACTTGAGTGGGTTGCCATGTGCTCCTCCAGGGCATCTTCCCAATCCAGGGATCATCTCTTATGTCTCCTGCACTGGCAGGTGGGTTCTTTACCACTAGCACCACCTGGGAAGCCCAAGTAAGTGAGGTAGCCTGATGACTTGGAAGAGCATTAGTTTCAAAGTTTGAAAGCCGTGATTCCATTTCAAGTTCACCACTGATTAGTTGTATCTTAGAAATGCTTACTCACATCTCTAAGCCTCTATTTCCTCACCTGTGAAAAGGAGAAAATTCTATAAGATTTAAATGAAAGAACATTTTGTAGGGCTTAACACATTTCTATATGTTCCAAGTCTTTTCTTCCTCCCAAGCTAATCTGTTTACATCACCTGGTGATAGGTTTTCATCACTATAACTTTACTAAACAATGTCTAAAATTCTGCCATTTGGGTATAGTTTGATGGAAGGAGTTAAGCATATTAAAAAAATATTTAAGTTTAAAACTCCTTGGGTCACACTGAATTGCATGTGCTCTAATTCAGAAAAACAAGTTAGGTCTTCCATTCGAAGTACTGTTAAAAGGTAGGCACTTCTGTCTTCACAAACCAGTAAGATACTTCCCTAACATTCAGAATTCAAGCATATTCATTTCAAAAGTGTGTAGTCACTGCATCTGGGCCACTGTTTAATCAAAAGTTGAAGAGCAGAGATGTCAAAGACACTTTCTCTGATGGAACATTTACAACTTGGGGCTGTTGGACATTCTCTGTCACAGTCTGCCTTCAACCAATTCTCTTTCCTTGCTGGAATAAGGACAAATGAGCATAAACTCTGACATGAAATACATCAGATAGCTACCCAAAATACTCTTCCAAATCTGTGAGTTATTTAACCTTAATCTATCTTGAAAACCACAATAGATTTCCATCTTCTTGAAAAGAAAGCAAGCAAGTGGATATTCTAAATGATCTTTTCAGGCTTACATATCTCTTTCAAAACATTTCACAGTTTTCCCCACTTCGTTCCTAACCCCACCTCCATCTGCCCTGTGAGTACTTGCATAAAGTAGGGCCTTAAATGCTTTTGATGATAAATGAGTTGTCAATGCACAGACAAATCCCCTTTTCCAAAGCCTCCTGGAATAGGAGCATATTCTACTTCCTCCCAAAGACCCCAGAACTACCTGTGCACTGGCACGCACAGAAAACTTTTATTCACAAATTTAAGCTACATTAATCTGCTGAAAGGAGGATAGATACTTAAATGGAGTTTCAAATAACCCTCGCCTTTGAGATCATCTGTACTCACAGCCCAATATTTGTACAAGATGAAATGATTTACAGAATCAAGCCTGGAAAAATTGGAGAGCAACTCCAAAAGGCAAGAACATGCTGCCGAGTCCATCACTCATCCTGCCAGGGAAACTTTTTGTAGTCTCCAAACTGTTATGAGACACTGCTCTCTCTCCAGGACAGAGAAATCATCGAAAAGGCGGGAGGTGTGTTGGCTGCACAGCCAGAGCAAAGAACTGGAGTTCTTGGCAGGGCACTTCCACCTCAAAGCAGACAGAGTCCTGGAAGGACTCTCACGTAAACAAAGCAGGGAGACAGCTTCAGCTCTGCAGCAAGGCTCATCCTTTCCCAGATCAAAGCCTGCGCCAGAGAGACAGCCCTACAGAACAGAGTGTCCTTTTTGGAACATCCAGCTCCAGGGGGAGGCTTGAACTGGAGCCACAACCTTGCCACCTGTATCCAATGGCTTAGATGCAAAGGCTTTCACAGGTTGGGGAGCCCACAGCTGCTCCAATGACAGAAGATCAATGGAAAGATAAGACAAAGCAAGCAAGAGAAGTTCCTACCTTGCAAGCTCAGATCAGCTACTCTGAGAAAAAGAAAATGCATCCAGCCAACCCCAGCTCTCTCTAGAGTGTCGAAAGGGGTGGCAATCAGTACAGGCTCGTGGCCAAGCTGTTTGCCTGGCTCTCTACTCTGCCACTTACTTACTAACTGGGTGAGCTGGGCAGGCTACTGGATGTTTCTATGCCTTGGTTTCTTCACCTGCAAAAGGAACCTAATAGTAACTGCTTCACAGGCTTTAATGAATGACTGGTACAGAAGAAAGCTCTAAAAAATGTTGCAATGATCATTTGAAAGTCCCATGGTCCTGAGTTTGAACAAGTTCTGCTAATTGGTAGTTTTGTGAACTTGGGGAAACAACAATATGGGATGACTTCCCCCACCTGTAAAATGGAATTTCACCCAACCCTGGTGGGGTTGCCATGGAGATTTGACTTTATTTAGCACAGAGTAGGAATTCAGTAAATGCCACCTCTGTTTATTATCATTTTTCCTGACTTCAAAAGGAGAAAGCCGACAGGACTGGTCAGATGGGAAGAGATACAGCTAGTAAAATGGAGAATCCTCTTAAACCCCCAAAGCTTCATCCATATGCAAAAGAGATACATCCCTGGGGATGATTGGGTCCTGGTGTTTTAAATACACAGCTAATTATATTTTAAGAGAGAAGAGGGAACCTGGAAGTATTCCCAAATTTAACATCTGCAAGCAGAGAGGATGACGAAATGCATTAGTACTGAGGAATAACTTTCTCCCATCTTCTCAGAAAACATCTGGGGTATTACCCTCCCCTCTACTCATTCCCTCACCTCCCACCCCAAAGCTGACTCTTGGCTGACAGTTTATCAGAGATAAATGGAAACACCTGGGAACCAGATAAGGCCAACTGAGCGTGATCAGCTGAGGAGACCTTGGGAACTCATGCCACTCAATATTTCTCTTTCCACACCAGACGGGGCTAGGAGTACCATCTAGCCTGTGATGGATGGCAAGGCTCACTTTCACATCCACTCTTTCCTTCATTCATTCCAAACAACCTCAAGAGGTCAGCTGGCCCAGGTTCCTGCCTGAGGTAGGTCAACACTGAAACTATCATGTAACTCAGATGGTTATTGACCCCGATTTTAACCACTTCCACCAAAAGACTTTCAGGACTAACTGTATTTATTCAAATTTTTTAATCACCTTTTCCTTTATCAAACCAAACCCATTCCAGCTGAAATGTGTCATCCCTAAGGAAATATAAGACCTAACATTGTCTTTTGTATCCTGTGGTCAGGCAAAAAAAAATATATATATATATATATATATATATATATATTGCCATTACACTTTAATAACCTCCTCAACTTGAAAACTTTAAATCTCCTTTTCTTCCCATGTCCATTGCATTATCCCAAACTATTCTGTCTCTTTTAACCTTTCTTCAAAGGCCTTACTTGCCTTTCCTTTAATTAGCATGTTCCTTTTCTCTCAACTCACTCCAGCTTCTGCACATTATTTAGAGACCAAAACTTAACAGCAGATCTAGCTGTAATTATAGTGAGATAATTCCAGTGTGTGTTTCAGCACACCCACTATCTGGATGTATGATCCCCATACAAGTTATATAACTGCTGGGCCTCAGTTTCCTTAGTTACAGAGTTGTTTCAACCATAAAGAACAAGAACTGTGAGCAGGTAAATAGGAAGATGTACCAGGAGCCAATGGAGACATTTTAAAAGAATTAAATTTAGAGAGACACATCAGAATTAGCTAATTCTAACCATCAGAAGTAGCTAGCTGAAGAGAAGAGAGCAATCCTACTAGATGGAACTGCATGTGCAAAGGTCCTAGAGCCCAACTCCTGGACCAGTATAGCTAGATGTCAGATAACAAGGGGAAGAGGATTGGAAATGAGCCTGGTGAAGGAGGTATGGACCAGTAACATTATAATCCTTATAAGCCATGGTGAGGACTTTAGTCTTTATTCGAAAGGCACTGGGAAGGTGATACAGTTATAAACAGATTGGTTTATTTTTATGGAATACTGACCACAGAATGGATTGGACACAGAGTAGGCCTGGGGAGAATAGAAGGCTTTGGAGGTAATCCAGGGATGGGACTGTGAGAACTTGGCCTGTGGTGGCAGCTGTGAAGATGAAGAGACATGGATAGAGTTGGAAACGAGAGACAGCAACCCTTCCTGATCCAATGAACATGGTAGGAAGGAAGGAAGAGGTGTCAGGGATGGCTGCCAACTGTCTGGCTCACTCGTCTTTGGATGTAGGTGCTATTTACTGAGGGGATGCTGGAGGAGGAAGGATTTTGAGGGGAAAGCTGTGAGTTCAGTTTGGGGACATGCAGAGTTTGAAGCACTGTGAGATGGCCAAGTTGAGATGTTGAAGAGGCAACTGGATTTATGATTGGGAGCTCTGAGGAGAGTCTAGCCTGGAGATATAAATTTAAGAGTCATCAACATATAGATAATAATTAAAACCATAAGCATGGACGAGATCACAGAGGGAGGGTGTAGAATGTGAAGGAGAAGAGAGCCTTGCAATTTTCCAATATTTAATAGCTCGGAGGAAGAAGATGAGCCAGGAAAAAGACTGAAGAGAACCCCCGGAGGGAGAAGAAAATTAGGAGAGTGTTAGGTCATGGAATTCAAAGGAGGAGGTGTTTTGAAAAGAGAATGTCAACAGCAAGGCTGTTACATATGCTTATTCTAATGACCTAGTCCAGGTGACATTCCTATTGAATTTTCATGCTTGTGTGCAGTCCTGGGTTTTTCCAGCTTGGAATTTTGCCATCTTCCTGTGCACACTATGGCTTACTGATGGTTGTTGTGACCAAACTTTCTATCTAACGTGATTCGTATAAGAACACTGGGTTATATCTCACTTGTCCAGATGCCTTGGCAATCCAGAATGCAGTCAAGAATTAAGTAGGAAAAAATAATCTGAAAAACTCAACAATTATTCAAAAGTCTGGTTACTAGTATTTATGTATTTACTAATAGGAGCCCTTATTTAGCTCTCAGGTAAAACCTTTCTTTTGTAAGTTTTTTAAAAATTGATTATTTGGTTTCTCAATCCACAATAAAATGGAAAAAGCCTTGAGGGGAGGGGCTAGGGTGGAGGAAGATCTCAAAGGCTACAGAAGCTGTTACAGTATTATTACTGGTTATTAGAAAGTAGATTAAAGCCTACCCAAAGTAGGCAATGGAACAAAAACATAGAAATCAGAATCTATTTAGCAGGATAAATATATCCTATACTTTAGTCATATTTGTGCAAAATATCACAGTATATTGCCTGACAAAAACATAGTAACCAAAAGAATTTTAAATAAATGTTTGCTATATTAAAATAGAACAAAAAGGCTTAGCATGTGATTTTTCATGTTTTTCTGTCCCTTGTATTTTCTATACACTAGTAGTGAGAGCTGGGGACTTAGGGGACTCCAGTATAAGTTTTTGGTAGGAGTATATGATAGGAAGTGATGTGAATCTCAGATTATTCTAAGATGTTAGGACATATTGGTGGCTTCAAGTCCCATCAGTTTTTTCGTCTATTATAAAGTTTCCAATTGGCCTTTAACCCACTGGGCTCACAGCCATGATTATCACTGCCTAGATTTATTATGTCATTGTTGTTGTTTTTCAGTCCCCAAGTTGTGTCAGATAATTTGTGACCTCATGGACTGCAGCATGCTAGGCTTCCCTGTCCTTCACTGTCTCGCTGGGTCTGCTCAAACTTGTGCCCATTGAGTTATTGATGCCATCCAATCATCTCATCCTCTGTGGCCCCCTTCTCCTCTTGTCCTCAATCTTTCCCAGCATCAGGGTCTTTTTCAATGAGTTGGCTCTTCACATCAAGTGGCCAAAGTATTGGAGCTTCAGCTTCAGCATCAGTCTTACCAATGAGTATTTAAGGTTGGTTTCCTTCACTGGTTTGATCTCCTTGCTGTCCAAGGGACTCTCAAGAGTCTTCTCCAGCACCACCAATTCAAAAGCATCGATTCTTCGGCACTCAGCCTTCTTTATGGGCTTCCCAGGTGGTGCTAGTGGTAAAGAACCCGCCTGCCGGTGCAGGAGACATCAGAGTTGCAGGTTCAATCTCTGGGTTGGGAAGATCCCCTGGAGGAGGGGATCTTCCAATATTCTTGTCTGGAGAATCCCGAGGACTGAGGAGCCTGGTAGGTTATAGTCCATAGGGTCACACAGAGTTGGACATAACTGAAGTGACTTAGCATGAAATTATTTCATTAGGAGCTGAAAAACCAACTGGTGAACTCTACAGCAGAAACAGCAGTTTCTTCAACAAATTTCTAGGAGAAAAGGAAAGGGGGAGCCTACGGAATACAAGAGACTTACGACAAACAATAACCAAATGCAGTGTGGAGTCTTTGTCCTGTTTGTTTGTTTGTTGTGCTTAGTCACTCAGTCATGTCTGACTCTTTGCAACCCCACAGACTGCAGCCTGCCAGGCTTCCCTGGTAGCTCAGCTGGTAAAGAATCTGCCTGCAATTCAGGAGGCCCTGGTTCAACTCCTGGGTCAGGAAGATCCCCTGGAGAAGGGAGGCTTTGTCCTGCTTATTAGCAAAGAAACATTTATGAGTCAACTAGGGAAGTTTTAGCACTGACCCAAAACATGATTCAGTTAAGGAACTGTTATTTTCAGGTATGGCAATGGGATTGTAATGGCATATTTTTAAAAGTCCTTATCTTACTGAGATAGTAAGAAATACTTGTGGATGAAATGATACGATGTCTGGGATTTGCTTCAAAATAACCCTGGAGATGGGGCCCTGGGCCATGGAGATGCTGAGGAAGTTCTGCCTGGGGAGAGATGAGACAAGATGTTATTACAGCAGGATGGTAAGAGCCTGAGGTTCATGTGCCATGTACGCTACTCTTTGTAAATGCTTGAAATGTTCCTTTTAAAGAGCTTTAAAATAGAGGGAGAAAAAAGTCATTTCTTTTCACCTTGTTGTTATGGAAGATAATACTTCTAAAATGCTTTCTGTATCAATGTGGACAAAGCAGATTATTTGGAAATTCTGACCGTGAATACAAAGGGAAATCAGAATAGAGGTGTCACTGAGTCCGAGGGCATGACTTTCAGTGCCTGAGTTTTTGAAACACCAAGTTGAAGCCAGGGTTAGGGAGGAAATCACTCCCCATCAGACGGTCAGAACTTCAACACCTCAGCTAGAAACTAATTTCTAATGGAAAACACTCCTAGACTTCAGTTCAAGCTGCAAAACTCTATGAGCCTCAAACTCAGCTCCCTGTCTGAAAGGAGGCCTCCTGGCCACCAAGTCTCCTAGTTTGAAACCTGAGGTTCTTATCCTTCTTGCTCCTTGGCTTCATGTTTCTCTGCTCCAGAGAACTCACTCGTTTGTTTGCTAGCTCAGTGGTAGCCATGAGGATCTGGGGCAGCTGGGCGTGGCCAGTTCAGGGAATCCCCAGCATCTGCTGAAGGCTTTTGCACCCTCCTTGTCTGTATTTTCACTTATGCTCTTCCCTGACTTCAAGAAGCTGATCCACCAAAATCTTACTCATCTTTTAAGGGCCATCTTAAATGTCACCAAATACATAGGTCTTTTCCCAACCTGCTCCTCAGAGCTAAGGGACCCTACCTCAAATTCCCCCAATTCTTTGCTTGTAGACCTTTTATAAAATAGTTGAGTTCCTAGAGCCCCAACTGGGCAGTTCATCCCTTGAGGGCCGGAATGTGTCTCTACCTCTGTGACATCCCCCGAGCCACACACCCTTTCCTCAGCCTTCCCCTCCTGTGCAGAGCAGCCCTTGACCTTGCACCCTTCTTTGACCACTTGTCTCTGCCTTCCTATCCCCTCTGCCTCCTTCCTGCTACCTTGCCTTTTCCATATGGCCCGTTCCCACACTGCCTCTGTCTCCCTCTAAGCCGAGAAGTGCGTGCATCAGGGAAGAGAAGGGTCGGTTTCACGCCAGAGTCTCAGCCGTATCTTTGGGTTTTCCTGCAGCAGGCCATTTGGCTGGTGACTGCTGAACTGGATGAGAAATCTCAGCCTGACACAGGAGTCCTCAGGCTCCCACTGCCTCGTGTGCCAATCACAGATTTCTGGATCAACAAACCCCTCCTTCAGTCAATAGAAGCTTTGTGAGCTGAACAACAGATGCCACAGGGCCTAGAAGGCAAATAAATATGGTTATTCAACATTCTATCGCACTGTGTATAATTCAGGAAATTCAATTATGGTTTCCCCAGCAACAGTAACTGAACTTCAGGCCTCGCACACAAGGGGTTGACCCTCACGCCTCCACATGTCGGGGACAGTGCAAATCTGGCAGACTTACAATTGCCATTGGAAATCTAACTGGAGCCTCCAAAAGCCTGGGCTTCCAAACTTAAAGCTGTTTTTCAGCAACTGGTATAAAGACTTTGGGGAAAAAAGTACTAACATGATCTCAGACATGAATAGGTATGGGATGATTAAGCAGCATGGGCACAATTCCAGCGTCAGGATACATTTGAGGCATAGAATGGCAAGCAGGACTTTCTTATAGAATGTGAACTGTCAGGATGAGACCTGCAAACTGCCTACAGCAGAGTTTATAACCTGGAGTCTGCAAAGTCTATAAAGAGACCTATGCCATGGATTTGGAGCATGCATTCTGAGGCCGGACTTTGCAGGTTCAAATCCTAGGTCTTCTGCATGACCTCAGGCAAGGTACTTACATTTTCTGTGCCTTAGTTTCCCCATCCATAAAATGGAGATGATGCCATTGGTAGATGATAGGGTTATTTGGTTAGTTTGCCTTTGAAGCAGAGAGTATTATTAGACCTCTTGGCGGGATTTACTCATGACAGCTCTGAGCTATTTTTCATGACCCCACTTGTGATTCTGTGCCTGAGCCAAGATCGCAATTGGGACATGTTGCATATGTACTACCTTGAGTTGATTCTTTTTAATTTTCTTAGCAAACCATATTTCTTCTTGCACTCCTCACTCCTCCGTGAACTCAAATTAAGCCCTCTCCCATCTAGAGAGCAAGGCAAGGGTTAGGTTTTGTTTTTGAAAAGACTCACAAGCTCGCATGGCAGCAGGTTTTTCCACAGTTTGACAGTTCCAGTTCAGCTCAGTGCTGCTGATTTATTAGACACTGAGCTCTCTGCCTTTCTCCCCTCTTCTCCCCCAGTCATTTCTCAATTGAGTTGCACTGGCTGGAAACATCTGAGAAAGAAATTTACTGAGAGATGCACAGACAGCCTATTCACATTCCAGAATTTCCAGGAGCCTTCCCCAGAGGACCTGGTGGTAAACTGTTAACTCATGCACATCCCCTGGCCAGTGTCCCTGCCCCTCATCACCCTCGGGGCTGGTGCAGACAGCACCCAGCTTCCTGCTTCCAGACTCGGCTTCCTTAACTCTAAGCCTACGTGATGTAGCTAACACAGCACACACTGTTCTCAAGCCTTGCCCAGCCTTGCCTATGACAGCAAGATTAGACAGGAAACTGAGGACAGAAGGTACCCAATGGATTTAGTGAGTGAGTTGTCCGAGCACTTAAAAATTCTAAATTAATGCCACTGTACATGTGGTTGCTTCTTTCTCATTAGTGGGACTCTGCTTAAAATAACTCATTTGAATAAAGGCTTAATGGAGGCTCAGAACAATGCCCTTGCTTAACTTATGTACTTCCTCTTTCTTTCCCCTCTCTCCTAGCCAGCCTCTCTCCCACACCAATTTGGTCTTAACATAGAAAGTTCTAATCTGAAACTGGTGTTTCCCACTAAGCTCTCCATTTCTGCTTGAAGTAATTAACAAGGGCCACTTTCTGCATCTTGTTCTCAGACATGTCTTGGTCAATTAGTGCAATGTCGCAGCCGTGTATAGTTATTGTAACTCCAGCTGCGAGCTGTTAATAATAAACTTACCCACAGGACAATCGTGCCATATGGTTGATGGTCAATCAAGACTAAAATATGCATTAGGAAGAAAAAAATGCTGTCAACAGTGAGGCGGTGTAGGTCATCGATTAGGATGCTGGATCCATAGAACGGAATTTGGGTTAGTAGCGCACGGAGGCATCTCTGCCTTGCCAGGACCCTACCATGTTTGTCCTGGGACGCAAAAGCGTGATAACAAAAATGACACAGTTGGAACCAGAAGACAAGCAGACAAAACATGGTGCAATGTGTAATATGGGTTGGGGAATAGGGATTTGTTGAAAAGAAACATAGCTCAGATTCTTTGCTAGGAAAAGGAGACAGATCTACATTGTGGTCATGGGAAATGACCTGTGTGCTACACGATGAATTTCATTTAATGGGAGTTTTGAGGCAAATAAAAATAAACTGATTTGTGGCTAATGAGTGAAGGAGGAGCTGTAACCCACTCAGGCAATTTCAATTAACTTCTTGCCCAGGATCAAAGGACTTTTGGATTATTTTGATTTCCTTTTGAATTTTGAATGGGAGGTGGTGATTTGGCCGTGGGGTGGGTGCGGTCTTCAAAGCAGGTCTTCAAGCTACTTACTGCTCCTGGCAAGTAGCTGAAACTTGACTTTTTTCCCAGTCATAGCTGCCCTGGTAGAAAAGCAAAAGGCAGGGCCAACAAAGCATCTACGCATTCTACGTCAGTTTTACCGGAAATAGTAAAGAACCAGTGCAGAATGGTGTCCTGTAAAGTAAAAAACCATGACAAATGTTTCTGTTCAGCCTGTGCTTTTTGTCTGTTTTCTTGCTTGTTTAAATGACAAGTTCTTTATACAACATCTATCACGGATTTCTCTCAATCACACACCAGGGTCCAGACCCTCCACACCATAGCAGTTACCTGTCAACATTTTCTAATTGGAAGGCAGGTTAAATTCCTTCATGCAAACTTTCCTTTGAATTTAAATACTCCCTCCCACCTCCTAGGAAAGATCCTCTCTTTCTTTTTTTCTACTCTTTTTTTCCCCTCCTGGACAAAAAATGGAATGATTCCATTCTCGCTGAGATTACTTTTCCATCGAAATATTTTTTCTCCACTGAAAACAAAAGACCTTTTTCATTGCCATTTAAAGGGTAATCACACAATAAAGGCCTTATTAAAAGCCCAGAGCCCTGTTTACTTGCTGTGGAGCTTGACTTGATTGCTTGATAATCAAAGTGCTCTGCTAACCAGGGGGCCAACCACAGAGTCGGCTGTCCTGGGGTTGTGCCCCCTTCAGAGGAAGTGGTATTTGTGATAACACTTTTGTCTTGGAGAAGGCAGACTATTCTCAGCCCTCCATGGAAGTCTCAGGAAGACTGCTGTACTGTCAGAAAACAGGTACACGTAGACACACACAAACTTCTCCTCTGTGCCAGTTAGTTGGTTGTTAAGAGTTTGCTGAATTTCCTGTCATTCTGACTGTTTCACTAACTCAGCGGTCCTCAGCTAGGGGTCCACTTTGCCACCAGCAGACATCAGTAATGTCTGAAGATGGTTTTGGTTGTCACGATGTCACAACTGGGGTAGAAGAGGCCTCCCTCTGGCATCCAGTGTATGCTGCTAAAGATCCTACAATGCACCGGGCACCCTCCTACCCCCCACCCTCCCCGCACACACACAAAGAATTATCTGGCCCAAAATGTTAATAGTGCCTAGGTTGAGAAATACTACACTGACTTAACCAACATAATTTGAGGTGACTGGATAGATGGATGGATTTAGGCTCAGATTAAAAGCAATGAGACAAAGGGCTACCAGATTCCTCTTTCATCATCACCACTTTGCCCCACAAAAGAGCTACGTGGCCTGATCACATCAATTCCGACTAAGCCAGTTTTCTTTGTGATGTTACAAAGCAGGGGTAGGGAAAACACAGTCTGATAGGGCTGCCATCTGTTTTTGTATAGACAACTGGCTTTTACATTTTTAAATGGTTGATTTAAAAAAAGAATAATACTATCTTATGACATGGGGAAATTATATGGAATTTATATTTCAGTGCACCCTGGCTCTGCTCATTTGTTTACAAGTTGTCTGTGGCTGTTTTTACAAATATGGGGAAGCAGAGTAATTGCCACAGACAATATGGGCCTAAAGCCTAGAATATTTACTATCTGGCCCTTTACAAAAATAGTTTACTGATCCATAATATAAAACTTAAGACCAATTATATGGCCTACACAGCAGAGTCAATAATTTCATGGAGGGACTGATCCTACAAGTCACGGGAATATGTACATAAATAATGGTACATCATTTCTACACATTGAACACTCAGATATCATCAGGTTGGTAAGGGGCCACTTATATACAAGTCATTTTTTCCAATTTTTCCATCCATAACTTTCTTACTCCTAATAAAACTTTCATCAATTGTGGCTTCAGAACTAGGCTCTCTTCTTAGTCTCTTTCCCCAGCTTTAACCTGAATTGGGGATAGGAAGCCAACAGGAGAAGACCAGAGGGTGTGGTTTATCCTCCAAGGGGTCTTTAGCCATGAGTGATGGAGAGAAAAACATATGAGCATACCAACCACAAACTCCATCCCTCCCCACTGAGACTGACATCCTCTTACTCTGTCAAAAATGTTTGGGTGCACAACAATGCTATCCTGCTGCAGCTCCAGCAAAAACGAGTGTTTAGGAATGTTTGCATACACTCACACAGACATGAAGAGGCTAGCTGGGACAGGGCTCCACACACAGAGGAGTTGTTGCTGCTTAAACTCACCAATTAAATATCAGAAAAGTGTGGTAGGGAGGAGGGATGGAGACTTACTATTTCAAGGGACAGAGTTTCAGTTTAGGAAAGTGAAAATTTGGGGAAATGGATGATGATGAGAGTCGCACAGCAAGGAGCATGTAGTTAGTGCCACTGAACTGTACGATTAAATGAAGGAGTATGTTTTATATTATGTGGTTTTTACCACAATTAAAAAAAAAAAAACATTGAAAAGAAATTCCTGTCCCTGCTCAAAGGGTTAAGTACTACCCCTCCCACCCACCACACACACACACTCTAGCTTGGAGACACGACAGGGACACACAAAGGAGGCTATGAGAATACAGAAGGATAAACCGTTTTTTGATTTGGAGGTGATAATGTCAGTGATAAGAAGGAGAAGGAAGGCATCGTCATTTATTGTTGTGTAGGGAAATATTCCAAGCACCTTATTGAAAACCTAAAATGTTGATAGTATTCAGTCCATTTTACAGATAGGAAAACTGAACTATGAGAAGCTGAGTAACTTGCCTAAGGGCACACAGCTAGTAAGGTAGAACAGCCAGGATCCAGATCACTTCTGTCTGACTGCACTTTTCTCCATGTCCAGGGAATATCTCATTGAAAAGGTAGGATGTGAAGGGGACTGCATGGGTGAGTAAGATTCAGATTGTCAGACTGGAGGAAAGAAAGCATTCTAATAGAATAAAGACATGGGAAGAAAAAAATAGACACTGGAATGGGTACGTTATATTAAGGGTGCTTCAGAGATGGAAAAGACAGGTCTCTTGGAGGTACAGAGTTTGCACACAGCAGGTACTACTGGAAGGGTGTGATTGGGCTTAAACATTGTCAAATTCAATCAATTTTAGGAATAGGTCTTTCGAAGTCTTGACATTTGATGTTAAGTCCATACAGAAGAAATGTGGTGTAGTAAAGAGGTTACTAATAGGACAGCTTTATTCATAACTGCCCAAGCTTGCAGGCTACCAAGATGTCCTTCAATAAGTAAATGAGTAAACAAACTTTGGTACATCTAGACAATGGAATATTTCAGCAATAAAGTGAACTATCAAGTCTCCAAAAGAAATGGAGAACCCTTAAATGCATATTGATAAGTGAAAGAAATAGATCTGAAAAGGCTACTACTCTATGATTCCAACTAGATGACATTCTCAAAAAGGCAAAACTATGGAAACAGAAAAGGAAAGGGGTCTGGAGACAGGGAGGGAGGAATGAGTAGATGAAGCACAGGGGAATTTTGGGGCAGTGAAACTATTCTATATGATCCTATTAATATAATGGTGGCTACATGCCATTTTACATTTGTCAAAACCCACAGAATGTACAACACCAAGAGTGAACCATAATATAAGCTATGGACATTCATTTCAGTTCAGCTGCTCAGTTGTGTCCAACTGTTTGTGACCCCATGGACTGCAGCATGGCAGGCTGACCTGTCAATCACCAACTCCCAGAGTTTACTCAAACTCATGTACATTGAGTCAGTCATGCTATCCAACCATCTCATCCTCTGTTATCCACTTCTCCTCCTGCCTTCAATCTTTCCTAGCATCAGGATCTTTTCAAATGAGTTAGTCCTTTGCATCAGGTGGCCAAAGTATTGGAGTTTTAGCTTCAGCATCAGTCCTTCCAGTGAATATACAGGGCTGATTTCCTTTAGGATGGACTGGTTGGATCTCCTTGCAGTCCAAGGGACTCTCAAGAGTCTTCTCCAACACCACAGTTCAGAGCATCAGTTCTTCGGTGCTCAGCTTTCTGTATAGTCCAACTCTCACATTCGTACATGACCACAGGAAAAACCGTAGCCTTGACTAGATGGACCTTTGTTGGCAAATAATGTCTCTGCTTTTTAATATGCTGTCTAGGCTGGTCATAACTTTTCTTCCAAAAAGCAAGTGTCTTTTAATTTCATGGCTGCAGTCATCATCTGCAGTGATTTTGGAGTCCAAAAAAATAAAGTCTTCCACTGTTTCCCTATCTATTTGCCATGAAGTGATGGGACCAGATGCCGTGATCTTTGTTTTCTGAATGTTGAGCTTTAAGCCAACTTTTTCACTCTTCTTTCACTTTCATCAAGAGGCTCTTTAGTTCTTCATTTTCTGCCATAAGGGTGGTGTCATCTGCACATCAGAGGTTATTGATATTTCTCCCGGCAATCTTGATTCCAGCTTGTGCTTCATCCAGCCCAGCATTTCTCATGATGCGCTCTGCATATAAGTTAAGTAAGCAGGTGGACAATATACAGCCTTAATGTACTCCTTTTCCTATTTGGAACCAGACTATTGTTCTATGTCCAGTTCTAACTGTTGCTTCCTGACCTACATATAGATTTCTCAAGAAGCAGGTCAGGTGGTCGGGTATTCCCATCTCTTGAAGAATTTTCCACAGTTTGTTGTGGTCCACACAAAGGCTTTGGCATAGTCAATAAAGCAGAAATAGGTGTTTTTCTGGAACTCTCTTGCTTTTTCCATGATCCAGCAGATGTTGGCAATTTGATCTCTGGTTCCTCTGCCTTTTCTAAATCCAGCTTGAACATCTGGAAGTTCATGGTTCATGTACTGTTGAAGCCTGGCTTGGAGAATTTTGAGCATTACTTTACTAGCGTGTGAGATGAGTGCAATTGTGCAGTAGTTTGAACATTCTTTGGCATTGCCTTCCTTTGAGATTGGAATGAAAACTGACCTTTTCCAGTCCTGTGGCCACTGCTGAGTTTTCCAAATTTGCTGGCATATTGAGTGCAGCACTTTCACAGCATCATCTTTTAGAATTTGAAATAGCTCAACTGGAATTCCACTAGCTTCATTTGCAGTGATGCTTCCTAAGGCCATTAGTTAATAATAATACATCGGTGTTGACTCATTAATTGTAACAATTGTAGTACATTAATGCAAAATGGTAAAAACTGAGGAAATAGCGGTTCACTCAATCTTTTTTTTTGGTAAAACTAAAATCACTTGAAAAAGTATTAATAAAAAATTAAAAATGATTGTGGACTAGACCTAGATTCAAACCAGCACTTTGAGCAAATTGCAGCCTCTCTGAGTCTTACAAACCAGGAAGTCACTACATGGCCCGCCACCAGGGGACATCCCCTGATTCTGAGATAATGTACATGGGCTGAATTTTCCCCCTTTGTTGAAGAGTGAGAGAGAGATCCAATGTGCCTGGGCCTCAGGTTCGTGAATGTTGGCCCTGAGAGGGTTTGGATATTTGAAGCCAGGGATCAGACACATGACATCACTTTCCTCTTGCATATGAGGTCATTTTGCATTTATGGGCCCCAATTACCTAGACGTTTGTGGTTGTGATTGTTGTTTGTTTAGAGTAGTTACCAAATCCCAACTTCTTCAAGAATTAAAAGAAGTGTGTTTTTCAATGCTAATTATTTTGCAGCATGATAGAAATTGGCACCCACAAAAGACATTGACTTCAAAGAAGTAGACTGAGAATTAGAATGTCTTCCTTCTCCACCAAGCTTTTGAGCTTGTGCATTGAGCTCGCTGACAGAAAGTTGGCCTGTGCCAGCCCCCCAGCTGCCGTGTGAATGACAGCATGACTGGCAGCCCCCGGTGGCCTCTGAAGATGGACTAATATTTATAGGCAGAGGCGCCCTTTAGTGTCACTGAATCACGGCTCACCTCATTTCACCGTGGCGTCCCTGCCCGCTTCACAGAGCTGCCCCAGGCTGAGAAGGGTAGAAGCCTGAGCTTCTATCACAGGTCTGGGTTTACCTTAATCCCTCAGTCACGATTATCATTAGCAGGTTCCAGCAGGCACCATAGAAATAATAAAACCGTCCTTTCAGAATACTACTCACTAAGGAGTGGAATGCAGGTGCCAAGTCGGATGGGTAATTTCATTTTATACAAAAATACATGTTGGAAATCTGTATTGTTTTTAGACTGTGCCTAATTTTTCTGCTCACATACACAGACATTTCTCTAACAGTTTGGCTAGAGTAAATAATATTACTAACTTTTACTCGTGTGTCAGCTTTGCATATACACAGCTTAAACAGATGTGCATGTTTATAATTTTAAAGACGCACATATGTAAAGCATTTGATAGCGTATTTATTCATGCCATTGATTTAACTGAAAGACCCTGTATTTACATCTTTTAATTGTGTTATGTGGGATAGTGCCACATACGTTGTTTACATATGTGACATGTGTGATGGAAAACCAATTGGCTAGTGGAAGTTCATTCTTCATGGGTTTGGAGGGTATTCCAGACCTAAAAATTTAGTGCCACTGAGGAAGGGGTGAGGAATGAGGTGGAGGCAGGGGCAATGAATGTAGATTGATTCCAAAATATTTAAAGAGGGTAAAAAAATAAATAAATAAAAAGTACCCCACCACCACCACCTCGCTTCATATACATCACAAAATTTGAGACAATTTTTCCCAGCCAGGGAAAGAAAGAAGCTCTCTGTTTCTGGTGCCTGCCATGTGTGATGTTTAAAGGGGGAGCAGCTTGGGCAGAGGAGGGGGCTAGGCAGTCCTGTAAGAGCCTCCATCCAATACTTCTCAACGAGGATTCCAGAAGGCCCAGCCTGTAAATGCCTATATTGTCTCCCTGCTCTGCAGCCTCAGGCAGCTGAACATTTTGCTCAGTCAGTCCACAAAAGTTTTCTTCTTGCATCCAAGATTTCAGGCTTTCATACCCACTCTGTTTAGAAAAATTCAAAAATCAAAAGGATGTGGTCTGAAGTGTTGAAGTGTTGAGCCACATATGGAAGGCAAAACTCAGGGAAAAGAAGAGGCACATTTATCAGGTCTCAATGGGAGATTCTCAGGTTTGGAGTCTGGGATACAAGCTACACTGGCCAGAGGTTCCTGAACTTCCTCATCCCATTGACATGCATACATTGTGGTCTTTCTCCTACCTTCTTGAGTATGTAGGTACCGCCTCCCTTTGGCATAGATTATAAGTGTCATTCTCAATTCTGCTATTTTTCCCTCCTCCTTATCAATAATTTAGGCTTGTGAATCCAGGAAAGAGCTACCTAGACTTAAATTATATATTGATGGATTCTCTTGTCTTTCTCTCTGCTTGTTTTTCACAGCTCTAGGGCAAATGATCGGAGAAGGCAATGGCAACCCACTCCAGTACTCTTGCCTGAAAAATCCCATGGACGGAGGAGCCTGGTAGGCTGCAGTCCATGGGGTCACAAAGAGTCGGGCATGACTGAGTGACTTCACTTTCACTTTTCACTTTCATGCATTGGAGAAGGAAATGGCAACCCACTCCAGTGTCCTTGCCTGGAGAATCCCAGGGATGGCAGAGCCTAATGGGCTGCCATCTATGGGGTCTCACAGAGTCGGACATGACTGAAGCAACTTAGCAGCAGCAGCAGCAGGGCAAATGATCTTCCCAAGTGAGACATGCTTGTACACAGAACAGTGTTCCTTAGAGCACTGCTGGTAACATTTCTTAGGTCTTATCAAGTCCTTCTAGAAATGCGTGTTGTAGGACCAATCTTCAAATATAGAAAGTAGAAACTCTCCGAAACTTACAGGTGCTCTCTATTCTAAATTCCAATTGACATGGAAACAAACAAGACTAGGGATGTTTCTGCTCCACTCTGCAGAGCAGCACCAAGTGACTGGACCAGTGTGATGGGCAGAGGGGAAGGGAGAGTGTGTGACTTTGCCTTCACCCCTGACTTCCACATAGAACATACTTATTCCGATGAAATCAGGTTAAAATCATCATCGAGGGCAGCTTTCAGAAGCTTTGAGATAACGAAACGTTCCTATGCACAAGAACGTCATGGCTTGGCTGGTACCTCCTCTTCATCTGGTCCTTCACTCTGTCAAAAATGGGATTTTCAAAGAAAGAGAACTGAAGAAAATGTAGAGAAGTCCACACAGAGAAAAGAGGAAAACAGAAGAGACCAGTCCCACTTCTCCATCACTTATATCACCACCACCACCAAACCGCTACTATGGAAGCTTATTTTCCCTACACCTTTCAAGGGAAAAAGAAAGTTTTACGCAAAAGCAACCTTTTTAATCTGGGGGAAAGATAATCCTATATATTTCTGGAGGACTACATTTCAACTTATAAACTGTGTTGATGATGAGCCTTCATCAGAATAGCTAAGGCTTGTGGAAAGATGTGGCTAATGGTACTCTGTCTCCATCAGGCAGTTTTCCCCTTGTGCTTGGCCTGTGTGTTATAGATGGAGTGAGCCCGCTCCTACAGGTTTGAACACGCTGCTGATCTTTGTTGAGGTGGGAACAAGTCCTCTCTCTGCCATCGTGGAAAAACGATCAGGGTTCTTTCCACACCATTTTATCTGAGAGTTTCCACTTTAAAACTCATGCCATTGCTGCCTCATCCAGATTTCAAATAACTTTCTCCTTTTTCAACTTGAGCCGCAGCATCTTCTGGTCTTTGCTGCTGCGCCAGATCTCCCCCTGTAGCAGCAATCTGCTGCCACTCATGTTGTCAGGGATGGTATCAAGAGATTCAGATGCAGGGTCCCTTGTCCTGCCTATCTCTGGGAATTTCACAGGGCAGGCTCCCCAGGACCCTGGAGATGCACAGTGGGAAATGCTGTGTGCTTCTCCTCTTGGAGTTCCACAGTGCTCATTAGTCCACACTAAAGGTCTTGAGACTCCTCACTATAAAGAAGCCTGCTTAGTGTCTATAAATAAGCATTGACAAGCTTATTTTAGAACCTCATCTTTTGAGTCATGCCTCTACCATTTTGCAGAATTGTTATTCTGAGGAGCGTGTGTCAGGAGATGTCGCTGATCCACATGGTGAGTCTACCCAGGATCCAACTGCTTGTTATGTGTCGTGCCTCAGAAAACAAGCTCTCTCTCTCTACCTCCTTTGCCTTCTCTTCAGCCCACAAGGAGACAACAGCTTCTGGTAATGCTTAAGATGCAGACCTAGGATAACCAGCCCCAAGACCTCAGCCTCAGCTACTCATAGAACTTCAAGAAGTTCTTCCTGTTTGCCTTAAAGTGTCAGGAGACTGATAGCTGTCCTGCAAAATTATTTCTCCCTTTCTTCTGTAATAAATTTTTGGCTGGACATAAAGTCACTCTGAGTAATACCACAGTTCTCAGCCTTCCTTGCAGCTAGGTATACAACTACAGGAAGTGCCATATGTAGCACCTAGAAACTGTGCTTACAATAAGCATGTCTTCTTCCCCTTATTCTCCCTTCTCCTTCAGGAATAAGAATGTGATGGCAGGAACTTGAGCAGCCACCTTGGGTCATGTAGTGTAAGTCACATGTTCAGAAGAAGACTGGGTCCCAGACATTGTAGAATAAGATATCAGGTCAAGAATGGCATATCTGGGTTTCTTTAATGTGAAATAGTAATAGAGTTTTGCTTTTTTTTTTTTTTTTTAGTCACTGTTATTTTGGGGTTTTTGCCACTTCATCAGAATGTAATTATAATTCCTTGCCTTCTCTCTTCAGCCACCCCCTCAGAGCTCTCAAGGATAAACTAAAAGCCCAAATTATTTCCTAGAACAACCTCTCAGAAAGTCATCTTGACTGGGAACAAGTTAGCATCAGGCTGACCCCACTGGAGTGTCTCTCCTGATGCTCTATCTGGAGATAGAATCTCTCTGCCCCCTCTATCTGGACCCTTTCCCACCCAAGACTTTTAATAAGAAGAGCAGGAGGTGGGAGTTGGCTAGGCAAACATCCACACCACAGTGATTAGCACATCAGCCGACCCAGCCTGGGTGGTCTAGTCTAAGTGGCCATATGTTTCCCCATTCCTTGCCCCAAATAACCATTCCCAGAGTTTGCCAAACTTTTTGTCCTCATGTGTTCACTTGGCTAAATTCCCATTCACCCTTCATGCCTTTCCCACATGAACCATCTAGTTTATTTGTTTGAATATACACATCATCTATTCTGATGGGCTACAGCATGGTTTGGTTCAGATTTAACCTCAAACAACTTCTAAATTAACACACATACTACAATCCACCCACCACCATCACCCCACCAGTCTACTCCAGGTTAAAATCTGTAATGCTAAAGGTAGTAATTCAAACAAAGGCAAAACTGAAAGTGTCACCCACAGACATTCCCTGAGCTGGGTGAGCCATAGGCCAGTGATCATTGATTAGAATTTGGTTCACTGAGAGAAATCAAAATATGATAATGTGCGTGCAACCCAATGTACACACATGAAGTTGCAATAAGTCTATTTTCATGTCTGTTTAAAAGATACATGGACAATAGAGGTTAATTATTTATATATTGAAAGGATAACACTTTGAGTATACCCAAGTGTTTGGTTATAAATCTTTTCATTTATACTTTTATTATAGCAGTTATTAAACACCTGGGATCAGACAGAGTTGAAAGTGCATGCTTATCCTTGGCCACTAGCCTGCAAATGCTTGCAGCATGTTTGCATCCCCGGATCCCTAGCTTAGTGCAGCAGTTCAGAAATTGCCACTGTTTTAGAGTCAGACAGCCTCAGTTCTGAACCTTGAGTAGTAGCTGTGCAACTCCAAATGAATTTCTTAATCTCGCTGAGATTCAATTTCTGATTCAAAAAAGAGAAATAATAGTACATACCTCTTACATTGTGCTAAGGATTAGATGGTACACAAAACTGTCAGAAAATAGGATCTATGATTAAATCACAGTGACACAAACATTAAGTGTTCAGGAGATATCTCATCAATGGAGTTTCTGAGAAGCAAAACCCAGTCTTCCTAGTCTATAAATTCTTCTGTACATCCCTAGGTCCCCTCTCTAAGACATTCATAGATTTCTTATGTATTTAGCCTGAAAACATAAGCTCATACTGTCTACCAGGCACTGGAAGAGAAGCTAGGGATCCTGAGATACGTTTGACATGGCCTTTTTCCTCAAGGTGCTCGGAATCTAGTAAGGGGATAGACAGGGAAAACAAAGTGTTACAGGGTTATAGATGCTGGGCTAGAAGTGCTGTAGAGTTCAGTGAGTGCCCAAAGAAGGGAGCATCAGCTCTACCTGGGGATCAGGATACGAAGATAGCAAAGACACAAAAGGTTTCAAGCAACAAGGGATTTCCGAACTGGACTTTGAGAAATAAGTCAGCATGTGTCAGGCAGACCATCCTCAACACAAGCAGCAGAGGGTGCAAAGGCATGGGGGAAAGTGCATCAGTTTGGTTTTTGGAGGAAATAACAATAATTCCCCCTGGCTGAGGGCTGGTGGAGAAACAGAGACCGGGATGAGAATTGGAAATGGAGCACAGGCCAGTAGGGGAGCTTAGTCCTAACCCTATAAACAGGAAGGAGCTCAATCCACAAACACTGTTCATCACCCAAGAGAAGGGCAGAAACACCCAGACAAGGGACTGTAGCCCCAGCAGCACCAGGTTACCTAGGCTCTAGAGACAATGGAGCAGTTGTGCTCACCCAAGCAGGTTGTAGGGTCCTTGCCTGGCACATCCTCTCAAATCCCCAGCAATAACCCATCTTCTGGTCCAGCCTATCTCTCATCAAACATCACCCACTTGGGTTTCTGTTTCCTCAAGAGTCAGTTCTCTGTTAGATGATCCTTAGTGATCTAATTTTTAAATCCCAGATATCATATCATATCAGGACCTATCAGTTTGTTATTTATTCAAAGTTATGTATTTACATTTAAGTAGGGATTTTGTGGGTAATGCTTTAAACCAAATGAATAAAAACCCTAATTGGTTGCCAACAAAAAGGTTTTTGGGGAAAAAAATTGCCCATACAAAGGCTGAAAAACAGATGGTGATACTTATAAGCTCAATTACATATGCTTTTGTCTCTGTCCTAGTGATTGGCAGGTGATAGCTGATTAATATATGATGAAAAGGACGGAGGCAGAGAGGAAGTAAGGGAAGAAGAAAGAGAAGAGATGTAATCCGTAATCCTTTTTACATGGTTTCTAGCATGGAATTTGGCTACTAAAAAGAGATATTTTTCTACTCCTAAGGGGGCAAAACAAGAAATATAAATATCAACTTTATTGCCACTAACCCTTTTATCCTGAAATCTGAAATATTTGAGTGTACCAAAATCTTCATTTTTGATGCTCTTATTGGATGCATAGATCTGTTTATAGAAAGTTTTAATGGTTGCAAAGTCAAATTACAAAAATGATTTTTTTAGAGATCTTGATATATCATGCTGTATTCTAATAAAATTTTTAATACTGGCTGTAATGTAGATTATAATACTGTTTCCCATGGGACTGAGTAATCAGAACTCTTCTGAAATGCCTTAGAGTTAAGGTTAGAGCATCAAAGAGCTGTAACTCACTGACATTTAATACTGGCTGATGCAACATGAAAAATTCAGTAGCAAAAACAGACTGTTGAGGAACTTTTCTTTACCCTTTGGAGTCCAAGCAATTCACAGAATATTTCCTCCTCATACTCTGAGATCAATGTGGTTCTGACACCTTCCTCACAGATACACGATGGTTTTGAAAAGACAACCAAAAGCAGTCATGGGAATAATAGTATTATTGTTTAATGGGTCCTTTGGATGGTAATGTTATAACGAAAAATGAAATTTGAACTCTTTGAACTGACTTTTTCAGGAAAGCACTTTCAAACCCTTGAAAAGGAAACATCAAAGTTTGAAGGGCAGATATTAAAAAGACTCCCTCTCTTACACCAATATGACATAAATTCAACCTGACATACATTTATAGTGAGTTTTGTGCACCAACGAAGAAGAAAAGGGAAAAGACACATGCTCGTCCTCAAGGAACTTATTACATAAAATTATCTTTCAGTTGATTGAGACCTTTGTTTCTGAATTATTATTCCCTTCCAGCCTCTGCCTATTCCAAAGGGACTGGATGGTAGATGATGTTTAGAGGTATTCTCTTAAGATACCTCATTCAGGATAATAGGAAACATAAATTGTAGATATCATGAAAAACATTTTTTCACCAATAAGTTTGGCAAACACCAAGAAGTTTAAAAACAGAATGTGTTGGTAAGAACATGGCACCCTCATACATTTCTAGTACCAATGCAATGCAAAGAGGTATGACCTTTATAGAAAGAAATTTGCTAGTATTTAACTAAATTTCAATGAATATACAAATTGATGAAAAGGACATCTTTTGGGGGTGTTAGTTCTAGAAGGTTTTGTAGGTCTTCATAGAATCATTCAACTTCAGCTTCTTCAGCATTACTGTCAGGGCATAGACTTGGATTACTATAATATTGAATGATTTGCCTTGGAAATGAACAGAGATCATTCTGTTGTTTTTGAGATTGCATCCAAGCACTGCAATTCAGACTCTTTTGTTGACTATGACAGTGACTCCATTTCTTCTAAGGGATTCCTGCCCACAATAGTAGATATAATGGTCATCTGAGTTAAATTCACCCATTCCAGTCCATTTTAGTTCACTGATTCCTAAAATGTTGATATTCACACTTGCCATCTCCTGTTTGACCACTGCCAACTTGCCTTGATTCATGGACCTAACATTCCAGGTTCCTATGCAATATTGCTCTTCACAGCATCAGACTTTACTTCCATCACCACTCTAATCCACAACTGGTTGTTGTTTTTGGTTTGGCTCTGTCTCTTCCTTCTTTCTGGAGTTATTTCTCCACTCTTCTCCAGTAGCATATTGGGCACCTACTGACCTGGGTAGTTCATCTTTCAGTGTCCTGTCTTTTTGCCTTGTCATGCTATTCATGGGGTTCTCAAGGCAAGAACACTGAAGTGGTTTGTCATTCCCATCTCCAGTAGATCATATTTTGTCAGAACTCTTCACCATGACCCATCTGCCCTGGGTGGCCTACACTGCATGGCTCATAGTTTCATTGAGTTAGACAAGGCTGTGGTCCATGTGATCTGTTTGGTTAGTTTTCTGTGATTGTGGTTTTCATTCTGTCTGCCCTCTGATGGAAAAGGATAAGAGGCTTATGAAAGCTTCCTGATGGAAGAGACTGACTGAAAGGGAAACGGGGTCTTGCTCTGATCAGCAGGGCCATGTTCAGTAAATCTTTAATCCAATTTTCTGTTGATGGCAGGGGGAGGGGGCAAGGGGAGTAGGGGGTTGGTGGGCTGTGTCCCCTCCCTGTTGTTTGACCTGAGGCCAAACTATGGTGGAGGTAATGAAGATAATGGTGACCTCTTTCAAAAGGTCACGTGCACACACTGCTGCATTCAGCGTCCCTGATTCTGCAGCAGGCCACCATCAACTCATGCCTCCACCGGAGACTCCTGGACACTTACAGACAAGTCTGGGTCAGTCTCTTGTGCAGTCACTGCTCCTTTCTCCTGAGTTCTGGTGCACACAAAGTTATGTTTGTGCCCTTAAGAGTCTATTTTCCCAGTCCTATGTAAGTTCTGGCGGCTCTATGGTGGGGTTAATGGTGACCTCCTCCAAGAGGGCTTATGCCATACCCAGGTCTGCTGCAGCCAGAGCCCCTGCCCCTGAGGCAGGCCACTGTTGACCTGTACCTCCACAGGAGACACTCAAACACAGTTCTGGCTCAGTTTCTGACTCTGTCAGGTGTCTGGGTCCTGGTGCATACAAGGTTTGTTTGAGCCCTCCAAGTGTCTCTGGCAGGTATGGAGTTTGACTCTAAATGTGGTTTCACCACTCCTACCATCTTGCTGGGGCTACTCCTTTGCTTTTGGATGTGGGTTATCTTTTTTTAGTGGGATCCAACATTCTCCTGTTGACGGTTGTTCAGCAGCGAGTAGTAATTTTGGAGTTCTCATAGAAGATGAGCACAGGTCCTTTTACTCTGCCACTTTGTTGCCCAAAAAGATGTCCTTTTCATTATAGGGGACTGGAATGCAAAAGTAGGAAGTCAAGAGATACCTGGAGTACCAGGCAAATTTGGCCTTGGAGTACAGAATGAAGCAGGACAAAGGCTAACAGAGTTTTGACAAGAGAACACACTGGGTCATAGAAAACACTCTCTTCCAATAACACAGGAAAAAACTCTACAAATGGACATCACCAGATGGCCAACACTGAAATCAAATTGATTATATTCTTTGCAGCCAAAAATGGAGAAGCTCTATACAGTCAGCAGAAGCATGACCAGCAGCTGACTGTAGCTCAGATCATGAACACCTTATTGCCAAATTCAGACTTAAATTGACGAAAGTAGGGAAAACCACTAGATCATTCAGGTATGACCTAAATCAAATCTCTTACAGTTATACAGTGGAAGTGACAAATAGATTCAAGGGATTAGATCTGACAGACAGAGTGCCTGAAGAACTCTGATGGAGGTTCATGACATTTATAGGAGGCAGTGATCAAGACTATCTCCAAGAAAAAGAAATTCAAGAAGGCAAAATGGTTGTCTGAGGAGGCCTTACAAATAGCTGAGAAAATAAGAGAAGCTAAAGGCATAGGAGAAAAGGAAAGATATACCCATTTGAAAGCAGAGTTCCAAAGAAGAGCAAGGAGAGATAAGAAAGCCTTCCTCAAAGGTCAATGTAAAGAAATAGAGGAAAACAATAGAACAGGAAGACTAGATATCTCTTCAAGAAAATGAGAGATACCAAGGGAACATTTCATGCAAACATGAGCTCAATAAAGGACAGAAATAGTATGGACCTAACAGAAGCAGAAGATATTAAGAAAGGTGGCAAGAATACACAAAAGAACTGTACAAAAAAGATGACCCAGATAACCATGATGGTGTAATCACTCACCTAGAGTCAGACATCCTGGAATGTGAAGTCAAGTGGGCCTTAGGAACCATCACTACGAACAAAGCTAGTGGAGATGATGGAATTCCAGTTGAGCTATATCAAATCCTAAAAGATGGTGCTGTGAAGGTGCTGCACTCAATATGCCAGCAAATTTGGAAAACTCAGCAGTGGCCACAGGACTTGTAAAGGTCAGTTTGCATTCCAGTCCCAAAGAAAGGCAATGCCAAAGAACGTTCAAACTATCACACAATTGAACTCATCTCACCCACTAGTAAAGTAATGCTCAAAATTCTCCAAGCCAGATTTCAACAGTACATGAACCATGAACTTCCAGACATTCAAGCCAGATTTAGAAAAGGGAGAGGAACCAGAGATCAAATTGCCAACATTTGTTGGATCATCAAAAAGCAAGAGAGTTCTCGAAAAACATCTACTTTGACTACACCAAAGCCTTTGACTGTGTAGATCAAAACAAACCATGGAAAATTCTTAAAGAGATAGGAATACCAGACCATCTGACCTGCCTCCTGAGAAATCTGTACATATGTCAAGAAGCAACAATACAAACTGTTCATGAACAATAGACTGGTTCCAAATAGGGAAAGGAGTACATCAAGGCTGCATATTGTCACCCAGCTTATTTAACTTATATGCAGAGTACATAATGAGAAACGCTGGGCTGGAAGAAGCACAAGGTGGAATCAAGACTGCCATGAGAAATATCAATAACCTCAGATATGCAGATGACACCACCCTATGGCAGAAAGTGAAGAAGAATGAAAGAGCCTCTTGATGAAAGTGAGAGGAGAGTGAAAAAGTTGGCTTAAAGCTCAACATTCAGAAGACTACAATCATGGCATCTGGCCCCATCACTTCATGGGAAATAGATGGAGAAACAGTGGAAACTGTAACAGACTTTATTTTGGTGGGGGGTGGGGGCAGGTGGGCCTCAAAATCACTGCAGATGGTGACTGCAGCCATGAAATTAAAACAGGCTTACTCCTTAGAAGGAAAGTTATGACCAACCCAGATAGCATATTCAAAAGCAGAGACATTACTTTGCCAACAAAGGTCCGTCTAGTCATAGCTATGGTTTTTCCAGTAGTCATGTATGGATGAGAGAGTTGGACTGTAAAGAAAGCTGAGCACCAAAGAATTGATGCTTTTGAACTGTGGTGTTGGGGAAGACTCTTGCAAGTCCCTTGGAGTGCAAGGAGATCCAACCAGTCCATTCTAAAGGAAATCAGTCCTGAATATTCATTGGAAGGACTGATGTTGGAGCTGAAACTCCAATACTTTGGCCACCTGATGCGAAGAACTTATTTATTTGAAAATACCCTGATGCTGGGAAAGATCGAAGGTGGGAGGAGAAGGGGACAACAGAGAATGAGATGGTTGGATGGCGTCACAGACTCAAAAGACATGAGTTTGAGTAAACTCCGGAAGTTGGTGATGGACAGGAAGGCCTGGCATGCTGCAGTCCATGGGGTCACAAAGAGTCAGACACAACTGAGCGACTAAACTGAACTAAACCAAACATCAACATGAATCAGCTATAGGTTTACTTACATAAAGTTTTTGACTGAAGTATAGTTGATTTACAATGTTTCAGGTATACAGTAAAGTATTTCAGTTACATGTATATATATATCTTTTCCAGATTCTTTTCATTGTAAGTTACTGAATATAGTTCCCTGGAATACATAGTAGGTCCTTGTTGCTTATCTGTCCTAATCAGAGCAATACATATCTATTATTAATAATCCCAAATTCCAAATTTATCCCTCCTCACCCCACTGCATCCTGTAACCACAAGCTTGTTTTCTATGTCTGTGAAAATATTTCTATAAAACTAGATTTTTACAGAGAGTATTGGGGTGGCTTTACCCAGGGGTCTTCAGGATTTACCTCTCATGTCAACATTTTGGTGAGCATGTGTCTCATCCCAGCCTTAACCGGGGCCCACTTTGAAATAAGACTCTTGCCTTGGATTCCTGCTTCCGTCAGCACTCTTAGCAATGCTTCGTGTTCACTAGACATTTGCCAGCCCCACTGCTTTTCCCCACCCATGCTTTGTTCCTTCTCCACATACTCAACCCCTTCATCCACCCAGAGGATCCACAAGCCAGCATCACTGCCTGGCCGCTCAGAATACTGTTACTTTCTGTTTCCTGCTACTGCTGTTGCTGAATGTCTTTCAGTGTTGTAGGATATCTCAGCCATAGCATTTTCAACACTTTTATTGAGATAACGGTTGATATAAAAAATGCACACTTAATGTATATTACTCAACGAACATGGACATATACACCCATGACACTGTCATCACAATCAAGTTACCTCCCTAAGTTTCCTTGTGTTCCTCTTTTGTCATAAGAATGCTTATCAGCAAGAGAACTACCCTCTTAACAAAATGCACAACGCCGTGTTGCTAGCTATAGGCACTGTGGTGGACAGATCTCTAGAACATGCTAATCTTGTAGTTGAACAGTTCTATGAAGACCTACAAGACCTTTTAGAACTAACACCCAAAAAGATGTCCTTTTCATTATAGGAGACTGGAATGCAAAAGTAGGAAGTCAAGAAACACCTAGAGTAACAGGCAAATTTGGCCTTGGAATTCAGAATGAAGCAGTGCAAAGACTAATAGAGTTTTGCCAAGAAAATGCACTGGCCATAGCAAACACTCTCTTCCAACAACACAAGAGAAGACTCTACACATGGACATCACCAGATGGTCAACACTGAAATCAGACTGATTATATTCTTTGCAGCCAAAGATGGAGAAGCTCTACACAGTCAACAAAAACATGACCAGGAGCTGACTGTGGCTCAGATCATGAACTCCTTATTACCAAATTCAGACTTAAATTGAAGAAAGTAGGGGAAACCGCTAAACCATTCAGGTATGACCTAAATCAAATCCCTTATGATTATACAGTGGAAGTAAGAAATAGATTTAAGGGCCTAGATCTCATAGATAGAGTACCTGATGATCTATGGAATGAGATTAGTGACACTGTACAGGAGACAGGGATCAAGACCATCCCCATGGAAAAGAAATGCAAAAAAGCAACATGGCTGTCTGGAGAGGCCTTACAAAAAGCTGTGAAAAGAAGAGAAGCAAAAAGCAAAGGAGAAAAGGAAAGATATAAGCATCTGAATGCAGAGTTCCAAAGAATAGCAAGAAGAGATAAGAAAGCCTTCTTCAGGGATCAGTGCAAAGTAATAGAGGAAAAGAACGGAATGGAAAAGACTAGATATCTCTTCAAGAAAATTAGAGATACCAAGGGAACATTTCATGCAAAGATGGGCGCGATAAAGGACAGAAATGGTATGGACCTAACAGAAGCAGAGGATATTAAGAGGTGGCAAGAATACACAGAAGAACTGTAAAAAAAGATCTTCACGACCCAGATAATCACAATGGTGTGATCACTCACCTAGAGTCAGACATCCTGGAATGTGAAGTCAAGTGGGCCTTAGAAAGCATCACTATGAACAAAGCTAGTGGAGGTGATGGAATTCCAATTGAGCTATTTCAAATCCTGAAAGATGATGCTGTGAAAGTGCTGCACTCAATATGCCAGCAAATTTGGGAAACTCAGCAGTGGCCACAGGACTGGAAAAGGTCAGTTTTCATTCCAAACCCTAAGAAAGGCAATGCCAAAGAATGTTCAAACTACCACACAATTGCACTCATCTCACATGCTAGTAAAGTAATGCTCAAAATTCTCCAAGCCAGGCTTCAGCAATACATGAATCGTTAACTTTCTGATGTTCAAACTGGTTTTAGAAAAGGCAGAGGAACCAGAGATCAAATTGCCAACATCCGCTGGATCATGGAAAAAGCAAGAGAGTTCCAGAAAAACATCTATTTCTGCTTTATTGACTATGCCAAAGCCTTTGACTGTGTGGATCACAATAAACTGTGGAAAATTCTGAGAGAGATGGGAATACCAGACCATCTGACCTGCCTCTTAAGAAATCTGTATGCAGGTCAGGAAGCAACAGTTAGAACTGGACATGAAACAACAGACTGGCTCCAAATAGGGAAAGGAGTACGTCAAAGCTGTATATTGTCACCCTGCTTATTTAACTTCTATGCAGAGTACATCATGAGAAACGCTGGGCTGGAAGAAACACAAGCTGGAATCAAGATTGCCGGGAGAAATATCAATAACCTCAGATATGCAGATGACACCACCCTTATGGCAGAAAGTGAAGAGGAACTAAAAAGCCTCTTGATGAAAGTGAAAGTGGAGAGTGAAAAAGCTGGCTTAAAGCTCAACATTCAGAAAACATAGATCATGGCATCTGGTCCCATCACTTCATTGGAAATAGATGGGGAAACAGTGGAAACAGTGTCAGACTTTATTTTCGGGGCTCCAAAATCACTGCAGATGGTGACTGCAGCCGTGAAATTAAAGGACACTTACTTCTTGGAAGGAAAGTTATGACCAACCTAGATAGCTTATTCAAAAGCAGAGACATTACTTTGCTGACTAAGGTCTGTCTAGTCAAGGCTATGGTTTTTCCAGTAGTCATGTATGGATGTGAGAGTTGGACTGTGAAGAAAGCTGAGCGCTGAAGAATTGATGCTTTTGAAGTGTGGTGTTGGAGAAGACTCTTGAGAGTCCCTTGGACTGCAAGGAGATCCAACCAGTCCATTCTGAAGGAGATCAGCCCTAGGATTTCTTTGGAAGGAATGATGCTAAAGCTGAAACTCCGGTACTTTGGACACCTCATGCAAAGAGTTGACTCATTGGAAAAGACTCTGATGCTGGGAGGGATTGGGGGCAGGAGGAGAAGGGGATGACAGAGGATGAGATGGCTGGATGGCATCACGGACTCGATGGACGTGAATCTGAGTGAACTCCGGGAGTTGGCGATGGACAGGGGAGGCCTGGCGTGCTGCGATTCATGGGGTCACAAAGAGTCGGACATGACTGAGCGACTGAACTGAACTGAATCTTGTATAATCAACACTCTTTACCCACAGAACAACTCCCTATCCCCCTCCCCCAGCCCAGGCAACCACTGTTCCATTTTCTGCTTTAGTCAGTTTGACCACTTTTGATCGCTCATATACGTAGAGTCGTTCAGAATCAGTCCTTCTGAGACTGGCTTATTTCACTTGGTATAATGTCTTCCAGGTTCATCCATGTTGTTGTAAATTCCATCAGCAGATGAGTGGGATAAAGAAAATGTGGTATATGCATTCAACAGGTCCACCTGTTTGGTTATAACAATGCCATTATGACAGAGTTGTGAATTACACAAAAGAGAATGGACAGCAGGATTCACAATTTTACGAGATTTCTTGGACCTGTACCCCAAACTGCACGAACTAAAGCATTTCAGAGCTTCTTTCTAAAATATTGTTTTACACTGCTCTGGGGTTTTAGACCTCAGAATGGGTTTCCACATACATGTAGTTCTTCTTGTCGTTTAGTTGCCAAGTTGGCATATAACACAGGAACCTTTAAAAAGAAGGAAATTCTATCACAGTAATGTTTAATTGTAGTTATTTACATGTTTGTCTCAAGTGGAGTATGAGCTCTGCAGAGAGAGATCTATTTACCTTTGTTTCTCCACAAACAGCCATTCAGTAGAGGTGTTTAATAACTAACCATTGGTTGAAGAGCCCCTTCAGAGCAGGTGCTCCTGAGTCCACAGGTCCAAACCATCAGCCCCCACTGCTCAGCGAGGCTCAGTCTTCGCCTTTTGTTTGGAAAGCTTAATCTAATTACATTTAAAATAATTAGTATAAGGAAGGACTTCTGCTTTTTTGTTTGTGCTCCTTATACCTTCCTCCTTTCTGGTCTCTAGTTTTCTCTATTACTGCCTTCTTTAGTGTTAAGTTGAGTTTTTGTAGTGAATCATTTTGATTTCCTTCTCATTTTCTTTTATGTATATTAAATATTTTCATGGTTACTATGGGAATTACATTTAACATCCTAAATTTATAACAATCTTGTTTGAATGGATACCAGCTTAACTTCCATAGCATACAAAATCACTATTTTTGTAAAACTCTCTTCTCCCTTTATGTTATTAATACCACAAATTATATCTTTATATATTGTGTGCCCAATAACATAGATTTATAATTATTCTGGATATATTTGTTTTTTAAATCATGTAGGACAGGTTGAAGACAGGAGAAGGGGACAACAGAGGATGAGATGGTTGGATGGCATCACTGACTCAATGGACATGAGTTTGAGCAAGCTCTGGGAGATAGTGAAGGACAGGAAAGCCTGGCTTGCTGCAGTCTATGGGATCTCAAAGACTTGGATGTGACTGGGCGACTAAACAACAACGGGAAGTAAAAAGTGAAATTACAAACCAAAAACTCTCTTTTCAAGATGCTCGCTCGCGCGTGCTCTCTCTCTCTCTCTCCCCCCCTGCCACATGAGGACACAGCAAGAAGGCAGCCATCTGCAAGACAGGAGGAGAGCTGGGACTAGGACCTGGCCAGGCTGGCACCCTGATCTCAGATGCCCAACTTCGAGAACGGTATGAAAATATGTTCCTGTTTTTAAGCCACTCAGTCTATGATACTTTGTTCTGGCAGCTGGAGCTAGTGAAGACAGAGTTACGTGGTCCTCTGAACTAGCCTTCTAATTTTACATAGAGATCCAAAGGGACACAGAGCAGGCTGGGATCAAAACCTAGCCAGACCCCTAACCCACAGCCATCAACTGTAGCAAGTGTAACAAGCTTGCCAAATATTGCAGAATGAAAGAAAAGGCCCAAAGCAACAGGCGCATTTTTCTAAAACATATCTGTATATTTAAACTCTTTTTATCCTAGCTTTGAAATAACAAAACAAAGGTCCAAGGGGACCACTAGCAAGGTATGAAATTGAAAATTTGGCTTCAAAGCCTTCTAGAGATGAGGAGAGAAAGAGGAGTCCACCTATTTGGTTATAACAATGTCATAATGACAGAGTTGTGAATTACACAAAAGAGAATGGACAGCGGGATTCACAGTTTTACGAGATTTCTTGGACCTGTACCCCAAACTGCACGAACTAAAGCATTTCAGAGCTTCTTTTTAAAATATTGTTTTACGCTGGTCTGGGGTTTTAGACCTCAGAATGGATTTCCACATACATGTAGTTCTTCTTGTTGTTTAGTTGCCAAGTTGTGTCTGACTCTTTTGCAACCCCATAGACTGCAGCCTGCCAGGTTCCTCTGTCCATGGGATTTTCTACTCAAGAATATCAGAGTAAGTTGCCATTTCCTTCTCCAGAGCATCTTCCTGACCCAGGAATCAAACCTGCCTCTTCTGCATTGGCAGGTGGATTTTTAATCACTGAGTAACCTGGGAAACCCTCCACATAACATGCTCTCATGGAATCTGTTCAACAGTTCAGGAATTAGGATCTCTGTGGAGCACCAAAGAATTGATGATTTTGAACTGTGGTGTTGGAGAAGACTCTTGAGAGTCCCTTGGACTGCAAGGAGATCCAACCAGTCCATTCTAAAGGAGATCAGCCCTGGGATTTCTTTGGAAGGAATGATGCTGAAGCTGAAACTCCAGTACTTTGGCCACCTCATGCGAAGAGTGGACTCATTGGAAAAGACTCTGATGCTAGGAGGGATTGGGGGCAGGAGAAGAAGGGGACGACAGAGGATGAGATGGCTGGATGGCATCACTGACTCAATGGATGTGAGTCTGAGTGAACTCCAGGAGTTGGTGATGGACAGGGAGGCCTGGCATGCTGCGATTCATGGGGTCGCAAAGAGTCAGACACAACTGAGCGACTGAACTGAACTGAACTGGAGCCCATTGCCCGCCCCTCCCTCCCCCACCCCAAGTCTTAGATTCCATAAGTGGCCCACTGCTGAGTCACAAGTCTGCTAAGTGTTGGAGCAAAATTTGAATTGTGTGTGCATGTGTGTGAGAGACATAGACAGACAGACCAAAGAGGGACAGAGACTGAATAAGTTGGGGTAGGGTTGATCCTACTTTACTATATGCTCCAAGACCACTCCAAGAAGTTCTGCAAATATTCTCCATTAACTGGTAGCTGAATGAGAACTAAACTGTTAATGAGAGACCTGAGTGTTTAGCTCTGTCCCTAATTCACGGTTGGCTTGGGTACGTCACTTAGCCTCTAGTTCTCTGTTTCTTCAACTATGTAAGTAGTGTAGATAGTCTTGTCTTTGATTTTCTTTCTATTCAGACAGTCTGTGACTTTTCATAATTAATCATAGCTAGATAAAAGATCAGGCTAAGTCAAGTACAAAAAAAATTCTGATAACTGGATTAGGTCCCCAGGAAGAGGGCATTATTCATAGTGAATCTTCTCAGGCCTCTTCAATGGGGAGGCAGAGGCAAGACCCGTATCTGGTCTGAATGCTGCAGGAACTTAAGCCTGTCCTGTCCTTGTTGAGACTCAGTTTAGTTGTGCACCAAAGCTGTCAACACAGCTCCAGAGGTAAATCAAAACCAATTATGCAGAAGATCAAAAGCTTACTCCATGGAGACCCACAAAAGCATATTTCCCAGACTCTCTTCCCTAGGGAATTTAAGATCTGAAATCCTGCCTAGTTTAGACCCCAAGCAATAGTAAATTCAGGCTGGTGACTGCCCCTAGGTTAATAAATATCCAAATCACAGTAAATCAGAAAACAACATATACAGCACTGAAGATCCCTTTATCATGGCAACATCTATATTTATTAACATTGTTTATTACTAATAAAATATGGAGAGTGTGAGGGGATTAATGTGTCACTCCATGAGGTTTTGTCTTTAACACAGTTTTTAATCAAGCTCAAAAAATTTCCTCGATGGCTCTTTTGTCTTTAGAAAAACTAAGAACATCCATCAAAAGAAGGATTTTAAAGCATATTTTCAACAAGTGAGAAATTAACTGGTTGTCAAGAAAAGATGAGGTTTAAAAAAACAGTTATTAGGATATATTAGCACTGGTTTTCAAGCCCCATATTATGTAATTCTAATATTCTATATTAATTCATATTTGCATATAATATGGAAATTTCAAGGACTCTCAACTAATAGTCTTCTCCTTATCAGGAGATGTACAAAAGGAGGAAAGCAGAAAAATTCACTTGTCAGTGGAAATGCAATTTGAGACGAAAATAAAACTTTCCAATTTTAGCATTAAAGTACCACCATCACAGTTTTTGCCTTTCCAATATACTCACTACAATATTATTTACTTAACATTTACTTGATGCTCATACTAAACCATCTGTGAGATGACAAGTTCAATGTGTAGGTTATTTCTTCCCAAACATATTAACTATAGAACAGCTATTAAAAACATCCATTTCAGAGCCCCTTAAAATTATACATTATGCACTTACACAATGAGTTAATCTGTAACTTTCTAAGTTTGTTGTCTACCATCTGGGTTTTACTCATCATCCACTTATAAATACCAAGTTGATATAGATACAAAATTAATATATATATACACACAAATGAGTGTATACACTCATTTGTACAAAATGAGTGTTACACAGTTCCTTCCTATCATAAGATAGGAAGGCAAACTTTCGAATTAAAAATTATCATAATGCAGTTAGTGACACAATGCTGCTGCTGCTGAGTCGCTTCAGTTGTGTCCGACTCTGTACGACCCCATAGACGGCAGCCCACCAGGCTCCCCCGTCCCTGGGATTCTCCAGGCGGGAACACTGGAGTGGGTTGCCATGTCCTTCTCCAATGCATGAAAGTGAAAAGTGAAAATGAAGTCGCTCAGTCGTGTCTGTCTCCCAGTGACCCCATGGACTGCAGCCCACCAGGCTCCTCTGTCCATGAGATTTTCCAGGCAAGAGTACTGGAGTGGGGTGCCATTGCCTTCTCCAAGTGACACAGTAGAGATATGTATAAAGCACTAAGCGGAGCAGAAGAGAAAGCATTTAATTCTGTTAGGGAAACTTTCAGTAAGAGATAGCACCTGAGTTCTGTTACTTGTTAGCTGTAGAATGTTGAAAAAATTCACTCAACCTCTCTGACCATACAGAGTGATGTGTTCAGTGATTCAGTGTATCTAGAACAGAGGCTCTCAAATGTTTTGGTTTCAAGGCCCCTTTGTATTCTGAAAAATTATTGAAAATCCCAAAGAGTTATATGGGTTAGATCTGTCTTTATTGTGTTGGAATTTATTTCTTGTTCATTAAAATATCAGTAATATACACATGCTAACATAAATTACAACTCTATGAAAATAACTATATTTCTCCCCAAGACAAAGTTTATTAAGTAAAATAAACCAATCATAAAAAAAATACTGTATAATCCCACTTATGTAAGGCACCTAGAGTAGTTAAATTCATAGAGAAGAAAGTAGAATGGTGGTGTCTGGGGACCAGGGAGGAGGAGGGGAGTGGGGGTTTTTGTATACAGTTTCCATTAAGCAAGATAAAAAGAGTTCTAGAGATTGATTGCACAAAAATGTCAGTGTACTTAACACTACTGAACTGTACACTTAAAAACAGTGATGATGGTAAATTTTTATTTTGTATATCTTATCACAATTAACTTTTAACTTCTAAATTTATGAATAGTATAGTTTTACAGTTCTGTACATCTATTTTTTTTTGTTCTAACTTAGTAGAACACAGCTGGGGTTTTATATCTACTCCTACATTCAGTCTGTTGCAGTATGTTGCTTTGATTGAAGTATATAAAGAATACCCAGCATCATGGTTAAGTGTTAGAAAAATAAAGAGCATTTTGATAAATTTACCAAATAATTTTGGATCTTCTTTGATATTATACCAAAACTCAATAAGTGGTAGTTTCTTAAAGGTTCATTGTGATGTGGAATCTGAAACTATAAAAATTAACTTTAGATACTCTGTTACATTAAAATCCATTTTCTAATTGCACTTTGAATGAATCTTTTACTCATGACTGTATTAACATCAAGCATAGGGTATTAGGGAAATACAGTTTACTAAGTTATACCCTCTTGCAAATGTTAATACATTTAATTTTACAATATGAAAAATTACATGTTATTAACACCTCTGATTGAAGAAGGCAATGGCACCCCACTCCAGTACTCTTGCCTGGAAAATCCCATGGACAGGGGAGCCTGGTAGGCTACAGCCCATGGGGTTGCTAACAGTCAGACACAACTGAACGACCTCACTTTCTCTTTTCACCTTCATACATTGGAGAAGGAAATGGCAACCCACTCCAGTGTTCTTGCCCAGAGAATCCCAGGGACGAGGAGCCTGGTGGGTTGCCGTCTATGGGGTCGCATAGAGTCGGACATGACTGAAACGACTTAGCAGCAGCAGCAGCAGCAGCAACACCTCTGATATTGTCAGAAAAGTCTTTAAGTATTCTGAAGCTATTGATCTGACAGTGGTGAATATCTTCCAAAATTCTAATTTTCTCTTGAAAGCTCAAGTTCAGTATTAGCAATAAATACTATCAGTGATTCTTCAACACAATAAGCTTACCTTGCTTATTCTTGAAAACAATCTACTAAATATGCCAATGCGAAATATCCATAGTGTGTCTATTATTCTTTCAACTGAAAATGGGGCTTTGTGAAAGTAGTAACTCTTCACCTCACTACTCAAACTATAGTGCAAGAGCTTTTCCTTAAGACAGTCGCTGTCATCTGGCATGCGAGAGAGCTTTATGTGCCTGTCCCCGTCTGTCCTACAGAATATTAGAAAGATGTGTACTTAAAGCTCAAGGTTTAATAAAGGTAATATTTTTTTTTACTTCTTCATTAAGGATGTTCTTAAGTGAAACTGGCTTTTCCCCCCTAGGAGTGTGTGGCAGTGAAGAACACAATGACGACCAGTACCAGTTTGATGCCAGAGCCTTGATTCTTGCTAAGGAGGTTGTAGGCGTACCTGCCATTGTTTTTGCACCTTCATTGTAAATGCCAGGACAGTGAAAAAGGCAAATAACATCTTACTGTTAACGTGAAAAACCTTTCATCTTGTAGGTCCCCCAAAAGCAATCTGTGAATCATGTTTTGAGGGCATCTGATCTAGTGGGTCCCCACTGAAAAAGCACTGAAATGATGGCTTTAGAACAGATTTTCTGGGATTGTGTCTTGGCTTTGTCACTGACTATGTGATGGTAAGCAAATTACTAAACTTAGGGAACCTCTGTTTCTTCTTGTCTGTATGGGGATAGTATGATACCTACCTCAGAAAAGGACTTGAGGAAGAAATAAGCCAAAATAAGCATGTTTACCCTAGTGCCTGGCCAACTGCATCCAACAAATGTTAGCTCTCAGTGTTAACATATATGAAATGTATGCAATTTGAGACTAAAATGAAACTTTCCGATTTTAGCATGAAGTATGAAGTAAGTCTGTCGTTGTTATTAATGTTGTTATAACTTCTGCACCTTTGCAAAATACTATACATGTTGTGTCCAATAACTGCTTCTAAAAGAGGAGTAGTCTCCTCATTTCTCAAGTGATAAGTTTCTGTTTTTGAAAGCTCTGCTTTAACAACCAATCAGTAAAGACACCTTCAATAAACGCTGTTGACTGAAGAGTGAGGTATATATAGAAAGAGATCATTGCGTATGTGTCTCTATATTTAGATTATCATAAAAGAAATGTTTCTGCCACTAAGTATAAATGAAGATAATAAAAATAAAGACCAGAGTGTTTTAATGCTTGAACATAATTATTCTGAAAGGGATTCTAGACCCAAGACAAACCTAGCATATAACCTTTAGTACTAAAGAGAAAATTAAAACAGGTGGCATATCAGACATAGAACAATAAAATGAAAAATATCCAGGCTGGTTACTGGGCATCTCTAAGAGAGTGTTGCAGTTTTTAAATATTTCTATTCAAAGAATATTTTTTGCCAAGAAAAATATAATCTATAGGAATGAATCCAAGGTTGTTATTCATATTATTTCTTAACTTGGGTAAGAGTCATGACCTTCACAACCAACCACAACAGAAATTTTTATTCAGATAGAGCAGACTTTTCAACTTCCAAATCTATAAGGACTGTTAGATTTCAAGGAACAGAATCATTGGAAAGTTACTACTTTTATCATATTTCAAGCTGAGCGTGTAAATAATACAGGCTGAACTCAGAAATAAGGCTGATAATTTCATGGTGACCAGCCAGACTCCTGTTCCCATCATTTATTCCTCTGTTGATAGACTTCCCCAGGAAGCCTGGGAAAATAACAAAAGGAACTCAACTTCCCCCAAGAGAAAAGGCTTCATTTTTTCTTGGCAGATTCATTCCTAATCACATAGCAGGGAACCATTATTAACATCTGGTTATTCAAAAAGAGCCACTGAATTATTATAAAAATGTTTCAAATCATCAGCTGAAAACTCAGATGATCTACAATGTGTATGATGCTTTTTTTCTCCCTTTAGTCAAGAAGATAAATGGAGAATTTTTTATATTTCAACTTCTATTACACATTTGTTTCTAATCTGGGAAAATTCTTGTCTGCCTACTGTACTTCCATATCAAAGACCGATACGTCAGGGTTTGCTTCTGCTCCTCTCACCCTGGGTTTCTTTTAAGAGGACAATTTTATAAAGAGTGAGATTACTGCAAAAACGAGTTGCTTCAAAATGGTCACAAGTCAGGTGCTAATACTGAGTTCAATTCTCATTTAGTGAAGTCACATGCTTGTTAGATTGACAGCAATTAGGCAGATCTAATGTCTTCATGCTTAACTAGCCTCTTCATCCTTGAAACAGTTTCTAAAACTTAACTGTCATGATTTGTTACAAACACACCCCCACCTGAGATCTCAACATTAGGAGAGACCACTTACCCTGTTGGCTTAAGACAGTAGTTTAGCTGGTGGCATTTAATAAACAGAAGGCACTTCTCTGTCTAAAACCCTCTTATGGCTTCCAACTGCTTGCTCTCAGGACATGATATAGAGTCTCATCATAGCCCACGAGGCTTTGCTTGCTCACCTATCAAGAGTAGATTAAGCCCAGCTGAAAAAAATGATTTTGGACTCGCCCAGCACGGACAAACAGGTTAAGATCTTTGCAAGCAATGTTTATTTAGCCAAGGCCCATTCCAATCTTCTTGCCCTAATAATGGATACTGACTTTCCAACACTCTATCCTTCCTGCCTGCCTGCACAACTAGCCCTGCCCCCAACCCTCCACCTGCTCCAGCCCTCTCCTGCACACTGCCCAACTCCAGCCTTCCTGAACTAAGGCTCTGCCAGAATGGTCTTCAAGTTTCAAGTAAATCCTACTCAATTTCAGCATGAGTCAGTGCCTCAAAAAGACTAGGCAGCTCTGCCTCAAACGTACTCAGACTCTGTCAGCCTCTTCTGTCACACTGACCACATGGTAGATAACTAGCTATGAAGTAGTCTGTTTTTTTTTAATGTCCATCCCCCACTAAGCTTCATAAATGCAGAGACTGGGTCCATTTGGCTAGTATAACCTCCCAAAAGCTAGGAAAGAATCTATAAATAGGCCCCTGGAAAGCATTTCTTTCTTGTGCCAGAAAATCCTTAATAAGGAGAAACCCCTCCTAACCAAACTTTACAGTAGGGTGAAAGTCAGTGGAATGAACATCTAGACAGGTGTCAGAGGGCAAAAATTCTTGGTGATATGCAAGATGTAAAGAAGAGAAAGTGAATAGGCTGAGAGTTTTAGGGTGATTGCAGATAGATGAGAGCAGGTCCTCCCCTAGCAGCTGTGTGGCTGGTTCAACAGTGCAGATGGTGGCTCTAAACACGTATAAGCTCAAAATCAAGCTAATGAACAGTCACATGAAATATCTTCTATCTGATCTTGAAAACTATGCTTTCAAAGTTAACTGGAAGTTAGGTCATCAAACAGTGAAATATAGAGACTTTAATCAAGTTGGGTTTTTGACACAAAAATTATCCACATCTGACAATTCTTCAGTAGGGAGTAATTATGTTCTTCATCCTTTAAATTCACACACACACACACACACACACACACACACACACACAACCCCTCCCCCCGAGATTATAGTTATCCCTATTCATTAGGAAAAATAATTTCTATTGTTTTTAAAAAATACTAAGATATATATGGGAAGCTCAGAATCCAATTTTACTGAACTTATGAAACCTACACGTATACAATGGAAAGTTCCTGCCTATAAAGAAACGGCCACTCTCACTTAATTGTCTCTCCTTTTTATATCTATCATAAGAACAAAGTCATGCTCTGTTCTTTCTTTGTACATCTTCCAACTCAATATTGCTTCCTTGGAGTCCCCCAATGACTGAAGGGTCTTCAAGTATCAGCTAGCAACTAACAGTACCCAGTCTTGTGATTACCACAAGCATTTTGCAGGTTATCATGTGTGTGGGATCCAAACAGTGAGGAAAAACATTTACATGTCACATGGGTAGACCTTGCTTTACAGTGTGTACATGATCTGGAAAGCATTGTGCTCCCCAGTGCTCCAGCTTCCTTGGTTTTACCTTGTCTGTGCAGAGAGGTTGTTCATCTTCATTTCTGGCTGGTGACTTTCACAAGCATCTTTAATTTTATCCCTTTTCATCCTCTCTGTTGAGTAATTACCATAATTTTCATTCAGATACTCTGAAAGGAACTTTAGTATGTGATTTATAATTAAATATGATCTGTGAATCCCTTTAAAAATGTAACGATCTACTGTCATATGAATAAAATGATTTCACGGTACTTTCCTATACAATTCCTATTTTACTGGTTGTGGTACAGCATAGTTCAGTGAAAGAATCGCTCGGGCATCTTTTTGCTTACCTGATATTGCGCCTACTACTTTTCTT
Organism: Nanger dama; assembly: GCA_917880005.1. Classification (NCBI taxonomy): domain Eukaryota; kingdom Metazoa; phylum Chordata; class Mammalia; order Artiodactyla; family Bovidae; genus Nanger; species Nanger dama. Next base: position 27,615,049 of record CAKJTW010000022.1, read on the forward strand.
AGGAAGACAAAAACACACCAGGAAATGAACTTGGAAGAATGAGATATTCCAATCCTTTGATAGTAATGATGGAGGTGTGACTAGCCATTGCTTTCTGGGCCAGTTCACCTCTGATGTGTTCTCTCAATAAGACACTTGTTATTTCTTCTTTCTCCATAATTTCCCATCTCTTTAAATGCTTTTAAAGTGGCTTCCCAGGCTGAAACCTACTGTATACAAGTCGTGGGAGAAAGAAGGATACAAGTCCAAGGTGAAATGTATTAAACACAGACTTATTTTTCAGTGTCTCCACTGGGCTCCACCTTCTGCAGGACTAATGCCTAATGATTCCAGGAAGTGAAAGCAATTAAATTTCACTTGGTGTAAAGTTGAAGAAATTGTCCCATGTGAAAAGAATGTTTCTTTGCCACATTCCATAGGTGGCAATAAACAGGCAAATTCCACTGGTTTTGATATAGTAGTATGAGCTTTCACAGGGCTCAGGTTGATTTCATTTTTAAAAGTTGAATTTATGGGACAGAGGACTGAAAGGTTTGTACTGACATGTTTAAAACCCTCTTTTTAAAAGTGGCACATTGCATCGTTCCATTTAAGTGTTCACACCGCAGACTGAAACATAATCTGTTTACTGAAAAAACAACTTTTTATTGCCCTGTGGATAATTTCCCATTGAAAAAGAAAACAATGTACAATATTTTAGTGCTTTGTGAAACATCTGGAAATTTTTCTCCAGTTGCAGAATCTATTAGGAATTTGCATCCACATTCAAACTACTGATTTTTACTTTAAAGCAGAATAACTTCAAACATACTATTGAACAAATCTCAAAGCAACAGCTTCCAAAGGCCCACTGAGGGCACTCAAAGACACAGCAGCAAACCCACCGAAAGGCACATCTGGTCTCACCGGGAGCCCATGAGGGATGTTTTACATCTTCATCCTCACTTTCCTTCACACAGTGTAAAGTGGAATGTATTAGTTAAGGTTATGCCAACTGCTCTAACAAATAAACCCCAAATCTCAGTGGCTTAACATAGGGGAAGTTTTTTTCCTTTTCACCTAACAGTTCAACGTGGGTGTGCTGAGTAGGCGAGCAGCTTCTACATCAAGGTGTGGGAACTCTAACTGCTTCCATCTCTGACTCTGCACCTTCCATGGGGAGCTCTGCAGCAAAGAGAAAGAAGATGTACACTGAAGTGGTACCCTCAAGGCCCACTTGCACCCATGAGCTGAAACTCAATCACATGACCAGACTAACCACCAGGAGGTGAGAATGGCAGACCAGTCCCAGGAAGGCCAAGGAAAGAGCTTGGCCAACAACTAGGCAGACTGTAGGATTAAAATTTCTTTCCAAATTTCAGCACATTCTGAATTCATTACTCACTACTCTAGCCCCTATTGTGGGTTCTATATAAGTCACTGTACTGAAGGTCCTGGGAGATTTGAGGACATTAGCAGACAGGAAAGCCACTAGCTTTAGGCATTTTCTTCCTGAGCTCAGCTTCAAAGCCTTTATTTGTGAAAGCTGTGAAATGGGCTTAGTGGTAGAGACAGGAGATGCGTGGTAGTCAATTCCAGCTCTGGAAAAGATTATAAGCTTTAGAGCCAAAAATTCTTTTTGCATTTTATTCTGTTTTACTTTTCTCCCAAAGCTGCCATTTCTCCACAAGAGACCTTTATGCAAACTTAAGACTCAGGAACTCTACAAAAAACCTTTCCACAGTTGTTTAAGTGCTGATGTGCAGGGACAATACTCAGAGCTAAGGTGATGCAATGATGTGAACCAGTTTCCCTCAAGAGTATGTCCAGCTTGAAAAGGTAAACTAAAATATGAATAATTGAGGGTCATCTGAGGGTCCTTCCCTCCCTACCCTGTGCCTCTGTTTTCTGCCCAGCTCTTGTGAGCAGCTCTTCTCTGAAGTACCACCAAATAGGATCCAACTTCATTATCTTATGGTACTTGCACATTTACCTATCAGCCTCTTCCCTGAGATGAGAAAATCCATGAGGAAAGAGACCCTCTTTATCTTGTTTGTCCCCAGCACACACTGCGGACTCTGACTCCAAATAGGTGCTTCCTATGCACTTGTGGGGCTTCCCAAGTGGCGCAGTGGTAAAGAATCTGCTTGCCAATTCAGGAGATGCAGCAGACATAGGTTCGATCCCTGGGTCAGGAAGGTCCCTTGGAGTAGGAAATGGCAACCCATTCCAGCTTTCTTGCCTGGAAAATCCCAAGGACAGAGGAGACTGGCAGGCTACGGTCCATGGGGTAGCAAAGAATCAGACACAACTGAGTGACTGAGCACACACACTTGTGGAACAGGATTGATCTGAGTGCAAGTTAGAGAAAGATAAATTCTGTAAGACAGTTAAAGAATCAAAGAGCAACTAGTGTGCAAAAGAGAGGACCACGCATCTGGCTCAGGAAGGGTAGGGGGGAAGATTTCCTGAAGCGTTTGAAGTGGGCTTTAAAGGGAGGATAGAGTTTCAACATGCAGTGTCTCAACAATGGCCCTACACGCAGAGTAACTACTCTGCAATGCTCAGAGGTGAAAAGGTGAACATGCATTCGAGGAATAGGTGGTACTCTTGTTTATCTTACACGTAAAGGGAGGGGTAAGCAACAGGAATGGAAAGTGAGATTATGACTGTATTCTACAAAGGGCTTTGAGTCTCAGGCTGACAAGTTTCCATTTAATTCTGGAGGCGCCAAGAAGCTGGGGGAGATCTGGTACCAGGAGGATCAACCTGTCAAGTGGGCAGATGACGCAGAGTGTATGAGAGAGGTTGGAAGAGGAGAGGCCTCTGCCAGGCCTGATATCAATGCAAGTAATGGTATCAGGGCCCCATCTGAGGCAATGGACAGGGCAGGAGAAGGTGGAGCACAAGGCAGAGAAAAAGCCCACATCTCTTGCTAGCTGGTCAGATTTTTAAGGAACGATGACCAAGGAGGCGGGCTAGGAGGGCTACTGCTGCCATTCCTGGGAAAAGAACTCATCTGTAGATTGAGGAAGAGCTGGAAAGTTGAGTTTGAGACCAGACTCACAGACTTAGAGAATAAACTTATGGTTTCCAGGGGTGAAGGATGGGGGATGGGATAGTTAGGGAGTTTGGGATCCACATATACAATCTGCTATATTTAAAATGGGTAACCAACAAGAACCAACTATGCAGCACAAGAACTTTGGTTATGTGGCAGCCTGGATGGGAGGGGAGTTTGAGAGAGAATGGATACATGTATGTGTATGGCTGAATCCCTTTGCTTTCCACCTGAAACTATCACAACAGTGTTGATCATCTGTACTCCAATACAAAATAAAATGTTTTTTAAAAAGTGAAAACAAAAAGTAAAACAAAATTTGGTTTGAGATGTTTTGAGCTTGCAGTTCTTGAAAGAGGCAGGGTAGGAGGTTGGGAAGGTGGGACATCTAAAGGGTTTGAACAGGGAGCAGGGAATGAAGAGCTGTTAGGGAGAGTGGAGAGGGTGGGGAGCGAAGGAAGGAGGACCCCATGGCCCAGGCCTCATATTCACGAAATTTCTCACACTGAGACTTCTGGCATTGCCTCTAAGTGAGTTTATATACACAGTCCTTGAATTTGTTGGGTGTTGAAAATTTAATAAATATACACTTTTAAAGTATATCACAATTTTGCAACCCTATTGGGATATTTATTCGCTGTCCTAATGTACAGGGAAACTTAAAAAAAAAAAAAGAGGTGTCTTTTAATAGCTCTGACTAGAGAGTCCACTCATAACCTGCTCTCACCACCAATCAGAGCAATCTCGCTACTAAACTATGATTGCTGCCCCTTCACCCACATCCCCACCACCTGAAGCACGGCGTGGGGTTAGAATCTCAGTAAGTCGGAGACAAAGCAACTTCATAAACATTTGAGGAGGGCTGGTGAGGAGAAGGGAAGTCATTTATATCGAAGTGATAACTACAGACATCAAAGTGGAAAAAGACCATATAGAAAAAAAGAAATTCTCTTTCTTTCAAAAATTGTAACAACACAGTCTTGCAGCATTAGCAACCTTACATAACATCTGGCAGTTCTTGAACTCAAACCAGCTCCATCTTTTGTGTGCAGCTTCCTGACATTGTATCATGGAAGTTCCGTTCAATTCAGTGTTGAGATGCAGGGTGAAGAGATGGGAAGACAATGGGGATTCTACCCCAGTTCTTTTTAACAACTCGAATCCCGTTTTTGAACACCATACAAACTTCTGCCAAGAATCTCTCTAACCGCCTTTTCTATTCCTCACTCCCTTTGGCTCCTGAGAGAAAATGGATGGAGAGAGTCACATGAGGTCAAGATGTGAGCGACTGAAGCAAATTTGAAGATGAGGGACAGAAGATCCTGGCCTTTTTCCTTCCCCCTTAAGTCCTAGGAAGACAGTTTCAAGAAGAAAGAAAACACATTGCCCAATTATTATAAGAATATACTTCTGATACACCTGTTTTACTTCCCAAAGCCAACTTTGATGACCTTAATTTTACCTACGCTACGGTATAAATTTTCAGTGAGATCTTTATCTCATCCTGACACCAATTAGCACATGAGTTTCAGCAGAAGAATCTATAGCAATTTAATACACACCTTCAAAGAAAAGGAAACACTAATCAGAAATGAAGACAGTCTCAGAACCAATTGAGCAGGTGTGCATTTCCATAATGGCTACACAATTCAGCCCCATCGTCGTGTTTGCTCCTTTTGCTTGTGAACTGAATTAGTAATCTTCACATGCGCTGTCCAAGTGATTGAAATAAATTACTTTGTTAAATTGCGAAGCAGGTTGACCCATCTGTTGGCCCACGAATGTTCAGATTCTCAGAGGGTTTATTATTCCAAATAATGACTGCCATATGCAGCGGTAAACAGTTCCTTTAAAACTGACTGAAGGATTTGGTGCAACTTTTGAAGGCAATTTATAAAGCTGTTCGTGTTCTCCTAAAGGATCTGCCCTTCAACTAACTTCCAGAAAAGTTGTCTTGATTGGTTAATCCTGGCAAGACACCTTGTTCTCTTTGGAGAGGAAAGAGGAAGGAAAGAGCAGAAACATGTGTTCTGGGAGGACCTACTATGCGTCAGGCACCAGCACAAACATGAGCTCTGCTCCATGGTGTCTCCCACAGTCCTAGGCAGTGGAAATTAACAACCCAGAGAGACTGGAAGTCCAGAGAGGGCAAGTGGCTCATCCAGAGACAAATGCTGAGGTGCAAGTGGAGGCTCGAACCCAGTCCACTGACTCCGAGACACACTGTGCTATTTTCACCAGGCCTGAGCATCTGATAGGAGGGATCTACACTGAGCGTTGCAGCAAGAATTGTGTACCCTCACAACTGAGACCCGTGGGAGAAAATAAATAAATAAAGAATGTTGATGCCACTGTTGAGATTCAGCAAACAGCATCATTTTGACAGGTTTATGCCCTCTTTCTAAAAAAACAAATGAGCCTCAGGCTTCACTTGAGGGGTGAGGACAGGGCTTTGAACTCCCATTGGCAAGAATCTAATAGGAAGGTTTTAAAGACAAAAATCTGAGGGTCCTCTTTTCATATGTGGCTTTCCTTCCTTTAGATCATCCTCTTGTTCAAAGCCCAAGGGAAAATGCATGCTCTGCTCACATGAGGTCTGTAAACTACTCTGACCATGGAGCAGCCATGATTTGTTCATGATGTTCACGGTGACTCACTGTGGCTAGATTACAGATGCTAAATTGCTGATGGATGGCCCAAAGCCAGCACATGGTCAGCTCCTCTGGTATTCAACGGCAGTATTAATCATGTGTGGAAAGGCTTTTTTCCCTTCTGTGAAAAATGAAATGGCTAATATACGCGATGGAATGAGTGCCCTGGAACAAGTCCTTTCTTAACAGGAAAAGAATAAAGCTATTAAAAGAATAAACTCCTGTATGTGACATGATGACAGTGGGATTTTTCTGACGAGCTAAATGAATAAGCTCCCTCGCCTTTGATTTATGCCAGTGCAAAGAGTCTCTCAAAGCTTCAAAAGGCAGAGAGAGCATTTGGAGATGCCGACAGTCTCCACTCCCTTTATTATAAAGGGAATGAGAGGGGTAAGACCAGGCCAAAGGCAAGTGTCTGACAGGCAGAGACCTGAAGAGGTCAGTACCTGAGGGCTGGCAACAGAAGGGAGAAAGGGTGCTTGGGTGTGCCAGAACCCTGGGTTGAGGAGGCTGCCTCATTTCAACAACCCCGGAGGCACATTTGCATGGGTCAGAGAGAGGCCCTGCCACTCCAGTTGCTCTCCTCCCTAACCGAGGGAAGCCAGCCTGTTCCTGTGCTGTCAGCTCGAATCCTGTGAAAGGGACTAGAATTGAAAATCGTTCTTCATTTCCACCGAAGATGGAACCAAAAAACACAAAGCTTACATTCAGAGCCTTAGAAAAGGCTTAATATATAAAAATTAATTCCTGACAAAGGAGTGTGTTTAACGTCAGAAAACACGGCCCAGGTGATGTCCATGGAGAAAATATTTTTATCTGAATTATGCATTTTTGTTTACAACAAGAGTAATGTATACATGGTCAGAAAAGCATAAAACATCAGACAAAATGAAATTCAGAAAAACCCAAATCCAGAAATATTCTACAAAATAACCTGCCAATACTCTTCAAAGGTCTTAAAAGACACGAAAGACTGTGGAAGTGTCACGGAGGAAAGTTCCCATTTGTCCTTCACCCAGCTTCTCTTAATGTCAATGTCTTACATAACCATGGCACAATTATCAAAACTCAGACATTAGCCTTGGTACAATACTATCAGGGGCTAGTGGCAAGAGCCAGCCTGCCAAGGCAGGAGATGTAAGAAACACCAGGACTGGATCCCTGGATTGGGAAAATCCCCCTGGAGGAGGGCATGGAAACCCACTCCAGTATTCTTGTCTGGAGAATCCCATGGACAGAGGAGCCTGGCAGGCTGCAGTCCCTAGGGCCACAAAGCGTAGGACACAACTGAAGCAACTTAGCATGCACACACAGTACTACTAACTAAACTGCAGTCTTTATTGAGATTTCTCTGGTCTTTGCCCCTTTTCAGTGCCAGGATCCCATCCAGGGAACCACATTGCTGTAGTTGTCTTTTTCTGGTGGTTGATGGTCCCTCAGTCTTTCCTTGTATTCAAGACCTTGACATGTTCGAACAGGACAAGTCAGACATTTTGTTGTGAGTCCATCAGTTTTGAGTTTGCCTGATGCTTTCTCAGGATTCAGCTGAGTTAGAGGTTTTTGGAAGGAAGACCACAGAGGTGATGTGTCCCCTGCACATGCCTTATCAGTGGTAATGTTGACCTTGATCACTTGATTAAGGTAGTATTAACACTTCAAGGAAATGTTACTGATTTTCCCTTTTCATTAGAGGCAGTTCACTAAGTCCAGACTACATTCAAGTGGAGACAAATTAAATTCCAGTTCCTGGAGGGAAGAGAATCTAAGAATTTTCAAACACATGTTAAAACTGCCACAGAAATAAACAAACACTTTGAAGAATATACTTTGAGGCTATGCAAAATTCTCTGTGAAGTTTTATCCACTATTTTTAGAATTCCTCAATGGATGTTGTCTGCAACAACTATTCCTGTGGTGTTCTAATGGGGATTTTCTTTTTCTCTCATTCCTTCTGTATTTATTACTTGGAATTCCTCACTGAGGAAGAGTTTTCCCTTCTTCCTCATGTATTTATTGATCTAATCATGTATTTATATCAATGCGAAATCTTGGGTATTTTATCCCTTGGGTTATAACTATATATATATATATATATATATATATATATATATATACACACACACACACACACACACATATATATATATATATATGTAAATTAGTGTTCAGACTAGATTCCATCCTTTCCTGAAGGGTTTGGGCTTTGTTGACTCTGGCAAAGCCTAAGCCGTCTTCTTCCTACTGTACAATTGGAACAAATTTGGCCAAGGTCTTTCTTGATTCACCTATTATATTATTATGTTGACAATAATGTCCACTGCATTCTCCTGAGAGTTACTAATTAAAATGTGAAGTTTAATCAAAAGAAAAGGCATGCATTTCTTATTAATATGCTGACTTTTTTGGTAGTTAGATGAAGTTTTAGCTACACTTTCAGAAAAAGCTAGGGATGAGGACGCAAGAAACACAATGAAATGGGTGTCTGCGATCCTAGAATAAAAAGTCAGAAAATATTGTCCTGAAAATACTGGATGTTAATAAATATTTGTTGAATGAATATATGTATGTAAAACTTGTACTTTTGGAATGATTTTCCAAGCATAATGCTACTCATACTTTGAGTATTCTCTATCTGTTGTCATTTTTGTTCAGTTGGTAAACAGTGTCCAATTCTTTGCAGTTCCATGAATTGTAGCACACCAATCCTCTGTCCTCCACTATCTCCCAGAGTTTGCGCAAATTAATGTTCACTGAGTCAATGACTCCATCTAACCATCTCATCCTCTGCCGCCCCCAACTCCTTTTGCCTTCAACTCCTTTTTACCCAGCATCAGGGTCTTTTCCAATTAGTTGGCTCTTCCCATCAGGTGGCCAAAGTATTAAAGCTTCAGCATCAGTCCTTCCAATTTCTATTTAGCAAACCAAAATGTGAAATGTTCATAAATGGTCTCATTTTCTTTGACTTTCTACCCATTTGTGTCCTAGAAGAAAACACCCTGTAAGTTTCTGTTTCTTCATACTTAATCCTACATGCTGTTTGCCCAATGTCCAAAATGACGTTTTATTTGCACTTTATTTGAGTTTATTTGCCAAGAGACTTGCCTGGAGAATCTCAGGGATGGCGGAGCCTGGTGGGCTGCCGTCTATGGGGTCGCACAGAGTCGGACACGACTGAAGCGACTTAGCACAGCAGCAGCAGCAGCCAAGAGGCAGCACACTGCCAGTGCCCAAGAGTGAATGAGATTAGAGTCTGCCTATTTAGGACAAAGGGGTTCTCAGTCCATGAGTGTGGACTCTTTCCTGAAACCAATCAGCAATGACAGTTTGGTCTGGGAATCTTATGTGGTGAGACTAAAATATCTGCATATAAATAATAGGCATGTCTGTTTCCCTTGTGCCAGGCACTATGCTACAGCTTTTATATATTTATCATACTTAATCCTCTCAATCAGCTAAGTGATTGTTGTCAATAGCCATCATTCTCCCTTTTTTAAAACTGAGATGACTTCATCTCAGACCAGGAGGTGGTGGGCACCTTGGATAATATATTCCACATATGACGCCCCAGATCTCTAGCCTTAACAGAGTTTTTATCATTGAGCCCAATCATGAGCCAAATTTATTGCTGAGATTTGCTTTTTGAGTTCATATGTGTGATGGTGGTTGGGGTATACGTGGCTAAGGAAGGAGAGCGCTAGAAAGTGACATTCATTGCAAGCCAATATCAGGTACTGTGCTGGAAACTTTATATTATCTCATTTAATTTGTTCAAAAATGCAGGTAGATATTATTCCCACTTTACAGAGGAGAAAACTAAGGTTTAAGACTTAAGAACAGCCTTCACACTTAAATTTGCCTGACTCCAACTCTTAAGCTCTTTTCATATATACAAAGTGCTGCCATGGAATTTTCTCCTTGATCAAGAAAATGAGCCAGTGGCTTAGATCACCATTCCAACTTCCTATGTTATCCACCTGTTGAACCCCGAAAATTGGGCTCCAGATTTAGAGTGGTGAAAACTTTGGTGGCCAAGTGGAATCCTTCTTCCAAACATCTGGTGTTTGTTGTGCCCAGAAAAAGGTTACAATAGGTGCATCTCATGTCTTTCCAGGATTATCTGTTGAAATCTCTATCAAATTAGACACTGATAACCCTTTGCCAAGAGTCTGTAAAATCCATGAGCTCAGGGACTTTATTTTATTCTCTCTTTGTCTCCAGTACCTAAAATGTTGCTTAACATAGAACAGGAACACAATAAATATAATTGGGAAAATAAAAGTTTTTAGGTACAATAACCCAACATTTAGCTCACAAACACCATCAGTGATGTGGCAATAAAGAGCTTCTCCCCTGTGAATATGTCTTCTTTCAATCCTAAAATCATAGCCTAAAGAGGGAACTCTTTCCCCAAATGTTAGGGCTAGCTCAGTAGAAGAAGATACCCTGGCAAAAAGTTCACAGCATAAAGACTGAAACATAGTAAATAGATGCTCAAAAAATATACTTAAATAATAATTGTTATTTTTTTTCTCCACGTGCCTAGGTTAACCATGTGTTAACTCCACCTACTCTTCTAGGCCATTGACTACAATTTTACAAGTCCTTGCATTATTATTTCACCTATTGACTTGAAATTCATTTTCACATATATTGTCCCCTCCAGAACCTTGTTTTTTGTAGACAGGTTAATTAATATTAGTCTCACTTTACAGAAAACCTTCCCAGGGTTTTATAATTACTCAATTTAAAATTCTTTCTCACTATTTTCCTCAGTTTCATTGAGATATAATTGACATATAACATTGTATTAGTCTAGGATATACAACATAATACTTTTTTTCAGTATAATGATTTGATATATGTATATATTGTGAAATGGTCATCACAATAAGTTTAGTTAACATCCCTCACTTCATATAGCTATATATTTTTTTCTTGTGATGAGAACTTTTAAGATCTTTCTTAGTAATCTTTGTATAAATAATATGTATTGTTAACTATAGTCACCATGCTGCACATTACACCAGGACTTAATTCATTTAAACTGAAAGGTTTTTACCTTTTTACCACCTTTACCCATGTTACCCACTTCCCATCCCACCCCATCCTGACGTAGGGTAAATCACTGGTCTGTTTCTATGAGTTTTTTTCAATCCACATATAAGTAAGATCATATAGTATTTGTCTTTCTCTATCTGACTTATTTCACTTGGCATAATATCCTCAAGATCCATCCATGTTATCACAAATGGTAGGATTTCCTTCTTTTTAATGGGTGGATTATATTCTAGTAAATATATACACTACATTTTCTTAATCCATCCATCCATTGATGGATACTCAGGTTGCTTTCATGTCATGGCTATTGTAAATACTGCTACAGTGAACATCAAGGTGCAGACATATTTTCAAGATAATGATTTCGTTTCCTTTGGATATATACCCCAAAGTGGCATTTCTAGATCCTACAGTAGTTCTATTTTTTATTTTTCGAGGAATCTCTATAATGGTTTCCATAGTGGCTGCACAAATAGTAGATGCTCAATAAAATTCTGTTGAACCAATTATTAAAGAAGAGCTATCGAACTGTGGTGTTGGAGAAGACTCTTGAGAGTCCCTTGGACTGCAAGGAGATCCAACCAGTCCATCCTAAAGGAGATCAGTCCTGGGTGTTCATTGGAAGGAATGATGCTGAAGCTCAAACTCCAATACTTTGGCCACCTCATGTGAAGGGCTGACTCATTGGAAAAGACCCTGATGCTGGGACAGATTGGGGGCAGGAGAAGGGGATGACAGAGGATGAGATGGCTGGATGGCATCACGGACTCAATGGACATGGGTTTGGGTGGACTCCGGGAGTTGGTGATGGACAGGGATGCCTGGTGTGCTGCAATTCATGGGGTCACAAAGAGTCGGATATGACTGAATGACTGAACTGAACTGAACTGATGCTTATTTAAGTTCACTATTAGTCAGATATTCTACTAGCTTTATGTTATAAAAAAACATCCTGTGGTAGATTGTATAATACTCCCATTTTGTAGAGAAAAGAAAAGTTTAGAGAGGTTAAGTCACATGGCCAAAATCATATAGTGTGTATATGGTGAAACTGGGATCAAATTAGGACAGGCTCTTTCAGAACACTCAGAAACTTTGAGAGCCTGAATCACCCCACAGCACTCAATGAACCTGCCAATCCCACTCCTTCCTAAAAGTCTTTGTTCTTCCCTCCTCCTGGATCTTGGAGGCATGATTGCCTCCTTCTCATTCAAGTCTGCCCAGTGTCCTTTCGCAGAGACACCTCACCCCTACCCTTCCCTGTCAAGTAATTCTTGTTTTTTTGACCCTGTTAAATTGCCTTATGGCATGAACCACCATCCTACATTCTCTTGCTTAATTTGATTATTGTCAAATCTCCCAATCAAAACTTGAGCTTCATGAGAGCAGAGACCTGTTTCTGTCTTGTTCACTATGCCCCACAGTCTGGTGCTGAGCATTTCCTAAATACTCACTGAAATCTAGAGTGAACCCCAGAGGACAGATAACTGATGGTGTCTTAGAGTGGACAGTATTTGTCTCCAGTCTTTAGGGAGCGCCCGGTACATGACTGGTGTGTATCTCTCCAAACCTATGAAGTTCAGTTCCCATCTCAGTGTTTCTTTGCCCTCTCAGGCAAGAAAATTGATTTATACATGGGCCATGCAAGCACATTTTTCCATACAAAGAGGAAGGCTCAGTGACTTCACATTTGCAGCAGGCTTTATAATCTCTCCAACAAAGACATGACGCTGAAAAAAAAATCATTTCTATCCCCCTCAGATTGTAGCCATAGATACTCAGTTACTCCAAGACCAAAATGTCAGTTGCTTCTAGTCTACAGAATGTTTCTCAACAGACAACTCAAAACATTAATATATTATACAGGATAAAGTCCAAGGGAAAAGAAAACTTACTACAGAAAACTCTCTCTGGCCTGGATCCAACATTTGATGGAGAATATGAACAATATTACTTGAACTTAAGTCTCTCAGTTTCCCCCAACATGTGTCTGAATGAGCTCAAAGCATGTGGCATGCATCTTATTTTCGACCTTTACGAGTAAGTTTATTGTCAGAAAAATTGTTGTACGCATCTCCAGGCAGACTGAGGATTCACACCTTGCTGCCATATTTGTTTCTTCAGAAAGTTTGGTGGCTCTGATGACATCATCTTCCTACATCCTCTCCAACTTGGCATTTTCTAGCCCAATTCCTTGGAGCTGCTCTAATTTTGTTCATTTGAGATGCTCTTCTCTCTGTTTAGAATCACTCTCCTTCTGTCTGTGTCTTAACTCTTAATTCTTCTTAAAGACTTGGACATAATATCTCACCTGCCCTGGCCTGACATCATCCCTCAGGTTCACTCACTCGCTCAGACACCACAGGTTAAGCCAGGTGTCCCCGCTCTGAATTCTGAAAGCATTTTATGAAGACCGTATAGTTAATGAATATGGGTTCCCCGCGTGTCTACTTCATTCAGTTTGTCTCCCCAGCACATCCCTGTGGTCTGCACATGATAGCACCTCATAAAGGACTGGGAACTGAACTTATGCCAAATTTATGCTGGTTCCCACCACCCTTGCCTCCACGTTGTTTAAGTTGCCTCAGAGGAGAAAAGTCATTTTCTTTCACTCATTCTTCAAAAGGCTGATTTCACTCAGAAAATAATAAGGCCAAGTTTTTAGTTTCTGGTGTCAGGCTCCCAAATATGTCTGATGATCCACACTCACCCATAGTGATGTGTGGAAGTGATGGTCTTAGAACTACAATTACTTTCTAATTCTCCTAAACAAATGGTTTGCTTGCAGGGCAAGGGGGTTGGCATCCTCATGTGGGTAATTGACCAGATTTCTCTTTCATATGTTCCTCTGTTAGAAAACACTGAGTCCATGTCAGGGCCAATCCATAATGGAGGTAGATTCTGGCATACGCTTGGAGCCTTTATTCTTGGCTCCAAATGACCTCACTCTTGCTTTTCTTAATCCTTTTAACCTCGTTTTTAAGCTATACTGTTTTGCCCTACTTTGTTTCAAATTCTTTCATAAAAAGCTTTAGTACGTTTACCATCTTACTTGATACAATAGCTGCTTGGTGCATCTGGCTATTTCAACTTAACCTGTAATTCATTATAATTAAATTAAATTAAAAGATCTAGCAATCTTATTACTTGGCTTTTGCCCAAAGGAATTGAAAATTTATGTCCATACAGAAACTTGCACTCAGATATTATAGCAGCTTTATTCATAACTGCCTAAACTTGGAAGCAACCAAAATCCTTCAGTAAGTAAATGGATACACTGGCACATCCAGACAATGGAGAATTATTCAGCACCAAAAGGAAATGAGCTATCAAGCCATGAATAGACATGGAGGAAACGTAAATGCACCTTACAAGCCAGTTTGGAGAGGCTACAAGTCTATGAGATTCCAGAAAAGGCAAGACAATGGAAATTGTAAGGAAATCAGTGGCTGCTGTGGTGAGTAGATGGTGGAAGTGGTGGAGGCAGACCAGATGAGAAGGCAGGACACAGAAAACTGTTTAGGGCAGTGAAAATATTCTGTAGGATACCATTAGTGATGGATACTTTCTATACATTTCTCCCAACCTACAGAATGTACAAGACCGAGAGTGAACTCCAATGTAAACCATGTGCTTAGGGCAATGATGATGTGTCAAGGGAGGTTTATCAGTTGTAACAAATGTACCACTCTGGTGGTAGATGTTGAGAATGGGGGAGGCTGTGCATGAGTTGGAGCAGAGGGTACATGAGAAGTCTTTATAACCTCTTCTCAATTTTGCTGTAAACTTTAAGCTGCTGAAGAAAAAAGAAGTTCTAAAAAAATAATCAATTTAAAATTTAGTTCCACAGTCACCCTAGCCACATTTCAAGTGCTCCATAACCACATGTAGCTGCCTATTACAGAGAGCAGATATAAAACATTCTCATCATCCCAGAAATTTTCATTGGATAGCACTGATATAAGCTACAGTACAGTATAGTATAATATCATTTAATATAATGTATTTTTGTTCTATTGCCTTGCATAATTTGTCAATTAAAGACTGAGGTCTCCTTATGGACCTGCAATGACAGGGGTTCTAGAATGCTATATTTAACACAAAGCACATACTGGAGCTGAAGTGGAAGGCTCATCACCTCTGGCGTTATTAAGGACTCTTCCCATGTCTCAAGATGAGGGACGCTTGCATGATGATGTGCTCTGAAAAGATCTTCGAGGTGCCTTCTCCAAAGAGTGAACACTAAGGCGGTGAGAACTGTGTCCTGAGCCTGTCTGGGGATTATATGGGTACTTAGAACTTACAGGGGAAAAAGAGAGGAGCTCAGAAACTGCCCCTTTGGTCTGCATGGCACAGTGCTTTTCCGAGGGCAAAGAAAACATTCCAGTAACCTCTAACAGAAACAAAAGGTTGCAGTTTGCTAATTTAACAGAAGTAAGCAATTATTGCTTTACAATATCATCTCTTAGAAAGCAAGCTGAGGTTTCTATACCACAATGGAAAAACAACTCATTTTCTCCCAACAGTTAATATTATATGTCTTCTTCATTGAGCAAAATTCTTATTTTCTCCATTGCTTCCAGGTCAGCAAGACTGGGAACTGATTAGGAAGAGCAAGCAGTGTCTTTCAGACAGAGGAAGACAAACCAGGTGGGAGTAAAGATTTTTCAGAACAGCAGATTTTCTTCCACTGGTGAGCTTTGGGCAAGAGAAGGGAGCTCGTGGGATGACTATCAACTTAGTAGCCTAGTGGTTTTCTTCTCCTCTGGGGAACTATTTTCTCTGCAAAACTACTGTAATTTTAATGAGCTGTCATTTGCTTATTAAATTCATCTGGAATTTAGTCAGCATATGGGCCACAAAATAGGACTCTTGTATGTTTAGGATTTTGTCATTTAATAAAACATTCTATAAGTACAGTGCATACCTATTAACTAATAAGTGCCCTTCTCAGACCCCAGCGGCCTATCCCATGGCCAACAGGGCACTGTGCTATAGGTGAGTTATAGAGAGATCATCTCCAAGTTCTCATTCATCTTTATTATAACACTAAAGTAGTCGATGATGAGTAATCAGTTACTGTTAAATTCCATCCTTGGGAATTTGACGAGGCCTGGCTCCTTATCATTCAAAATCTTCTTGAGGGCTGTCTCCTTTGGTAAAGAGAGGCCCTGAGCTTCTGATCCTGTGGAGGGATTTATTATCTGCTGGAAGGCAGGACAGAGAGAGAGAGACAGAGACAGAGAGTGTGTGTGTGTGTGTGTGTGTGTGTGTGTGTGTGTGTATAATTGATAAAGCAGTTCCTAAACATAGGGCTATGAACTGATCCCATCAGAATCTCCCAGGATGGGTGATGAAAATAGGTTTCCCTGGCTCCACCCTAGATCCAGTGAATTATCCTCAAGGGCAAGGTCTATAATTGTTTGACCAACCCAGCTCCCAGCTTTTTCTGATAAACAGCTTTGGGAGGCCTGGGAAAAACAGAATACTCCCTAGATTGAAAGGCATATACTGTGTCCTTACAGTGGAATAATTAGCTCAAAACAGGAAAAACAGAAATGAAACATCATACAAACTCTGCTTCATAGCCGCAGAATGCATCTGGGGAGCCTAACCATGAATTTAGCAAGTGTTGCTCACAAAGGTGAAAATGTGGCAGGTGCAGCACAGTCTATCGCCATGCTTGGAAGATTCAAAAAAGGCACCACTTCTTGACAGGCTTCATTTTTTTACTTTTATTAAGACTTTTAAGCACCTTTGCCTCATTTTACCTTCATTTCCTATGACTATGGGAGAGGGGGCTCACATAGCTCTAGGTTCCAAATAAAGCATGACTCAACCCTGAGAAGAGGCTAGGGAGGAAAGGGGAGCTGAGACCGCAGTACCTGGAGGCAGAGGACAGGCAGAGTTACTGTAACTGTGTGGGTGAGGGGCTGGGGAGAGGCAAGGACCCACAGCACAGGTAGGTGAGAGAATGAATATGTAAGAAAGCCTTCACCCTCTGCTTTGATTGTGTTCCAATACATATTTCTCACGGCTTTGTCCAATATCTTTCCATCATAAATAGAACAAATCTCAAGTCATCATATATTAAAATGTGTTGAAAAGACACCACTTTAGGAAGTTTGTGCTTACTGGGAGCGGCGATTTCTTCTATCACCAACCCTAGTTTGGCTTCTGATTAAGGTGGGGTCTGGGGGACATGCCCCTACAAGTTCCTAAGGGCAGAAAATTGTGACAGAAGGAAATGCACTGGTCCCAAGCTCAGAAATCAGCCACATAAGCTGTGAGACGCCAAGCTTCTTTGCACTTGTCTGGTAACAATCATGGTATCAACAGACGTTTTCTTGAGTCTGACTCCTCCATTGCCTTGCCCAATATTTTGTAAGCGTTATCACATTTGTTCTTCACAAACACCCTATAAGCTAGGTATTATTATTATCCCCATTTGAAAGATGGGAAAGTAAAGCTTAGGGAGTTACTATTTGGAATTAATTTTTCAAGTTATAGCCTCAATATTCCAGTTAACCCTTGTTTCTAGATTCAAACAATACCATATGGAACACTGCTGGTGGCCAAGAGTTCTTTCCCAGTGATGGGAACAGCCAAGAAAGGAGAGATTGTTATCTGCAGCAAAAAATGGGTTTCTCCCCTTAACCAAAAGCTCCCCAACAAAGACCAAGTCAGTTCTGATGGGAAAAAAAAAAAAATTTATATTTGTTTAAAACGTGAGACATGAAACCTGCTTTAACCCAGTAGATTTGCAAAGGAGTTTTGAGTGCTTCTATGACCTACTCCATCTTTCCCAGACCCCAACCTGTCCCTCGACAAAAACAAAATCGAATAAAAATAAAAATATCTTCACTTTTTTCCTCAAGCAACAAACTTTTTTCTGGAACTTGTCTTCTTTGAAAGCTAAGCCCTCCCAAGGAGCATCTGAGATCTTGGACCCCTTCACAAAAAGCAATTGATGATTCAGGTCCCACCCACACCCCCCACCACCCTCTCCCCTTACCCCCCACCCCCTGCTGCATTCCGTGGGCAGCTTTTTCTGTGGGGAGTCCCACCCACACTTGTGCTTTCTCTCAACTTCTCCCTCTTAGATGCCCTGCCTCAGAAAACCTCGACATTCAGCAGAAGGCAAATTTGAGTCCAGAGGGTTTTCTGAGAAGCTAGCTATGACCCAGAAGCACATCAAAGAGTCTGACATTTGCCCTCCACAGACCCTTCATGCCCTTTCCAAAGAGCATCCGCTCACTTTCTCTGATGATTAGTATTGATCCTTAGTGAGCAGTCACAATGCAGCCCAAACAATGACAAACACAAAGGCTTCTTTACCTTCCACCCAGCGCCCAGTGTCTTGTAGATACAAATAACAATGGCTGCCATTCACTGCACCCCTACCATGGTCCAGACCCTGCGCAAACCAACTGACATTCAATCTTCACAACAACTTAAATAAGTGAGAAGACATAGGCATCCCCATTTTGCAGACGGGCAAACCGACACTCAGGATCTTATCAAACTAGTGTAAGGATATGCTAAGAGCAGCAGGCTGCAAACCCCAAGCTCTTACCTAGCGTACAATAATTCCTCCTACTGCTTGATAACTGTGCTTGGCAGGCAGAGAGGAAAATACAGCTTTAAGTGACACTCATTTCCTGTTCAAGTGATCTCCCATCGTGTTTTGGTTGGACTGATAAATATTTTTTAAGGAGAATCATCAGCATGGAAAAACCTTATGCAACTCTAAAAACTGTGTTGATAGTATGGTACTTGAAATTATTCTGCCTTTAGGCAAGCTTTGCAAACACTCTAGAAAGGGAGATGGAGAAGGCAGAGGCAGGTAGCACCAAGAAATGAATCATCAATGAAAATGCAGGTTTTTTTCACAAAGTCATAACTATCCTGATAAAGTATAATAAAATAATTAAGCAGCATGCAAGGTGGAATTCAAGAGGAGTTTTTTTTTTTCTTCTCTGTACTTAACTTTTCTGCTTTGTACTACAAATGCCTTCCAACATGCCATATTTCCAGGTCTGGGTCAGAGCGAGAAAAAGACCTTGCAGTGATTGTTATAAGGCTAAATTTGCTCACTTTAAGTAGTTATTCTTAATTTTGACCTTGTTTCCTCCTTTTTTCAGTATTATAATACCCTTTTTTTCCTACAGATGATGATGATAGAAAATGTTCATTTTCTTTTTCTCTTTTTAAAATTGTATTTATTTCACTAAGTAAAGAGTGGTCTGGTAAAATGAAGTTTATTTTCAAAAAAAAAACTTAAAAAAAACTTTGCTACTTAAGAAAGTCTTGGGCTAACTTTTTTATTTTTCTAATTTTTCATCTTAGCATGAACTGGTTTGTAAAACCTAATAAAAAGTTATTTTTTAAAAATGAGTTATAAATTTTTAGGGGAACCACATATAAATATATATATATATATATATATATATATATATATATATCCTCTTTAGTATAACCTTATTTTGAATTTTGTTTTAATCTGTCCACTTCTGATTCTTTGTATCACTTACCATCGCTAAAGAAGAGCATAGAAAAGCAAAGTGGTTTCTTGACAATGTTGAGAAATTTTAATGACAAGGGAATAATTAGATGCATCAATAGGTCAGATGAAATTTAACAAAGTAATATGTTAAAATTATTTTTATGAGGCCATAAAATCACTTATTTATTGGACAACAAAAGATTTTTTCCTCTGGTACAGACCTGAAATTTTAAAAATATATACATGTATAATGCTACCAAAGTTTAGGCTACAGCAAATGATGCTATACATCTGATAATAAAAATTTAAAGCAGAGTATCTGGCCTCAGGGAAGACAGCCTGACACTCAAGAAACAAAAGCTCTATTGTGAACAGACTCTATTTCAAGAGGATACTGAGGGGGGATTTGGCAAAATGTAGTTTAGGCTTAGACTAATTTCACATTCTAATGAGAATCTCCAGATAAAGCTGCTTTATAATGGCTACTAAGCAGTTGGCAGATTAACAAGATTCAGACCATACAGAGCAGGAATTAGTCATGTTTGTCGTAAGACCATATGGCTAGAAAGAGACTGAGAGAGTTTGGTTTAGCCTGTCCTGGAGGTTTTGGGGAGGACAGCATACATAATTAAGAGCCCCAGACAAATCAGAATATTCCATAGGCAAGCAATCTTTACCCAGGGAAATCATGCAAGGTTCATAGGAAACCAACCTCCTATAATTCCTTTTGGTGTTGGAAAAGCTTTGTAGCCAAAGAATTGGATCCTAGAGTTTGTGCTCATTCTCTTTCCTTCAGTCTTCAGAATTTCTGCATTAAATGGAGGAAATATGGCAAAGAAACGAACAGGACAGATTTTAGAGATGCTCTGTGTAATGTGGGAGCCCCTAGCCGCTTAAAATTCAGTGATGTTAGCCCCATTTTGAGTGCTCAATGGCCACATATGGCTGGTGGTGACCATACTGAACAGCACAAGTAGAGAACATTTCCATCATCATAAAAAGAGCTCTCAGATAGCTCTGCTCTAGAGACAACCATCCCACCCCCATGGACTTGAAATCCTCTCAGCTTCCTTATCTGCACAATTAGGAAGCTATCTGTCTCACAAGAATGTTGCTGCTGCTGCTGCTGCTCAGTCGCTTCAGTTGTGTCCAACTCTGTGTGAACCCATAGACAGCAGCCCACCAGGCTCCCCTGTCCCTGGGATTCTCCAGGCAAGAACACTGGAGTGGGTTGCCATTTCCTTCTCCAATGCATGAAAGTGAAAAGTGAAAGTGAAGTTGCTCAGTCGTGTCCGACTCTTAACGATCCCATGGACTGCAGCCCACCAGGCTCCTCCATCCATGGGATTTTCCAGGCAAGAGTACTGGAGTGGGATGCTGAGAATCCAATTGGGAGAGTTCTCTGCAAGATATAAAACAAATAAATGTTAGCTATTTTGATAATGATGATGATGATGAATGACCTATATAGGAAGCCATCATATAGTTAAAAATGATAGCAATCTCAGTCTTCACTCCGAGTGTACACAACCTCAGGCTGTGAGACTTTTCCTCCAATCATATACTCTCTTTTTCTTCAAAGCTTCTTCTTCACTCCATAACTGGTGACAAAGAATTAAACCATGTAGAAGTGAAAAGTCCCCAGAATCCTATTTGAACTCTTAAGCGTAAAAAAAAAAAAAATCACACCAGGCAGAATTCATATTTTACACCTAAGTTATTTACCATTTCCCAAGCTAATATCTGCATCTCCGAGGAGCCTATGGAAGTCTGAGGGTTGGGGAGAGCAGGGCAGATGGGGTAAGGGGGTAGATGGAGGGAAAGTGATGTTAGAGTTATTACCATTATTATAAAAGTCTTCCCAGAAGACTTTTGTGTGTTTTCCAGAATAAATCTTCTAGGCCACATATAAAGCTTTGGTTGAGTCAAAAATTGTATTAATTAAACTAATAATGTTCTTTGGTGGAACTATATATGACTGCCATTTTTTTGTAGGTCAAAACAGTAAAATGCTGGCAACTGCATGTAGTACAACCTACTGCTTATCTCAGTTTGACCCATAACATGGGGGTCAAGAGTTCCAGTGTTGGCAGACAGACCTGGATTCAAATCTCTCTCTGCTACTTAACAACTGTGTCCCTGGAGAACTAATAGAATAATGGGAAAAATAAATGGAATTTGCAGATCAAATCTTCCAAAATCCTGGATCTATGAGAAAAGAAAAAGTGAAGACCTTGTTTGCCTCAGAGCAGAAATGACAACCCACTCCAGTACTCTTGCCAGGAAAATTCCATGGACAGAGAACCCTAGTAGGCTACAGTCCATGGGGTCACAGAGAGTCGGACACGACTGGGCAACTTCACTTCACTTTACTTCAGTGCTTTTAATTTGTCAATACCACCCCCATTCAGGCAATATTAATCTTGTAGGACAGAGACTAACAAAGGCAAGTAAGCAAAGGCGTTGTTGTACAGTAGCTAAGTTGTGTCCAACTCTGTGTGACCCCATGGAGTGCAGTATGCCAGGCTTTCCTGTCCTTCCCCATCTTACGGATTTTGCTCAAGCTCGTATCCATTGAGTCAAGCTCTTCAGTCCATGGACTTCTCCAGGCAAGAATACTGGAGTGGGTAGTCATTCCCCTCTCCAAAGGATCTTCCCAACCCAGGACTGAACCTGTGTCTTCTGCATTGTGGGTGTATTCTTTACTGTATCAGCCACCAGGGAAGCCCTACTCCCCACCCCACTCAAGGAAAGGGGAGCTCCTTAAAAAACAGACTTTTCCAAAAGCCTGTGCCCTTCATCTCATAGGCATGATAAAAAAACCTCAGGGTTGACTGAGACAATTGTGCATAAAAAGGCTCGTTGATAGTAGAAAGAAACAGCATTAACTGCTGCAAAAGCCAGAAACAAAGGTACATAAACAAAAAAATAAAACAGCAGAACTGTCAAGAGACTTTGGTTTTGACTTTCTCAGTGGCCTGACAGCTTCATCTTATTACAATAATGTTTCAAATTATTAGTTGAGAAAACAACAACATGGATGTATTGCATCATCCGGGTATTTCTGTTTGAAAAACAATCAGATTAGCTATAGTACAGGCCTTTATCTGACCAAGGAGGCCAGGCTGCTGCCTCCAGTTCCCCTTGCCCATTACAGCCACACGGAGACCTGGGAGCAGATGCCAGGGTAAGTGGCAGCAGCAGGAGGGGAAGGTCAAGCCAGGCTGTTCCAACGAGGGTAGAAAGAACAGTAGTGAAGACACGGAATCCAAATAACCAAAAGGAGAAATTGAAGAACAAAAAAAAAAAAAAAGAATCTGAGAGCAAAAGAGCAGAGTAGACCATCAAAAAGGAGCTAGAGGAATTCTGAAGACAAAATTCCCTGGGGTGGGTTTTACACAAGTGAGCATGGGTCTTTGCAGACAAGCAGGATGCACTTAAAGGGACCAGAGAGGAACTTCTTTGTCCAGAAAACTCTACCATATAGGATTGTTGTTGTTCAGTCACTAAGTGGTGTCCGACTCTTTGTGACCCCATGAACTGCAGTATGCCAGGCTTCCCTCTGCTTCACTATCTCCTGGAGTTTGCACAAATTCATATCCATTGGCCCCAGCAGGGCATTTGCCCTGGCCCCCAGGCGGCACCTTGGCAGACACCTGGCAGCAGGTAAAAGTTCACTTGCTCAACGAGGACCAGCAGTGGGACAGCCAGGGTGCCAGGCATGTTGTCCAGCTTCATGGAGCAGCTGAAGGGCATGTTCCTGCGAATCAGGCCTGACAAAACATGGTTCGCTGGAGAAGACAGTGGCAAACCACTTCAGTATTCTCGCCAGGAGAACACCATGTCGGATGCTTCTCCTCAAGTCATAAGTGAATTCCAGTTTACTACAAGAAATGAAAACATATTCTCAATTTTGAACAATAGCCTAATAGTCCCTCGAAACAGCATTACTGTGATGGTATAAGGAAAAGAGCATGGGACTGGGATGTGACAAAACTGAGTCATTTGGCTCAGCGGCTATTAGCTCTGTGCCCAAGGACATGTGGGCACAAATCTCTGTGAACTAGTTTCCTCATCTTAAAAGAGGAACAATAATGGCATCTTCTAGACAGCATATTCAAAACAGAGACATTACTTTGCCGACTAAGGTCCGTCTAGTCAAGACTATGATTTTTCCTGTGGTCATGTATGGATGTGAGAGCTGGACTGTGAAGGAGGCTGAGCATCGAAGAACTGATGCTTTTGAACTGTGGTGTTGGAGAAGACTCTTGAGAGTCCCTTGGACTGCAAGGAGATCCAACCAGTCCATTCTGAAGGAGATCAGCCCTGGGATTTCTTTGGAAGGAATGATGCTGAAGCTGAAACCCCAGTACTTTGGCCACCTCATGAGAAGAGTTGACTCACTGGAAAAGACTCTGATGCTGGGAGGGATTGGGGGCAGGAGGAGAAGGGGACAACAGAGGATGAGATGGCTGGATGGCATCACGGACTCGATGGACGTGAGTCTGAGTGAACTCTGGGAGTTGGTGATGGACAGGGAGGCCTGGCGTGCTGCGATTCATGGGGTCACAAAGAGTCAGACACAACTGAGCAACTGAACTGAACTGAATGGCACCTTCACAGTGTGTGGTGAAGGACTGTGGTGAGATCGAAAAGTGCCCAGCCAGTATCTGGCACTTAGTGCGCATGCATGCTCAGTCTCTCAGTTGTGTCTGACTCTCTGTGACTCGTGAACCATAGCCTGCCAGTCTCCTTTGTCTGTGGCATTTTCCATGCAAAAATACTGCAGAAGGTTGCCATTTCCTACTCCAGGGGATCTTCCTGACCCAGGGATGGAACTGTGTCTCTTGCAACTCCCGCATTGGCTGGTGGATTCTTTACCACTGCAACATCTAAGAAGACCACCTGGTACTTAGGAAGCAATCAAATATTAGATGGCTTCTCTGTAGCAATAATGATTTATTAGCAGCAAAATCAGTGGTTTCTGGATTTATTTTCTCTCTTGTGCTTGATCAGTTACACCCCTTTATACCTGCTAGACAAATGTTCCTTCCTGAGAAGTCTGCTCTGCTTATTCTTCCAAAGCAATGTGAATGGCAGTCTCCATTTGGAGACTTTGAATGAATGCATGCATGCTAAGTTACTTCAGTCGTGAGACCCTAAAGACTCTATCTAGCCTGCCAGAATCCTCTTGGATTCTCCAGGCAAGAATACTGGAGTGAGTTGCCATGCCCTCCTTCAGGGGATCTTTCCCACTTAGAATGAATATCTGAGCCTTAATCTGAGTCTTAGTTCTGATAATATCCTATAGCAGAATGTCAACACTGGAAGGTTTCATTGTCAGCTGACCATGGCAAGGAAAAAGAATCTTCAAAAAGCAAAGGGAACCGCCCCCACACCTGCCATGAAAACAAAACACTGAAGCACAAAGCCCTGTCTCCCAGCATGAGCAGCTGCTCAGGGCCCAGCACTTGGCCTGGCAGCTACTTAACCTTCCAGCAGAACTCATGACGGGTCCTTCCCGCCCCTGGTCTCCGAACTTATCAGGCGCAGACATCTGCAGCCCGGTCTTTGGGGACCACCCAGAGGGCAGACAGAGAGCCCTGGGGCTCCCCGAGAATTTGCAGAAAGGTCAAGAGTCACTTGCTCTGACCAGTTCACTGAAAGCATCTCAGGGAGACCCAGAGGAAAGGTCAGCTTACGATAGTGACAGGGCACAGCTTGAGGGGGAAAAAGAGGAGAAGGCAGAAGAATGTCTTTCTTAAGTAGCAAAAAGTCCATCTGTTTCTGGCTCAGCTTAGACTTTCGAGTCTGATTTTTATTTCAATGGCATTTCCTTGGCTTTTCCAATTCATGTCTAAATCACAAAATGTGTCCATTGTGCACTTCTGGGCTTGCGTATATGTGCCACGGAGCACAACGCTGGAAATACTTTTTCTCACTTCATTAAACATTGCTTTAAAACGGCATCCAAATGTCCGCTCCCCTCTGCAAGTTGAGAGGGGATTGTGTTACTCCCTCCACCCCAGTGGGTACAGAAGGAACGCCTAAGTCACAAGCTATGATGTTTAATATTTTTCAATTTTGCATGTTAGACTTTTCGATCTAATCATGGAGACAGGCTGGTCAGCCCAGTATCTAGGTAGAAGTGCCCACATCGTGTTGGGGACATGCCATTCACTTTGAAACGCTTCCAGCCTCACTGTAGCAGCTGAAACTGGCCTAATTCCCCCCCACCCTCACCCCACCCCCACCCTTGGACCCCCCCGCCCCAGGAGCCCTCTCTACTTCACTGAGTGAGGTGCTGACTCCATCTCCCACAGGCAGGCCAGGACACATTCTGCTGACTTAAGAAGATGCCACGTAAATTAGAACTTATGTAACCATATGGTTCAAACCTGTGGGTCATATTTTATACACGAATGACTATGACAGGCGGTATTTTTGTGCTGACAAGTTGTATTTCATCCATGTTTACTTAGAACTCCATGCTATCATTAAAAGCTGAGCAACAGAACTTTATCATATTTGTATGCAAAAGTTTGATTGAGTTTCCTTCTTATTAAAAAGAAGAAGAAGAAATCACCCAGGCAGCTTTTGCTTCCTCCTTAACTTACTATCCATATGTTGGGTGGTGGGTTCAGATGTCCTGACAACAGGAATTTAAAAGGAGTCCTAGAGTCCTGCCTTCCAGTTTGACCAGTCTTGATTGTGCTGAACAGTCATCTTATTTGGGTTCTCAAAATAGAAATTGCATTAATGTACCAACCACCCAATGCTGGATAACCTCTGGATGTTTGCACACACATAACCAGTTAACTCAACCTTCTTGCTTCTACTTCCTCTAAAGTGGTAAATAAGAGAATCTTCAATGCAGTGATTAGTAAACTCCAAAGCCCTTTCATTGAGAAAGGAAACAATAAAATACCAGTTGGATCATCCTACAGCCTCCGGTTCTTAGAAGACAAGCCTTAGAAAAATACCTCTCAAGTTTACTAAAATTCTGATTCAGTAATTTTCTTTCAATGGACATGTGTCCTTCCATTTGAAAGATAATATATAATTACTACCCAAAAAAGAAAGATGCAAAAATACAAAACAGAATTTCCTGTCATCCCATACTCAAGGACAAGCACCATTAACATTGTGTTGTATTTTCTTACAGACTTTTCTGCATGTCTATTTATTGTAACGTGTGTGTGTGTTAAAAGGGATGATTAATAGCTGTGTTCAGTTCTAACTTAGAATAGATTCAAATACAACTTTACATATACAAATTCTCATTTAACATTTTAACCCAGGAAGCATTTTCTATATGATTATAAACTTCTCATAAATACTCATTTTTAATGGCTGCAAAATAAGGAATGCATTTTAAAAGTACAATTTCTGACTTTATTAGGTGGTGTGGGCCATAAATGTAGGAAACAAAAACTAAATGTACATTCTTCTGAGGGCAGTGACTTTTGTCTCTTTATTTTGGGCAGTAACCCTGGCACTTAGACTAATGCCTGTTCCATGATAGGGGTCCTTTACTGAATAAGAATAAGCATGGGTGACTTGGTGGAGTCCTAGAGACCACCAGGACCCTCTCTCCCAGCACTGTGCCCTGCTTTGCCATTAACTCACTCTTTATGGGGGTTGACACATAGCTACTCTGCTGTACTTTTTACTTCTATGCTATGTTGCTAAGACACAAGTAAGAGGAAATACATGATTCATAAAAATAGCAACAGTTTTTTTTTAAGCACCTATTTCTCATTTAACTCCCTCACAAGCATATTTTGAAAACTACAAGGAAATCTAAGAATGCTTCAAATTGTTTCTCAAGTTCTTTTAGAAATTAGGAAATATGCAAGTTACAATAAAGCCATCTCTGGGAGTCTCTGATCCCCAAATATCAAAATATGTTGGACACTGGGCAAACAAATAAGAAATGAATTTAGTTTAACACAAAAATAAATTATAAAAGATATATTACTTTGTTTAGCTAAAAGTTTTGATGCCCAAGAAAGCAAGTCAAGGCCTGCCCTGGAAGTAGTTGTGTAATGTTTTGGTAAAAGTGGTGTCTAGCTAGGATCTAGGGTCTCATCCCCAAGAATGAAAGCAAGATCAGTGATTCAACCCAAAAGCCAGAATGGGATTCATGGAAAATTTCAAATATCAGTTGGGCAGAGTTGAGAGGATATTTTCTGAGATGCTTATATTTAGTGGAAGGCCCCATGAGCAAAAATACCCCAATTTTGCTTATCTGGGCTTCCCTGGTGGCTCAGATGGTAAAGAATCCACCTGCAATGCAGGAGACTTGGGATTGATTCCTGGGTCTGATTCCTGGGTCAGGAAGATCCCCTAGAGAAGGGAATGGCCATCCATTCTAGTATTCTTGCCAGGAGAATCCCATGGACAGAGGAGCCTGGCACTAGGAGCCACCGTTGAACTTAGCCTTGTATTATACAGAGTAATTCTTAGTATATTGTATGAATGTACTGTCCTACTTTTTTTTCTTTTTTGGCTCTTCCAAAACATAAAGATATATACCCTTATTAATGTCCACAGACCTACTATATGAGCACAATTCAACTTTGAAAACAAATATAATACGGGCAAGGGAATATAATATGTAATTTAAACACAAAAAATATAATGTGGGCAAGAAAAATATTAAAATTTTAAAACATTGTCATTACCGTTAACCTCTTCCATCAGCTCTGTTCCAGGGAAAGATGCAAGGACATACGCTTGCTCTCCCAGCCCAGAGCAAGACTTCTGACAGCAGAGGGAGTTTCTGAGGCTACAGCGAAGGTAAACGAGAGTTTGAAAGATGGAACCCCTCCAGGAAGGCTGAAGGAAGTAAGGAGATGTGGTGTGATAAAGAAAAGGACGCAGAGAAATTTTTGAGTTTAAAAATTTATCTTTAATTATGTGGAAGTATGTTGATGCAAGAGAGTGACCTCTTTTTCCCATCTCTTTTGGGGCAGGTCAAAAGAAAATGGACTTAAGCTGTAGCAGAGCGGGTTTAGGTAAGACAGAAGAAGGAATTTCCTGAATGTGGAGATCGTTAAAAACTGGAATGAGTTACTAAGGGAGTCTGTGGACACTCTTCCTCTGGGGAACATTTAAAAATAAGATAAATTTTCATCTGTCAGGGAAGGTTTAGAAGTAATCCAACCAGAAGGCCTCTCAAAGCATTTTCCAGCCCTATAACCTGAAGGCCAAATTCCCTCCAATTTTATTTCTACAGTTAACTAGACGTGAGATGGATGCCTGAAGCGGAATTCAGAGTTTCAGATACAGCAACTGAAGCCTATTGCCTTTTGTTCTATAATAAGACACCACTTTGCATAAAAGACTAAAGTCGTAATCCTTCCTGGAAACCATATCAAGAAAAACATTCACAACTCAAAACTTGGCAAATTAGCTATTGCTTAGACACCTTCACTTTCATTCTCAAGAATACAAAATACTACGCCCTCCTCTGTGCCGTGGGTCTTCCGAGTACACCTCTCCAGCTTTTAAGTTTATCTTTCCCAGAGAGTCATTCCAAATATTCCATTTACAACGAGTCAGTTTCTCCAAACAGTCTTTTGAAACCTAACCAAACATTTTCCCAGCAATTATTTGGCTAAGTTTCAATCTGAGATACACCAAGCTAAAAACAAGTTTGCATTGTGAAAAATTCTACTCAGGCACATTCCTTGCTTTTCATTTTTCCTGAGTTTTTAATCAAGCCAATCAGTGGATTTACACATGCCCTCTAAGGATGGAATATCCTGACACTGTGGAGTGCTCATATAACACTCTCTCCTGTAATTTTCCAACTTTGATTGAGTTCCATGGTTTGCCTTTCTTTAAACGCTTCAAGTCTCCTTTGTTTCCGGAATTTTAAAGGGAATTGATCACCAAGCCCTCCTCCTGTGATCACTGGTACTCCCTCCTCTTCACTCTTAGCTTCACTTTTTTTTCCCTTCAGTTTCTCCCACCTCCTTCTTATCCCCTTACACCAAAGCACTTATCAAAAGTTCCCTTGGAGTTCTGCAGTCCCTTTGTGCAGCATGATCTCGCCAAAATCAAGTGTGAAGAAATGGAATTCAGTGTAGATAAGAAAAGGAGAGAGTGGACAGTGGACAAGGAGAAGAGAGAGGGTTTCAGCCACTCTGAACATCTAGACCAGATGCTTTCTCATAGTCATCTCCTAAGTAGAGAGAGAAAGGTTCTCAAAGAACACATTTGGTATGTGTCATGGCAGGATTTGGGCCAAAAGAGATATATGACCTTACAAAAGACAGCATGAATTTATTCATAGGTTGTGAATTAAAGTAGATATCATATAACTCACAATATTCATGACACCATCAAATGTCTGCTTCACTTCTGGTTCTAAATTAAGGTGACCAAATTACAATAATCAAAATAAAATCATCATTATTTTCACTTCTACAGAAGCTTGCTGGAGAACTTGGAGTCTTGGTGGGGAGTAGCATCACTTTAGTCTTTACACACCATGAGAAAAGTAAAAGAGATGTGTTTTTTCTTGTATTTATGTGGGGGGAACCAGGAACAGCCTGATGACATAATCCACCAAGGGTGGCCAAAGTCATCGCAAGGTATATAAGTATCTGTACATCATATATTCTTCACCAGGGTCACTGTTAGGATAAAATTTATTTGTATAGATAAACAGGTGGTAAGGGTTGTTGTGGGTTTTTTTAATGTGTTCATAAAAACATACTAAATTGAGCTGATGAGTAACATCCTTCAAATAATGAAATACATCATTAAATATTTAACACACTGAGAAGCTTGATCAATAGCAGCCTATTTTCTTGGCAATAGTTGCTTTCATCAGCCTCTCCAAGTCTACAAGCTCAAGGCTCTATCCAAGTTTACCTGGAAAGCTAACCACATACCACCTCCCTGCCCCCCACCCCTCACCCCCCACCCCCACCCCCCGGCCCCACCATCCTCTTCAAACTACTCAGAGTTCAACCCTCCCTTCTCAGATGGAGATGCCAATGGGGTTAGGGATAGGGGTAAAAATAGGAAAATCACAAAGAATCCTTTGGATTCATTCCACCTCCAGGGACCTACACCCTTCCGGACACTCTTTACTGGACACTCAGGGGGCAAATAAACTGTACTAGAATATTGCATGTTGGATGGTGAACCCAGCTCAGTTAACTGGCAGTCCAGTCCTTCATGGACCAACCCCTGGACTAACCATAGCTTTGCCCCCTGAATAGCTGAGAAATTAACATGAGCACAGTTCCTCCTTCTGGCACACCACTTCCTTGCCCCCATTCGTCCAACCACCACACTCTCTATTTTAGACAAGAATCTTTCTTTTCACATGTGATTTGAATCTTTGCCTTAAACCTTTTGCCTTATGACAGCCACCTGGTTCTGTCTTGGTCCTGCTACACCCTAAGATGGGAAGAGTCCAGCATCCCTGCCCACAGAAGCATGTAGACAGATGGGTCAGGGAGATTCTCCCAAAGCTTGGGTACCACAGAGCATCAGGTTCTCTGCTAAAACTTCCAGCAACAGAGTGAAACAAATCACCCCTTTGAACAAAAAGCTTCAAAACTAGAGGGAAGAGAAAATGAAAGCTGCAGATCTCTGTAAATTACATATTATCTGTGCCTGGAATGCCCACAGGGGTCATGAATTCAGAGACCCCAACAGCAACAACAAACCAGTATCTGACACCTTATGTTCCTAACTCATTACAGCTCTGGGAGTGAAAGGATGAAGAGAAAACCAACAAACAAACAGCAAATAAATTATTCAAAAGAGGAAAATCTTTATTTTCTGGAGTTTTTCTTGAGGTTTTCCCAATAGTTTCAAAACTGGCAGAAAGAGAAGTCCTGTCTCCTAAATTATCCATTGAATTCAAATTATCTCTGGTCTGGGATTGAAAGGGTTCTTTGTGCTTTTATGAACTAGCCTGAAAAGCACAGACTCTCTCAATCTTAACCTTTCTTTTCTTTCTGAAGTGTTTTAAAGAAAAACAATATGAAGATTTAAATCACATATCAACTAAGAAAGAGATTAGCTGTTTTATTTTAAATTAGCCTTTCAAATTAATGAAAACTCTGTTCTTTACACTGAATTGGGAAAATGTTTTGGGAAAAAGTGTTGGCCCTTCTCTCATACCTAAAATCTGACTATATTCTCTCACACTTTATTCAAAGACGGTTGCCATTGTGCTACATTGAACTGTGTTGTGCTGTGCTTAGTAGCTCAGTAATGTCCAACTCTTCACGACCCCATGGACTGGGGCCTGCCAGGCTCCTCTGTCCATGGGGATTCTCCAGGCAAGAATACTGGAGAGGGTTGCCATGTCCTCCTCCAAAGGCTCTTCCCAACCCAGGGATCAAACCCAGGTCTCCTGCATTGCCGGCAAATTCTTTACTGTCTGAGCCACCAGAGAATAATCCTACATTGAACTGAGCTGGTGATGAACCAATTCTAGGTGTATAATGAATGTATAGATCTACCACATTAGCTATGAACTCAGTAAGACACCATGCTCATCCTCATACCCACATCTTCTCATTCATAGTGAGTGTTCAATAAAACCTGGTGGTCTCTGTGAACAAATGAATGGACAATCATGTCTAAATCACTAAGGTTTTCTCCTCCTAACCCCCTCCCTCCACTCCATATCATTCTTCACTGAGAATTACTCCTCATCCATTTTCTTCCCCTAAGACATATTAGTAATCAAAGGAATGCACCGTACTTTGAGAGTCCTACACATTCTGTTTCTTATTTTATCTGAGAAAGAATGTACTGAAGAATCCTCCCCACCGCATGTGGATTGAATTTCCATTCTCTTCTCCTCATTTCCACCTTTCTTTTATTTCTGTCTCCATCAGAGCACAGCACTCAATATGCTACAGAAATAATTTTCTGCTGAATGAGGTTCGGCCATAAGTCAAGGGCAGATTTATTAAGGCCGCTGCACAGCCTGTTCCCCAGCTTACCGTCAACATGACAGTTTAAATCTTTGATCACTCTTACACGTAACCCCTTCAGTGCTGAGCAGCCCATGACATAAGCAACAGCCACTCCTGGCATGTGAGTGGTGTTGAAAATGGTTTTGAGCCCCACGGACAGGGTGTCATCACCCAGGACCCAGGGGGTCAGGAGCTTCCACAGACGGTCAAGGTGGCTCCCCTCCAATGCTCTCTACCACCTGTCTCTGCTTCCAGAAGCTCACTTCATTGCCACCGCAGCCAGGCCCTATCATCTACTGCTTCCTAGAGAGCCAGGAACACCACTGAGGTTCATGTCCCCTGGATACCAGTTACATTTAGTGAATTAGTTGGGTGTCCTATGAGAGACCCTGTTTGGTTTGGGTTTCTGCTTTTTAATCATTTTACTTTTCTGTGACTTATCAAACATCTGGCACCATATCAACCAGTCTTTTAAAAAAGACTCTTGGTTTCCCTGGTGACTCAGAGGTTAAAGCACCTGCCTGCAATGAGGGAGACCTGGGTTTGATCCCTGGGTCAGGAAGATCCCCTGGAGAAGGAAATGGCAACCCACTCCAGTATTCTTGCCTGGAGAATCCCATGGACAGAGAAGCCTGGTGGGCTACAGTCCATGGGGTTGCAACGAGTCAGGCACAACTGAGCGACTTCACTTTAACTGACTTAACTTGGATCAGTCAGGGGGTGAGGTTATATGGTGCTCCAATGATTACTTTTGCATGTAGTTGAATGTCTTCACATATTACATTTTGAACACTTTGGTTACCAACACACACATGTACTTTCCCTTCACAAAACAGCACTGGAAGGGACCACTATGAAATTAAGCTACTTGCACAAGTTCAAAGGCTTCTGGGAAAGGCTCCTCCGTTCATGCTAACCTGGATGTCAGGTCACCAGGTACACATACCCTTGTTTCAAATCTTTGATCTGCATTTGCCCCATGGATTCCTCCCAAACAGAGGAGAGGTGTTGCTATTCCTCTCATGTGGGTAGCCCTTCACACAGATCAACATTTTCTCCATGCTTATCTCAGTAGAGTCTCACCTTAATTTCTACAGTGAGGTTACTGTCCTCATTTTACACATGAGAAAATCTGAGTTATTCTGAGTGACATACAAATGTAGGTCGCAGACCTTACACACAGATCTTCACTGGAGGCATAATCTCCTCGTAAATGACACATTAAGAAATCACCGCAATGCTAAACAGCTTTGCGGAAAGGTTAGGAATAAAATGGCTTCCCTGGTAGCTCAGCTGGTAAAGAATCCACCTGCAATGCAGGAGACCCCAGTTCAATCCCTGGGTTGGGACCATCCAGTGGAGAAGGGATAGGATGCCCACTCCTGTATCCTTGGGCTTTCCTTGTAGCTCAGATGGTAAAGAATTCTGCCTGCAATGTGGGAGACATGGGTTCAATCCCTGGATTGGGAAGATTTCCCTGGTGAAGGGAATGACTACCCACTCCTGTATTCTTGCCTGGAGAATTCTGTCTGAAAGCGTTGGACACGACTGAGTGACTTTCACTTTTATGAATAAAATATCCTATTTTAAAATATATGCACGAATTCACACTATACAAAAAGGTATGAAAAGGATAGGAAAAAATGATGCAAATATCCCAAAGCTAATCATGCTGTCATTTGGGGGTATGTATCCTTCCAGCCTCTTTTCTACAAAAAGAAGTTGTTTTTTTCAAGATCAGATGCTGGTCCGTTTTATTGAAATCATCCCACAAAGCCTCCTTGAATGTATACCAACAGGAAGGATGGATTGAACACTAAGTAAAGGGAAGTTGTTTTGGTGAATGAGTAAACTCAACCATTACGTTTCTTAAAAAGCAGTTTTACCGACATAGTCTTGAGTTAACATTCAAGATTTCTCTTCCCTCTTTTAACTGTTAATACAGAAGGCAGAGCCCAACAAACCCCTTTCGAGTGATACAGGAAATGTTGGATGTGGACTAAAATGTAAGATGTGGACTAAAGACATAAATTAAATGTAGAAAATATACATTATAGGTGATGGAAAGATTCAGTCAGGGCACAATGGTCTGTCAATGTTTTCACAGGGAGGGGTAGGCCCTCCAAGTCTCTGTTAAAGGGCTCTCTAACTGGGGTCACTAAGAGTCGGACACGACTGAAGCGACTTAGCAGCAGCAGCAGCTTCCCTTGGTGGGAAATAAAGAGCGGCAGGAATTGGGGTGGGGAACAGGCAGGGAACGCTGGACTGGAAGAAACACAAGCTGGAACCAAGATTGCTGGGAGAAATATCAATAACCTCAGATATGCAGATGACATCACCCTTATGGCAGAAAGTGAAGAGGAACTAAAAAGCCTCTTGATGAAAGTGAAAGAGGAGAGTGAAACGTTGGCTTAAAGCTCAACATTCAGAAAACAAAGATCATGGCATCCGGTCCCATCACTTCATGGGAAACAGACGGGGAAACAGTGGAAACAGTGTCAGACTTTTTTGGGCTCCAAAATCACTCCAGATGGTGATTGCAGCCATGAAATTAAAAGACGCTTCCTCCTGGGAAGAAAAGTTATGACCAACCTAGATAGTATATTCAAAAGCAGAGACATTACTTTGCCAACTAAGGTCCGTCTAGTCAAGGCTATGGTTTTTCCTGTGGTCATGTCTGGATGTGAGAGTTGGACTGTGAAGGAGGCTGAGGGCCAAAGAATTGATGCTTTTGAACTGTGGTGTTGGAGAAGACTCTTGAGAGTCCCTTGGACTGCAAGGAGATCCAACCAGTCCATTCTGAAGGAGATCAACCCTGGGATTTCTTTGGAAGGAATGATGCTAAAGCTGAAACTCCAGTACTTTGGCCACCTCATGAGAAGTGTTGACTCATTGGAAAAGACTCTGATGCTGGGAGGGGTTGGGGGCAGGAGAAGAAGGGGACGACTGAGGATGAGATGGCTGGATGGCATCACGGACTTGATGGACGTGAGTCTGAGTGAGCTCTGGGAGATGGTGATGAACAAGGAGGCCTGGTGTGCTGCGATTCATGGAGTCACAAAGAGTTGGACACGACTGAGTGACTGAACTGAACTGAACTGAACTGAACAGGCAGGGAGGAAGAGATAATATCTAAAGGAAGCTTCCAGGAATGGAGAGACTCTTACGAAGAGAAGCAGAAAACCATGTTCAAAAGAACAAACGCAATCATCATGCACTCGTCGACTACAGTATCACGGTATGTTCCTATAGAGTTGCAGTGATTTCTAGAAAAATAAAAGATCCTCAGAAACCTGCCCTGGAGTGGCATGATCAGAAAAGAGCTGGCCAGCAAAGCTTAGATAGGTGATACATCTTCTGTTTTTGTTTAGATAAACAGAGTTCCTGCCCACTCCCAGTTGTTGCCAGAGACAAGAGAAATAAGAATCCATTTTTCTTTCAGCAGATTAACTTGTGCATCCACTGACTTGAGGGTTAATATGGTCCTTGGGGCCTCACAAACTCTGCTCCAAAGGAAAAAAAGAAAACAATACAGAAAGTGCACAAAGAGCTGAGCAGAGTGAAATCTGCAGGAACCAGCTCGGTGTGGTCAGGAGATATAAAGAAACATTTGTCAATACCCAGAAAGTTGCATGTTCTTGAAAGATCTTAAGTGTTTCCTCCCCATGGTGACTCCCATAAGACAATGTGCCCCTGTTGGGATCTCATACTGACCCTGCGGAAACAGCCCAGGCCCTGCACTCTCTCCTCACACTAACACTTAGGTGTGTCAAGGGCTGCCTTGTTCTCCTGGCAAGTCCTCAGTTGTTACTAACAACTGCAGTACAAGGCCATCCACCCAGCTCACTTTTGGGAATATGGGATATTTTCATTTTCCACTAAGTAAGCTGGAGAATCTTCCTAGCAGAGACATGTACATGCCTCCCTTATTGATAACATCTATTCAGCTCCTTCTTGGACCATTTTACTTAGATGAGGCAATGATTTCAGGCAGGCATTTCTCTTGGAATTATGGGATATTTGGCCATATCTAGAAGGCAATGGCACCCCACTCCAGTACTCTTGCCTGGAAAATCCCATGGATGGGGGAGCCTGGGGCTGCAGTCCATAGGGTTGCTGAGGGTTGGACACGACTGAGCGACTTCACTTTTCACTTTTCACTTTCATGCATTGGAGAAGGAAATGGCAACCCACTCCAGTGTTCTTGCCTAGAGAATCCCAGGGACAGGGGAGCCTGGTGGGCTGCCATCTCTGGGGTCGCACAGAGTTGGACATGACTGAAGCGACTTAGCAGCAGCAACTAACATAGAAAATATTTTTTAATCTACATGCTTTAATGTGTCATTATAATAGTATTGGTCTGCTGCTGCTGCTGCTAAGCTGCTTCAGTCATGTCCGACTCTGTGCAACCCCCAGAGACGGCAGCCCACCAGGCTTCTCTGTCCCTGGGATCCTCCAGAGACAAGAATACTGGAGTGAGTTGCCATTTCCCTCTCCAATGCATGCATGCATGCTAAGTCACTTCAGTTGTGTCCAACTCTGTGCAACCCTATGTACCGCAGCCCACCAGGCTCCTCTGTTCACAGGATTCTCTAGGCAAGAATACTGCAGTGGGTTGCCATTTCCTTCTCCAAGTATTGGGTCTACTATTCCTTAAAGTTAAGCATTTCAAAAAATATTTGTGATTGAATTTGGTCCCATGAGCTCTTATTTATGAAAAGAAGTCTGCTATAAATGATATACTTGAAAAGCCACTTTCTCAACATTTCCTCCAAAACACCTTAAGTGCCACAGTCAAAGTATGACAGCCACATTGAAACAATGAGGATAACTGACAGGTTTTTGTGCATGTGTATTTTTCCCCCAGGCTCCAAAGTCGCTGAGCCTTTGGGAGCCTCCAGGGACAATGACTCTGGTTTAATAACTGTGAAAAGCTATTGAACTAGCAATAAAAAATATTCTCCACAACGGAACAATATGATACTTAACAACAGCCAGCATTCCTGCCAATCACAGGACATTCATGAAAAAGTGACTAGAGTTCCTTTAGCAACGGGACTGCCCCCTTGTAAAATCTGAGTGCACAAGCAAGAGGGTTTGGCAAAGCCAAAGGGCTCCACAGCCACATGCCATGATTTAGACTGCATTCAACTGCTGTATTTATGTAAGCCCAGAAGAAAAACATCTCTCCTGTTTGAAGAAGATAAGTTAAAACATTAGGGTTGCATGCTAGTGACCATGGCCTCTACCACGTGTATTTTTACTCTTAAGTCCATCAGACATAAATAAGAGCACATATTCTATAGGTCCACTAAGACATCCCCCAAATTCTTTATGTTGATGGGCATGTTTGGCAAAATAGTCACTCTGAAAGAAGGTGATTTTTTTCTTTTAAGTAAAAGGAGGGAGCAGGACAAAAATGATGCCTCACCTTAAATAAATAAGAAAAGAAGGTAAATGCTGTTTGCTCAGAACTGGGAAGTGCTCCCTTTCCGGGAAGTCATTAGGCTCCAGAGAGAAGCCAAAGGCAGGTGAACCTAATGACCGCTCCAAAAGGTGAAGAACCATGCTCTCTCAACAAGGAATCCTTTTTCTACATGAGATCAGCTGCCAGCCTGATTTTGGCAAACTGCCAGGCTCTGGCTCTGTTGTTTTAAGTGCACATTACATGGAGGAGAACTGGTGAGCAAATACCCCACAGTTAAGATATTTAGGAAAAATCACCACACCAGACTGCTGCACCACATCTAGAAACCTAAATCAAAACAAATGGACAGAAGAAGCATGAACGGTCATTTCAAATGCCACCTAATGGGAGAACCCAGTTACAGGACGTAGAAGTCATAGCAAAACTTTTGTTATTCTTTGGCTGTGTCCCATTACTTATTCTTCAGCCTCTGCTTAATCTGAGTTCGGATTTGATGAAACACAGATAACATTTTAAGTTGCTTGTTTTCCAAGCAAAGGGTATGAAAAGAGAAACTTCTCCTGGGGACAGGGTGAATTGGCATAAGATATTAAAAAGGCATACTGTGTTCAATATGTTCCTTGACCTTTGACTCTTTGGGCTGAAGTATGACAGTTCCACAAGGGTTCTGAGAAAGTTTGCCAAAGGAGGGATTCTAGGAACCGTAGTGACAGAGCTCTTCTCTGAATGTGACACTTTCCAGGTTATTCGTAGATCGTACAT
Source organism: Nanger dama (assembly GCA_917880005.1). Taxonomy (NCBI): domain Eukaryota; kingdom Metazoa; phylum Chordata; class Mammalia; order Artiodactyla; family Bovidae; genus Nanger; species Nanger dama. Next base: position 27,653,453 of record CAKJTW010000022.1, read on the forward strand.
GGTGCGCTTCATTGATGAAGATGAAATCTTTCCCGCAAATGACTAATCTTCACTAGTTTGTGGAGTGAGGCCCACACTCTAACAATGGTTTCTTTGTAAGCTGTAAGTCCCTCATGAGTCTCTAGTCTCCCCAAGAAGCCTCCTGTTTCCTCCACCTTACTTCCTCACAGCACCCTCATACCTGCATAGAGCAGAGTCTCAATAAATGGTAACTGACAGTCCAGCTCTCCTTCTCAGTAGCTGAAGATGCTATTGGCTTAATCACATGAAATCACTTTTTTCATAGGTCAAAATGATCACACATAGGCAATTTCAGAGCTAAACCCAATACTTACTAAGTATTAGCTACTTCATTTATTTCATGAACATTTCCTAAGAGGCACTGTGTACTCACCATGTAGCTAAACTTTACTTAAAAATGAGGGAAGAACTGCATGCATTAAAGAGATTGCCAAAGCCAAGTAGTTAGTTGAAGAATAGCTAAACCTAGTCGATTAGTCAGTCACCACTCCACTGTAAGAGAAAGACACCCAGCATAAACAGCCAGAAGCATAATGTAGCTCACAAGCTGGGAAGATAGAGGGAATTATTTTTAGGCATCGGTACTCAAGTAATAGCAACGTTCTGTCTTTCTGTCTGTATCTCTCTTTCCTTCCTTCCCCCATCCTCCTCCACCTCTTCCCCTTCCTTCTTCTCCTTCTTCCTCTTCCTCTTCCTCCTTCTCCCCCCCTCCCCATCTCTCTACCTGTCTCTCTCTTTTAATATGTTGCCCTCATTCTTTCTTATCATAGGATACCTTTATATACAAAAGCAAGAGGCCCTAAATCTGTCCCAGGGCCCACAGAGTATCTTGGAAAGACATGATTGACATTAGTTAGGTCAACCTGCTCAAGCCTTGGCCCAATCCCAGTGGAAAGGAAGACTGGATTTAGCCAAGTTTAGGTCATGGGCTTACCTCTCAGGTCCTATGTAATGGGCTGAATATCCATATCCTTTCAAAATACGTGTGTTGAAACTCTACCCCTATCTGACACTGTTAGCAGGTGGGCCTTGGGGAGGTAATTAGGATTAGATGAGGTCATGGGGGTGGAGCCTTCACGATTGGGATTAGTGCTCTGAAAGAATCAGGAGAGAGCTTCCTCTTTCCGTTCTCCAGTGTGAGGACACAAGGAGAAGTAAACCAGCAGCCCGCAGCCCGCACTCTCACTGTGCTTGTGCCCTCAGACTCCCCCGCTTCGGAACTGTGAGAAAAAAAATTCTGCTGTTTATAAGTCACCCAGTTCTGTGCTCTTTTATTACCGTAGCCTGAATAGACAGATAGCCAAGGATGAGGTCCAATGATTAACAATCCACCAGAGGCATCTAGGATAAAGAAGCAATTTCCCAACGGAAAGAGAGAAAGGGGGCAGACAAGACCACTGACGCCTAATATTACCTTTCCAGTCCATCCCCATGTGCCCACCATCCTATCTGAGAACACTAAAACAATTCACTTGCTGATTTATAACTATGTCTTCACTACAAAATTGATATTCATGAGACTGAAAGACCAAACCACTACTTACTCTAATTTGAACCCCACCCTCTCCCACCCCCAGCAACAGGTTGTTTGGGCAGAGTGCTTCCTGGCAGGGGTGGAAGTTAGTGCTGTGAGAGTTAGTGCATCCTATGGCTGTGCCAAATGGCTTTGGTCTCCATATGAGCCAGTTAGTTCTGACCTGCATCATGCCTGTAAACTATTCTGTGGCCAGGTCAAACACAGTCAAGGTTCAAAATCAGGCATTCCTTATTTCACATTTGCCAAAAAAGGTGGGGAGGGGAACATCCATGCAAACCCACCACACCCAGGCAAGTCTGCAAGAGGTGAGAGCCAGACAGCAGGCTGGGCTAATTTCTAAAACAAGACAAAAATGATAGATGCTTCAAAACTAACTTGTGGAGGACAAAAGTTATCAGAAATTGAAGTTAAAATAGTTTGATTCTGCTGGTTTTCTTGTTTCACATTAATAGGTACACAGGAGATTCTTTATAGGAAAGAAGACCAATGATTAAAGGCATATATAGATGATTAATGAATACTTACTCAGTTAAACTGAATTAAATTGAGGGTTATCTGACCTATCACTAAATTTGTTAGTATGCAGAGCTGGTGGACCTTGCCGAAAGAAAAATGGCAGATCTGGCAGCAATTAGAAAGCAGTGGGCACAGCATCCCAGCAGAATCTGACTGTGGTTGATACCCTGAGGCTATGACTGCATCCACCATATGAGATGGCCTGAGAACACCCCAGGCTGGGCCACGGGAGGGAGTCTGGGTTTTAAGAATGCCCTCACTGAGCAGTTACACTCTTCAGTGCCCTGCTAAGAGGCCTTCTCCAGTTTCAAGACTATTTTCTTAACAGACAAGGCCACTTTAATATCCTGCCATGGCACTTAGCAGTGAAGATCAAGAGCAGCCTGGGGGAGACCCAAGACAGGTTTAATGAGACCAGTGTCAAACATCTTGAAAGAATACAACCCTCAAGGTTCGGGCCCAGCACTTTGGAGACTGCAGATCAAGAAGAATCCACAAGGGGCCTTCCCTGGTGGTCCAGGGGTTAAGAATACTCTAGTTCAATCCCTGGTCAGGGAACTAAGAGCCCACAGGCCACAACTAGAGAGTCTGTGCACTTCAGTGAAAGACCCTACATGACACAATGAAGACCCGATGCAACCAAGTAAATAATAAATAAAATTTTTTAAAAAGAAGAAGAAGAATGCACAGGGATTCAGAGGACAAGGTGCCATCCTGGAATCCTCAGGAATCCTTCCCTTCTGGGTGAGTTGCTCACCAGAGAGCTTTTTCTGAAAGGTTTTAAAAACCCACTCATTTACCAGAAATTCACGGCTGCCAGCCTTGTTGTTGCTAATCAGTCACTAAGTTGTTTCCAACTCTTGTGACCCCATGGACTATAACACACCAGGCTTCTCTGTCCTCCACTATCTCCTGGAGTTCACCCAAACTCATGTCCATTGAGTCAGTGATGCCATCCAATTATCTTATCCTCTGTTGTCCCCTTCTCCTCCTGCCTTCAATCTTTCCCAGCATTGGAGTCTTTTCCAATGAGTTGGTTCTTTGCATCAGATGGCCAGACTATTGGAGCTTCAGCTTCAGCATCAGTCCTTCCAATGAATATTCAGGGTTGAGTTCCTTCAGGATTGACTGGTTTGATCACCTTGCTCTCCAAGGCACTCTCAAGACTCTTCTCCAGCACCACAATTCAAAATCATCAATTCTTTGACACTCAGTCTTCTTTATCTCACATCCATACATGACTACTGGAAAAATCATAGCCTTGGGCCACTTTACATACCAACAGAACAACGAATTGGAAGATGAATGGTGGTGGGAGGAAATGCAGGATGCTACTGTTATTGATGGAGAATGCTCTTCCTAACCGGTTGAAACTTACCCTTGAATTATTAACATAGGCTGCACATAGTAGAACAAAATAATAATAAGTCATAACCTTACATGGGACTTATGATGTGCCAGATGCAGTTCTAAGGGCTTTCTGCACATGAACTTCACCCTATGAATTATGTACTATCATCACCCCTGTTTTATAGACAAGGATCACACCTAGTAAGTGGCAGGACCGACTTTTGAAAACAGGCAGTTCATCACCAGAGGCCATACTCTTAATTGCTATAACCACTACCCCATTCAGGGGATTTTTGTCTTTTAAACAAGCATATGCATAGAAAGAGCTTCCCAGGTGGCTCAGTGGTAGAAAATCCACCTGCCAATGCAGGAGAGGTGGGTTTGATCCCTGTGTCTCAAGATACCCTGGAGAAGGAAATGGTAATTCAATCCGGTATTCTCACCTGGGAAATCCGGGATCGCAAAGAGTTGGACATGACTTAGCAGCTAAACAACAATGTATATGGAAGGTATGTGAAATGCACCTAGCATACACTATTCTTATTATACCAATAATATAATGTCTAGTCAGCATACTATAATTAATAATTATCATTACTGGGATTATAATTTCAAATCACTAATGGGGAAGGTGATCTGATTTGACTAAAACTCATATAAAAACTAATGACAAAGGAATTGGACCTGAAGGTTGCCAAGGTTCTGAGCCTGTTTCCAGCCTTAAGTCACTGATGGACTGATGATTCACAAACTCATCCCTTGTTTCCCCCAGCCCTGCCTGTACAGACAATTCTTATGGCTTTTGGTAACCTTGTTTTGAGATCTTCAAATGAAACTCCAAGAGTGCTTTATTGCAGAATTGGCACTAAAGTTGCCGAATGTTAAAATAGTAAAACTTTTTCAAAGGAATTTCAAACTTAAATCAGTCAAAAAAAAAAAGAATGAATTTAGCATTATTAACCAGACTTTCAAATGTGGCTTTTGGTTGCTTCCATATATAACTTTAGGAAGGAAATTGTGTCCCTTATAGCATCCATCCAAGATAAAAGTTTAGCAGTCGTCTGAATGAAAACCCAGCTGGATATATGTTTAACAAGCAGCATTTGAGTATGAAGGCTGAGAGATGTATTACGACCAATATGTGAATGTCGTATCCACCCACCATCAAACCACAGGACTGACTGCAATTGGAACTGAGTGGACATGAGGTTTTGGTTAGATGTGGGCACAAGCAAACCAACTCTGAGGTGTCAGCACTGGGTGACAGGACCAGGACTTATCAACAAGCTGCTATCTCCCTCTCATCACTCACCAACTAGAAAATGTGCAGGAAAGATAAAACTGTTTGCTCCTAATTGTGCTTTAATAGACTAACTTTGGGGACTACTGGAGCAACAAGTAGGATTTGATTCATTTTTGGTTTGAGGTTTGTGTATGTGTTTATTTGCTTTTTTTTTTTTTGGCATGCAGGATCCTAGTTCCCCAACCAGGAACTGAACCCAAACCCCCTTCACTGGAAGTGCATAGCCTTAATCACGGGACCACTAAGGAAGAGCAGCTTTCTGAGTGCCACCTATGGAGAATTTGGAGGAATGGAGTCTTCCCTAAAAAATTTTCAAAAATGGTAAGCCTTTGCTTACAAGTCTTCGTGTAGCCGTTAATTTTAAAAACAGAAGCCATGGCCTTTTTTTTCAGTCTCAGGCATAAAAGAAAAATTGTTTCCCTTGTGTAGACGCCTCCTGTGTTCCCAGCAGTACCCCAGACGTGATGTTTGTCTTAGGCTGAGGAAAGGGAAGCCAGGCAGAAAGTGAGCTGAGAAGTGGCTTTTTTTCTAAGTGTGGCAGATCATTAATAATCAGTGAAGGATGGACTCGGGAAGCCTCCAAGCACATATTTCTAGGATTGAAGACCTCATTAATATTCTAGTGAAATATTGTTCCCATGAAGTTTTCTAAGGGCCAAAAATCTCACCCAGAGTCCCCTGTTGGCAACAAGAGGAGCAGTGAGCTCTCAGGCAGCTCAGGTACCTGATCAGTGAAGATAAGAGAACTGTGTTCTCTGCCCCAAAGTAGGAATGAGCTGTTTCACTTGGTCGCTGCTAACTGGTTCTAGTTGAGCCTCCTTGACTCGCTAATCTCCCATATTGTGGCAAAATGCTGAAAATCTATTTCTTTGGGAAATGTTTAGCTTTGTGGACACAGAATGTGCCAGTTTATCTTAACCACATTCTGAACTTCTTCAGCTTGACAGAATATATCAGTCTGTCCGAAGGCCTTCTGAATTTCAGTTTAGTTTGTCTGCATGCACACATACTAAGTTGCTTCAGTTGTGTCCAACTCTTTGTAACGCTATGGACTGTAGCCCACCAAGCTCCTCTGTCCATGGGATCCTCCAGGCAAGAATGCTGAACTGGGTTGCCATTTCCTCCTCCAGGGTTCCCGACCCAGGGGTCCAACACACATCTCTTTACATCTCCTGCACTGGCAGGCAGGTTCTTTACCACTAGTGCCACATGGGAAGCCCTGTTTGTCTAAAACCAGCTTATCCCTAGAGGCCCAACACACAGATAAGAGAAAACAGTGTCTGAAAGTGAAAGTGTTAGTTGCTTAGTCACGTTTGACTCTGCAACCCTATGTACTGTAGCCTGCCCGTCTCCTCTGTCTAAGGGATTCTCCAGGCAAGAATACTGGAGTGGGTAGCCATTTCCTCCTTCAAGAGATCTTCCCAACCCAGGACACAGATAGGAGAAAACAGTTGTCTACATTTTGACTACAGAGAGAAGGAAGGAGAGAAGAGGGGGACTTTCTTATTAACTAAAGTACCGGTGTACAGACACTAAGTGTCATGAGTGGTCCCAGGAACAGTTAGGAAATGGACACCCCAATATCTCAATCTGACCTTGGGGTGAATAGGGGAAAAGAGGAAGACGGAGTCAGTGCTAATCTCTGCCTGTCTTGGGAATAGTGTGTTAGGAGGTGGAAGGTAGCCCATCAAAGAAAAACAAACAAACAACAACAAAAAGTACTGGGGAGGAGGCAGAAATCCCTTTATTTTATGCAGAATCTCCCAAAGAAAGGAAAGAAAGCAAGTAAGTAATAAATAACATGCCCAAGTTTAACCTGGAGCCAGAACAACCCTCAGAGTTGAGACCCCGCAGAATTCCTCTCTTACCAGCCCTGGGGCCGTTAGCAGGCCACTCACCCAGGTCAGTGGTGCCTCTCCCACCTGGACACCTAGAAGGTCAGCCCAGGTAAAACTATCTATTGTAGCGCTCTGATGAGAACAAGCCCTGCTTGTGTAAATCAACATCTCCATGCCCTCCATCTCATTTCATCCCATTCTCATCCTTCTCGTTTTGTCTTTTTTTTTAAGCCCTTACAGGAAATGTCACCAAAACATAAAAGATCAATAGATCACTAGGGTGTCTAATGGTGGACATTTTCCATGTGAAGCTCTGAATCAACAGCGAACAAAAGCAACTGTTCAGAACCCTCAAAAAAAAAAAAGTACCCAGTAATTTTAAGTTAATGGGCAAGATTAATGGATTGTCATACAATATGAAGGGAAAGTATTAGAAAAAAAAAAACCCAAGTGGCTCTACAAAATTGGTTTGGAATTGGAGTCTACCTGAAGACCTTTCAGCCAGAGGATTACTGTCGGTGGTGCTCACAGCTAAGCCGTGTACTAATTTGAAAGCCATGCCTTGTATGGATACCCAGCACTTAGTGGTTGGTTTTATGTTAAAAATGCTTAGTATGAAACCTGTGCTGAAAGTTTGCCCAAACATCTCATAGTTGATTGCAAACCCGAGTGCCTGGGGGCTGTGAGCCCACACCTCAAGAATGCTGGTGATTGGGTGACATTTTGGCTCCACACCTGGGTTTGTCGAGGCCTCTTAGCAGCTGCTGGGAATTCGCCCTGCCTGGGGCCCACCGGTCTCCCCTCTGACAGATGAAAACACAACGGGGTCTGTTGCCTGACTGACACATTCCTCTCCTGTCTGCCTCTGAAAGGACTTTATTTAACCGTCCTGGAGTCGGGCTTTTGAGTGACAGATTGTGAAGGGTAAAAGTCATTCAGTTCCATTAAGCTCTGTAACTGCTCTGGAACAAAACACCTTTAAAAAAAAAAAGTGTCGGGGAGAGGGGGAAAATAGAGCTGTGGAGAGTAGGGGCATGAGCTTTAGGGGAGAGAAAAGGGGGATTCTTTTCAGGTTCAAAAACAATCCTTCTCTTTGCCTCTGTCTATCAATTAGGGCTGCATTCCCAGAGGGAATACGGGCCTGGCCTCATTGGTGTCATTCAGCTGCCAGTCTCCTGACAGGGACACCAAAGGGCCTCATGTAGCGCTGCGGAAACTGTCTGTCAGGCCATCAGCAGCTGCTATGACGACATCACCTCCGTTTTTCTCTGTCTATTATAGAGGAAGGGGGTCGGGGGTGGGGGCTCACCCAACAGAGCCTGAGAGTCTCAGCTCCAAAGCTCAAATTTTCCCTTTTCCAAACCCACGTTGCCTCCATCCCAGGGTGAATTTCTTCACAAAAACAACGCCAGATTTCCTTGCCTGGCTGGGCAACAGGGGTAAATAATAACTCACCAGCTGAGGACATGGGCTTGGGTGTGAGAACGGGGTTCTGTTTCTGGGAAGACTGAAGTCTTGACTGAATACATTCAATGACTCTGGTTCAAATGAGTCCAAAGAAACTGGTGAAAGGTGGCTCAAGCCCCTGAAAGACCTCAGGCCAAGCTGTGTGAAAAGCCATGTGGCCTCCCCAGTGGTTTCCTGCCAAGCTTTAACCTTGTTTGGGTTCCTGTGGGTTTCATTCCCCTGTGTGTTCTGCTTGGAGGCTGAAAGCTTCAGTGGAGCTCTAAACTCTAAGCCAAACTCAGCACCAAGCAACCACTTCCCACTTGTCTGTTTTTCTGCCTCATTCGTTGCTTTCCCCAAGGCAAGACTCATAGGCTGACTTGGACTGGCCCCAAAGACTCCTGGCCACAGTTGATCACTCTGAAGACCCAAGACTATGAAAGAGGGGTCCCCGAGCTTAGTGGCTTGACTGGGAAAAAAATCTCCCTCCTCCCTCTGACTCTCTCTCTGCTCTCCCCTCTTCCAATTCTGCATGAGAGCAGGAAGTGAATCAGAGCCTCACTGGCGACCTGCAAAGATGCCTGATGGCCTTTCTGTGGCTTGGGATGGCTGCTGTTTCCCTAGGAGCCTTTTCACATCACAGGGAGCTACTTCCAAAGAGTAACAGAACAGCGCTTTGTACCAAGCACGGCTGCCAAGTGTCACAGCCGGGCCATTGTGTTGCAATACTTCTGCTTCACATCAGGAAGGAGACGACAGTACTTCACGGGCTCCACGTGAACCGTACAAAATGTTTAGCCAAACCCTGTAAGAACATGTACATAAAGCTGTCTCCGTGCTCCCAGGGCTGTGACGTCTCTTTTCTGTTGCTTCTTCTGTCATTCTGAAAGCTCCACTGGGGTCCTGCACTTCCTGATCGTAAACTCCACTAGGGTGGCTAAAACCTGTTCACACAGCAATACGCTGGTCTCTGACATCTCAATGCTAGACCTCAGGTAATCTGCCACCTCCATGAGGACCATGGAGGAAATTCAGAATTAGCCAGACTTTTGTCACCAAGCATATTTGCAGAGGAGCAAATGGACAGGATAATGAGAGAGAGAAGGAGACTAACTTGATCATAACCTTCCTGCTCGACAGCCTCAAGAAGACCCGATCAGGAGCCAGCCCTTTGCCATCTGCAGCAATACAACAGCAGCAGCCAAGGGAAGCATTAACATTTCACTAAGGAGTGAATATTTCCAAATTGCTTTGCATGCCCTTCATTGTGGCTGCTGCACATTTTCTTTACTGAAGAGAGGAAACCAAGCTAAGGGATTGGATGGAGAGGCAGAGATACACACATCTGCAGGCATCCCCCAAAAGCAACTTCAGCTATTGGATCCAAAGATGTTGGAGCATTTTGCTCAGGATGAATTATCTTGAAAGTACCACTTGGAGTAGCCTCCAGCGAGCAGACACCTAGAGCTCCCGGGTGCTGGACGGTAGTGTGGATTCCCATCCAGGGGCTCTACCTCACAATCCAATGTCCTGAAAACCCATTCCTTCTCTTCATGATTTTTCACAAGGACTTCAGATCCAATATTGTAAGATGCTCACATTTTTGGCTTTACCATAGACAGTGGTTTCCAAACATTTCTCAATCAAACACCCGACTGCATAAGATCTGAATATATAATTGTCTGTGCTGGAAAGACAGCTGTCTTTGTTCACCACCTCAAGGAATTCCTGACTATTTGCACCCACCCTGGATTCTACATAGTACTCTCTGGCCTCATGCTCCAACATCTATTATATTAGCCACTGTGTACTTCTTGATTTTCTTTACGTTGTGCTAGCAAAAACTAAACTATCCTTTGGGCCTTCAACAGCAGTGAGGCTGTCTTCCTTGCATATGATATCCATTGACTAGTACCATCTTTGAACTGTTTATTCTTATATTTTCCCATGACTAGTTATACTGGGGATAACCTTAAACCAAATCTGGTACAATTCAATTTCAATGGAATAAATATTTGGAATCCAAAGCCTATTTAGTTTTTATCTGTAAGTTCAGACAATTCACTCTCACCAGTAGGAGGGGACTCCCCCAATTATGAATTAGTACTCCTTTTATGTCTCCTTTTATAGACATAAAAGAACAATCAAATCCATGACAAATGCCACTCATCCATCTTTCATTTTCACTTTCATGCAAACCATGAGGCTTTATATATAGAAGGCCCTTGACATATCTTTATGTAAGAAGCACTTGACATGAAAAATACCTAACTCCTTTCCCACACCCCAACTTGGGAAAATTCTAAAACAAGAAATATAAATGCATAGCATGTCACCTTGTGCTGATGGCTACTTCTTTTAGTCTCTCTCCAGAAGTGAATAGGAAGTGGGGATTTGAATGACCACCCATAATCTTCACTGATGCCAAGCTGGTGAGCATGGCTCCAACACATTGCCTGGGATGTCGCAAAGTTCTAAAAGATCACATAGACCCATATTCAAAGGTATATAAAACTCCATTATTGTGAAAATTATCTACCACTTTCTCAGCTACACATCCAGCTCTCCTGATATAATAGAAAACTTTGAAGGAATTAGGATACAAAAGTGTCAGAATAACCAAAAATAATTGACTGAAAAAATCCAATATATCAGCTTTAAGTAACAAACTTACATATGAGAAGTGTATTCTTAGCACTTCAAAGAAACATTTTGGAAAAGCTCATTTGAAAAAATGAATAGAACTTCTCTATTAAAAGTACAGAGACAGCTGTCAGATCCCAAAATAGTAATAAGGCTAAATTTTTCCAAGTTGAGACCTTGCTCCTGAAAGGTTGTTGCTGGGCTGTGAAAGATGCTGGGATTCTTGGCATCCAGAGGAGAGGAATTCAATCCAGGGCCAGGGATGAGGCTTGATCGCTCAGAGCTTTTGTGTAATAAAGTTTTATTAAAGTATAAAAGAGATAGAGAACGCTGACATAGACATCAGAAGGGGGCAGAAAGAGTGTTCCCTGCTAGCTTTTAGCAGTATGTTATATACCTATATGCAAGCTGTTAATTAGAGAAAGAAGATGTCTTAAAACTCAGAGTGGCAACAGGCACCTCACTCACAACATACATTTTGAGATAACGTTGGCACAAAGTGAGTCATCCGGGGCCATAAGACAATTGACCTGAATCTTGAAGTAAGGCAGGTTTATAAAGATATATATAGTTTCATTAACACAGATTAGGAGAACAATATATGAGTAAAACATACTGGTTTGTTGAGTCTTAAATTGAATGGACTTGAAAAAAAACAGAGTCTAGGGTAAATACACAGTTCATTAACATAGCTTAAGAAAAGCATTTCCATAAGAAAAATGCATTGGTTAGCTCAAGGTTTGAGAAAAGTTAAGTTCTGGTGGAACCAGGTGTCGTCATGGCAACACAGAATTTTAAGAGAAACCTTTAAAATTTGTATAGATAAATAGATAGTGAAGTCGCTCAGTCGTTTCCAACTCTGTGGCCAGGCTCCTCCGTCCATGGGATTTTCCAGGCAAGAATACTGAAGTGAGTTGCCATTTCCTTCTCCAAGGGATCTTTCCAACCCAGGGATCGAACCTGGGTCTCTCGCACTATAGGCAGACACTTTACCATCTGAGCCACCAAGGAAGTCAAAATTTGTATAGAGAAGGGACAAATCTTCTAACACTTGCAGCCTATTTCCTCCATTTGGAGACCCCCTAGCCTTCCTGCCTGTTACCCTCTCATTCCTCAGCAGTGATCTTAGACTAAGGATTAAAGATACACAGACACACTAATTGTTCTGTTGTTTTTTTTTACTCTCCTAGACCCTCTGGATTATAATATAAAATGACTTAACTAGAATAACCATTATCCAGGAGAAAACTGTTTTTTAGAAAAGGAACTTAGCTAAGAAAAGTCAGTCTAAAGGTAAAATTAACCCAAGCTGAGAGAACTGAGTATTGCATGGACTATAAATTTAATCAAAATATTTAGGGTTTGTCTTGTTTCTTTTATATGATAGACCACTTTAAAAAAAGTATGCCCTTTAACTTTCAACACCTGTTTTTTCTTAGAGACAGAAGGAGAAGGAATAGGAAAAAATAGGATAGAACAAAGGAAGAGGTAAGAAAGAAAGATGGTTAAACGTGTTACTAAGTTTAATAAAGACTTACCCCTGAAATGTCCATTCATCAGCTGCGTTAAGAAAGCCACAGAGCCCAAAAGATGAATGGGAGCTGTAGGAAAGCAAGCCAGTCACAGATGACGTTCTTCAACCTGTTGACATTTGATTAACATTTGAACTAAGTAACGAGAAAAGGTTGATCTTGTTCCAGAGTGAAGTTGGGCATCATGGTGCCCCATTGCCTGAAGGAACTTGTCACCAAACAACTCCTGTCCCATCATCTTTTTTTCTAACTTTTACCCTTTATTGCTTTTTATGTGTTTAGAAACTGAAGCACTTTGTACTAAAATGCTGTTTAATCATTTGTAAAAAGAAAAGAAAGCAAATTCTCACAAAGCACAATGCCTTCTGCTGTCCTGGGAAAGCGTGACTTTAATTGGAACCAAAAGTCTAGCATTGTTTGTATGTTGAAAATGAATGTATTTCATTCCATTTCACACTTTTTATTATAATTTTATAGGGAGTAATATTAAAGAAGTTTTGGCAGAAGATTTTTGTTTTAAAATGTGGTTCCAGGAGCCAAAACTCAGTTTTCTTGCCCTTCCCCATTTGTTTCTCTCTGATGGCATTGACAAATTCACAGTGTGAAGCAGCCAATTCTTATTCCTTACTGGAACCTTTTTATCTTTCCAGGGAAAGGAGAACTTTTTCTTCTAAGACTGTGAAGATGAAAGAATCAAAAGAATCTGATTCATCTTGGTTTTCGTTCAGAATATTTTAAATGCCCACTTTTCCAAAAGAACTGGATCTGATCTATTTCATAGTCATTTTACAGGTGAAGAGAAACATGGAACTCAACCAAAAGGTTAAGTGAGACTGGTATAAGCCACAGACAAAATCATGATACTAAAAGATATCAATCCTTTCTTTTTAAGGGTCTCTCTCACCAAGGACGACATGGTTAAGCCACTGTCTCTCTCTGATTCTTAAATACACAACATAAGTAATGTTTCGTATCAGTCATGCCGTGACAGAATATACTTGTGGCCTTTCTGTAAATTCCTGATAAAGATCTTCCATCTTTGGCTTTGATTTATCTCCTGGTTTCTTCCATGACCCAGGCCACCAGGAAAATCAAAATCCAAGCTGAGAGCCAACCAAGAATTTAAAACCAACTTCTTCAATTGGACAAGTTTATGAACATCAAGCAAATTAAAACTTTTCTTCAATTCTTTTAGATGTACATTTCATTAAAACTGAGTTTCTTCTACTTTACATTGTTGAAATGCTTTTATAATTGGCCATTTTTCAACAACAGTCACACTCATGTACTTTTGAATAGGTGTCAGAAAACACTACTGTGCTCTTAACATTGATTTGACATTTACAATTCAGGCTTCTAATGTGTAGAAATGGCTTTCATGCTAGACTGATGCACTGCCTTTTCTAGATGAATGTACACTGTGGTATCTGAAAATGGTAACATGGTTAATCAGTTGCATTCTGAGCATCAGTACTTAGGTGGTGCTTCAACAATATCTGAAATAGAGTAGGATCCCTGGTATAACACAGCTGATCACTTTGGTCACTGAGCCAACGTGCTCAGTCATTTCAGTCATGTCCAACTGTTTGCAACCCTATGGACTATATCCTTCCAGGCTCCTCTGTCCATGAGATTCTCCAGGCAAGAATACTGGAGTGGGTTGCCATGCCCTCCTCCAGGGGGATCTTGCCCACCCAGGGATCAAACACACATCTCTTACGTAGTACATTGGCAGGCATGTTCTTTACCACTAGCACTACCTGGGAATCCCAGGTGGGATTTACTGAGCCAATAGTCTTTTTTTGCTTAAAGTAGTTTGAGTTTCCTGTCTGAACTGATAAAGGGAGACAGACAGATAATGTACGTAATCACAATGCAATGTGATAAATCTTAAGGTGAAGAAAAAAACGAAGTGCTTAGGAAGCACTGGACAGACAGTATTGCTTCTTTTGAGGACTCTATGGGTAAAATGACTAGGTCTGCATAGTAGTCTTTAAAAACCTCCACCTGGACTCCATCCCCACGTTCTATGATTCAGGGACATGTCGGTTCCTTAGGGCATCTCTCCCACTGTCCATGATGGCTCCACCAGGCATTGGTGTGTTCATGGCCATCTGGTCACTGGGAAAGCCCTGTTACCTTTCTCTGCCTACTTAAAGATTCCATCAGATGATTAACATGGTGGGTCATAATTCGGAAATGCAAACCCGTAGCCAGTTAGTGGAAGAGGAAGTGAGCCTGCCAATCTATAATCATACCACCTGAGACACTTCCAAAACTTACCTCAGGACATCCCTGGGTCCTTAGGTAAATCCTTAGATTTGAGCCTTCAGAAAATGAATCACACATGTGTCTTCCTCCCTGATGAGATGTACATTGATCTGGGTGAAGCATCATAGCTGTTCTATGTAAATATGAAAAGCATTTGAATATGTGCTGGTATGGGTATCATAGGAAGGGGAATAAGAATCAGAGAAAGTTCCAGGTGTTTTCATCATTCTAACAGTAGACGACAGTCTGAGTTTCCTTTCTTATAGTGCCTACAATTAGGTCATTACATATAGGTACTGAATGAACCCAGAAAATGGCTTAATCTTCTTCCCTCAACACACAGATCCTTCAGCCAGAGAAGTAAGCAGGGCCCTCCATACATCTGGAAAAAGAGGGTATTCCTTCCTCCCTCTCTCCTGGTCAATTGTACATTTTAGATGCAGTGGAAATAAAAACATGTCATCCATTACTGATGGTCCTGACACCAGTGCCATCTCAACAGAGGTAACTGGCCTCTCACCATCCGTATATTCTGTCCTTCAGTGCACCATCACTCAGATAGTGTGTGTAACATTAAGTGTCACTAGACGCTTTTGAACTGTGGTGTTGGAAAAGACTCTTGAGAGTCCCTTGGACTGCAAGATCCAACCAGTCCATCCTGAAGGAGATCAGTCCTGGGTGTTCACTGGAAGGACTGATGTTGAAGCTGAAACTCCAATACTTTGGCCACCTGATGCAAAGAGCTGACTCATTGGAAAAGACCGTGATGCTGGGAAATTGAGGGCAGGAGAAGGTGACGACAGAGGATGAGATGGCTGGATGGTGTCATCGACTCAATGGACATGAGTTTGGGCAAACTGTGGGAGTTGGTGATGGACACGGAGGCCTGGCGTGCTGCAGTTCATGGGGTCGCAGTGTCAGACATGATTGAGCACCTGAACTGAACTGAACTGAATATTAGATAGTGACAATAGATAGATATTAGCCAGGGAACTACAAACTGAAAAAAACATTCTTTAGTACATCCCAGTATTGACTCACTCAATATGACTGGCCAGCCTGAAGGAAAAAACATGCCCTTATTTATGTCACAGCCTCTGTGACTGTGTTGAGAGATGGCAAAGTGGATGGGTGGCTGGCTGGGAGGACGGGGTATACCTATTAGAAGCTGGTACTATGTTAGGTTCTCCGCATCCCTTGTTTCGTTTCCATGACCGTCCTAACGTGAGAAAACTGTTTTCTCTGTTTTGCAAGGGAACTGAAGCTCAGAGACATTTGTTAACTTGCCCGAAATCACACACCTAAGCAGCAGTGGAACCTGACTTCAAATGTGGAGGCTGTATTCTTGCCCATTATGCTCGACTACCTACCCCAGCTTTTGTTCTTTTCCCAGACAGGAGGCAATTCGGTCCCACAGTCCACCCAATTTCTTTTGCTTGACAGATTTTTCTTCAGGTCATCAGATAACACACACAAGGTGCTTGTAACTAAGCTAACAATATCATTCCCAAAGTGTTGTTGGAAATTTACAGAAGTCTTGTATGTCTATTTTTAGCAGACATTACATACATGAACTCAAGCTCTGAGAGTGAATGACTGTGGATATTGGGGTAAATCCCCATACATACCATCCTCTAAAAAAAAAAAAAAGCCTTGAGAGAACATTTACCTGTCCAACAAATGTTTCTTGCTTATCTCCTACATGATACTGGAAGAATAATAAATGGTTAGGTTAATCTTTGCATTACTTGGGCAGAAACATTAATAAGTAACTCCAAACAGAGGGGAGAATAAACAAACTTTCTATGACAGTACTATCAGCCAAATCCTTTGAGTGTGAAGTCGAAGATTTACAAGTATAGGAAAGAGTTTGAAAGGAAGTAGCATTTTAATTAAGGCTTGGAGATTAAGAAGAATGTTGATGACTGCAGGGGAAGAAGAAAATTCCAGGAATGGTGAACATAAAGAAAACAAGGCAAAGGCAAGTTTTCACAAAGGTGATAGTCCAATGTGATTAGTAGATAAGAGGTAAAAGCCTGTAGAAAACTCTTAGGAAGAGCTAACAGGTGGAAGGGCCAAACCTAGAAGGCCTCAGAGAGGACACCTGGTGCTTTTCCCTGTCCGCCACCCCTGCTGCCTTTAGACAGCTGCGTCTCCTTCACTGCGTGTGGTCCTGGTGAGGTTGTCATCACTGAGTTCAGGCACACACATTCATGGGGGTGGGCACAGTGTTCAGGAGGAGCTAGTCAGGCCAGCAGTAATGACTGACCCGGGGGTGAGCCCAAGATCCCAGCAGGATTCATGTAACTGTATCAGAAGAAAGAAATGCCTGTCTCCTCCATTTCTGGATGTGGGCAGCCCATTTCCCCCTTACCTGGAAAGAGAGTGTCTGTAAAAGGAAGCCACAATAATGAGAGACCTGGAGCAAGGAGGTGACAGAGGGAGACAGAGCCTACAAGGCACTGATTGAGCATCTGGATTCACCCGTGCCTGAAGCTCTAGATCTCTGTCGGAATGAGCTGCTCAGTTCTCTGACTCTAATGTCCCTTTTTGCTTGAGGAAGTTTGAGTTAAGAATCCTGACTAGTACAGCTGTGAGTGCCATGCTAAAGAGTCTGAATTTATTGAGATAGGAGAACCACTGAAAACCTCTCCTTTTAAATGCTTGGAGAACAGAGGCTTACACTACAGTGTAAGACTATGGAGAGGGCTTCCCTGGTGGCTCAGTGGCAAAGAATCTGCCTGACAATGCAGAAGACACAGGTTTGATCCCTGGACCAGGCAGATCCCACATACTGTGAGGAAACTAAGCCCAAGTACCGAGCCTGTACTCTAGAGCCCCAACTCCTGAGCCCACATGCCAAAACTGCTGAAGCCTGAACATTTTAGAGCTTGTGCTGCACAGTAAGAGAAGCCACCACAGTGAGAAGCCCATGCACTATAAACAGAGAAAAGCCCTCAAAGAAACAAAGACCCAGAACAGCCAAATAAATAAATATTTTTTTTTTAAAAAGACTGTGGAGGGATTAAATAATCTTTCAGGAGTCACGGGCAATAACCCACAGAACCTTCTAATTCACTATGGGAATGGAAGAAGTGAAACCAGTACTACAGCCATAACAGGATGATAAACTCTGCTATCCAGAGTGATCCAAGGATCCACACTAACTGATGACATAAGTTTGAACTCTACATTTTCATCAATATTATTAGTAAATCTGGATAGTAGCTATCTCAGCCCCCAGGGTAACAATATCTCAAGGGGAACAGGTGACTTGTAAGGTCAAGAAATAGGGCCTGAAACAGCATTAGTGTAGCAAATGTGAAGCGTCTGGTTACCTCTCTGTCTGAAACCCAAGACGTCTGAAGGAAAAGAGGTGCTGAAATATCTGCAGTTGGCAGTAACATCTGAGAAAGTGGTGCCCACCCCCCACTCCACGTATGAGCACAGGGATCCTGACTTTTCTGTAAATAGCTCTGAACCTTCTTCTCACCTCCAGCACTGACTTCTCTCTTGGAGAAAGAAGAAAGGTATTTTGCTCTTGGGCCTCGGCCTACAGCTTCTTGTCCCCGATAAGTGAGGTTTGGCAGGTCCACATCACAAGATGAACCCTCACCAAACAGGAGCTACTCCAGGCGGGGGGAAAACCCCAAGTGGGCACTTGATCTTCTAGAGCTTCTGGTTAAGAGAACATATAAGCCCAGCAACGTGCCTCCTCAGAACTAGGAGGGTCCGCCTCTAGGGCAACTCCTTACCATGCTGATTTAAAATAGCAGCAAGAGATTTGAGGAGGTGGCAATGCCAAGTCTAAGCAAAAAGCTTCCCAGGATCCTGGGCTTTGCACTCACCTCTCCTTAGCCTCCGCAGGCTCCTCCTCCCACTGCTGGAGGAGAAGCAGAAGGCCAGCCAGTTGTAATTCACATAGGGGAACTTCACAGTGGAGGTCTGCAAAGGAGTCTGTGGCAGGGGAGGGTGCAGGTAGACCTCTGGACCCACCGTGGCTGAGGCTCAGAGACTCCAAGCTGCCTCTTGCTGCAACAGCCCCATTGTATCTGACTAATTCCCAGACACTCATGTTTCACATTTGCACAACACTAAAGTAGGGGTGCATTGTATAATCAGTGATGTGTCATACTTTAAAATGGGTGTCACTTTTTCCTTTCTTTTTTTTTTTTTTTTTTTCCTTTACCAATATTTATTTTTTTTTATTACTTTATTCTACATTACAATACTATATTTGTTTTGCCATACATTGACATGAATCAGCCACAGGTGAACACGATCTCCCAATGCCGAAGACCCCTCCCACCTCCCACCCCACATCATCTCCCTGAATCATCCTGTGCACCAGCCCCATGCATCCTGCATCCTGTATTGAACATAGACTGGTGCTTCGTTTCTTACAAGATAGTATATGTGTTTCAATGCCATTCTCCCAAACCATCCCACCCTCTCCCTCTCCCTCTCCCTCAGAGTCCAAAAGTCCGTTCTATACCTCTGTGTCTCTTTTGTTGTCTCACATATAGGGAACCTTCTTACACTGCTGGTGGGAATGCAAACTAGTACAGTAGTGGAAACTGTATGAAAACAGTATGGAGATTCCTTAAAAATTGCAAATAGAACTGCCTTATGACCCAGCAATCCCACTGCTGGGCATACACACCAAGGAAACCAGAATTGAAAGAGACACATGTACCCCAATGTTCATTGTCACACTGTTTATAATAGCCAGGACATGGAAGCAATCTAGGTGTCCATCAGCAGATGAATGGATAAGAAAGCTCTGGTACATATACACGATGGAGTATTACTCAGCCCTTAAAAAGAATAAATTTGACTCAGTTCTAATGAGATGGATGAAATTGGAACCGATTATACAGAGTGAAGTAAGCCAGAAAGAAAAACACCAATACAGTATACTGACACATATATATGGAATTTAGAAAGACAGTAATGATGACCCTATATGTGAGACTTTTTCCTTTCTTGATGATTTTCGAAATAATGGTGTATTTTATAATTGATGGTGTTTTAGGTTCAATAAAATGCTGTATGGGGAATTCCCTGGTGGTCCAGTGGTTAGGACCCAACACTCTCACTGCTAGGGGCCCAGGTTCTATCCATGGTCAGGGAACTAAGATTCTGCAAACAGCACGGCGCAGTCATAAAAAAAGAAAATGTTGTATATCAGGACCACCTACTCACCATGTAAACTAAGATTTCCTGCGCATTCCCCAAAGACATTTTACAGTCCATTGCAGCAGTGGGAACAGGAGTCACAAAAAGTGTTCCCAATACATCAAGAGAGAGAAATGATCTAGGCATTCAGTTCCTCAGAAGTTACAACATACAAAAGAAGGATGACCTGTGAGCTATGCCCATGTGGCAAATGGCATACTGCTGCCTCCTATAAGAAGCCCCCGGCTCCATGCGGTGCTTCTCATCTGTTGTGTTTTGTTTTGTTTTTTTTTTTGGCGGGGCGGGGGAGGGGGCGGTGTGGGGGAGTGCAAAAAACAGGTGCAAAGTTTATTATTAGAGACACAGAAAAACAAGTGGGAGAGCACAAAGACAGTTTGTTAAGACAGAAGCAAGGTAGAGATGCTCACTTGGGAAGAAAGGATGGGCATCCTCACCCCACCTAGTGAAGATGGAGCCTGCTCTCATCTTGAGAGCAGATGGTGGCAAAGGTTTGAGAGCAGATGGTGGCAAAGGTGGTAAAGTGATGGAGATGAAAAAATGATGGAGACAGTGATGAGACCTAACATTTAGACAGAACTGTACAGCATTCAGAACATTTTTTTCAAACATCACATAATCTCAGACCCTGCCAGTATGTTGTCTGTCTTTATAGGTGACAACATTGAAGCGCACACCTGGGTGCCTCCCCTGAGGTTGCACAGTGAATGGTAGAGAAATGACTAGATTCCTGAGACATAGGATCTTTCCTATAACACTTAACCTATTCCATGAGGGAAAGGGGAAGATTTAGCCATAGGAAGACTTTTCTTCAACCCTTTCAAACTCAAGAAGTAGAATAATGATCATGATAAATCTATTTTTTACCAACATTCCAGAAAAAAAAAAATTGTTAGTAAAGACAGAGAAAAGGGGCAAATGCCTGTTTTAAATCATGGTGTTTAAAATGATGTTTACGTTAATATTGATCACTGAAATTTAATATGGTAATCTGTGCTTCAAAGGCACATTTTTCTAATTGTTAAAGTGATATAAATTTAGAAAATAAGAAGTCCAAAACTTTGAGAGTATTTGCACCACCAATTAGCCCAACGTTGATGACTGCCTTCAGCAAGCAATCAACATGCACACATGAACAGAAAGACTGTGACAGAATTCTTCCCTCCTGGGAACAGACGACGCAATTATAAGGGAATTAGGGGATGAGGTCAACATTTTAAAATATATCAATACTGAATAGCACAGGGAATTATATTCAATATCTAGGGATAAACCATAATAGAAATGAATATTAAAAATAATATACCAGGCCCCGCATCTCGGCAGCCAGGCATGTAGCAGCAGCAGCCGTCGCGGCGGAATATGGGCGGGAACCACTCCCACAAGCCCCCGGTGTTTGACGAGAATGAGGAAGTCAGCTTTGACCATTTTCAGATTCTGCGGGCCAATGGTAAAGACAGTTTTGGAAAGGTGTGCATCGTGCAAAAGCAAGACCAAGGAAATGTATGCGATGAAAGACATGAACAAGCAGAAGTGCATCAGAGGGACGAGGTGCGCAACGTCTTCTGGGAACTCCAGATCATGCAGGGTCTGGAGCATCCTTTCCTGGTCAATCTTTGAAGTTTATTCCGGAGAAAGCGATGGCACTCCACTCCAGTACTCTTGCCTGGAAAATCCCATGGACGGAGGAGCCTGGTAGGCTGCAGTCCATGGGGTCGCGAAGAGTCGGGCACGACTGAGCGACTTCACTTCACTTTCACACATATATATGTACAATATAACTGAGTCACTTTGCTATACAACAGAAATTAACACAGCATTATAAATCAACTATACTTCAATAAAAAATAAAATTAAATCAATACAAAATCATAGATGATTAGCTCAAATTAGGGGGTGGAAAGAACTATCACTGGGGTTGTCAAAACAGGTGATTTGGAGAAAGAAGGGGTTGAGATGGGCCTTAAAGGATGATTAAGATAAATGGCAACCACTCCAGTATTCTTGCCTGGAAAATTCTATGGACAGAAGAGCCTGGAGGGCTATAGTACATGAGATCGAAAGGAGATGGCCATGACTGAGTGACTGAGCACAAGATCGAGCTCAGCTTGGAGGAGGAAAGGCACATTCCTCTGTCTGGTAAACAGATGAAGAAACAGATGAAACCTTATCTAGGTCTCAGAACTTAGCAGGGTGTTTGGTGAAGGTCACTAAGGGGAAATGGAGACAAACAGCAGTCTGTCCCAATTAAGTGAGTACAAGCCTGGCTAGAGCAGAGAGTCTTATAGAGTAGTAAGAGAGAGATCTTTGGGCAGGTTGTGAAGTTCCTTGACAAGAAACTAAGGTATTTTAATTTTAACCTAGAAATAATGAGGAGCCACCGAAACCTGTTGAGCAGGAACTGGTGTGCAACATGTCAGTGGAGGATCCCATGGAAAATTTCTTCATGTAACCATGGGAGAAGATCATTGAGATAACAAGACTTCATCTAAAGTGGTGGATCTGGAGATGGAGACAGTCACCTTCAATGATAGATCAATGATGGACCAGCCCTCAAGAGCAAATGGCAGAGTTTAGGCTATAAGTGGATATACAAGTAGAAATGTCCAACAGCAGGTGAATTGTGGGTCTTAAACCCGGGAGAAAGGTGAAAAACAGATAGATATTAGATAGACAGTTCATGCTAAGTTGCTTCAGTCGTGTCTGACTTTACGACCCCATAGATGGTAGCTGGCCAAGCTCCTCAGTCCATGGGATTCTCCAGGCAAGAAAACTGGAATGGGCTGCCATGCCATCTTCCCAACCCAGGGATGGAACCCACGTGTCTTACATCTCCTGCATCACCAGGCGGGTTCTTTACCACTAGTACCACCTGGGAAGCCCAAATAGATAATAGAAGAAAATATAAATTTTTAAAGTTTTCCACATCGATTAATAAATTTCAACAGCTAGTTTTATGTGTGTATAGATATGAATAGATTAGACAGATGGATGGATAGACGATAGATAGATAAGTAGATGGACAGATAGATATGTTTGACGTCTGTATTTTGTATTCTCTCCTTTCTCACTCTACTCATCCATCTCTCCTCTCTTGTCTATAGTCCAGAACCTTATCGCATTAAGTTAAGACACTGATTTTTCAAACAATGACAATATGCCACTCTAGCAACCAAAAAGATTCCAATGTAGCCTGGTTTCTGGTATGCAGGAGAGGAGAACTGAAGATAGAAACATCTGGGGAAACTGTGATCTGCACCACTCGTTCATTTATTTATTCATCCCGCTAGTATGTACTGAGTACTTCCCACGTGCCGGCACGAGGCTCAGAGCTGGAGAGACTCAGTAAGCGGGACAGTCCTCATTTCATGTAACAAATGTTTGCCCAACACTTTCTACCTATAAACCTCTGTGCAAAGAGCTATGTAAGTCGTGGTTCCTGACTTCAAAGGATCACAGCCTCACAAGAAAGAAAATAAACCCCTACTGGCAATATCAATATACATGAAGTCATCACCTTGCAGGGAGTACATTCACGACTCCAGTCTCAAATAAAGTGCTCCACTCCATATGCCCGGGGGAAGCAAGGTCTGGGGAGGAAATGAAGCCTTTATAACTGTCCGGAGCTTGTGGGATTAACAAGTGCTCTTGTAAAAGTAAATGCCAGTGGCGGAACTGCCTATTGGCCAGCTGCCTCCTCAAAGGCATGTATGTTTATTTATTTATTTGTTTATTTATTTGCTAGATTTATCACATTTGCAGCCTGTGCCATTTGGCCTCAGGGTCAAATAAATCTCTTTAAAACTTTACCATCATTCTTCAGCATTGTGTGCCCCTGTGTGCCCCTGACATTCCTTTCTAAAGGCTTTTCAAGGACGGAATTAAATCCATTTTACAAATAAATACACTGGGAACAATAGAGTTTAAATGCACCACCGAAGGGAAAGATAAATTCCAGGAAAAGCCTGGAGATAGGATGAAAGCATTCTGCACTCCCTTTCAGAATCTTCAAAATTCCTTAAAAAAAAGAAAGAAAGGTAGAGGGTAGAATTCTGTCTCTCTTCTTGGCACCTGTTCCTGTGTAGAAGGTATTTGCTCCATGAGGATTTGTCACAAGGTGCAGAGAGACAGCCAAGGATCATAACAAAGTGCGTAATGGAATGGACTAGAAATACATTTTTAAGAAAGCTGGCCACATCATTTGGAAATTCAGCCCATGCAGAACTCTCTCATCTCCCAAGGCCTAGGGTTGTCTCTGGGAGACAGTTAAACATGTAGAAAGGAGAGCTGATTCTTCAGGTGTCAGATTTAGGCTATTATTCAGCTAGCATCATTAAAACTGTGTTAAATTATCCTTTCATTCATTTGTCAAACATTTATCCAGCACTATGTACTCAGCGCAGGATTAGCTGCCAGGGAGTACAAAAAATAAGGCAGGGCCCCTGGGCTTTTATATAATATTATATATATATTATATATCTTAAATGCACTAGTTGCGGCAAGTGGGGACTCTTCTTCATTGTGTTGCACAGGCTTCTCATTGAGGTGGCTTCTCTCGTTGTGGAGCATGGACTCTAAAGTGCATGGGCTGAAGGAGGTGCCATTGCCAGACTCTAGAGCACAGGTTCAACAGCTGTGGAGCACCGGCTCCATGGCATGTGGGATCTTCCCAGACCAGGGATCAAACCCGTGTCTCCTGCATTGGCAAGCGGATTCTTTACCACTGAGCCATCAGCAAGGCCCTATTCATGCAAATTAAAAATTAGAGGAAAATAAATCCTCCAGAATTTGCTATCACAGAAGGTGCTCAGTTTTAGCAGATGATTGTTTCATTGTCACCTCAGTCTAGCAATTCCTCATTTTTTGTCCAATGTCTTCTGAAAATAGTAAGATATATATGTATCCTACTATAAAACAACTTGCTTTTTCTTCTGTTTCTCAAAGGCACTGACTTATTTTGGTTAAATTAGTTTGCTTAGATATTGTGATATTTGATATTTAAGACATGCATTTTTTTTGTCCTAGTTATTACATTAAACCATGATCTTGGATTAAACAATAGATTTCCAGGCCCAGCTGCATTAAATAAGGGACCTTCTACTCTATAATTTTTACCGCTTCAACAACTAATAAAGACCAGAAGCTATGCTTTAAATAGCTATAATTCTGTATGCTCCCCACCTCAAGAAAACACAGGTATGAACAGTAAGAGTTCAATGAATATTTAATGGTTTAGACAAGTGCCTGCAAGATCCTGTCACCTTATAACCTACCTCTCCTCCCAAAACTGTCAAAATGTGGCAACATTTCTACGCTTTTGACATTGTAAAGATAACTCTAGTTTATCAATAATCCATTCATTTATATTGTACCTTTATTTAAAAACAAACAAACAAAAGTTTTGACAAGCACTGTGTATTCTTGGACAAGTCAGTTTGCTTCTCTGAGCTGCAGTTTCCTCATGGGCACTGACCTCACAGGATGGTTTTGAGGCTCCAATCAGATAATGGATCCCAAAATGCCTTATAAACTGTCAAGGCTGTGAGAGACCAGGAATCCAGCAAGGCTGATACAAGTTCTAAATGGAGTCAAAATTTAAACTTTCTAGTCAATGTTACTGTTTTCCTATTTTTCAAACCAGTATTTTCAAACCAGTATTATAATTGCATTGTTAATTTAATAAATATTAGCTGTATTCAGCTGAGAGTTTGTGTTAACTAAGTCTTGGAGGACTGGCCTAGAGACCTAATAACAGTCCAATTAGATTGTTATTTCCAAGGAATTATACAATCTGTGGTCCAAACAGCTGATTTAAAAATGAATTTCTAGAATATGATACATTTACAAGTAGGGGTATGCAGCAAATAAGATAGTGAAGCTGCTACATGAAAATACTTATGAGAATAATTCCAACACCAAAATGGAACATTCTGCCAAAGTCAAAACCATATACCCCACGGACATACCAAACTTCGATTTTAATAATTTAGCAAGTTTAGGACTAACAAACTGCAGTTATTCTCCTCATCTTCACAAAGTATTCTGTTAAACAGAACCGTAAATCCCTCATTGGTAGGGTTGAGAGGTAGGATAAACAGAGTAGCCACCAATGAAAGACCCAATGTCAACTCCAAGATTAACTATTTAGCTATGGAATAAGCTTGCTCCAAAATGCCTGAAGTCCTCTGTGCATGGAAACACCTGGACAAGATTACTGAATTCTGTAAAGCTCACAGAAGTGCTAATTTAACAGAACCATCTTGTCTCCCCAAAGTGAATGGTCCTGTTCACTGCCTTCCCCTAGTGACCTTCCAGCCTCACGCATCACCAGTCCATCACATGAACCCTTGGCCTCATGGCCTGGTAAATGCCCACAAATCCATGGACACCCTACAGCCTTGTAAGACCTGGTTTTGAACATGTTATTCCTGTCTGGCATCTCTTCTCCATTCGCTTGTTATGTAGCCTGCTATTTATCTATCAAAATCCAGGTTCGCCTCCTCTGTGAAGCCCTCCCTTTATCTTCCAGAAGCAAAGGCTGCTTCCTCAGTAGGCCATGTCAGAGCACTGACCACTGTGTGCTGACTCTCTTCTGTGACATGGCTACAGATCCTAAGACTTGAGGAGTAGAAATCTCTCCTGATCACCCCTATAGCTTCAGCTCCACACCTGGGATCATGCACACAGCAATAATAACAGCAACCTTTTGACAGATTGTCCCAGGCACACTTCTAAATGCTGTGTGTATATGTGTGTTAGTTGCTCAGTTGTGTCTGACCCTTTGCAGTCCCGTGGACTGTAGCTAGCCAGGCTTCTCTGTCCATAGAATTTTCCAAGCAAGAATACTAGAGTGGGTTGCGTTTTCTCCTCCAGAGGATCTTCCCAACCCAGGGATCAAACCTGAGTCTCCTGCATTGTACGCAGATTCTTTACTATCTGAGCCAGCACGGAAGCCCTCTAAATGCTTCACTATATATTAACTAAGTTAATACTCATAAGAGTCTTATGACTATGAGGCTACTTTCATTATCCCCACTTTAGAGATGAGGAAACTGAGGCTCATAAAGATTAAGTGACTTGCTCAAGGTTACATACCCATTAGAATGGCAGAGCTGAGATCTGAAACCAAGAGAACAGACTTTAAGCAGACTAAAAGCTCTACACTTTTGTTCCTGATGCAATTCGCACTCCCAATAATTTTCCAGAGGGGAGAATAACGGCTCAGAGGCTGGCCTGCCGTTTGACCAGCACTGTCTTTCTTCAGGAGGAAGATGAGATCCAAAGGCAGCCCAGGCATTTCCTAGGGTGCAAGTCTGTCTTCAGAACTGCTTCTAACAGAAGGGGTAGGAAAATTCTCATTTTGTGGCTATTTATATTAATGCCTCCATCTCAAATGTAATGTAATTCAAAGTCATTTTATTAGTCCTCTTGGGACTCTTAAAAATTTTTTTCTCTGCTATATTACCTTAGGGCTCCCCACCCCCAATGATTGCCCTGTTTATAAAATAAGGTCAGGCTCTTTGAGGGTATTTCCTTGTCACTCCTACCTACACCAGGGCACATGAAGGTCACTTTGTTGTCTTTCGTTTCCCTTCCAAACACACCGGGAAGAGCTCAGCACATCTTCTAAACACCAGCTTCAAACTGATCCTCCATCTACTACAAGCTCTCAGTGGCTAGCTCTGTGTACTTTCAAACGTGTCATGAAAGCACCACTTAACACACCTCAGGATGACAGAAGTGACCTGTTTTAGAGGAAATTGCCTTTGCCCCTGACCAATGCCACCCCAGAAATACACACAAACTTTGAAAAACAGGGCTGTGCTCTAAAAGTTCTTCTCAGGACACTATGGTACCCCATTTCTTAAGCATGTGACTTAGAGTAAAGTCACAAAGCTTCCTTCCCTTCCTTGGATTTGCTACAAGTCCTCAGGGCTTTTTGTGATTGCAAATCAGTCTTTCCAAGGTAATATTCTCGCTGACAGCTACAGTTTACGGAGTGCTTGCTCTGTGTGCCTGGCACTGTGCTAAGCACTTATATCCAGGGAGTGAATGTTGACCACTGACTCCTGTGTCGCATAGTAAAAACGTGGGTTCCAGCCAGAGCCAGGCTCCATGAGCCTGAACTGTGTGAACTGTGTGAACTCCACCTCTGCTGTGTGACCTTGTCTAAGTTACTTAACTTTTCTACCACAGTTTTCTCTTCTAGACAATGAGGTTAATAGTAAAGATGTCTAACTCATACAGTTACTGTGAAAGTGATCATGTGTTAATATATGTAAAGTTTATAAACCAGTGCTTGGCCCCTGATAAACCCTATAGAAGGGCTTGCAATCTGTATTTCTCCTCAACATTGATGTCTCCTCTCTCCCAAAGCCCTAGTCAAAGGAGTGGCCCATCTCCAACATTTAACCTGATTAGCCCAAGTTAATGTTCCTCAACTTTTTTATTTTCATGAACAAAATTTATGAAATAAGTTTCTTTTTATCACAACCAAGTACATTCACAAATACATACAAAATTTAAACAAAAGTTTCATGAAACATCATTTACCTCTACCATAGCAACATGCTCTGGGATTCTTGATTCACTAAAGTTCTATTTCGTTTCTTTCCTTTGTGTTTCCAAGGTAGCCACAATTCACTAAATTTTTTCATAATTTACCAATAGGTTGCTATGGATGGTCTGAAAAATCTCAAGTAATCATCATTTATTAAATTCTAACACCACCTCTATTAAGTAGGTACCACCATGAAGTCCATGACAGATAAGGAAACTTAGACACAGAGCAGTTAAGCTACTTATAAAAGATCACACAGCTTTTTAGCAGCTCATACAGGAACCCATGATAACTGTCCCTGACTCAGAAGCAGGCACTGGCCTATGTTAGCCCAACTAAAGTGGAAATGAATGAGGACATATGGACACTGACATGATGCTACAAACGTGAGTGGACTAGGTCTAGGAAAGCTCCCACTGTGGACAGAAGAATAGAGAAGGGTAGAGCTGCTCCTCCACAGGATGGTTCAGCCCTGAAGCCACTCCACTCTTAAGTGCCCTTTCACAAGCTAGCAAGTTCCCTGTTGGGCCAGTTTGGTTTGGGTTTCCTGTTACTTGTGCGCAAAAGCATCTGCATATCCTGGCTGCTGCCCTTTTGTACCCAATAACAATTAAGTGAGGGAAGCAATATAATCGCCATTTGTAGACAAACAAGCTCAGAAAATTTGCCAGAGGAATCCCAGCCAGTAAAAGGTGAAGCCAAGATTCAGACTGAGGTCTCTCTGACTTCTTCTCTATACCAAAGAGCCCACAGTAGATGATGTCTTAAATGATAAAGGGCAAAGAGGAGGGAGGGCAGTTTATTCTGTCCTGCTATCCTCTAATGAAAGGCCTTCCTAGCACGACACCCCTTTCCCCACCCAAGCACAAGTGCTCTTACCCTCTTTTCACTTTATCTTATTTATGAGTCATCATGAGTTATTTACACTCATCCTAGGTTCTCTGCTAGATTCTAAGCTCTTAGAGGATGAGGCCATGTGACATGGCTTTACAGCTCTGTGTCTTGCACAGACAGCACATAAGGAATACATAAGGCATTGATTGTCCTTGAATCACTTTTTGTCCCAGTTAGAAGTTACTGAGTGGAGTGGGAGTCGGGGGGGGGCGGGGGTGGCAGGAAATGCTGCAACATTTAGTGGCAAGTTTTATACAGACATCACCCAGCACGGTTCTATCTCAGGTGTGTGCTGTGTGCAGGCGCTCCTTTGTCTCCATCACACAGACAAAAAGGTAAGAGCAGGACAGGTGGGATCACTTTAAAAACAGATAAAATATTGGCACTGCCCTTGATGCAGGGACCAGACCAGCTAAATCTGGCCCCTGTGAGTTTTTAGGTCTGATCTAATCCTCATTCTTTACGCCAAGTTCACATCCACTTTGGACTGTGTCCTGGCTCTGAGTTCATTTTAAATCCCAGGACCGAGGGCCTTGCCAATATTTTATGTGTTCCCTGGGTAACTCTTGGAGCACCACTACATTCAAGAAACAAACAGCATTAACCATGGCGTTCACCACTTACACTCCTCCAGTGGTTTCCTTGCCTACTGGATGCAGCCTGAACTCTTTGAAGACATTTGAGGTGCTACCCAATATGACCCACATCATTCTC
Organism: Nanger dama; assembly: GCA_917880005.1. NCBI lineage: Eukaryota > Metazoa > Chordata > Mammalia > Artiodactyla > Bovidae > Nanger > Nanger dama. The sequence goes on from CAKJTW010000022.1 coordinate 27,683,274, forward strand.
AGTCTTGACTTAGATGTTTCCTCCACCCTTAACCAACTGACCTCATCACAGTTGTCCCCAGCATGACTCACACTCTCCTGCTCCCATGTCCCGGCCCCTGTCCTGGTCCCATCCTTGCTGCTGACTGCACTTGCATACATTTGAGCCACACGTCCTCTCTGGAAGGCCCAGCTTCTAAATGTGCTCTCTCCCCTTTCTGAACCCTCATAACCTTTTGCTTATATCTCTCTTTGAGCAGCTATTAAACTCACTCGGGAAACTGGCTTCTAGCAACCAATTAAAATGTAATATTTATTACAATTGCTGCTAGCATTTACTGAGGTCTCCAATTGTCAGACATTGTGTTAAGGGCTTTATATTCATTTACTCCTCAAGGAAATGGCAACCCACTGCAATGTTGTTGCCTGGGAAATTCCATGGCGGGCTACAGTCCATTGGATCACAAAGGAGCTGGACATGACTCAACACAACATATCCTATGAAGGAAGCAGATGTGCAGATCACAGAGATAATAGCAACCTACCTTATTATCATGTTATTGTGAGCACTGGGTAAGAAATACAAGAAAAGCTCTAACAAATGAGCTCACTGGGAGCTGGGCATGTGGCAAGTGCTCAATACATGTCTGTCATCACCACATCATCACCATTATCATCATCTTCATCAAACCCATTTTACAGATGAGGAAACAGAATCTTAAAATAATTTGTGCATAGTAAACTAGTAACACATGGAACTTGTGTACTGAATTAATCACTGCTGTGTACAGCACTTTAAAACAAATCCTTTAAAGGTTGACATTAGATAAACACATCTTTAAACCTGGTCAGAGTTTAGCAGAGTCCTAACCCAGAGATCAGCAATAAGTATACAAAGAAAATGAATGATTCCATCTGAAACCATCAAGAGTTTCATGATTTTGCAGGTGATTTCCACTGGCGGCCACTGAAGTTTTATTTTCCTGGATGAAATACTACTTGCATTTCCGATATAAGCTTTCCTGAATGTAGGCTTGTTTCCTGTTCTTACCCTGTCCAATGAAGCACTTTCCTTAAGCTGTTAAAAATGCCCTCTTACAATGCATGATGTAAACAAAGCCAACGCTTTTTTCACAATTTTATTGTGAGCAGAGCATGTCACTAATGAACCAAACGCAAGTCATGCTGCCCAGGCTCACTCCACGTGAAGGGAAGGGATGTTAACCACATTATCCACGCCCATGCTTCTCTTCCATCACCCTCCTCTTTGTAGTTTTTGATCCAAGCAGCTCAGGTTTGTTTATGTTGCCATAAATTAAAGGACACGCTTTTTACATGTTCTGAATCCATTTCACTCAGGATGATGGAGTAAGGGAAAAGTGGTTTCCCATAACCCTCTCGAATGTCGCGGTATGAAACGCATGCAGACAGGAGGGCATGCTTCCCATCCGAAGGGGCGCATGGCCACCGGAAACAGCACCATCACCGCAAGCTGCTGACTGCTAGCTGCCCGCTGCGCCAGAGGTGGAGGGGGGATCGTTTCCACCAGCGCATGAGCTGAAGCCTCTCACTCCAGGTTAACCGTGGGCCTCTCAGCTAACCATGCAAATCGCTCACATATGCTTCCTAGACTCTTCCACAGGGTCTGATTTGACCACAGTATTTCTAATTTGTTTCACCAACACTTGCAAAGTGACCTATGACTTCATCCAAAGTTCCAGATCGTCCCTGTGTGTGCAGCCCCCACACAGAGAGCCCAAGTCAGTGAGGACTGCTGAACCTTGAACACCCAGGTCCTACCCATCCTGACTTAGCCCATGCTGTATGGCCAGATACGGGGCTCTCAGCCACACTAGGCAAACTGCAAAGACTGAGCAAACTGCCAAGGAAATGGGCCAAAGGTTAGTGTCTGAAATGTAAAAGAAAACAAAAACACCCAACTTAAAGAGGCATGTATTTGGTTAAATATAATGATTACAAAAGTCACAAGCATACAGTACACTCATTCACTCCTAGCTAATGAAAAGGAAAATATTGTACTTTATCATGTCTCATTTCACTTGATATCTCACCATCTTCACAACAGCCTGACGGCCCTGGTGTTATTTCTCTTCTTTATAGCGAAGACTCCTGAGCTTCAGAAAGTTTGAGTTATGTGACTAAGGTTATTCACCAATTAATGGCAAAGTTAGGACTCCAATGACAGTGATGTGATTAGACCAGAGCCTGTGTTATCTAGGAGGGGAAGAGAGTGGTTTTGGCGGTAGCCCTCAGTGCTGATCACCTGAGAATCACCTGGAGATCCTTCTAAAATAACACTCTCCTGGCCCACTGCAGGCCAACTGCATCAGGATGACTGGGGAAAAGGACTCAGATGTGGGAGTTGTACTAGTGAGGGTTCTTCAGAGCAGTTGAGCCATCAGGATGTGTACATATAAAGAGAAAAAATTAAGTTTAAGGAAACAGTTCATGTCATTATGGAGACTGGCAATTGCAGTATCTACAGTCATCAGACAGGAGACCCAGGAAGAGCCAGTGTTGCGTTTGAAGTTCAAAGGCCATTGGCTGACAGAGTTTCTTCTTGCTAGTGGGAAGGTCAGTCTTGTGTTCTCTTGGGGCCTTCAGCTGATTTGATGAGGTCCACACACATTATGGAGGGCAATCTGCTTTACTCTCAAAACCTACCAATTTAAATGTCAAACTCATCCAGAAAGGCCTTCACAGAAACATTCAGAATAAAATTTAACCAAATGGCTGGGCATAATGGCCCAGTCAAGCTGACATATAAAATTAACCATCACAGGTCATTTTTAAGCCCCACAGTTAATTCCACTGTGTAGCCAGGGTGGAGAACCACTAGTCTGTCATTTCATATACTCACAGTTGCCTACAGCTGCTTCAAAACCAAAAACTGCCTAGCTATTAACAAATTGTCCAGGATACAGACAGATAAGGTGCTTGTCTAAACCAAGTACTGCTTTTTTCAGGAAAAGAAAGTTTCTGTAGGTACAGAAATAGGTGGAGCCAAAAGGTGCATTTACAGATTTTATAGAATGTATGTAAGGCAATCACATTCTGCATAAATCTTTCTGACTGCAGGTTCCAAATCATTTCCAGTGAATAGCCAATGTTTTTTCTATTTATTCTATTCATTTTCTTCCCAAGCCCTCTCAACTGGAATTCTCTTAGAGAGAAGGTTTAATTTTTAAAACTTGGGAAAATCTGGAATGAAATGGTTCATTTGCACATGACCTATGGTTTGACATGAGATACTGGAGGCTTGTGTTGAGAGCCAATAAATCTCACCAAGATGGCAGGAAAATTTGTAGCCAGAGCTGGGCAGAGCATTTTCTATAGCAGGTAATTCAGGAAAGCTGATAGTACTAGCTGATAATATATTTGCAAAATATCTCTGCTTGTTGGCTGAGAAAATCTGAAAACACAAAGAAATCTGAAGCTAAAGCAGCAAGAGGCAGTATGCCTGTGTTGTTTGGTTTAATTTTAAGTATCAAAACTCTGGTGTTTTTGTGGTGTGTTGACTTGAAAACATTTAGACCCATTTTGTACATGTTTAATTAACAAACAAAATTAGATGAGTGTTTATCTTTGTAGTTCAGGCCAAAAAAATCATTGGCCAGAGGATGGAACTTAGGGACAAGACCCCTGGGAAGTACAGGAATGCCTCCCAGGAATCTGAGCCTTCCTTCTTGGGGCCACATCCTTCCCAGCTGGCCCCCAGGAATGCCAGCGCTGCCACTAAGCCCAGGCTCAGGGACAACAGCTGAGTGGGCAGAGGTGGTCTTTGACCCCTCCCTTCCCTGCAGATTTCCCTCTCTTCTTCTCCCTTCTTATAGCTCATTCATCTTTTTCTTCACTTTAGCTTTTAACAAAGATATTAGCTAATAATAATTTACATCCTGGCCTCAACATCCCAAGGGGACATTTATGAGGGGATTTTTTCCCCTGTGGGAAAAGACAGACCATAGGAATAATACAAGTGGGTTAGGAGGAGAGATTAGGGAAGAAGATGTATTAAAAGGCTGCCAATAAGTCACACCAGATGACTCTCATGCCTTTCAGTGGTAACTTGAGATGATTTTCCCACCTGTTCTGGCTGAATTGTGTGCCCCTCCCACCCCCCAAAAAGACACGTTGAAATCCTAACCCTCAGTATGTCAGAATGTGACCTTATTTGGAAACAAGGTCTTTAGGGATGTAATAAAGTTGAAATGAATCCATTAGGATGGGGCCCTAATCCAATATGACTGGTGCCCTTATAAAAAGGACAAATTGGGACATAGATAGAGACACACACAGAAGGAAGATGATGTGAAGACACCAAGAGAACACCATGTTAGGACAAGGCAGTGAAGCGGGGTAGCTACAATTTTAGGAATGCCTAAAGCTACCTACCAGAAGCCCAGGGAAAGGCAGGGAACACTTCCCTTGCACCTTCAGAGGGAGCACGGCCTGCCAAAACCTTGATTTCAGACTTACAGAACTGGCAGAAAACAAATTTCTGTTGCTCAGTACCACTAACTAACTTATGGTACTCTGTTACAGCAATGCTAGGAAACCAATAAATCACCTTTTTTAACCTGTTAGCCTAAAGGCTCTTGTATCAGTTATCTCGTGGCCAATAAAGCTGGTCCTCTCCCAGCAACATCTGGTCCCCTCTGAGTAACAGGAGCTCAGGGGCCACCCCCAGGCAGTCATTTCTACTGAGTTCTCAATTTGTCTCCAGGGCTCGCCCCAGAAGCAAGGTCTCCCTGCTCTCAGGTCACCCTAACCTGGCCTGGACTTCCTGTTGTCCCCCAAAGAGCAAGGAGGACAATAGATACCACCTGTATTAGGAAGCAGAAAGTTATGTGGGTTGGGAGCTCTAAAGGAGGTGGGGCTGAGCTGAAGACAGGGAAGGATTCCAAGGAGAACAAGCAAGGAGAAAGGCATTGCAAGGGGGGGAAGACACGGACAGAGGGTAATAATGAGCAGAGTGTGTAGCATGGGAACTAGGAAATCGAGTGCTTCAGGATGAGGGTAAGAGGGGTGGGGACCGAACCTTTGGTGCTGGAGAAGCTAAGACCTACACCCTTTATTTGACAGACCCGTGCTTCTCAGCTTTGCACCCCAGGAAACAACTTCTGGCAAAGCCTGGACACATTTTTGATGGTCATGCTGAGAGTGGCTGCTAGTTGGTAGAGGCCACAGATGCTGTTAAACATCCTTCAATGCCCAGGATAGCATCCCACAACAAAGGATTATCCTTGTATCATTATACGATGTTGAGAAACCTTGCAGGAGACGCTAGAGACTTTTGAGCAGGGACGTGACAAACTAATGTTGGTGCAGACGCTTCATATACCTGAGACGAAGTCAGCCAGCACAAGGATATCTCACTTTGCGCAAGAGAGAGATTCCTAAAAAAAACTTTGCAGCAATCAGTGTTTCAAAAATTAAATCCTATTGTAAATGTACTGAAGCAATTTAGTAAATTAAATCTGGAGATGAATACTCTTCTACAGTGAAGAATGTCTTTCCTAATGCAAGCATCATTCCAACCCGAATTCATTCTGATATATACAAATAGTTGTGCTTTCAAGTTTCTTAATCTGATTTTCTCTTCCAGATATAGGAGGGCAATGCAGGCTCCCCATCCCAAGAAATGGAAGATGAGAAGTCAAAGATGAGAAGCCAAGTCCCTGACTCTTGCCCACTGTCTGACCCCAAAGCAACTCCATATTAGATCACTGATTGGTTCCAGGTCCCCAGTTTCTTTCTTTCCATGATTCATCAACTCTTAAATGCAACTATTTCTTCACCCTGTCGTTGGGGGACACTTAATCCAAACTTTTATTAAAATCAAGAGATATTTTCCTTGCTCTTGTGTTGGAAGCAGAATATGATTCCTTTGAAAACTTCAGCAGTTCATTTTTGTTTCTTGGTGACTGCTTTCAAGTCTTCAAACAATGAAATAAAGGATTTCATTTTCCTCTGGATAAATGCTTGTTTTTACCCAGTCTTGATTTTCTTTCCTTTCCTTTAAAACCTCTTAATACATCGAAGTACGCTAAATATTTATGAATGTAATTTATGAGCCTTAGATGTTTACTTCTTGCCAAAACTAAAAAGTATGCCTGTGTGTGGCCTAAAAATCCCAACTATGATAAAACCAAAACAGAGAAATGAGCAAGTACTTCATATTTTTAAGAGGAGGGGGAAAAGAAAGTCAAACTTCAAAAATCCTGATGTTCCTCATTCAGCATATTCAGACAGCAAATAAATAAATGATCTTCTCTAAAGGCAGGCTCCTGTTTGTCCTTCCTCAGATGGTTCGTTATTGGTGGGCATCTATTGACAGCATCAGGAGAAAAAATAGTCCAGGCATCCGAAGGTTGGAGAATGGTTGCTTGCTCAGCAGATAGTGCTGAAGGTGCCCACCAGTTCCCCAAAGCCCTCCTCAGCTGCCTGCCTTGAACTCTTAATTGCCCTGGGAGGGAAGTCAGCAAATCTCTGATGGATTCCCGATCCTGCTGCCAGCCTCCCTGCCTTGCACACACTGCTTTGGAGACTCAAAACCCAACATCTGGAATTTGGTTTTTACGGTCACAGGATATCTCAAATGTTGGCTGTTCTTTCTAGAGTTACATAATTTCTTCTAAGGAGTTGTTTGTTTGTTTGTTTGTTTGTTTTTGCTTCCAAAAAGGAATTAGAAAGATTGCAAAGGAAATGCCTGTGATATTAAAAAGTCATAAGTACTCATCTGTGATAATGAAAAGGCAGTGGCCCTGGGTGTCCATAGACTCTGAGTGTTAACTAAGAACTTGAGGGAACAGGTCCTGGGGGAACTGACCAGAAATGAACAGAAATAAAGAATGTGAGGAAAAGGGGCAAATGCCTCGTGGTGTCTGAGCATTGGAGTGATGATTTGAACACCTCCGGGAAGAATTAGAGAATTGGTGGCTTGAGGTGTATCTAGTTAACTCGGAACATCTCGCCCAGATAATTTTACCAACCTTTTATCAGTTGTTGGCTTAAAGTGTTTAAGTCTTGCTTTGACACCTCGGTCCTTCCATAGAAGGGCAACCTTGGAAGCATACCCCATGCCTTCAAGGAAGAATCCAAGGGAACCCAAGGGCTTGTCTTCAGTGACCAGACCCCATGCTGGCCCACAGCAACCCTCTGGGCAGACTCTGGCTCTCTACCCAAGGTTCTACCAGCCCCATTGAGTGGAAGTGAGCTTTGAAAACCACCACTTGGCCTCTTGAAAGAGGCAATTGACCTAATGGCTGATTACTTTCTTGAAATGACCTGTTGAACTGGATTCCCATTCTCCCTGTTCAAGGAGAACAAGGATAAATACAATCCAAGAATTGTCAAACAGGAGTTTCACTCTCTCTTCTGCCAAAATCTTTACCACCACTCTTCAGAGTCTGAGTACAGAAGATTCCAGAAAAACTAGGTGATCCTTAAATTCTCAAATATTTTACTCTCAAAAGAAATGTAGGTCCTCTGCCCAACCCAAGAATCAGACCTGAGAACTGCTGTGTATACATGTATGCATGTGTGGCATTGCCTAGTTGAAGTGGCACTGTCTCACTGGGGTGGACAACCACCAAGGATTTCACCCTCTTCAAGGGGACCAGTGAAGGGAAGCAGATTAGGCTGAATTTCTCTGGAATGGCAAAACCTCTTTCCATCCTGGGCGCTTAAAAATAAAATAAGGTGTCTAAAGTTGTCATGAAATTATCAAATTTAAAATTGAATATTATATGCCTAGTGCTTGGAATTCAATAGTTAACAGATACAATCCCTACCCTTAAGAAGTCAGAACAGACTTGTGATTGCCAAGGCAGAAAGGAGGTGGGGAAGGGAAAGATTGGGAGTTGGGATTAGCAGATGCAAATGATTATATACAAAGGAATAAGCAACAAGGTCCTACTGCATAGCACAGGGAAATATATTCAATCTTCAATGATAAACCATAATGGAGAAGAAGATGAAAAAGAATATATGTATGTATAAATGGATCACTTTGCCATATAGGAGAAATTATCACAATGCTGTACATCAACTACATTTCAATAACATAATTTTTTTAGAAATCTATGATGGAATGGGAGATCCAGATGAAAAAATAGGCAATTACACTTGAGAGTAATTAGTGTTCCAATGGGAAGTTTCAGACTCTCTGGGTGAAATGAGAGTCACCTAGCTCAGTTTGGGAAGGTCAAGCAAGGCATAATAGAAGAAATGATATCTGAGCTGAGATGAGATGACAACGTAAGAGATAATGAAGAGAAGGGATAGAACATCAAAGGGGAGCTCACATCATTGGCAAAGCCCTAGAAACTTAAGTCTGTGGCATTTGGCTGAAATGTGAGTGATGAGAAACAGAAACAGGATTCTATAAACCAGGGCTCACCAAACTTTTCTATAAAGGACAGATAGTAAATATCTTAGGCTTTGCGGTCCATACAATCTTTGTCAAAGCTGTTCAACTCTTCCACTGCATCCAGGAAAGTGCCTGCAGACAATATATAAGTGAATGTGTTGTAATAATACTCTGTTTATGGGGCTTCCCTGGTGGTCCAGTGGTTAGGAATCCACCTGCCAGTGCAGGGCACGTGGGTTCGATCCCTGGTCTGAGAAGATCCCACATGCTGCTGGACAACTAAGCTCACGTGCCACAATTATTGAGCCCACACTCTAGAGTCTGAGAGCCACAGCTCCTGAAGCCCACATGCCCTAGAGCCGGTGTTCCACAAGAAAAGCCACCACGGTGAGAAGCCTCTGCACCAGGATGGAAAGAAGTCCCTGCTTGCCGCAACTAGAGAAAACCTGCAGCAATGAAGACCCAGCGCAGCCAAAAATAAATAAATGAAAATAGTTTTAAAAAACCCAACTCCATTTACAAGAACAGAAGGACAGGTGGCAGGTCAGATATGGCCTACAGCCTTGCTTTCCTGGTACCTGAACCCTCCCTGTTCTAAGTATGGCTCCCAGATCAGCAGTCCCTGCATCCTGGGGAGTTTGTTAGAAATGCACAATTTCGGGACCCATCTATGAGGTACTACACCTAGAGTGCACATCCAGTGCTCGAGAGCACCCAGGTGGTTTGCAGGCACATGAAAGTAGGGATAGCACTGCTGGAAGTCTTATGAAGACCTTCGGATTCCATCTTTAGGCCCCTTACACATGCATAATTAGCAGATTCCTTTGGCTGTAGAACTGCAAATATCAAAGAGTGAATCTCCTTAAATTTTGCCCCCTAAGTTCTTCATCTGCCTCCCTGTAGTCCTGATCCCAGTGAGGAAAATGGACCACAGAGGTAAGACTGTGGGCCAATCTCTCTCTTCTCCCAGCCTGGGCTAACCCACTTCTACCCTACCTCCCAACCCAACAAAGGCTGGTCTTCAAAAACTACAGGGAGTTTACTTCCATTAAACTTTCTAAGGTAACCCCTTGGGTGTACTTTCAAGTCTCAGCTAAAGCCATGCTTCTAGGGATCATTTCTCCAGACCAGAGCTGGGCATCATGTTCCTCTGCTGTCCATTATATCACCATCTGTTTCTATACAGATTCTGTAACACCCCAGGGGTTCAGCCTTCTGTACCCACGGCACCTCTCAAGGCATTTCTGGCCACATGGGTTTGATCTCAGCTTGCAGATCAGCACACAGGCAGCAGCTCTGAGTGAGAGTGGAACACGTCCCCCTTAATTAGGAAAGAGAAAGACTCTCGACCAGCTATCACACTCTGAAGGAGGGCATCAATCAAAGAGTGTGTCTCCCTTCCCTCCTTTTATTTATACCTTAGAAAATCCAATTAAACCAAAGCCTGGCACTCTCCTAATTTTTCAGCCATTTAACACATACAACAGAGTTTCTGGCCATGAATTTAAACACACACACACACTCCTGCGTGTACACAAAATGAACACACACACATCCAGTTTCTTCCTCATCAGCTTCAAGGACTTTGGGATGTGGGGTGTGCCTGTAGACCTTGTATCCAAAAGATGCCGACAAGTCACTAAGACACGGTCCTTCAGCAAGCTTTGGATTTCTCTCATCTTTTCCCCTGCCTCTGATTATATTTCATCCACATGCCTCTCCTGCTCGTTATGGCTTGTCCTTGGGGATGGTTCACTCAGATTATGCTGATGTGTGCAAACCCGCTGAATAATTTTGCCTTGCAGTTTCACTGGTTTAAGGTTAGACTGATGCTTTATAGTTGAACCTTCACTATCTTAGCAGAGGCTTGATAATTGATGGCCTCAGGAAGGACACCTGTGAAAATTTTGTAATGACCACCTTGGGTGAAATGGAGCCCAGGCATTTCCTGGTTTCATACTCGCTAAGCTCCTCATGTCCATAAACGCATCTCAAGAGGTCAACTGCACGGCCCTTGTGTAAGGTGATGAACAGCACATTCACGTGTGCACTGGGATCCCTGAGGGTATCACAATCTAAAATCCAATGAACGTTTTCTCGGCCCTACCAGTGTACTGAAGACATAATAACGTTCAACATTTTTTAAATGGAGTCTTTTTAATGGGATTATGTCTAAGTGTATAGTGGTTGGAAACTTGGATTCTGGAGTCAGTCAACTTCAGCAGGAATCTAGTTCTGCTTAGTAGCTGTGTGAACTTGAATGCATTTCCTAACCTCTGTAACTCAATTTCCTCATATTTGGAAATGAGGAGAATGATAATACCTAGGTCACAGAGCTGTCATGTGCAAATGCTATAGGAGAGGTCACATGACAGGGTTGGCCAATGTCCCTGGTATGGGGTCACACACAGACATATCAGCCATCATGCCTATTGTTTATCATTATTAAGGGTTTCCCTTGAGTTTTTGCTAATCCATGAGTGTTTTCTCCCTGACAGCGTAACTTAACTCACCTCATCACAAGGCTTCCCTAGCTAAACCCAGACAGCCCCAGGCATGACTTCAGTCCCTGTTTCCCAGCAAGTATGAATAAGGCTTCCAGGGGCTTTGATTTTACTGGTTTTTTTGTTTCCCATTTGCATGTTTTATCTCCTCAAACAGAATTATAAATTCCTCTCAAGAAAGAACCAGGTCTTCCTATGTTGCCAACAACCCAGCCAACCTTAAGACATCTACCATAACACTAACTACACAGAGACATCTTAATCTTTGATGAATCAACTTTATTTCAGAATAAAGAGTGTCACACGTGTTACAAGTAACATGAACTTCACTGAGCGGTCATCTGTGGCACTGTGACACAAACTGAGTTGAAATTTCCTTTTGTCATTAGATATTCAGGGTGTAAGCTCTGAAGCCAGACTGTCCAGGTTTGATCTGAGTTCTTCTAATTACTAGCTGTGTGGTTGGAGAAAGTTACTTACCTTTCCTAGCCTCAGGTTATGCCTCTGTAAAATGAAGATAGTAAGAGTTTCTATCATATATGCTTTGGGTGAAGATTAAATGGGTTAAGGTATGTTATGTGCTTAGACTGGTGTTTGACACATAATTGCTTAAGAACATTTTCATTTATTATTGTCTGTAACTGAATTATCTTGGTATGAAATTAATTAGAATAAAGACATTTTCAGAGAAGAATGTTCACTCTAACTGAAAAATTGATAAAAATATTGACTGTGCTAGCATAGCCAATAATCATTTATCAAATAAATTATGTAAATGATACAATTGCTTTTTTCCTAAACAGTATTCTTTTTTGATAGCAACTCTGGACTTTTCTAGAGAATCACCCCTTTCCTTCCTTATGGTTGTGGTAAGACTGCCTGTCTCAGCAACCACCTCATCCCTGTGCTGTGTTCTCACCATATGTGTGAGTACATGACCAAAGTGACTGGATCAGAGCCTTCCCTGAGATGTGATTTATGGACCTTGGGAAAGAAAAGCTCCTCTTCCCTGGGGATCGAGAGCTGTAAGGACAACACAAGCTAGAGATGCTAGGTGGCTATTTTGAACACCTTTGAAAACTGGAAGAAACTACAAATTGAAGTCCATGCAGAGCTGAGTGATGGCAAGAGAAAGAGAAAAATCTAACAATATTTTATAAGGTCCTGGATCATAACTTTGTGGAAACAACTCAACTTCTGTGAGCCAGTAAAATTCCTCTATGCTTGAAAATTCCTCTTTGCAAGTTGGTGGTATCTTTCCATCCCTTGCGACTAGAGAAGCCCAGATTGAAACACTTCTAACCGTGTCAGTCATGTGTCTGTTAAGGCAAATCCAACCAAGAGAGAAGAATTTACTTTCAATTAGCATTATATGAAACTAAGAAAAGGGTTTTTTTTAGAAAATTCTATAATTTGGATTTTTAATCTGGAAGGAAATTTTACTAAAAGGAATTGTTTTTACTGTTTCAAATTTTAATTTTAGGTAGTTATAAGTAGCAGTTTAAGTAGAAAGGCTAGATAATTTTTAGATAAACACAGTAGTGAATATGTCAAATGGAAGTCAATTTATTGTCCATTAATCAATAAAATGTAAAATATTATATTTGGTCATATGTACACAAATACATGGGCTTCCCTGGTGGCTCAGTGGTGAAGAACCTGCCTCCCAATGCAGGAGACATAAGAGACTCAGGTTCGATCCCTGGGTCAGGCAGATCCCCTGGAGGAGGGCTTGCCAACTCACTCCAGTATTCCTGCCTAGAGAATCCCATGGACAGAGGATCCTGACAGGCTAAAGTCCATGGGGTTGCAAAGAGTCAGACATGACTGAAGCAACTTATCACACATGCACACACATACATATACAAATATAGTGTGTATCTATGTATAACTGAGAAAGATCATGTGAATTTATTGTGTCCCTACTATGTGCCAGGTGTTTCAGTGTATTCTGCTTGTATGTTATTACATTGAATCTTTATAGCAACTTCCCTTCCAGATAAGCATGGTTATTCCTGCACTGCATGAAAACAGACCCAAAGAGTTTATGTAATATTCCCAGGGTCACACAGCTGCCAGTGGCAGAGCCTGGATTAAAATCTGAGCTCTCTCGTTTCAACAGCTGCCATGTCTTTCCATTATGCCACACTGGCTACCTTAGAAACAATTGGCACTGTCATCCGTTTTCCCAGTGTCAGGAATGAATCCAAGAGTGATTGAATAAGTGCATTCCAGGTACATTTGTATGGAACAAGTATCTCCAACACTGCGCTCACATCCACAAAGTGAAAACACAAAGTCCCACATCACCAAATCAGAAGATGCAGCTGCTTAGAAGGTCAGCATCTCCAAAGGGACCCCAGATGGAAGACCATCACATCTCACCTACAGGATCCTCTCTGCCTCTAGGTGACTTACAGACTTGCTATAAAATAAATGGGGATGCCTGGAATAAAGTAACTGTTCTATTGGATCTGAACATAAATAACTCAGACTTAAGCATGTTATTTAGAAATATTAAGGTAAAATATTTTTTTAATGATAAGATAATTGATAATTTGGAACATGGGTATATGATGATACTAAGGAGACCATGGTATGTGGTCATGTTAAAAACAAGATTCCTTATATATTTGGAGAGCCACACTACATTATTTACAGGTAAAGTGTTTCAGGGACTTAAATTTGCTTTGAAATAATCTGAGAATGGGAACTTCCCAGGTGGGTCAGTGGATAAATAATCTGACTGGAATGCAAGAGATGTGGGAGATGAGGGTTCGATCCTTGCCTGGGACAGAAACATCCCCTGGAGGACTGCATGGCAACCCACTCCAGTATTCTTGCCTGGAGAATCCCATGGACAGAGGAGCCTGGTAGGCTACAGTCCATGGGGTCACAAAAAGTCAGACATGACTGAAGCAGTTTAGTACACATGCAATCTGAGAGTGGTGAGAGAGAAATGAAACAAGCCTGGCTGGGTGAGGATTGTGAGTGAAGGCAGGTGATGGAGTATGGGGTTTCTCACACTATTCTCCAAACTTTTGTGTAGGTTTGAAATTAACATTCATAAAAGAAAATGAGAACTATGAACATAGGAGTCTATAGCTTTTAAAAATGGAGAGAGTTTGCCTTTTGGATATTGAGAGAGGGTGAGACCAAGAGCTGCTATTTTCACAAAAGCTCTGTAGTATCACTGCTTTTTCCCATTACGTAAATATATTCCTTTGAGAAAAAATTGAAATTAAATTTTAAAAGAAGTCAGAAAAGAAAGAGCCTATTGATCAACCAGTCCTTCTCAGCTCCATGGCAGACATTACTAATCAGCTTCAGTGTGATCTCCCACTGATCCAGAA